>CM024754.1:122779919-123379919 GCA_014218235.1 Colocasia esculenta
TTTTGTGACTCGTCGATTAAGGTTCACCTGTAATATTGTGCCTAATTAAAGGTATAATAAATTATGGTTCAGTGTGGTGTTTATCACATACTTGTACCCTTGTTCGGGTGTTTGTGTGTGGTACCTCAGAGTAGCAGGTACTTGTTCCCTTCGTGGGTTACTTTGTAGTTTTGTGGTGGTACATTGTGTACCAACCTTTCGGGTACTTGTGTGTTGTGGAGGTCTTGTGGTTTGACCTGCCACTTGTTGTATCCTAATTGCTTTAAGTAGATCTTTGTTTATAAGATTATTGTGGATTAGTTTGTAATTATTAATTATGTTACCTTTGTGGGTAATTTGCCGATGAGGCTTATGGCCTAGGCATGTTGTGGTTTAGTTGAGCTATGCTCCATGGAGGCCGTGTGAGACCTTCCACTTGTTGAATTTTACTCTTCTTGGATATGATTCCAATTATAGTTTTAGTGTGTTGTGATTGGCTTCGTGGTAGCCAGTTCCGTTACTTTGTGTAGTTTCTGATGTAGGTGGTTTGGAGTATAAAGGACCAACTCTTTGTTAGCGATCCTGTTACTCAAGTGTTTGAGGTTCGCCTGTAAGCTTGTAGCCTGGGCAATGACTTGCCTGTGTGGCTTATAATTTAGGCAACCCGTTGTTGTAGCAGTGTGCCAGTGAGACTGTGGTTTAGGCACTTTGGTTGTTGGGCTGACTAATGATATTATGTTAGTCCTGTAGTCCTACTTTTTTCTGAGGTCGTTATGTTTATTATCATAAGCATGTTAATTGTTATTTATTGTCATGATGTGAGCATGAATGGTTTGGCTATTGTTGTTGCCAGTGAGACCCATTGGGTCGAGGTGTCTGTGGTTACAGTGTTGTTTTTGGGTAGCCCCTACTGAGCCAGTGACTTGTTGAGGCTCACTCCCCTACAGTTCTTTTCAGGGCTTGCCGTGTTTTGGCTTGCAGTGGCGTTGCGTCAGACTTGTACCACCAGCATAGTTTAGTAGTTATGCTTGTGTGAGCTTGTGCTCCCTCGGGGTATGCCCCAGGTAGTTGTACTCTTTTAAATTGGACATGTATTAATGTAATGGGACAGTTGTACAAATTTGTGAACAGATATGAGCACATGTACTTTCTTGTGTCTTATATTCTTGTGGTTTGTCTTTTTACTCTTACTGGACTCGTGTGTGAGATATCCCTTGCGACCTTCGGTGCGTTCGCGAGGCGGATCTGGATATGGAGCCTTAATGGGCATAAATACCCCGGTCCGTTACAGGCTAGTTTGCCATGTGGATTGCACTTTGTGCACTTTGAAAGTGCACAAAGTCTTTCTCGGAATGGAGAGATGCATGGGGCAACCCACAAAGTAAGTGCTCCTTCTTACTTGTTGTGCGAAACGCCCTCTGATGCCTCACTTCAAGCTCTCGATCGGACATATGCAAGATGAACACAGAAACAGTGCAGAAACAGAGAGAAGAAGAGAGACGACACAGATTTACGTGGTTCGGATTGGCGATGTGCCAAACCTACTCCACGGAGCCCAACCTCTCTATAGCCGCCTTTTCCACTATGAAGACCGTACTACAACCCTAGGCCAAAACCATGGCCTAATATACAAAGATGCAAACCAAGGAACACTGTCCAAAAATGGACCCGCCGGAATCGGTCGACCGACCCAGTCAAGTCGGTCGACCGCTTTTCCCAGGACAAACCCCTACTGGGCTGGGTGAAAAATCGGTCGACCGACCCAGAACAATCAGTCGACCATTTTTCCCAGGCAGGCCTTCTTCCGCCCTGCACTGGTCGGTCGACCGCTCTGGCCAGAGCGGTCGACCGATCTGCCCATTGCCGCCCGACCCAGCTTGAACCTCGCCGATTTGATCCATGCCGCGGAGATCACTGGCCTCCGCACTTCCTCCACGACTGTACTAAGGAAGCACCTACTCATACTGCTGTTACTGACCCGAGAATCACCCCACTGATTTGAGCCACATCTCAACAAATCTCCACCTTGGCGAACAATCACCCACTTGAAGAACTCAGTCTTGTAACTCCACCTGTAACAACAATCTCGGCAAAACTTAACATGAAGTGACCTGTAATAAATCCAAACAGTGTCTGAACTTCTCCACTGTAACTGTCTTTGTAAGCATATCAGCTGCATTCTCCTGTGTATGCACCTTCACTAGATCAATCTCACCTATAGTGATTAGCTCTCTGATCTTGTGAAACCTCACCGCTATGTGTTTCGTCCTGGATGGTACACTTGATTCTTTGCCAAGTAGATAGCACTCTGACTATCACACTGCAACTGAACCTTTGTTGACTCACATCAAGTTCCCCCAGTAAACCCTTTAGCCACAAAGCTCCTTTGCTGCCTCTGTCACTGCCATGTACTCAGCCTCAGTCATTGAATGCTACCACTGACTGTAACATAGATCTCCAGCATATAGGTCCTCCACCCAATGTGAAACATATCAAGTTGTGGACCTTCTATTTCAATCCTTCCAGCATAGTCAGAATCAACATACCCAATAATTGTAAGCTTTTCATGTCCTCCACCATATTGAATTCCATATCAATGTTCCCTGCAAGTACCTGAACACCCATTTGACTGCCTGCCAATGCTCCCTTCCTGGGTTTGACATGAACTTGCTTACCATGCTCACTGCATGTAAGGTCCGGTCTTGTACACACCATAGCGTACATCAAGCATCCCACGACATTTGCATATGGTACCTTGGACATTTATCATTTCTTCTTTTGTCTTGGACTTTTTCAACCGACAATCTAAAATGGTTAGCCAAAGGTTTCCCACTGGTTTAGCATCCTCCATGCCGAACCTTTTTAACACCTTTTCGATGTACCTTTTCTGAGAGAGCCAAAGTTTTCCTGCTTTCCTGTCTCTACAGATTTCCATCCCAAGATCTTCTTTGTTGCACCAAGATCCTTCATGTCGAACTCTTTGTTCAGCAAGGATTTCAAATTATTGATATCCTTCATATTCTTAGCAGCTATGAGCATATCATCCACATATAACATTAAGAAAATGTAACTACCATCAGAAAGAGTTTTGGAATACGCACACATCCATACTCACATCTAGTGAAGTCAGTACTCAACATGTATGTGTCAAAACGTTTGTACCACTGTCTTGGTGACTGTTTTAACCCATATATGACTTCTTTAACTTACACACATAGTTCTCTTTGCCCACTTCCTTAAAACCTTTTGGCTGCTCCATAAGAGGCTCTTCCAAATCACCATGTAAGAAGGCAGTCTTCACATCTAACTGCTCCAATTCTAAGTCTAACTGGGACACCATAGCCAGCAATATTCTGATTGAAATGTGCCTCACCACTGGAGAGAAAACTTCGTTGTAGTCTATTCCTTCCTTTTGTGAGTATCCTTTTGCAACCAACCTTGCCTTGTACCTTTCTCCTTCCTTTTCTGATGTAGCTTCCTTCTTTCTATAGACCCACTTGCAACTATGGCTTTCTTTCCTTTTGGAAGTTCTACCAACTCCCAAGTCTTGTTTTTGTGTAGACTCCACTTCTTCCACCATGGCTTCCATCTACCTATCCTGTTCTGGACTGGATACTGCCTCCCTGAAAGAATCTAGATCTCCACAACTAGAAACAAGAGCAAATGAAACCATATCCTCAAAACCATACCTCGTTGGCGGTTTAATAGTCCGTCGTGGTCTATCAGAAATCAGAGTCTCCTGCAGACGATCTTCTTGCTCGGCATCTGGTGATTCCCTCTTGAATTTCTTTTTTCGGTTAAGATCCCCCATCAAGCTCCACTGAACTCTTGACTTTCCTTTGTCATCATCTCTGACAATATTATCTCCCCTTTCTCTTAGCATAGATGCCTCATCAAACACCACATCTTTGCTTATGACTACCTTCCTTTTCTCTGGATCCCAGAATTTATATTTATATCCCTTCACTTTGCTTAGATAGCCGATGAAGGTACACCTTCTAGACTTAGGATCCAACTTGGACCGTTGCTCTGCTTGATGTGGACATAGCTGGACAACCAAAATTTTCAGCTTGGAATAATCAATCTCCTTATTCCTCCACACCTCCTCCACAACCTTTCCCTCCAACTTTGAAGAAGGTGACCTGTTAACTAAATAACATGTTTTTTTTACCACTTCAGCCCAAAAGCTTTTAGAGAGACCGGCCTGGATCCTCATACATCTGCCCTTTCAAACAGTGTCCTGTTCATTCTTTCTGCTACCCCATTTTGCTGTGGGGTCCCTGGAGCTGTGAAATTTCTCATAATCCTTCATCTTTGCATAATCAATGAACTCAGTTGACTTGTATTCATGCCATTATCAGACCTGATGCACTTCACATGCTTCCCTGTCTGTTTTTCAACCATGGCTTTCCACTGCTTGAACTTTGTAAATACTTCTGATTTGTGCTTCATGAAGTATACCCACACCTTCTTGAGCAAACATCGATGAAGGTTACAAAATTAAAGATCCGCCTTTGATGGTGTAGACACTGGCCCCCACACATCTGTGTGAACATATTCTAGCACTTCCTTGCTCCTGTATGTTGAAGTTTTGAAATTTACTCTACACTACTTTCCATACACGCAGTGTTTGCAGAAATCTAACTTGCATGTTTTCACACCATTCAGCAATTTCCTTTTGTGCAGTTCCATCATACCCCACTCACCCATGTGCTCAAGTCGCATGTGCCAAAGAGCGGTATCATTTGTGCTGGTCTCAGATGAAGCTGTAGCAGCAACATTTCCCACAGTTGTACTCCCCTATGAGCCTGTACAGATTGTTTCAATTCGTTTCCCTTCATCACACCCAGGACACCTTTACTGACTTTGAACATGCCACCCCAGGAGCTGTTGAAAGTCCATGCCCATTCTCTTAATTGCCAAGAGAGATTAAATTCTTCAACTCCGGAACATGTCTGACCTCTCCAGTGTTCTAATCACACCATCATGCATTCGGATTCTGATATTCCCGATACCTATGACTTTACAGGGTGATCATCACCCAGCATGACAGAACCACCTCATAGTTCTTGTAGGTGTCAAACCATTCTCTGTGAGGACAATAATGAAACGAGCATCCAGAATCCATAGTCCATGTGTTCAAGAATGAGTCATTACCTGATGAGGCTACCAATAGCTCTCCATCATCAGAGTTGTCCACTGCCACACTAGCAGAACTTGAAGAAGGCCCGACCTTGTCTTCTTCCTTTTTCTTTAGCAAAGGACAATCTCTCTTGAAGTGCCCCTTCTGATGGCACTTATAGCACTATATCTTCTCCGCCTTCTTTGATTTAGACTTTGACCTTGATCTGTTCTTTCCTTGATTCCTGTCTTTTGATCTTCCTCTACCCTTCTCCTTTGCAATCAGCCCCTCTGCCTGAGAATCCTCACTACTGTACTTTCTCCTTGCCTCATTAGACCTGAGAACTACAGCTACCTCCTCAAAACAAGAGTTTCTTTGCCATACATCAATGTAGTAATGAGATGGTCAAAAGAGGACGTAAGAGAACACAATAACATGATTGCTTTATCTTCCTCATCAAACTTGACTTCAAGCTGCGACAGATCACTTACCACTTGAGTGAATCGATTCATATATTGAATCAAATCTCCACCTTCATCATCCGAAGACTGTAGAGCTCTTTCTTCAAGAAAAGTTTGTTTGTAACATTTTTGGCCATGTAGAGACTTTCTAACTTTTTCCATAATCCGTTCGCTGTCTTCTCTGTCATCACATTGTATAACTGAATCTGCTAGACACATTCGAATGGTGCTGAACGCCATTTGCTCCAGCTCTTCCCACTCTTCATCGTCCATCTTGCAGACTTCTGCCCTATCAATGCCCTAATGACCCGCTGTTGCATCAGCAAATCCTTCACTCTCATCTGCATAGACTGAAGTTCCCCTTTCCATCGAACTTGTCGAACTCGGCTTTCATCAGTCCGCTCATCCTTGATATGCGTTGACCCCTGAAGATGACCAGCCCCAACCTGCTCTCTGATACCAATTTGTTGTGCGAAAACGCCCTCTGATGCCTCACCTTCAAGCTCTCGATCGGACATATGCAAGATGAACACAGAAACAGTGCAGAAACAGAGAGAAGAAGACGAGACAAGACACAAGATTTACGTGGTTCGGATTGGCGATGTGCCAAACCTACTCCACGGAGCCCAACCTCTCTACAACCACCTTTTCCACTATGAAGAACCGTACTACAACCCTAGGCCAAAAACATGGCCTAATATACAAAGATGAAAATCGAGGAAACTGTCCAAAAATGGACCCGCCGGAATCGGTCGACCGACCCAGTCAAGTCGGTCGACCGCTTTTCCCAGGACAAACCCCTGCTGGGCTGGGTGAAAAATCAGTCGACCGACCCAGAACAATCGGTCGACCGTTTTTCCCAGGCAGGCCTTCTGCCGCGCCCTGCACTGGTCGGTCGATCGCTCGGGCCAGAGCGGTCGACCGATCTGCCCATTGCCGCCCGACCCAGCTTGAACCTCGCCGATTTGATCCATGCCGCGGAGATCACTGGCCTCCGCACTCCTCCACGACTATACCTGAGGAAGCACCTGCTCATACTGTTGTTACTGACCCGAGAATACTCCACTGAATTTGAGCCACATCTCAACATTACTTGTTCTTGGATAGCCCATCACCGACGAGATGAGCATCTGGAGAGTGGAACTTGTGGTAACTAGGTGTTTGACAGAATGTCTGCAAAAAGCCGTGAGCTCACTCTCATCATAAAAGCAATCTAGTTCTACTTGAAACAAAGGAATTGGTTTTTGTAATTCATCTTTTGACATCAACTGTCTACAGCCAATCAAAACATCCACATCAACATCTGACAGTAAATTAATGCATAGTAGGTGTTGGATATTTTATTTCATAGGCATATATATAAGAGCTAATTATATATTGCTGTTGTACTCTTTATCTGATTATCATATTCGTTTATTCTATGGATCAGATTAGATAATCTTCAAAGTCATCGAAGGGCACCTCTCTTCTTTGTCTGATGGGCGATCTAAGACATCTCAGGCGAGTTCTATTTCTGATATTTATTCTGTTTTTAAGTTCCAACAATCTTAAGACAGTAAACTAGTTTAGAAATGGATCTTGCTTTTTTTTGCAAAAAAAAAAAAAATAGTTTTTTTTTTAGTTCAACTCAGTAATTAAGTTACTGACCTTCTACAAAATCACCGTCGGGAGCTCTCAAGTTATAAGAACTTTTAAAAGATTTATCTCTAAAATTTTTTATAAATTTTAAGACATGAGTTGGTAGGAGAAGCACCGGATTTTGAATCCAAAGAAATGGATCTTGTTGTCGCACCCACGGTGTTCATGAATCAAGAGGTTGGAAAAGTTGGAACGTTTTCATGCAAACTTCACTCGTTGGCTGCAGAAAAATTCAATTTGTACTTGCAACACTTGGAGTGGTCCTTGTACTTGTGAAGATCCTCCTCCAATGGATTTAACCTAGCTAGCTGATTAAGAAAAGTTTCAGGAGAAGAATATTTGGCTGTAGCATGATCACCTATGCAGAAACAATATTTTGAATGAATTAGTAGATTCTTTATATATATATATATATATGTTTATGAACATCGGATTGCAAATACTACAAAAGAATTGTGGAACTCTCTGGAGAAGGAAGTAGCACACTGAAGATGCAGGGCACATAAAGTACTTAATTGATTTGTTTTCCTTGACTACAAATTAATTTGTGCAATTAATTATTAACAACAGCTGGCGGCGGAGGAACAAAAATGGTGAAGATTTTTCAGGTCTCAGAAATCATATATGAAGGACTGCCACCAGCTGGTTGGAAGGACTATAAAAGGGCTTTAAAGTGCAAGAAAGAGAAGATGCCAATAGAATTCAACTTCTGCAGCATCTTAGGATTGTAGAGGAATATCAGCTCTCAAAAAGAAGACAGACAGAGAGAGCATATGTATTAATTTCTAAGGCCCCACTGGTGGAGTCATGGCCCTGGAATACCAAAATCAACAAGAGAAAGTTGCAGGGAATAAATGGCAAAACCTAGGCCAGATTTCAAGAAAAATAGTATGGCCATGTGGACCTAGAATTTTCGTTTAGTGGGTGCACCTTAATTTAGATGTATTTTTTGATCCAGTGAAGTCACTAATAGTAAAATTTTACATCACTAATAGAAACTCTTCAATCCAGTGGGGTCACAAAACTCCACTGGCCCCAAGATGGCTCCGCCACTGAACTCAAGTGTATATTTGCCAAGTAATTAAGGAGCTGGCTAAAGCCAAAGATAAACCACTGGCACTACAGTAGAAACAATTTTTTGGGTCCTTGTAATTAAGCCGCAAATACTAAAGAAGTTATCAAAAATATTTTTTGAATACTAATTAAAGAAGTCATCATAAATATTTTTTTACGAATCGGCTGTTAAATTTGTCTCAAAGACTTTGCGACAGCTCAAGTACGTTGCAAAAACTATTATTTGCGACAACGATAAAAAATATCATAAATAAGTGAAAATATTTTTACGACAATTACAGCCACCACAAAAAGCTAAATTTTAATTAAAATTATTTACTAATGTTTGCGATAGTTATAAGCATCGTAAAACCTAATCGATTAAAATAAAAAATAAGTTTTTAAGAATAATATGAGTTGTCGCAAAAAAGTCTGTTTGCGACTACTCATGAGCCATCACAAAATTGTTTTTGCAACGGCTTCAATAATCTTTAAACCTGAAAAGAAAACTAATAATTAATACAGTGATATATACCATCAGACATGTACCAACCATCAGACAGACCATTAATTCAGTGTCGGCTATACGTGCGTACTTGGTTTGTCCGACATGGATTCAAATTACCATTTGAATCTAAAAAATTCATTGTCATGAAAGGGAGATTTAATATGTAGGCATAGGCCATAATATGTTTGAATGCTAGATTAGCACATGTGAACAATATTAGAGCTCTGAAATCCATGGTGAAAGTACTGATCAGTTTAATTCTTCAAAATATATATGTTGCATGAGACATGTGAAGTATATATATGTGTAAAAGGAAAAATATAGTTACAAAGTGTCATTTCCTTCCTTGTCTAGGCCTAATCAGGAGTGATGCATATCTATGAATTGGCTGGTCATCCAGGTAGAGGAGGCAAGAGATACCTTGTTACATTTATAGATGATAGTTCTAGACATACCTGTGTATATATCTTATTCAAACAAAGGATGAAACATTTGATAAATTGAAAACTAATTATAAGGCAGACCTAGAAAAATTCCATAACCTTGATATTTTAAACTCTTGGGAGTGATAGAGAAGGAGAATTTTTGTTTAATACAGACTTTGAATTAGAAGGCATTAATGTTCATGAAACTACGTACAATTCTTTAGACACCCCCAACAAAACAGAATATGATTAGAACGGAAAAAATAGAATTCTTAGTAGAAATAGTTCATTGTTTAATTACTAGCTAATTAATTCTGGTTTTGGTTTGGATTTAAGGTGTGAAACTCTTCTCACATAATGTTATATTCTTAAACTCATATCCTATAAAAGATCTCATATATCCTCTTTTAAAAATATCAAGAGAAATATTTACTGTACTTAATGTATTTGGACATTACATGACATCTCATGTGATGTCATATTGAGTGCCATGTATATATATTGACGGACAATAACTATAGCGACAGACTTTAAATGCACCATTTTGAAATTCTAAATCATTATTTATGATTCTAAATTATTATTAAAAATTTAGTTAATATTTTGTAATTTTAAAAAAAATATTTTAAAATTTAAATTTATATTTCTAAATCAAAATATATTTATGAGTTTAAATTACTATTAAAAATTATTCAATAATATAAATCTTAAAAGCTCACACCCATTTTTAATTTCTCCTTAAACTTAAGTTTAAAATAAATAAAATTATTATGATGATCTCCACTAAATTTGTGAGTTAGGACACTCATAATTTGCAATGGACCGATGGCCAGATGATTCAATTAGATAAAATTTTACGCCTCTCTCGCCCATCATTTTGTATGACGTCTAATTTAATACCTCGCGAGTGAGTTGTCACGTCATTATTTCGTAAATTTTTTTCCCGAATATCAGCGATAGGTGGACCCCGGTGCTCCGGATTGGATAAGTTGACGCCATCGCGCAGAATCAAGAACAGTATCGAACCGTACCGTACCGCTGAGGTACGGTAGAAAATTGACTTGTTTGATTTGTTTTTTTAATTTTGTGACTTAGTTAATATTTGAAATGAGCAAATTTTAAAAAAAATGAGTAAAACATAAGAACATCACATAAAGAGGTTGAAAAATATAAATAATTTATTTACTCTTTAAGTCAACCCACCACAACCATTTAATATTCATTTAACATACATACAATCATACCAAAATCATGACACAAGCAATTAGTGTTCATGTAAATATTAAGGATATAATCATGATACAAGTCAATACAATATTTATATCGTCGTCCTCATATTCATCATTTTTTTTACATGAAAAATTACAAATTAACATCATCTTCCATAACATGTCACTAAGGACATTTAACAAGTTCTTACCTACTCTTCTCTCATCTGAGCATGTATGTCCACAAACCCTCGTATAGTAGGGGGTATAACTTACATCTCCGAACAACCTCACATTATAAGTGCTCTCTAAGAAGCGCAAATAATCAGCATAAGGCATGTAATTTTGATATAGGTCTTCGTACATGCTGATATTCTAAATATTGACTTGTTCCTTGGCGTACTATTGTAGGTCCTGGTGGTGGAATGATTGGAATTTGCATATAAGAACCATCATGACCATACTGGTATCTAGAGGCATAATAGCACCCATATCCATGATGTTGTCCATATGGTTCCAATTGTGTATGGCCTGAAAAGAAACTGTGACCCTCACTAGCAACCTCAGATGTTGTGCCGTCCTGTGTGCTCAGTCTCTCAAAATCGGATTCAATCACTTGATAGCTACTACTGTCCACAGGACCTATGTGTCGCCCTTTGTCATCTGCTTGATACCTTTTTGAATAGCTTAGTGGAGTACCGTGATCTCGACCATCTTGGGTAGTATGCGTGAACTCAGACTCCAATGAAAAGCGCATGCTACCACCACCACTGTTGCCCAGCTAGCTAGCCCAAAGGGGGGGGGGGGGTGATGGTTATTAACGAAACTGATCTTTGATACCTGTTTACTAAAATACACAACAACTTAAATGAAGGTTAGAGTTAGAGGAAATAAGATAGCAATCACACAAAATACAACCACAAGACAGTAGGATTTTTATCCTAGTTCGGAACTCCTTTCCACAGGAGACCTACGTCCAGTCCCTGAGCAATACCTCAGGATTTCACTAATCAAGGGTACAGTCCCCCTTAAGGACACAACAACACCCAGCTCAGCTGGTCTTCCTTCACACCGAAGGGAACAACACCCTGGATACCACCAGGTCTTCCTTCACACCAGAAGGAACAACACCATGGATACCACCAGGTCTTCATTCACACTCGAAGGGAACACCACAAAGAGAGGTTTGAAAGACAAGCCCCTAGATCAAACTGCAACAAGCAATGATCTGAAGGACCTAGCACTGAGAGCAAAGAATCTAATCTAGGCTCACTCTCAGAACTACACAAGCTCTCTTCAAATGATCTTTCACTAGCTAGTAGAGAGCAAAAGAGCAAAAGCTAAGAGGAATGAAGTGTTTTGCTCCAAACTTTCTTCAGAAGAATTTGAATGTTTTTCTTGAACGTTGTATCTTCTTCTGTTCTTCTGACTTGTATATATATCTTCAATTTGAAATCTAGACGATAAAGAGTTCGTTGTCTCTCTTTTGAGTAGTCGTTAGACTGAATGGCATCTGGAGTCTTGGAAGCTTCCTGTCAACAGTCTTTTGATTACTTGAGCACGCAAAGAGATGAGATCTTCAAAGATATCCGATGGCTTCTATTTGTTTAACGTTGTACCATGAAGCTAGTTCAGAGGTCTGCACAGATGTCAATCTCAAATAGCAGACAGATAAGCTGTCTCTGATGTCAGTCAACGTCAGTAGCAATAGTCAAGAAAATAGTAATGCCAAATAGCTTAAGTCTAAAGGACGTTATCAGAGTAGGCACGATAAAGGATGATATGGTCTGCATGCATGCAGAGATATGTTCAGATCTCATAAATGCAAAAGCGTCAGAGAGATGTCTACGTGGACTTTGACTGGTCAATGCTTTAAGATGAATAAGATATCAAGATATGAAATCGATGACTATATGACTTATGAAATCGTTATGAGTCATAGCAAATCGTTATGAACACTTATCAAGTCGTTATGAACTCTAAAGAAATCGTTGCGCAAAGCAATCGTTATGACACTTATCAAGTGTTATGAACTCTAAAGAAATCGTTGCGCAAAGCAATCGTTATGACACTTATCAAGTCGTTATGAACTCTAAAGAAATCGTTACGGCTACCAAGTCGTTACGAGTTTCAAAGAAATCGTTACGAGAACTAAAGAATCGTTACGAGTTTCAAAGAAATCGTTACGAGAACTAAAGAAATCGTTACGGCTACCAAGTCGTTACGAGTTTCAAAAAAATCGTTACGAGAACTAAAGAAATCGTTACGGCTACCAAGTCGTTACGAGTTTCAAAGAAATCGTTACGAGAACTAAAGAAATCGTTACGGCTACAAGTCGTTATGAGTTCTAAAGAAATCGTTACGAGAACTAAAGAAATCGTTACGGCTAGTAAGTCGTTACGAGTTTCAAAGAAATCGTTACGAGAACTAAAGAAATTACGGCTAGCAAGTCGTTATGAGTTCTAAAGAAATCGTTACGAGAACTTAAGAAATCGTTACGGCTAGAAAGTCGTTGTGAGTTCTAAAGAAATCGTTACGAGAACTTACAAAATCGTACGGCTAGCAAGTCGTTATGAGATCTTTACAACGTTACGGTATCGATTTGTTTGAAGCATCATGGTTTTTCGTCAGAAAGGAAATTGATCATACACTTATGAAATCGTTATGATGACTCTATTTTGAACTATAAAGGAATCGTTCTGATTATCAATAGAAGTTTATATGAAGTATGAAGAAGTTGATACAAAGACTTGGACAAGACATGAAATGAGCTTTACCTGATTGCCTTGAACTTTCTTTTTGATTTTATTTCCTGTCCTCAAAGCTCAAGTAATTCATTAGTACTATTTTGTTAATCATCAAAATTAATATATATAAATAGTGAAGTAATTTATATGGGGAAAGTTTGGTCATCAATCTCCCCCTTTTGATGATGACAAAATATACTAAACATCATACAACACAACATGTTTTCAGATAGCTTTAGTTTTCTCCCCCATTTTGTCAATAAGCAAAAAGATAGTCTATGAGACAAAGAAGAGAGAATCATTGTATTAAGTGGGAGGAAGATAGTACATAGGAGACAACAGAGAGGCATGCTGTGAGATGACAGCCCATGCCTTGTCTCAAGATCTTCAAAAATTTGTTGGAACACACCAGAAGCAACTGAAAAGGTAGGACCCATGGATGGGATGGTCCTTTGAATGTAAAGTTGCCTTTGCTGTTCCAGGAATACTCCATACTGGTCTGTATCCAAGATAAATCTGTAAAGGTGCTCTTTCCAAAGCTGGCACGATGGAGAAATCTATCCAGAGAGATTGGATAGAAAATCTTCTGATCAAGCAGATCCTGCTTCAGAGCATAGAAGGCAGTATATCTGGCTGCCCACTGAACATAGATCTCTTGAATTGGATTTATGGAGTTGAGATCCATGAAGGCTTCGGCTGAGAGAATGGGCTTAGCTTGACGAACCAAGGAACTGTTGATGGCCTGTAACTGAAGATGGGGTTCCTTGTAGATGTTTCCCATATGGTGGGAGTAAGCCTTTCACATTCAGAAATGAGTGGAGCCAAACTTGAGAGGAAATGCGGCCAGAGTGGTATTCTCTGAAGATAAACCGCAAAAGGAGGGCATTCTATTCTGCTTAGCTGACATTCTGCCCATCTGCTTAGCAAACATGTCAAAGGCATGGGAGCCTGCATCTGAGTCAAACACAAGGGAGTGTAGCTTTGGCAGAAGGACTGGAGAGTCAATTTTGAGATCGGCAAAGTCCACTGTGAGGGGAAGATTTACTGGACGTTCTGATCTCAGCATCACTAAGGCTGAATGAAATTGGTAGAACTGTACTTCAGGCAGCTTGTTCAAATAGCAAAAATCACTGTACAGCTGAAAATTCTTGGCAATTCTGATCTCTTTCAAAATGAAGGGTCCCCACGAGTTCTTATGCTGAATAATGAACCACTCAGAAAGAGTGAGTGGGTGAGCTCGATGGGTAAGAGATTCTGCCCTGGCAGTCAAATATTTGTTGTATTGAGCTTTGTTGCCCTTGACATTGGCCCACTGATCTTCAGTCTTGAACTCAGTGCCCTCAAAGATTTTGGATTTTTGAGGGTGGGACAGCTGGGTAAGAGGAAGAACAATGTTTAGATGCTCAGAGAGGTTGAGGAAAGGAATACCATAGATGGTGGAGAGGATGCACTTTTGAACATATTCCTTATAGAGGGATCTTCTCTGAGGTTCGAGGGTAAGAGAGTACCAAAGAGGAGGAAATAATGGTGAGGAGGGGATGCTGACAGAGGATGATTGTTTCCTCTTTTTCTTGGCAGGACTGGGAGGATCAGTCCTGTGGATATGGGTGGCAGTGGAGAGAATGGTGATAAGGATATTTCTCTCAAAATCATCCGACAGATTTGTGTCAAAGACACCAAGTAGTGAAGGTTTTCCGGAATGATAGTGACAGAGGAAGGAGTAGGAGGATAGAAGAGGTGTTTGAGATTGAAGGATGTAGATGGGTGAACTGGAGTGGTTTGAGTGAGAGGTGAAGAAGGTGAGAATGATGATGGAGCTGAGGTGTGAGAAGGAGTGGGAGAGAAAGAAGGTTGAGATGAAATGAGAGAGGAAGAAGGTTGGGTGCGAGACAGAGGATGTTTGAGAGTTGGTGGTGCTGGAGGGGCTGTAGAAGGAGATGAAGGTGAAGAGAGGGTTGGAGTTGCAAGAGTAGAAGTGTCAGGGGCCATAGTAGCTGTCATGGGCTCTTTCCCTTTGTCTTGACCTTCTCTGACAACTGAAGAGGGTCCTGATGACCCTGAAGCTTGCACAGATGGCCCTGGTGGCCCTGATGCTTGAGCTGATGGCCCTGCTGGCCGAGACTCTTGAGCTGGAGGCCCTGGAGGCCGAGGAACAGCAGCTGGTCTGCTCTGAGTAGCTGCAGGAGAAAGTCCACTTGTCCTTGAAAGCAAGATACATCGATTTCATATCTGCCATCTCCTTGTTGAACCTTCATAGCATTTCTGACTGAGGATATTCAGAAGGTAGTTGAAGCTTGGCTGCAAGTATCCTTGGACACTGGACTGCACTGCTGACAGAATCTCTCCCTGAGCCTTCAACAATTCCAAAACAGGTTTCAGATTGACTTTCCTGTGGCTCTTTTGAGTTTTCTGTGAACTACCCTCTTGCCTTTCCTCTGAGGTGCTGGTTCTTCAATAGACTGCTCCCCCTGAGCAGGAGCTTCCTTTTCAACTTCCATTTGCTCCCCCTGAGCAGGAGCTTCCTCTTCAACTGGATCTACTGGAGCACTGGACTGCTCCACAGGAATTGATTCTTCAATGTGGCCTTCTGCCACAGCTTCTTCCATTTCAATTTCACCAGACTGTGAGTCGATTCGAGTGGAGAGAGCTGATTCAACTAAATTCCTAAGAATTGAGCCAATTATTGAGGTAGGCGAATCACTGGCTTTATCTGCCACTTCCTCCTCAACTACAGAAGCTGTAAGAGATTCTGGCTGAAATGCTGGTACTGCTCTGACTGCCTGCTGCTCTGCTGCTGACTGAGCTGCTTGCTGCTCTGCTACTGACTCTTCTGCTTGCTGCTGCTTGCTGCTGCCTCTGTTGCTGCTGCTGCTGCTGTGGTGGTGTACTACTACTGCCATTTCCTGAACATCAGGAATTTCTACATCACCAATTATGGCCTCTCCCTCGGCCACAGTGGTCTTAGACCATACACCTTCAATTACAGAGAAACCACTTTTCTTGAGATTTCTGGACCTTATACACTGGGCCATCTTCTCCACAACTGCCCCAGATAATCTATTCCAAAGTGTTTGAAAATATGTGTAAGTAGATGAGCATAGGGCAATGAGACATTTAACTTACTTTTTGTATCCCATATTTGATCTCTGCAAATTTCATCCTTTCCAACATGACTTGCGCCATATTAATCTCCTTTTGTTGAATCGCCCAAAACATCATATGAATCTGCCCTAGTGCACGTTGAGAAGGTGGCACTGCGAGGAACCAAAATTTGACAAATAATGAAATGAAGAAGACGTTGTATGCATTCATCTGATTAATATCAAATTTTTCGTCTCTTAGCCTAAACCCTGGACCTATAATGCCAAGGCCTTTTGCTTCATCGTTCACTGCGTGAACACTACTGAATCCAGACGTCTTCACTCCAAACAACATGTGCAACAACTCATGATCGACTTTAATTTGGATTCCCTTTACCGATGATACAAGGGACCCATCTGCCTCTGACCTTAAGCACACATAAAATGCTTTCACCAGGTCGGGATAGCTTACCTCGGTGAAAGTGGCAATTTCCATCCACTGCATCCTTCTCAGAGTTTCTGCTATACTTCCCATGCCATTCTTCTCGAGATTTGGAACATCCACTGCCTTGTTTCCGCATACTTTTTGTCTTCACGAAGGTGAACCTTTCCTGCTGTTCTGCGGACAGGTACTCAGCACTGTAGCCCCCTACACTTCCGGAGATCATCGGAGCGGCCATGGGTAGAGAGAAGAAGAACTGTTCTGGAGAAGGGAGATGATGGAAGAGATGGAAGCCCTCGGGAGTTCTTCGCGGAAGAGGGGAAAGCTTCAAATCTTGCAGAGAGTCGATGCCGGAATCGTTAGGGCATCGGCTTTGGGTGAATAGATAAGGAGAAAGGGTAAAGGTAGAAGATGAGTCGTTCCCAGAACGATTTGACTAATTAGAATTATTTTATCGAAAACAGGAAGCGCCAAAGGCGGTAACGGCACAAGGCGACAAAAGGGTTTGACGAGTCAAACTGCTTTTAACACAATAGCGGTCAAGGAAGAGTAAATAAACTGAGTTTTGCTTAAAGTGAGAGAGAGAGAAAATTTTCATTTATTCTGAAAATTTATATGCCATTTTAAATACAGGAATCTTTTCACAAATTGCACATCCCTAATTCCCTTCTAAGAGATGTAAATCTCTCTTCAGGTAGGGCTTTTGTGAAGATATCTGCTAGTTGGCTATTTGTATCAATAAAGGATATTTCTATATTTCCATTTGCAACATGATCACGAATAAAATGATATCTAACCTCAATATGTTTTGTCCTTGAGTGCTGAACTGGATTCTTGGTCAGATTAATGGCACTGGTGTTGTCACACAGCAATGGAATTGATTTGATATTTAATCCAAAGTCTTCAAGTTGTTGCTTTATCCAAGGAGTTGTGTACAGCAACTTCCAGCAGCTACATATTCAGCTTCAGCTGTTGATAGTGCCACTGAGTTTTGTTTCTTTGAAGACCATGATATCAAACATCCTGCAAGAAATTGACAACAACCACTGGTGCTCTTTCTATCTATCTTGCATCCAGCATAGTCAGCATCAGAATATCCTACTAAATCTATTTCACATGATTTTGGATACCAAAGACCTAAATCATGAGTTCTAGCTAAATATCTAATATTCTTTTTACAGAAATTAGGTGTGATTCTCTAGGGTCTGCTTGATACCTAGCACACATGCATACACTAAACAAGATGTCTGGTCTACTTGCTGTTAAATAAAGTAAAGACCCTATCATACCTCTATAGTTCTTTTGATCTACCTTTTTACCATTTTGATCACTGTCCATTCTGGTTGATGTGCTCATTGGAGTTGACAGTGGTTTGGCATTATCGAATCCAAACTTCTTCAGGAGTTCCTTGGTGTATTTGGCTTGACAGATGTGGGTGCCTTCCTTCCCTTGCTTGACTTGCAATCCAAGGAAGTAGTTTAGCTCCCCCATCATACTCATTTCAAATTCTCCCTGCATAAGCTTCTCAAAATACTTGCAAAGAGATTTGTCAGTAGAACCAAAATGATATCATCTACATAGATTTGAACTAATAGTATGTGATTGACCTTTGACTTTATGAATAATGTGCTATCTACTTTGCTCTATTGAAACCATGATTTAACAGAAAAGAGCTAAGCCTTTCATACCAGGCTCTAGGTGCTTGTTTTAAACCGTATAATGCCTTATGGAGTTTGAAAACATGATTAGGAAATTCGGTGTCATCAAAACCTGGAGGTTGTTCAACATACACTTCCTCTTTTATAAAACCATTTAAGAATGCTGATTTAACATCCATTTGAAATAGTGTCAAGTTTAGAGCTGATGCATATGCAAGTAAGATTCTAATAGCCTCAAGTCTAGCTACAGGTGCATAGGTTTCATCGAAATCTATGCCTTCCTCTTGAGAATAGCCCTGAGCTACCAATCTGGCCTTGTTTCTTAGGATTACACCAGTTTCATCCAATTTGTTTCTGAACACCCATTTGGTGCCAATAACTGGATGATCTGATGGTCTAGGAACAAGTGACCATACTTGGTTTCTCTTGAATTGATTTAATTCATCTTGCATGGCTATTATCCAAGATTCATCAGTTAAAGCTTCATTGACTGTCTTAGGCTCTATCTGAGAAACAAAGGCTAAATAATCACAAGGGATTACATTACCTCTTGTTCTTACCCCTATGGATGGATCACCAATGATATTCTCAAGTGGGTGATCTTTCTTGTATCTCCATTCCTTTGGAAGATTTTCATGAGTAATTTCTTCTTGTTGTAATTCTTCCAGAGGTGGATCATCCTTGTCCTCAATTGATGTATCTTTAAGCTTTTTGGACAGTTCATCTGCATCATCATTATCACTATCTACTTCCTTTCTCAAGGAAGGTTAGTTTCATAAAAAATAACATGCACAGTTTGTTCAATTAATAGTGAGCGTTTATTGAAAACTCTATAGCCTCTGGGTTTAGAAGTATACCCCATAAAGATGCCTTCATCTGACTTGGCATCCAACTTACCAATGTCCCTTTTTCCGTTGTTGTGAATAAGCAAGGACATCCAAAGATTCTGAAATGACTTACCTTGGGCTTCTTTCCTTGAACAACTCATATGCAGTCTTCTTCAGTATTGGCCTGATCATTACTCGGTTGACAATGTAACTGGCTGTGTTGACTGCTTCAGCCCAAAAATATCTTGGTAGCTCATATTCAGAGAGCATGGTTCTTGCCATATCCAAGAGAGTTCTGTTCTTCCTCTCAGCTATACCATTTTGCTGTGGTGTCCTTGGTGCTGAGAAATTGTGCTGAATTCCTTGATCATCACAGAATCTAGCAAACTTTTCATTTTGGAACTCACCACCATGGTCTGATCGAATGGACACAATACTGAACTTCTGATCTTTCTGGACTTTCTTACTGAAACTGACAAAATTATCAAAACTATCATCTTTATGCTCTAAGAATGATACCCATGTGAATCTTGAGTAGTCATCTACTATGACAAATCCAAAATTCTTTCCTCCAAGACTGGTAGTCCTCATTGGTCCAAATAGATCCATATGTAGGAGCTCTAAGGTTTTGAGGTAGTCACCACTGTCTTTGACTTGAAGGAACTCTTTGTGTGCTTTCCCTTAGCACAGGGTCTACAAACACTTTCAATTTTCCATTGACTTTTGGTAGACCTTCCACAAGATTCCTCTTTCTGAGCTTGTTCAATCCGTCCAAGCTGCAGTGGCCTAGTCTTCTGTGCCACAGCTCAGTTGATTTGTCTTTGCTGGCTGCCAGACACACATTTTGCTCTTGAGTTCTTCAAGGTAGAGCACGTACAGATTCTTCTCTCTATTTGCTTCAAAGATGACTGCTCCATCCTTTAGTATGCTGCACTTTGATTCTTGAAACTTGATTTGATGACCTCTATCACACAGCTGACTTATACTGATGAGGTTGTGCTTTAATCCTTTGACTAATAGCACATCTTCTATGACTGTTTTTCCTTTGCTATTTACTGATCCACTGCCTACTACAGTTCCTTTCCCATTATCTCCATAAGTGACTGTTCCTTCTTCAGCTTGGAGATGGGAAAACAGCTTCAGGTTTCCTGTCATGTGCCTTGAACACCCACTATCCAAATACCATTTGGATGCTCGAGGATTAACCTGAAATTAAGACATCAAGCTTTAGGTACCCAAGTTCTTTTGGGTCCTGATGGGTCAGTATCATTATTTTTTACTTTCATTATCCACTTCTTATGTCTTGTTGGACAGGTGGATTTTAAATGACCTAGCTTATTACAGTGACTACAACATGATGTTTTTGTTACTCTTTCAATATACTTAAAATTAGCTTTATAGGCTGTATTTTCCTCCGGAACAAATCTTGGAGTTGATACACCTTGGTGGAATTATAGTTTCTGCATTTTATTTCAGGTGGTGTGTAGCCTACACCATCTTTTCTTTACCTGAGCGTCTAGCTCCTTTTAATATTAAGGGATTCTTACCATTTGTAATTTTTCTAATGTGCTTGCTAATTTCTCATTCTCTTCATTTAGATTTTTAATCTCTTTTCTTAATTCATCTACACTTTCTTGTTTTTCTAATTTTGTTATTTGTTTATTCTTAACTTTTAAGTCTTCACACAACAATTCATTTCTTCTTTTTAGTTCGATTAATTTTTTTTAGTTCTTCATTTTTGTTTTCTATTTTTAAGTCTGAGTTGTTTTTCTAAGCATGTATTATTCTTCTTACTAATCTTAAGTAATTTAGACACCTCTTTATATTTGTCGTAAAGTTCATTAAAGGCGCTTTCCAAATTGTCAGAATCTGAATCAATTATTATTACAGAATCGAAGAAGAGTCAGAGGTTACCTTTTCTTCGATGTTGGCCATGAGAGCCAGGTTGGCTTCTTCTTCATCACTGCTTGAGCTTGACTCACTGTCTGAGTCACTGCTGTTCTCCCAGCAGCTGCATTGCCTTTTTCTTGTATCTTCTGAACTTCTTGGAGCTATCCTTCTTCTTGTGATCATTTTTCTTTAGCATTGGACAATCTGCCTGATATGTCCAGGCTTCTTGCATTCATACAATGGTCTCTCCTTTCTTCATTTCTTTGCCATCTGATCTTTTGAGTCTTTATTTTTCTTAAAGTACCTTCTGCCGGATTGAAATTTTTCTTCTTGGCCAGGATGCTTGCAATCTCTTAGAGAGCATTGCTTCTTCATTTTCGCTGTCTACCTCACCTCACTGCTAGAGCTTGCTTCTGATGACTCTTCTTCTGCTTTCAAGCATTGGAGTGCTTCTTTCTGCTAGATGATTCTCCTAGCCTTTCCATGTTGATCTCATGGCCATGAGGGACCCGATGAGCTTTTCTACTGACATTCTCTTAGGTCATTAGCTTCTTCGATAGCTGTGACCTTTGGTGTCCATGAAGATGGCAAGGATCTGAGAATCTTTCTTACCATATCTGCAATCTCATAGGACTTTCCTAGACTGGCTAAACCATTGGTGATGTCAGTGAATCGACTGAACATCTGGGTGATTGACTCACCTGACTGCATTGAAATCTCTCATACTGAGTGACAAGAATGTCGATTCTTGTCTCCTTTACTTTATCTGTACCTTCGTATGTAATCCTTAGCTTTTCCCACATTTCCATGGAGGATTTGCAGGCTGAGACTCTGTTAAACCCTTCTTGCTTAGAGCACAACAAAATGCTCTTGGCTTTACAGTTTAAGGAGATTTTCTTTCTGTCTTCATCTGTCCATTGTGCTTTCTCATTTGTGACAACCAGGTCACCTTCTTCTACTATGACCAGATTTGATAGTTTTGGCCTTGTAGAATATTCCATTCTGGTCTTCCAATACGGATAATCTTCACCATCGAACAAAGGGGTCTGTTGACTGACTGACCTTCGAAGTTGCCTTGGGCTGCCATTGATCTTTGCTCTTCAGATCGTTGGATCTTCTTCTTTGTCGAAGACTCTCGCTCTGATACCACTTGTTGCCCAGCTAGCTAGCCCAGAGGGGGGGGGGGTGAATGGGTTATTAACGAAACTGATCTTTGATACCTGTTTACTAAAAATTACAACACAACTTAAATGAAGGTTAGAGTTAGAGGAAATAAGATAGCAATCACACAAAATACAACCACAAGACAGTAGGATTTTTATCCTGGTTCGGAACTCCTTTCACAGGAGACCTACGTCCAGTCCCTGAGCAATACCTCAGGATTTCACTAATCAAGGGTACAGTCCCCCTTAAGGACACAACAACCCAGCTCAGCTGGTCTTCCTTCACACCCGAAGGGAACAACACCCTGGATACCACCAGGTCTTCCTTCACACCAGAAGGGAACAACACCCTGGATACCACCAGGTCTTCCTTCACACCCGAAGGGAACACCACAAAGAGAGGTTTGAAAGACAAGCCCCTAGATCAAACTGCAACAAAATGATTTGAAGGACCTAGCACTGAGAGCAAAGAATCTAAATCTAAGCTCACTCTCAGAACTACACAAGCTCTCTTCAAATGATCTTTCACTAGCTAGTAGAGAGCAAAAGAGCAAAAGCTAAGAGGAATGAAGTTTTTTGCTCTAAACTTTCTTCAGAAGAATTTGAATGTTTTTCTTGAACGTTGTTCTTCTTCTTCTGTTCTTCTGACTTGTATATATATCTTCAATTTGAAATCTAGACGATAAAGAGTCCGTTGTCTCTCTTTTGAGTAGTCGTTAGACTGAATGGCATCTGGTCTTGGAAGCTTCCTGTCAACAGTCTTTTGATTACTTGAGCACGCAAAGAGATGAGATCTTCAAAGATATCCGATGGCTTCTATTTGTTTAACGTTGTACCATGAAGCTAGTTCAGAGGTCTGCACATATGTCAATCTCAAATAGCAGACAGATAAGCTATCTCTGATGTCAGTCAACGTCAGTAGCAATAGTCAAGAAAATAGTAATGCCAAATAGCTTAAGTCTAAAGGACGTTATCAGAGTAGGCACGATAAAGGATGATATGGTCTGCATGCATCAGAGATATGTTCAGATCTCATAAATGCAAAAGCGTAAGATAGATGTCTACGTGGACTTTGACTGGTCAATGCTTTAAGATGAATAAGATATCAAGATATGAAATCGATGACTGTATGACTTATGAAATCGTTATAAGTCATAGAAAATCGTTATAAACACTTATCAAGTCGTTATGAACTCTAAGAAATCGTTACGCAAAGCAAATCGTTATGAACACTTATCAAGTCGTTATGAACTCTAAAGAAATCGTTACGGCTACCAGTCGTTACGAGTTTCAAAGAAATCGTTACGAGAACTAATAAATCGTTACGGGTACCAAGTCGTTACGAGTTTCAAAGAAATCGTTACGAGAACTAAAGAAATCGTTACAGCTACCAAGTCGTTACGAGTTTCAAAGAAATCGTTACGAGAACTAAGAAATCGTTACGGCTACCAAGTCGTTACGAGTTTCAAAGAAATCGTTACGAGAACTAAAGAAATCGTTACGGCTACTAAGTCGTTACGAGTTTCAAAGAAATCGTTACGAGAACTAAAAAAATCATTACGGCTAGCAAGTCGTTATGAGGTCTAAAGAAATTGTTACGAGAACTTAAGAAATCGTTACGGCTAGAAAGTCGTTGTGAGTTCTAAAGAAATCGTTACGAGAACTTACAAAATCATTACGGCTAGCAAGTCGTTATGACATCTTTAGCAAATCGTTACGGTATCGATTTGTTTGAAGCATCACGATTTTTCGGTCAGAAAGGAATTGATCATAATACTTATGAAATCGTTATGATGACTCTATTTGAACTTATAAAGGAATCGTTCTGATTATCAATAGAAGTCTATTGAAGTATGAAGAAGTTGATACAAAGACTTGGACAAGACATGACATGAGACTTTACCTGATTGCCTTGAACTTTCTTTTTGCTTTTATTTCCTGTCCTCAAAGCTCAAGTAATTCATTAGTACTATTTTGTTAATAATCAAAATTAATATATATAAATAAGTGAAGTAATTTATATGGGGAAAGTTTGGTCATCAGCCACCGCCGCCGGCGCCGCCACCACCGCCACCACCACCACTGCCTCCACCACGCCCGGGACTGGTTGCGAATACGCGGCAAGAACGTTGATACTTTAATAATATATTTGCTCTCGATTGGAGTGTGCACTTTATCGTTGTAATACGCGAAGGATCGGGATTCGTTATTTCCTCGCTCCAAATGCCTTCGGGATCCGATGACGATATCACGTGTACGAAATTCGGCGAGAGAGAGAGAGAGAGAGAGAGAAGAGAGAGAGAGAGAGAGAGAGAGAGAGAGAAGAGAGAGAAGAAGAAGAAGACGAAGAAGAAGAAGAAGAGAAGAAGAAGAAGAAGAAGAAGACGAGAGAAGAAGAAGAAGAAGAAGAAAAAGAGAGTATGATTTATGGAGAGAGAGATACTTAATTTATGACTTGAGTTAACCAATACCACCCCTATTTATAGGGGATGGTTATGAAAAATAACAAAACATTAGGCTGCCTAAATAGGTAAAACAAAACAAAATAAAATAAAAAATTACACATATAAACCTAACTTTTGGCTTGGGTGAGGGGGTTGAGAAAAAAATAATAAAAAAATGAGATGGGGGCCAAGTTAGGCGGAGGGGGGGGGGGGTCGTGGGGCGGGGGCGCGTTAGGCCGGAGAAAAAAAAACAAAAACAAATGGCGGGGGCGCCGGTCCGGTGCGTACCGGATCGGGCCGTGGCGGACGTGGCGGGACGCCCGGGTCGACCATGTTGGTCGACTCAACCGTGCCTGGGTGCCGCTGGCGCCCCGCCCAAACCGGGCGGCACAGGCGAACCATGACTATAGCCACAGATTAGACGCCTCAAAAGCATGGCACCGAGACGCGACCATAATTACGTCCGTACGGTTCGATCCGATGGCCGTGATGGTTCGGCGCACCACCCTCAAAGAGGAGAGGGACGGCGCTCCGGACGTAGACCTGGCGTGGAGAAATGATTAGCCATAAGAATGCTGATGATACGAGGTTATAAGTGCGAGATTATTGTAACAATAATTATTATAAGCAGTACACTTAAATCACGTCCAATTTCATGTCATGCTCGGACATATATATAATGCTACTTACTTACTGCAAAGTTTAAACAAATATTCAAATAATTAATAAAATATCTTTTTAGGGTCAACAATGAGAGAGAAGTGAGAGCGACGTACTGGTTGGGGGGGGCCAGGCGTCGCAACGTGGCGGGGTGTACCCGCCATGGTGATGTACTTTGGACCGACTGATGGGTGGATTCCCGCGGTTTGCGCGTATCGTCTGTCCCCTGCCATGGAACGTTCGGTTGTTGGGCCAGCAGGTGGGTGTGCGGCCCAGCGGGGTGGCAGATGTTGTAATATTAGGAGGGATGAGGGGGTAGATTTAGAATGGATTTGCGGACGTCCCCCGGGGGTCAGCCGCTATCCTAACCGTCTCCATTTGGCCACACGAGACAGGAAGGGGAAAGGGATTTAATGGTTAGTCCGGCTGGTCCGCGTCACACGTGCGCCGTCTCTTAGGGAATGTGAGAATTCTTTCATGGGTGTAGTGCACCCGGGCGCAGGAATGTCTGTCGGATTTGATCTGTCTGGGCTCATGCGTTTCTCATGCAGCAACTTTTCGAGCTGGCAGTGTGTGCGAGGAACATGGACGCATAGAGAGAGAGAGAAGAAGAAGAAGAAGAAGAAGAAGGGGAAGAGGACTGGAGAAGAGACTAGTTGGGTGCTACTGCGCTACTGCGATTAAAGAGAAGGTGGCCAGGGTAGAGGGCGGCGGTGATCATGGTGTTCTCGCTGGCGGTGTTCTCTTTGGTGTGAGTCTTGTGTCGAGAAGGGGGTTGGAACTTGGGAAGAGGTGGTAGTGTCGTGGTGGTGCGTTACTGATCAGGAGCAGTGTGTTCACACTTTTATTGAAGGCACCACTGCTGCTGCTGCCGCGCGCCGCCGCCGACGCCAACAGCTCAATACGCGGCCGGCGACCTCTCTGCTTGGTCGTGGCAACCGGGTGTGGAGGAACCAAGGGGACGGCTGGAACTACAGCAGGCTTCACGGCCATCCTCGCCCTCTGAAGTGCGCCTCTTCTTCTCTCTGTGTACCCCGGTGCGTCTGTGTGTTTGTATGCCTCTATCTGCGCCGAAGCTTCTTTCTCGACTAGTTACGGAATGTTCTTCTCTTGAGTTGTTTCTGTGGAAGAATACGAATATCCTCAGTTAGAGAAGACAAAAAGTTTCCTTCTTTTTCTTGTTTTTTGTATTGTTTTTCACCGGTTTTCTTAACTTGTTCTTGCTGTTGTTGTGCTCTCATCACCTGCACTATGCCACCAAAGTTTCTCTTCTTTCACATCACACAACGCCCGTTTTTCCACCTCCTTGCCTTGATGCACCACCATTTCTATCTTGCGTTCATGATGATCCTTTGCAAGATTAAAGGGGAAATCTGTTCTTTAAACTCCCGTTTCTTTCAGCTCTTCGGTTAACCCAGATTGGCTTACTTCTCCGGCGGGGTTGCTGTCAGCAGATCTGTGGTGTTATATTAACGTGTAGGAGCTGCTTGTTCTCTGCAGTCTTGCTGCCAGGATCCTTTACTTGTTGCTATTTCCTTCCTTTCCTCTCTGAAAATCCCGAAGTGGATGGATTCCGGGCGCATTTCCCCAGTTTTTTATTCACGGGTACGATGCAAATCCAAGTAAAAGCTTGCTTACAATCATCCCCGCGCTGTTCCATGGTGGGGAGGAAAATAATATATATATCATCTGCTAGTGCGCCGTTCCGCAGCAGCAGTGGTAAAGCGTCTGGCTCCCTTTTCTCCGGGTTTTCCTCGCCGCTCGGCCCCCTCTCTGCCCCTGCCAGTGCCGGGCTCCTGAGAACCCACCTCCACCACCCAATCCGCCTGCGTTAAAGGCAGAACCTTTCTGCTCTCTCCTCCGTCGCCACCCTCCATCTTTTTCTCGGGGGTCGGGGCCCTTTTCTAATGGAATGTGTCGCATCGTCTCTTTTCCTTTCCCAGTCCCCTGTCTGCGGAAACTGTGAGTTCTGGGTTGGGCGCAGCTGGTGCTGGGGGTTTCGCTTTCACCGTCGACGGCGGGCAGTACGTTGTAGGGTTTAGGTGACCGTGCAGAGTAGGGCTTCGAGAGGAAGACGGGAGAGTGGAAGATGGGTCATTGGGTCTGTCTCACCGCTTCCCAGTTATCACCACGACCCACCTGCTGCGACTTTCTGTCATCGGAGAGCTTCTCATCTACCACGGTAACGGCAGGTGGCCATGTGGCCAGCTGCACCTCCATTATGCTCACGAGACCCGGGTTATCCGCAGTAACAGTTCTTATGTTTTACTCTCTCTCTCTCTCTCTCCCTGGCTCTCCGGCCACCACCGGGTAGAGGGACAGTTTCTGGCTTCTGACTTGAAAACCGCGTTTCAGAACTTTTTCGGGATGTGGCAAAGACCGCGAAGCAGAGGAGCACCCACTGCTGGTGCTGGTGTTGCGTGCAACATTTGTCTTTATTAGTGAGTGAGCTTTACACAGCCCTCTCTTCTTCACTTTTGAGCTGCTGTGGCCCTTTTCTGGCGCCCACCTTCCCTTCACGTCCCAGCTGTCCCCATGAAGGCTCTCTCATCAGTAGAAGACGACTGCAAATCTGGGACCTTTCTTTCCCGTCTCGCTCCGGGGAGTCACTGCTTGGACTGTTTGGCTTTGCCCTGTGTGTTCTCCCTGGAGACGCTGGGCATCCAAATCTCCTGAGAAGTCACCTTCTCGGCACTAGGGTGCCTCATGCGTGCTGGACAGCCTCAGAAGGGTACATTGTTCTCTTCTTCTGTTCTTACGGATCTGTTTTTGCGTCGGTTGTTTGCCCCCTTCGTTCTGCCTCTTCATAGAAGAGAACCACAAAAAGGCTGAGATGTGGGTTCCATTTCCTTCTCCATGTTTGTCTATTTTCTTCTCACTCTTTTATGGACCACTCCTTTTCATGTTTGTTCATACTGCTGCTCATCTGCACCCACCCATCCACGGGACGCGGTGAAATGTCCGGAAAGTATAGCAAGGTTTTCCTTTTGCTTCCGAGTTGTTCATTAGGTTGATGTGAAGATAACACAAATGCTGCATCTTCTTTTGTGACGTTTTTTGTTGAATGGGGGATGCTGTGGAGGGAAAGTTTAAACTTTTGCCATATCGTGCTCACCATATTCTGTTTGTTGTTCCTCTACTATCTTTAGCAGAACTCTTCGGGTGGGATTGATACTATTGAGGCCATATACGCATCAACTGTGAAGCTGAAGCTGCCTATGCGAAGGTAACATATATTTTATGCATGGTTCTCATCTTTCTTCCGTTGGCATTGTAGAAATCAGCTGCAATGCAGCATCTTCTGATTGCTATCTAGTTTGTTGATTCCTCAATTTTGATGGGAGTGTGCAAGGAGTGCCCTGTTTAAACGCATTGACCTTCCTTAAGCCGGCATTGCAATCTGTTTGGGTGGTTCACGAAATTCTTTGACTGCACTACTGGTATGATCTGCCACGATTTGGCTAGACTTTTTTTTTTACCCTGGAGCAAACTGGATTACGCGGGCTATTTACCTAAGATGCATTCTTTTTTACCCTGACCCATTGTTCCTTTTTTAGTTGTTTGCATCCGAGCTTTCAAGCTTTCTATTCATTTATGCATTTGCACAGAAGCAAGAAATCGAAAGCTGTCACATTGGGTATGTCTTTTCCCTGATTAATCTCTTTATGACATGTTTCTTTCTGCAGGTAGGTTTCCTTCAATCTGAAGTTTCGAGGCCTGCTATTGTGACGTTGCTGGGTGCAGCAGCTAAAATGCTTAGGATGACAACTGGATGTTGGAGATCTCATGTTCGGGCACCAATTTTCTTTGTCCTTGCTCTCTGTCTGTTATCCTGTGCGGCAAGTTTCTCTGATGATATCCATGCGCTGCTCAGTCTAAGGAGTGCACTTGATCAAAGGAAGGAGTCCATTCCAAGCTGGTTCAACAACGAGACATCACCCTGCGCTTGGTCTGGCATAACCTGCTCAGGTCCTCATGTTCAGAGCATAGATTTGTCCCAGATGTCCCTGGACCTTTTATTACCATCCTGCATAGGGGAGTTCCGGTATCTGAAGCTTCTCAACCTCAGTAACTGTGGGTTCTCAGGCCAAATTCCAGGGACATTTGCAAACTTGCAGAACCTCCAGTACCTGGACCTAAGTCAAAATCAGCTTTTTGGACCCTTGCCATCATTACTTTCAAATCTGAAAATGCTGAAAGAACTGGTGCTTGATTCGAACAGCTTCTCTGGAATTCTGACCTCTGGAGTGGGGGAGCTTTGCAACCTGACGAGACTGTCTCTTTCTGGTAACTTATTCTCTGGTAACCTGCCTGTTGAGGTTGGGCACTTACAGAACTTGGAGTACCTCGATCTGAGCATGAACTCTTTCAGTGGAGCCCTGCCCACTAGCTTGGGAAACCTTACTTTGTTGCTACACTTGGATGCCAGCCTTAATGGCTTCACAGGGACAATCTTCAGGGGGATTGGAAATTTGAGGCAGCTCTTGAGTCTTGACCTCTCATCCAACAGCTTGACAGGCTATGTTTCCCCGGACATTGGCAGGTTGCAAAGTCTAGAGTATTTGTGGATGTCATCAAATGGTTTAACTGGGAGTATACCAGCTGAGATAGGCAATCTTTCACGGCTAAAGGTATTTGCCATTCGTAGTTGCAAATTTACAGAAGATATTCCAAAAGAGATTGCAAAACTGCAAAGCTTGATGAGTCTAGACATCTCTGAGAACAGTTTTGAAGGTCAACTACCTGCAGGAATTGGTCAGCTGACAAATCTGATGTACCTGCTTGCTGCTCGCTCTGGGCTGAGTGGACACATTCCAGAAGAGCTGGGTAATTGCAGGAATCTCAAGACTCTAGATTTGTCCTTCAATTCTTTCTCTGGCCCGTTACCGGATACCCTTGCTGGATTGGAGTCCATCAGCACATTTATAGTGGAAGGGAATCAGCTGTCAGGTCCAATTCCAGACTGGATTATGAAGTGGAAAGAAGTCAACTCTGTAAGACTGAGCAAGAATATGTTCATTGGATCTCTGCCTCCACTGAAACTCCCCTCCCTGATGACATTCTCTGCTGATGCCAACCTACTATCGGGTGAAATACCACCACAGATTTGTGATTCCAAGTCATTGACTCTTCTTTCTCTGTCAGAGAATGAACTCACGGGCAACATTGAGAGCACTTTCAGGGAATGTTACAATCTCACTGATTTGATCCTAGCTGGAAATAATTTATCTGGTGAAATACCAGGCTATCTTGGGGATCTGCCCCTTGTTACAGTGGAACTGTCTCAAAACAATTTCTCAGGTGAGCTTCCTAATAAGTTGTTGAGGTCTCCAAGTATTCTGGAGTTATCACTTAGTAATAATAGACTTGTGGGCCAGATTCCTGACAGCATCGGGCAGATTGTAAGCGTCCAAAGGCTACTACTTGATAATAACTACTTTGAAGGAGTCATTCCACAGTCATTTGGGAAGCTTAAAAATCTGACAAATCTGTCCCTTTATGGAAACAGATTAAGTGGTGAGATACCTTCAGAGCTTTTTGACTGTAGTAATTTAGTTGCACTGGATTTGGGTAGCAACAACCTAAGCGGGCCAGTTCCCAAAAGAATATCTCAGCTGAAGCAGCTGGACAACTTGGTCCTGTCTAATAATCACTTTTCTGGCCACATCCCAAGTGAGATTTGTTCTGGGTTCCAGAAGATGGCCCCTTCAGATTCTGAGTTTACCCAGCATTATGGTGTGCTTGATTTGTCCTACAATGAATTTACTGGTCAGATCCCAGCTGCAATAAAGAACTGTGTTGTGATAGAAGAGCTAAAGCTGCAACAAAACAAGCTGAATGGCAGCATCCCTTCTGAGCTCATCCAACTTCTGAATTTAACCTTTGTTGATCTCTCCTCAAATTTCCTGACAGGGCCCATTCCTAAGGTCTTCACTTTGAGAAATCTGCAAGGCCTTATCCTCTCAAATAACTATATTAATGGTACAATACCTGATTCCTTGGATTCAATGTTTCCCAGCTTGGTTAAGCTAAATTTGTCGAGGAACCAGCTGACTGGTGTCTTTCCATCATCTATTTTCAGTATCAGGAGTCTCACACATTTGGACATCAGTGAAAATTTCCTCTATGGAACACTTCAGGTAACTAATGAGAGCATCAGAGAAACCAGCTCCTTACTAGTCCTCAATGCTAGCAACAATCATCTTTCTGGTGGCATTAGTAATGGTTTCTCTAACCTTACTTCTCTTTCTGTTCTTGATCTTCATAACAACAACCTCTGTGGTAGATTACCTCTGTTCTTCCCAGATCTTGCTTCCCTGACATATCTTGATGTCTCTAACAACAATCTGCAAGGTGCTATCCCCTGTGGTGTCTGTAACATTGAAGGCCTTTCATTTATCAATCTCTCAGGTAACAGATTTAACAAGTTCATGCCAGAGAGTTGTGCCCCCACCCGCCCTTGTGCCTCAAACATTTCTGGCTTCCCACCCTTTGTGGCCTATCCTACATCCTCCCGAACTTGGACCCAATCCCCCGTCTGGGGAATCATACTGGCAGCTGTCGCCCTCTTCCTTGTGTTGGTTTTTATCCTACTGAGATGGAGAAAACTTCAGCAGAAAGCTGCAGAACTTGCCCCACATAGGGCAATGCCTACAGCCAGTGAGCCTGCATCTACTGATGAGCTCCTTGGAAAGAAGGTGAAGGAGCCATTGAGCATTAACATTGCAACCTTTGAGCATGCACTGCTACGGCTGACCCTTGCTGATATCCTGAAAGCAACTGAGAACTTCAGCAAGGCCCATGTTATTGGTGATGGTGGGTTTGGAACAGTGTACAGAGCTATCCTATCTGAAGGTGGAATGGTTGCTGTCAAAAGGCTGAATGGAGGCAGCCACTTCCAAGGGGAACGCGAGTTCTTGGCTGAGATGGAGACCATTGGTAAGGTAAATCATCAGAATCTGGTTCCCTTGCTTGGGTACTGTGTCTTCAATGATGAAAAGTTTTTGATATATGAGTACATGGAAAAGGGGAGCCTTGAACTGTGGCTGAGGAACAGAGCTGATGCAGTGGAGGCACTTGGGTGGCCAATTCGGTTCAAAATATGCCTAGGCTCTGCCCATGGACTTGCATTCCTCCATCATGGGTTTGTGCCCCATATCATACACAGGGACATGAAATCAAGCAACATCTTACTTGACAGGGACTTCCAGCCCAGGGTTTCAGATTTCGGCCTTGCTCGCATAATTAGCGCCTGCGAAACCCATGTTAGTACGGACCTCGCCGGAACATTTGGTTACATCCCACCTGAGTATGGGCAGACCATGAAGGCCACCATAAAGGGAGATGTCTACAGCTTTGGAGTGGTGATGCTAGAGTTGCTGACGGGCAGGCCCCCAACTGGGCAGGAGGAGATGGAAGGAGGAGGAAATCTGGTAGGCTGGGTCAGGTGGATGGTGCGGCGCAAGAAGGTAGATGAGGTGTTTGACACTTGCTTGCTGGGTGGCACAGGCCTTTGGAAGGAGCAGATGCTTCAGGTGCTTGCAGTTGCAATATCTTGCACATCCGATGAGCCATGGAAAAGACCCACCATGCTCGAGGTTGTGAGGCTGCTCAAGGAGATAAAGATGAAGGAGGTTTGAGGCAAGTTCATCCAGAAGAAAATATTGCAATCGAGCTGTCTGCTTTCTCACCACCAGAGACCTATCATTCTGGGAATGTGTCATGGGTTCTAGCTTTTAGCCATGGTGCAAGGGTATCTTCTATATATATATATATATATATATGTGTGTGTGTGTGTGTGTGTGTGTAGAAGACTCTGGATGCTTTAGTCGTAACTTTGCTGCTCCAGTAAGCCCCACTGGGGAAGTCATGATTGATGCTAAAATCGCTTTGTATTCGTAGCATTCAGCGGAGATAGTTTGCAAGCAATATAGTTTCCTGTGCAATCTAACATGCAGGATGAACTACTTTCTTTCCTGCAGAAAGTATGTATGCTGGAGCGGCAGGTTGCATGAGTGAAACCCTGGCATGTTGTTATCTTCTCAGCTTGGAACCAAGGCGAACCAATGTGTACCTTGTTTCCTGCTCCTGCTAAAAGTTCCAAGTCCAGCTCTGAATGGGGATGACTTATCCCCATTCTATGTTTAGTATGTTTTCAGTTCATAGGGATAACCCAAAAAATGGGAATAGCAATGGGGATAATTTATTCCAAAGGGATCTCTGGAGACTGGAATGAGTTATTCTCACTTTTTTTATCCTCATTTCACACCTTTTAAGGCAACTTTATCTTCATTAATGCCTTTGCCTATTTAACATGTATTATATATAACCCGACTTAAGATAATAGGATATTGAAAGAATGATATTACTATAATGTTATATTAATTAGCATAGTTAATTACTAAATTATTATAGTAATTAACACAATAATGAATATGGTAACATTAATAAATTACTATACTATATATATCTATGGTGATTAATATAGTAATATAATCAAACTAGCGATAACTCTGTACTAAATATGTTTAGACATAATAATATTAATATAATATTAAATAATAACTTGATCAAATTATTAATGATATTGTAATAAAGTATGATTAAACTAAATATAATAATATAGTATTATCATTATTTTACTTTGGTAATTGAAATGCTATTATATTTCCTATTACTATAGTAATTAACAATAGTAATATAGTCAAATTATGATTAACACCTTAATAAATTATGAATAGTCTTATATAATAACACATTAACACAATAGTATTTATACATTGTTATAGCAATTAACATAGTAACCAACTAGTATTATTACAATATTATTATATTATGCATAACTATGGTAAATAACATAATAATATGGTCAAATTAGTGATAATATTGCACTAAATTATGATTAGATTAATATAATAACATGTAACATAATAATGTTACTACATTACTATAATATATGATATAGTAATGAACTTAGTAATGTTATTATTATTATATTACATATAACTATTGTAATTAATTTTATAAAATAGTAATGTAACACCCCGAAAATACTATTAGAAAACTATGAATAATTAGATTATTAATATAACCACTATCATGATATGTAATTAACACTAATTTAGGATTAATTTAAATTAGTAAATGCTATTCTAGTAACGTATTTAGAGGTGTGCGCTCCACAAGGCGACAGCGGAAAACTATAACGAAATAAAAATTCGAGAACACCATAATTTTTAGAAAATGTGATGATATCAAATATGTAAATATTCGAACATTTTGGCTTACGGATTTTGAGATTAAGCTGACGTAACTATTTTCAGACGATTTTTCACCCTGTGGAAAATAAATTTTAAAAATTAAACTAAAATCACCATAATTTGTAAAACCATTACATTAGCTTATGGTTGAAATTACAGCTTGATTGGACATTATATGAACACCCAAACATAAGCTTAATTAGGCCAGCTGATTTATTGCCTATTTACGGAAGCCATTTTTTGGGAATTTATGCATGCTTACGTAGCATGGGCAACGTCAGCCCATGTCACTGTAAGTTAAACTCCTTACACAATAGTGGCTGAGGTGTGGGTGTGAGATTGGGTGCATGGGCCATGTGTAAACAGTAAAAACCAAGGGGTTTTACTATTTACACCTGCGCATAGGAGGTGTCATCGTGCATGGAGTGGAAGTTGGGTTATAAAAAGGCACTCCTCTCCCTTGTACACACTTTCCAAACCCCCTTTGTTCTTATTCTTGTTTTCCCTGTTCCTTGCTGCTGGAACTGCTGCTGGGAGGAGCTGCTGGAGTTGATAACTCCACTGCCCTTGCAACTACTTCTGCTTCTGCTCGTGCTGCTGTTGTAGCTATCATCCCTGTTGCATGTACCATTATCTTCCTAGTCGGACGAATGATATTCTTATTTAGAGAAAGAAGGATTTCGTTGATCTTGAAGTCATGTAGGTTCCTATTCTCTTTTGAAATCTTTACCCTCTGTTCTTGTTAGAAAGATCATAGCCTTATTCAAGTTACCTTTAAGCTGGTTAACCAACTTTGGTTAAGTCTGTATATGTGGTTGTAACCTCAGATTCTTTTGTTTGATTCCCCTAATTACCTTGGAATCATGTAGTTACCAAGAAGAATTTTCATTTCCCTCTGATTTAGTCCTGTTCTCCACACATGACAAGGAATTCTTGAGTAATCCAGTTGCTATACCTGTGGTTCTTCTAATTTTTTCTTCCAGTCATGATAAGATTATTCTTGTAGGAAGAGGATCAACCTTTCTCTACTCTAGAAACTGATTTCTATCTTCTTCCTCCACCCTTGATTCATATCCATGATATAGAATTCTGTTAGAAGTCTAAATATCCTTAGAACAGTGTGACAATTTCAGTTTAAATAGTTGATACTTCAAGTCTTGATTTAGATCTATGAAATCATTTGAGATTTAGTGTCCATCTTGTAGGAATCTTCCATTAAACTATTGCTATCAAGGCTATACTTCCAGTATTACACTATGTTGGTTTCTAGCTAGACAAGTTTGAATTGCAAACCTCTTGTTCCATCTCGCTTGTCTAGCTTGTAAACTACTGTGAGAATTACAATTAGACTCTTCCATTTGATATAAATCATGCCTTGATTTATAGGTTCCATGGTTAAAGTGTTTAGAGTGAATTCAAAGTCACTGATGAGTGAGGAAATGGCAGCTGTCGACAGGCAGCTCATAGCTGTCGACATGCCAGCCTTCCTGAACTCTAGAATAACTGGCACTGTAGCTAGCTGTCGACAGCCATCTTATAGCTGTCGATAGATAGACACAGAACCAGCAAAACTGAGCTCTGTCTCTGCTATGTCGACAGCCCCTTCCTAGCTGTCGACAGCTACAGTCCTGATCCGAATTTCAGCACTCTTTCATGTATGAATCCTTGCTAAAAGTTTATCCTAAAAGTCTAGCAAGTTACCCCCTTAATTCCTTGGGTATTTACTATCATTTACTGTAAAGATTACCCACTTGGGATACCTTACTCACCCTTGAATTATCCTTGAAGTTGTCAACTAAGAATGGTACCCAGTTGAGTCCATTCTCCTGTATTCGGTAACTAAGTCCATATAACCTGATGTCCTGAGAGTTCAAATGCTTGAACACCTTATGAGATGTGAATAATTTGTGATGACAATTGTGGATCTTCATCTTCTTGGGTTTTTATGTGATTTCAATCTTCCGAAGTTATTGACTTTGAGTCATAACCCTGTCTCAACCAATTGTCTTTCTTATATTATTGAACTCCGAGCAACTTTGTCACCAAGATATCTGTATTAATTCTCAATCAAAACTACCTTTGGATTTCCAATTTCTGTTATGCTCATGAAAAGAAATTATGATATGAAGACAGTGCTCTCTTCAAAAGTGGGTTAAGATCACTTGTGGTAGCACCAGCCATTTGTGATCAACTGAGGGCGACAGTTTGTAGGTAAATCCAAGTCAATGTACTGACGATGGTGGGTAATAAACCCCGTTCTTGCGCAATGAACAAGATCCAAGGTGCTGGAATCGCCTAGGCACTGAGGATGTATTACATCTATTTAGTAACTTCTTGAGAGTAGTGATGCCTGTCAAGTTCGTTTCCAAATCAAGTTATGGTCTGAATTCTAAAAGACAAATATGACTCTTATTCTGTAATTTGTTTGAGCTCATTATGAAATCAATTTGAGCTATATGTTTCTGTTAAGTATGAAATTCATGAGGAAATGTGTTTTGATCCATATATGTTTACTTTCACCTACTGAGTCCTTCCGACTCATGCCTTTGTTTCCTCCAACCCTTTCAGATTGAAGGTGAAGGTAACCTCAGCTACAAATGTGTTGCGCAGCTAACTAGCCCAGAGGGGGGGTGAATGGGTTATTAAAAACTTCGATCTCTGATTAAAATCTGTTTACTGAAAGAATTGCACAACTTAATAACAAGGTTAGAGTTAGAGAAAATAAGACAACAATCACACAAAACACATCCACAAGACACAAGGATTTTATCCTGGTTCGGAACTCCTCTCCACAGGAGACCTACGTCCAGTCCCTGAGCAATATCTCAGGATTTCACTACCAAGGGTACAATCCCCCTTAATGATCCTTACACCCAGCCTCAACTGGTCTTCCTTCAACCTGAAGGGAAAACAACCACCCTGGATACCACCAGGTCTTCCTTCGTCCAGAAGGGAACACAACTAAAGAAGAAAAGGTGTGGGAACAGGCTTCAGACTCTAGCTTGACCAGCTACACACTGAAGCTACCAAGGCCCGAGAGAGACAGAGATTTAACAAGGTTTTTCTCTCCAAGGACTACACAAGCTCTCACAAATACGAAAACTCTTTTTGAGCACAGAGAGCTAAGAGCTAAGAACAAGGTTGGAGTGGAAGCTTCGCTCTTCTTCAATCTTCTAAAGACTCGAAAAGATGGATTTCTTTCTTCTTCAAATTGCAAGCGTTGTTCCTCTCTTGTATCTTGTTCTTCTCCGTCTTGAGTCTTCTATTTAAACTACTGATTCAAATTCGAACGTTGAAGTGTCCGTTGTCTCTCATCCTGGTGTACGTTAGACTGGTTACTAAGGAAGCTTCTGATCGTCAGTCTTTTATCCTTTTGTACACGCCAAAGAAATGTTTTAGAATCTTGTATCTTGTGTCCAACGTTGTACAGATGAGTCTTGTCAGATATCTGCAAGCATATCAACAATAAATAGAGGACAGCTAAGACTGCCGTCGATTGTTAGTTGCAGATGGAACAAATATTGCAATATATAGCAAAGCTCCTTTCTGTCTAAAAAGTACGTAGACAGAGTAGCATAGAAATGGAAGATATTGTCTGCATGCATGGAGACACGATCAGAGAGCATTTAATGCATAGCAGTCAACAGACAAGATATGACTTTGACTTTTCAACGCTATTAAAAAGCATTATACTGATACAACAAGAAATTCGATAAAAACATCTCGATGCCTTCATAACTTATGAAATCGTTATGCGATAACAGACAAATCGTTATGACAGAGCATTATCAACTTATAATGATGAAATCGTTATGAGTTTAGCAAGTCGTTATGAACGCTTATCAAGTCGTTATGATCTGTGAGAAATCGTTATGACTATCAAGTCGTTACGAGTTTCAAGAAATCGTTACAAGAAGTCTTACAAATCGTTGCACAAAGCAAGGCGTTATGAACTGTAAAGAAATCGTTATGAACTCTAAAGAAATCGTTACAGCAATCAAGTCGTTACGAGTTTCATAGAAATCGTTACGAGAAGTCTTAACAAATCGTTGCACAAAACAAATCGTTATGAGAATCAAAGAAATCGTTACGAGAACTAAAGAAATCGTTACGGCTAGAGAGTCGTTGTGAGTTCTAAAGAAATCGTTACGAGAAGTCTTAACAAATCGTTGCACAAAACAAATCGTTATGAGAATCAAAGAAATCGTTACGAGAACTAAAGAAATCGTTACGGCTAGAGAGTCGTTGTGAGTTCTAAAGAAATCGTTACGAGGTCTAAAGAAATCGTTACGGCTAGAGAGTCGTTGCGGGTTCTAAAGAAATCGTTCCGAGGTCTAAAGAAATCGTTACGACAGTCAAGTCGTTACGGGTTCTAAAGAAATCGTTACGAGGTCTAAAGAAATCGTTACGACAGTCAAGTCGTTACGGGTTCTAAAGAAATCGTTGCGATGTCTAAAGAAATCGTTGCGATATCGATTTGTTTTGAATTTTCCGGTCAAAGAGGAAATCGTTCTGCTTATCAAAGAAGTCGATACAAAGACTTGGATAGAAATGTGAGATGAGACTTACCTGATTGTCTTGAACTTTCATTTTTCTTTTATTTCCTGTTCTCAAGGCTCAAGTAGTCCATTAGTACTATTTTGTTAATCATCAAAATTAATATATAAATAAATGAAATATTTATTATGGGACAGTTTGGTCATCAAAATGATTGAAATTCCGCTGTCGAAGAAGAAAGGAAGAAAGAATAGCATAGTTTAATGACTCTTTAGAGATTTTGTTTACTATTAAAGGTCTGAGAGAAAGTTTGGTTTTGTGTAAATAATGGTGTTGATACTAAGTTACTTTGTTGAGTATACAATACTTCCAAAAATACCATTGTGGAATAGTTTGCCAATCTTGGGCACTACACATATTAATTTGTCAGCCCATAACGAAGTTTGTTAGTGTACCCCCTTCCGATCAAGAACTATGTGATATGTGATATGTATATGTGTGTGTGTATGGTCGGAGGAGGGTGTTACAGAGGTGGTATCAGAGAAAATCGGTTGAGGATCCAAATACTATGGAGTTATTGGTCTTCACATCCTGTAGTGACCTGTGAGGATGGGTAGAAGGCCTGAGGTTAAGTTAGATAAGTAAAATTTAGATATAGATTATCTTGTATATAGAATGAATTTATAGAGATTGGTGAATAGGTATGATCAATTAAAACTTAAGAGGCCAAGACTATGATCAAATCAAATGAAACAATGTAGTTAATTCACATCAAACCATGGTTAACATGGCTATACATTCAGCACTACATCATGCTTAGTTTCTAGCTAGACAAGTATGGATTGTAACATCAAGTTTAATCTTGCTTGTTTAGCAATTAGATCAACTGTGGAGATTACAATTAGGTTCTTACATTTGGAATAATTCATGCCTTGATTCATAGGTTTCATGGTTAGAGTCTTTAAAGTGAATACAAAGTCACTTATGGGAAAGAACGGTGGCTGTCGACAGGCAGCTCATAGCTTCGACAAGCCCAGTCTTCCAAAACTCCAATTAACTGGAACTGTGGCTATTTGTCAACATCCAACTTATAGCTGTTGACAAGTAGTATCAGAACCAGCAAACCAAGCTCTGTCTGTTGCTATCTGTCGACAGCCACTTCCTAGCTGTCGACAGACACCAGTCTGTGATGAACTAATCCTTCTTCAGTCAGAAGTGTCAGCAGGAACCTTGTAAAACTGAAACTCATACCTTATTTACATGTAACTTAAATGATATGGATGTAAATAAGGAATTACCCCCCATTTGAATCCAATAAAAATGTCAGAAAAATCATATCTCTTACCAATAAAAAGTCAACTCTCCCCAAATAAGAAAAACACGATTTTGGCGATTCCATCAAAATAGCGTCTTTCTAATTTCTCACAATTTGGCCTACTTGAAAGTCTCATAATTCAAATAAACCTAGTAGAATACTAAGAATCTAAGGTCCGGTGAAAAATGATAACACACATATGACTTCTCCAAGGGGCCTCTCTTACTGAAGGAAAAGTCAAACCTGCTCATCCCTTATTTTACATTAATATGACTTCTACATTGATATGTTATTATCTCCAACTCTAAATAAGAATTAGTAAATGAATTGTTCAACCGATCATATAGATTTCATGACTGTCCTCGTGATGTATTCTTCCGTTGACTTTCCCATTTTCTTAGATTCTAAATTATTATACCACTAAGATGAATCATTGAATCATGGAGGTTAATGTATCAAGTAACTAGGTGCACACAATAACAGTTGTATTAATAGTATGAATTAGAAAATCTAATATTTAAATTACATGATTGATTAACCAAATTTAAATTCATTTCGTGATATGATAGGAGAAGAAACACGTTGGAGAGAGATGCAATGAACAACTTTGCTCAGTCCTTGGAGCGAGTAGTTCCAGTTGGTAATCAAGGAAATGAAACTGTATGAAAATTTTAGAAGTACAAATCTCCAAGAATATTGAGTATTATAGTATCTATACGGAAAATGAAAGTTCCCTCCAATAAAAGAGAAACAACTGATAAAAAGATGGTGAAGTGGAATAAGAAGAGCAAAAAGATCAAGAAGACCAATAAACAAGAGAATGTCAAGGCACAACCTAAGGAAGTTTGTGCATATTGTCACAAACCAGGCCATGTCAAAAAGAATGTTGGCAGAGACTAAGAGCATATTGGAAGTGCGGAAGTCTAAAGCACCAAATCTAAGAATGTCTTGTACACTCTCAAAACAATGACAAAAATTCAGGAAGACCTTAAGTCATAAGGAGAATGGACTGAAGTTATTGAAGTAATTTTTATGTATAAGTCAATAGGACTAGAATATAGTAAGAAACACTTGAGTTTAGTTGTTATAGCATGTCAAAGCTTAGTGAATTTTGCCAACCCATGTCATTTGGTAAGGTTGAATTGTGGAGTTCTGTACTAGAAACTTTACGAGATAAATAAAATCTTTGTTGATATCATCATATCTCTAATACCATCATTCTCGTCATGCCTTATTACCCATTTCCAAGAGAAAATGTATTCATATAACTCTCTAAAGATTAAGGTCATTCCTTAGTGGGGGAGACTTTAAGTATAATATGCTATTAAAAGAGGATCTGCTCAATACATAATACCCTATTACTAGAAATAAAGAATATAGTGAAGGTTGCATCTAATTGAACCTATGATCACAACATGGCTCTTTGATAACTAGAAATGTTAATATTCAAATCCCCATCAACTGACAATGTCATAATAACAAATGATATAGAGGGTATATACATCATATAGCATAGTAAACATGACAAGATTGGTGAGACCAATTTGGATATAAGATTTAAAAGGTTGAAAACTTAATCTTTGTAATCCATCCAAACTAGTCAGAGAGTTTTGAGGACCAAACTCTTTTTAGTGGGGGAGAATTGTAACACCCCGAAAATTTTATTTACTAGAAAACTATGAATAATTAGATTATTAAATATAATCACTATCATGATATCTAATTAACACTAATTTAGGATTAATTTATATTAGTAAATGCTATTCTAGTAACGTATTTAGAGGTGCGCGCTCCCACAGGGTGACACCGAAACTATAACGAAATAAAAATTCGAAAACACCATAATTTTTAAAAAATGTGGTGATATCAAATATGTAAATATCCGGACTTTTTGGCGTACGGATTTTGAGATTAAACTAACGCAACTATTTTTCGGGCGATTTTTCACCCAGTGGAAAATAAATTTTAAAAATTAAACTAAAATCATCATATTTGTAAAACCATTATATAGCTTATGGTTGAAATTACAGCTTGATTGGACATTATATGAACACCCAAACATAAGCTTAATTAGGCCAGCTGATTTATTGCCTATTTACAAAAGCCATTTTTTGGGAATTTATGCATGCTTACGTAGCATGGGCAACGTCAGCCCATGTCACTGTAATTAAACTCCTTACACGATAGTGGGAGGTGTGGGTGTGAGATTGGGTGCATGAGCCATGTGTAAACAGTAGAAACCAAGGGTTTTACTATTTACACCTGCGCATAGGAGGTGTCATCGTGCATGGAGTGGAGGCTGGGTTATAAAAAGGCACTCCTCTCCCTTTGTACACACTTTCCAAACCCCCTTTGTTCTTATTCCTGTTTTCCCTGTTCCTTGCTGCTGGAACTGCTGCTGGGAGGAGCTGCTAGAGTTGATAACTCCACTGCCCTTGCACTACTTCTGCTTCTGCTCGTGCTGCTGCTGTAGCTATCATCCCTGCTGCATGTACCATTATCTTTCTAGTCGGACGAATGATACTCTTATTTAGAGAAAGAAGGATTTCGTTGATCTTGAAGTCATGTAGGTTCCTATTCTCTTTTGAAATCTTTACCCTCTGTTCTTGTTAGAAAGATCATAGCCTTATTCAAGTTGCCTTTAAGCTGGTTAACCAACTTGGTTAAGTCTGTATATGGTGGTTGTAACCTCAAATTCTTTTGTTTGATTCCCCTAATTACCTTGGAATCATGTAGTTACCAAGAAGAATTTTCATTTCCCTCTGATTCAGTCCTGTTCTCCACACATGACAAGGATTTCTTGAGTAATCCAGTTGCTATACCTGTGGTTCTTCTATTTTTTCTTCCAGTCATGATAAGATTATTCTTGTAGGAAGATGATCAGCCTTGCTCTACTCTAGAAACTGATTTCTATCTTCTTCCTCCACCCTTGATTCATATCCATGATATAGAATTCTGTTAGAAGTCTAAATATCCTTAGAACAATGTGACAATTTCTGTTTAAATAGTTGATACTTCAAGTCTTGATTAGATCTATGAAATCCTTTGAGATTTAGTGTCCATCTTGTAGGAATCTTCCATTAAGCTATTGCTATCAAGGCTATACTTCCAGTATTACACTATGTTGGTTTCTAGCTAGACAAGTTTGAATTGCAAACCTCTTGTTCCATCTCGCTTGTTTAGCTTGTAAACTACTGTGAGAATTACAATTAGACTCTTCCATTTGATATATCATGCCTTGATTTATAGGTTCCATGGTTAAAGTGTTTAGAGTGAATTCAAAGTCACTGATGAGTGAGGAACTGGCGGCTGTCGACAGGTAGCTCATAGCTGTCGACAGGCCAGCCTTCCTGAACTCTAGAATAACTGGCACTGTAGCTAGCTGTCGACAACCATCTTATAGCTGTCGATAGATAGACACAGAACCAGCAAAACTGAGCTCTGTCTTCTGCTATATGTCGACAGCCCCTTCCTAGCTGTCGACAGCTACAGTCCTGATCCGAATTTCAGCACTCTTTCATGTATGAATCCTTGCTAAACGTTTATCCTAAAAGCCTAGCAAGTTACCCCATTAATTCCTTGGGTATTTACTATCATTCTACTGTAAAGATTACCCACTTGGGATACCTTACTCACCCTTGAATTATCCTTGAAGTTGTCAACTAAGAATGGTACCCAGTTGAGTCCATTCCCTGTATTCGGTAACTAAGTCCATATAACCTGATGTCCTGAGAGTTCAAATGCTTGAACACCTTATGAGATGTGAATAATTTGTGATGACAATTGTGGATCTTCATCTTCTTGGGTTTTTATGTGATTTCAATCTTTCGAAGTTATTGGCTTTGAGTCATAACCATGTCTCAACCATTGTTTTCCTTATATTATGAACTCCGAGCAACTTTGTCACCAAGATATCTGTATTAATTCTCAATCAAAACTACCTTTGGATTTTCAATTTCTGTTATGCTCATGAAAAGAATTTTATGATATGAAGACAGTGCTCTCTTCAAAAGAGGTTTTAGGATCACTTGTGGTAGCACCAGCCACTTGTGATCAGCTGAGGGCGACAGTTGTAGGTAAGTCCAAGTCAATGGACTGACGATGGTGGGTATAAACCCCGTTCTTGCGCATGAACAAGATCCAAGGTGCTAGAATTGCCTAGGCACTGATGATGTATTTACGTCTATTAGTACCTCTTGAGAGCAGTGGTGCCTGTCAAGTTCGTTTCCAAATCAAGTTATGGTCTGAATTCTGAAAGACAAATATGACTCTTATTCTGTAATTTGTTTGAGCTCATTATGAAATCAATTGAGCTATTTATTTCTGTTAAGTATGAAATTCATGAGCGAACATGTTTTGATCCATATATGTTTACTTTCACCTACTGAGTCCTTCCGACTCATGCCTTTGTTTCTCCCCAACCCTTTCAGATTGAGGTGAAGGTAACCTCAGCTACAATGATTCGAATTCTGCTGCCGAAGAAGAAAGGAAAAAGAATAGCATAGTTTAATTACTCTTTAGAGATTTTGTTGTACTATTAAAGGTCTGAAGAGAAAGTTTGGTTTTGTGTAAATAATGGGTGTTGATACTAAGTTACTTTGTTGAGGTATACAATACTTCAAAAAATACCATTGTGGAATAGTTTGCCAATCTTGGGCACTACACATATTAATTTGTCAGCCCATAACGAAGTTTGTTAGTGTAACCCCTCTTCCGATCAAGAACTATGTGATATGTGATATGTATATGTGTGTGTATGGTCGGAGGAGGGTGTTACAGAGGTGGTATCAGAGAAAATCGGTTGAGGATCCAAATACTATGGAGTTATTGGTCTTCAACATCCTGTAGTGACCTGTGAGGATGGGTAGAAGGCCTGAGGTTAAGTTAGATAAGTAAAATTTAGATATAGATTATCTTGTATATAGAATGAATTTATAGAGATTGGTGAATAGGTATTGATCAATTAAAACTTAAGAGGCCAAGACTATGATCAAATCAAATGAAACAATGTAGTTAATTCACATCAAACCATGGTTAACATGGCTATACATTCAGCACTACATCATGCTTAGTTTCTAGCTAGACAAGTATGGATTGTAACATCAAGTTTAATCTTGCTTGTTTAGCAATTAGATCAACTGTGGAGATTACAATTAGGTTCTTACATTTGGAATAATTCATGCCTTGATTCATAGGTTTCATGGTTAGAGTCTTTAAAGTGAATACAAAGTCACTTATGGGAGAAGAACTGGTGGCTGTCGACAGGCAGCTCATAGCTGTCGACAAGCCCAGTCTTCCAAAACTCCAATTAACTGGAACTGTGGCTATTTGTCAACATCCAACTTATAGCTGTTGACAAGTAGTATCAGAACCAGCAAACCAAGCTCTGTCTGTTGCTATCTGTCGACAGCCACTTCCTAGCTGTCGACAGACACCAGTCTGTGATGAACTAATCCTTCTTCAGTCAGAAGTGTCAGCAGGAACCTTGTAAAACTGAAACTCATACCTTATTTACATGTAACTTAAATGATATGGAATGTAAATAAGGAATTACCCCCCATTTGAATCCAATAAAAATGTCAGAAAAATCATATCTCTTACCAATAAAAAGTCAACTCTCCCACCAAATAAGAAAAACACGATTTTGGCGATTCCATCAAAATAGCGTCTTTCTAATTTCTCACAATTTGGCCTACTTGAAAGTCTCATAATTCAAATAAACCTAGTAGAATACTAAGAATCTAAGGTCCGGTGAAAAATGATAAAACAACATATGACTTCTCCAAGGGAGCCCTCTCTTACTGAAGGAAAAGTCAAACCTGCTCATCCCTTATTTTACATAATATGACTTCTACATTGATATGTTATTATCTCCAACTCTAAATAAGAATTAGTAAATGAATGGTTCAACCGATCATATAGATTTCATGACTGTCCTCGTGATGTATTCTTCCGTTGACTTTCCCATTTTCTTAGATTCTAAATTATTATACCACTAAGATGAATCATTGAATCATGGAGGTTAATGTATCAAGTAACTAGGTGCACACAATAACAGTTGTATTAATAGTATGAATTAGAAAATCTAATATTTAAATTACATGATTGATTAACCAAATTTAAATTCATTTCGTGATATGATAGGAGAAGAAACACGTTGGAGAGAGATGCAATGAACAACTTTGCTCAGTCCTTGGAGCGAGTAGTTCCAGTTGGTAATCAAGGAAAATGAAACTGTATGAAAATTTTAGAAGTACAAATCTCCAAGAAATATTGAGTATTATAGTATCTATACGGAAAATGAAAGTTCCCTCCAATAAAAGAGAAACAACTGATAAAAAGATGGTGAAGTGGAATAAGAAGAGCAAAAAGATCAAGAAGACCAATAAACAAGAGAATGTCAAGGCACAACCTAAGGAAGTTTGTGCATATTGTCACAAACCAGGCCATGTCAAAAAGAATGTTGGCAGAGACTAAGAGCATATGGAAGTGCGGAAGTCTAAAGCACCAAATCTAAGAATGTCTTGTACACTCTCAAAACAATGACAAAAAGGAAGACCTTAAGTCATAAGGAGAATGGACTGAAGTTATTGGAAGTAATTTTTATGTATAAGTCAATAGGACTAGAATATAGTAAGAAACACTTGAGTTTAGTTGTTATAGCATGTCAAAGCTTAGTGAATTTTGCCAACCCATGTCATTTGGTAAGGTTGAATTGTGGAGTTCTGTACTAGAAACTTTACGAGATAAATAAAATCTTTGTTGATTATCATCATATTCTCAATACTCATCATTCTCGTCATGCCTTATTACCCATTTCCAAGAGAAAATGTATTCATATAACTCTCTAAAGATTAAGGTCATTCCTTAGTGGGGGAGACTTTAAGTATAATATGCTATTAACAAGGATCTGCTCAATACATAATACCCTATTACTAGAAATAAAGAATATAGTGAAGGTTGCATCTAATTGAACCTATGATCACAACATGGCTCTTTGATAACTAGAAATGTTAATATTCAAATCCCCATCAACTGACAATGTCATAATAACAAATGATATAGAGGGTATATACATCATATAGCATAGTAAACATGACAAGATTGGTGAGACCATTTGGAATAAATAAGATTTAAAAGGTTGAAAACTTAATCTTTGTAATCCATCCAAACTAGTCAGAGAGTTTGGAGGACCAAACTCTTTTTAGTGGGGGAGAATTGTAACACCCCGAAAATTTTATTTACTAGAAAACTATGAATAATTAGATTATTAATATAACACTATCATGATATCTAATTAACACTAATTTAGGATTAATTTATATTAGTAAATGCTATTCTAGTAACGTATTTAGAGGTGCGCGCTCCCACAGGGTGACACCGGAAAACTATAACGAAATAAAAATTCGAAAACACCATAATTTTTAAAAAATGTGGTGATATCAAATATGTAAATATCCGGACTTTTTGGCGTACGGATTTTGAGATTAAACTAACGCAACTATTTTTCGGGCGATTTTTCACCCAGTGGAAAATAAATTTTAAAAATTAAACTAAAATCATCATAATTTGTAAAACCATTATATTAGCTTATGGTTGAAATTACAGCTTGATTGGACATTATATGAACACCCAAACATAAGCTTAATTAGGCCAGCTGATTTATTGCCTATTTACAAAAGCCATTTTTTGGGAATTTATGCATGCTTACGTAGCATGGGCAACGTCAGCCCATGTCACTGTAAGTTAAACTCCTTACACGATAGTGGCTGAGGTGTGGGTGTGAGATTGGGGCATGAGCCATGTGTAAACAGTAGAAACCAAGGGGTTTACTATTTACACCTGCGCATAGGAGGTGTCATCGTGCATGGAGTGGAGGCTGGGTTATAAAAAGGCACTCCTCTCCCTTTGTACACACTTTCCAAACCCCCTTTGTTCTTATTCCTGTTTTCCCTGTTCCTTGCTGCTGGAACTGCTGCTGGGAGGAGCTGCTAGAGTTGATAACTCCACTGCCCTTGCAACTACTTCTGCTTCTGCTCGTGCTGCTGCTGTAGCTATCATCCCTGCTGCATGTACCATTATCTTTCTAGTCGGACGAATGATACTCTTATTTAGAGAAAGAAGGATTTCGTTGATCTTGAAGTCATGTAGGTTCCTATTCTCTTTTGAAATCTTTACCCTCTGTTCTTGTTAGAAAGATCATAGCCTTATTCAAGTTGCCTTTAAGCTGGTTAACCAACTTGGTTAAGTCTGTATATGTGGTTGTAACCTCAATTCTTTTGTTTGATTCCCCTAATTACCTTGGAATCATGTAGTTACCAAGAAGAATTTTCATTTCCCTCTGATTCAGTCCTGTTCTCCACACATGACAAGGATTTCTTGAGTAATCCAGTTGCTATACCTGTGGTTCTTCTATTTTTTCTTCCAGTCATGATAAGATTATTCTTGTAGGAAGATGATCAGCCTTGCTCTACTCTAGAAACTGATTTCTATCTTCTTCCTCCACCCTTGATTCATATCCATGATATAGAATTCTGTTAGAAGTCTAAATATCCTTAGAACAATGTGACAATTCTGTTTAAATAGTTGATACTTCAAGTCTTGATTTAGATCTATGAAATCCTTTGAGATTTAGTGTCCATCTTGTAGGAATCTTCCATTAAGCTATTGCTATCAAGGCTATACTTCCAGTATTACACTATGTTGGTTTCTAGCTAGACAAGTTTGAATTGCAAACCTCTTGTTCCATCTCGCTTGTTTAGCTTGTAAACTACTGTGAGAATTACAATTAGACTCTTCCATTTGATATAAATCATGCCTTGATTTATAGGTTCCATGGTTAAAGTGTTTAGAGTGAATTCAAAGTCACTGATGAGTGAGGAACTGGCGGCTGTCGACAGGTAGCTCATAGCTGTCGACAGGCCAGCCTTCCTGAACTCTAGAATAACTGGCACTGTAGCTAGCTGTCGACAACCATCTTATAGCTGTCGACAGATAGACACAGAACCAGCAAAACTGAGCTCTGTCTTCTGCTATATGTCGACAGCCCCTTCCTAGCTGTCGACAGCTACAGTCCTGATCCGAATTTCAGCACTCTTTCATGTATGAATCCTTGCTAAACGTTTATCCTAAAAGCCTAGCAAGTTACCCCATTAATTCCTTGGGTATTTACTATCATTCTACTGTAAAGATTACCCACTTGGGATACCTTACTCACCCTTGAATTATCCTTGAAGTTGTCAACTAAGAATGGTACCCAGTTGAGTCCATTCTCCTGTATTCGGTAACTAAGTCCATATAACCTGATGTCCTGAGAGTTCAAATGCTTGAACACCTTATGAGATGTGAATAATTTGTGATGACAATTGTGGATCTTCATCTTCTTGGGTTTTTATGTGATTTCAATCTTTCGAAGTTATTGGCTTTGAGTCATAACCATGTCTCAACCAATTGTTTTCCTTATATTATTGAACTCCGAGCAACTTTGTCACCAAGATATCTGTATTAATTCTCAATCAAAACTACCTTTGGATTTTCAATTTCTGTTATGCTCATGAAAAGAAATTTATGATATGAAGACAGTGCTCTCTTCAAAAGAGGGTTTAGGATCACTTGTGGTAGCACCAGCCACTTGTGATCAGCTGAGGGCGACAGTTTGTAGGTAAGTCCAAGTCAATGGACTGACGATGGTGGGTATAAAACCCGTTCTTGCGCAATGAACAAGATCCAAGGTGCTAGAATTGCCTAGGCACTGATGATGTATTTACGTCTATTAGTAACCTCTTGAGAGCAGTGGTGCCTGTCAAGTTCGTTTCCAAATCAAGTTATGGTCTGAATTCTGAAAGACAAATATGACTCTTATTCTGTAATTTGTTTGAGCTCATTATGAAATCAATTTGAGCTATTTATTTCTGTTAAGTATGAAATTCATGAGCGAACATGTTTTGATCCATATATGTTTACTTTCACCTACTGAGTCCTTCCGACTCATGCCTTTGTTTCCTCCAACCCTTTCAGATTGAAGGTGAAGGTAACCTCAGCTACAAATGATTCGAAATTCGCTGCCGAAGAAGAAAGGAAGAAAGAATAGCATAGTTTAATACTCTTTAGAGATTTTGTTGTACTATTAAGGTCTGAAGAGAAAGTTTGGTTTTGTGTAAATAATGGGTGTTGATACTAAGTTACTTTGTTGAGGTATATAATACTTCCAAAAATACCTTTGTGGAATAGTTTGCCAATCTTGGGCACTACACATATTTGTCAGCCCATAATGAAGTTTGTTAGTGTAACCCCTCTTCCGATCAAGAACTATGTGATATGTGATATGTATATGTGTGTGTGTGGTCGGAGGAGGGTGTTACAAGTAATGTTTCTATTATTAGATTACATATAACCACAATAGTTAGCATAGTATTATAGCTAAATTATTTATATGTCATAATATTATTGAGGGTAAAAAAGTCAGAAATAAAGTCTTATACTCATTTCCATCTTGATTTTCAACAAACATGGGATAAACTTACAAACGAGAATAACCTAGCCAATACCAAATCACATGATGTTAGAGGATAAGAATAACTTATACCGTGATGATCATCATATTCTTTCACTTCATTAAGATAAATGCTGCTTGTACATTACAAGGAGGAGTGGTCTAGTGGTTAACTTTCTATGTACATTCAGATGCATTTGTTGGTTTCGTATAGAGCGCAGCGGAAACACGAATCCCTCAGGTAGATATCGTTGCTGGCCGTCGGAATCGAACTAAATCGGTAAACCACGCACAGGCAGATCTCATCTTTACCTTTGCGGGGTTGCGTAACTCCCGAATCCGGGGAGGAGGTGGCGCAGGAGGCGCCGGTGCTTCAAGCCGTTCAAGTGTCCGGCCTCTAGACGTATCCACGCGAGCTCCGGACGCAGACGGGATCTCCTCGTTCTCCACGCGTCTCCCGGATCTCAGCTCCACCATGTGCCGAAGAGAGGAGAGAGAGGGTGGGGGGCGCCCTGGGAGAGAGAGAGGAGGGGGGCGGCCAGGGTTAAGCCTGGAGCTTGGCCCAGGGTTTAACTCTCAGCGTATATTTATAGACACCGCGATTTTTCACAAAAACCAGTCATTGTCTATAAAGAACACCTTGCCCAGTCTGCTCGGAACTCTTATGCGTGTGACCCTCTAGGCCCAACTGCTAGTCCAGTTTTCAGCCCATTAAGCTCAATAACTCTTTATTGACTTATGGTAATTAATTAACATCTCATATTAATTAATTACATAATCAATTATCATCTCACGATAATTGACCGGGCTTCCAATCAAGTTGGGTGCCAAGCAACACCACTTGATCCTGGAAAGCATTGGGGTTCAGCAACCCAATCAAGGAACCTTTGTGTCACCAGATTCCACGTGACTATAATCCCACGCTCGTACAATGCTCCCGAGTGTACTTAGGGTATGGTCAACTGTCAAACCCTAAATTGCACACTCACTCGGTCAGATGCCGCATAACTATATCAGAAAACTCCTTTTCTGATAAGAAGTCTTGCCCTGGCCAGGGACTATCAGGCATCCTTCTGTAGAGCATTCACTCTCCTATTACCGAGGGCGAGCGATCCCATATTGACCACACAATCACCTTCGAAGGTATTCCGCTAGATCCGATCACTTAACTGATTAAGACCTCATGGCTAAAGATCTATAAGTCAAGGTCAAAACCCAGAAGTCCACCAACAAGGTGTCCTTGGTGTCTCAGGTCTAAGGACCAATCACGCCACTGTGACAATGAATCTAGCTGGTTGACAGTTAGGTACATTACCATCCAGCGATTCATAACGGATCAGTTCAGTGAACTCATTCTCCAATGAGCACCTACAGATTCACTTAGTGTCTCCACACAAGTGACTATGAGACCAGTCACCCTCATCATATGAGCAGGTGCAATCTATACTAGTCTAACCGGATATTCAATGTCCTTCTTGAATATCCTCCGACTAGGAACAATTAAGAATATACGTTTAAAGGATATTAATCTCATTGTTATGATCTCATCATAATTAATATCCATTGCGTATATTCATGGACTTCATAATGAAACCATAAACGAATTACACATAATGAATATAAAAGCCTTATATTATTATCAAAGAACAAGATTGTACAAGTTATGATTGGCTTGAGGACATCCATAACTAACAGTATTTACAAGTTCAAATCTTAGGAGGAGCAGATTTATTAAAAAAAAAAAAGAATCCAAGGACACTGTAATAAACTAGTTTTTCAACCTAAAAAAAAAACTAAATGTAAGGAGACGAATTTTCCCATTATATAAGGAGCTGTAATAATTCTTTGTCCAAGAGTAGTTGAACAGGTACTCGAATATCTAAATGTAACTCATTTGGCAATGGGAAAATGGCAACTTCAACAGTAGAAAATTTCCGTTTGAGCTGGGAATTTGAGAAGTTGCAGGGAGATCCAATTTGTAAACAACTAAACCAATTCGTTGGATAATCTAGAAGTCCCATAATACTAATTAGCACTCAATTTATAATTGGACATATTTTGCCGACAAAGATTGTCGATTTGGCTGTAGCTTTAAATAAACCCAAATCTCCAACACTGTACGCTTTTGTTGGAGCGATGCCTATCAGAGATGCTGTCGAAGCTTGTTCAAAATTTAGTCTCTACTAATCAAGCTATCTTCTACTATTTGCACCATCAGTTTAAGGATGGTAAGTACTGCTCATATGCAACTTAACTCCCTGTATTTTGAAACAACTATTGCCAAAAGGTACTAGTGAAAATAGAATCCCTATCAGAAACAATAACCTGAAGGTAAACCATGTAACTTGACAACATGAACTGCAAACTCATGAGCAACAGTTGTTGCTGTAAACAGATGCTTTAAAGGAATAAAATGGGCATATTTAGATAATCTGTCAACAATCACCATTATAGTATGCTTATAATTAGAAGATAATAATAGCCCCCAATAAAAATCCATATTTACATGTGTCCAAATACGAGTATGAATAGACAATGGCTACAATAACCCTACAGGTGAGCATGTTGCACAGACTTTTATTCCTTTGACAAACATCACAATTTCTGATATAATCTCTGACAGAAGTATGCATACTAGGCCAGACAAAACTTCTTTTGAGTCGCTACAAAGTTTTATGATATCCTGAATGCCCCACTTGGTGAATCATGATGGACATGTAATAAAGTAGGAATTAGAGGAGAAGTTCATATAGTGAAATTCTGCCCTTGTAGTAAAGGATTCCTCCTCCATGCATCTAATTCTCCATTATGCTAACATGCCCTGAAGTGTGGAATCTGAAACATATGCTTCCTAAAGCTTCTAAAACCAAGAGGGTGTAACTACTGAAAAGGTTAAGGCAACAAGTTTCAACAGGATTGTCAAAAACTTTAGACAATGCATTGGCTGCTTTATTATGATGTCCTACCTTATATCCAGAGAAAAATCATATCCTCACAGTTTCACTAATCAAAGTTGTTGGGCTAGGGTGTGGTCTTGTTGATAAGAATCTGAGACTTTGATGATCTGTTCTAATTATAAATTTCTGACCTAACAAGTATTGTCCTTTTTTTAAAGCTGAGTTAAAGGTGCAGCAATAGTTCCATAGTCCCTAATAGATTTCCTGTTGTAACCAGTTAATCCCAGGAAGCCCCTTAAAGCTCTCAATGACTTAAGAACTACTGATGCGGGACAACATATGTGGACTATGCTAACCGATGAACTACGACTTTTCTATGACGCGAACAACAAGACACGGCTAGACAATAGCAGAATTAACCAATTATTCATGCGTAGTGACAACAAAATAAGTACGTCAACAGAAGTAACCCACAAACTTGTCCCTCGCAGTGGGAAATGTGGGACCAAGGTAGCTAAGAAGTCACCAACGGCTAAGGTAGTCAATCCACAATCAAGGTCCAAACGGAACCTCTGGGAAATGGGGTTCTCGCACTATCAAGTCGGCAATGACAATTGTCACGGGCTAGATGTCCTACCTCACAAGTCGGCGGAAAATATGAGTAAATACTAGAAAAGCAAGTAAAGAGCTATAGTATAGAGCACGTACCACCACGCCTGTGTGTGGGGAAGAACCTGGCCGTGTCACGAATCCCGAGTACAGAATAATCAATTTAACAATTACAACCCAAAATTATGCCCACTCCACGCAGAGAGGTAAAAGGCTACAAAGTATGACCTCGGGAGTTCGTTGGCTGGCATGCAGTTGCAAGCCGCTGAAGGCTAGGCCAGTGTGGGGCGGTCCTGGCGAGAACTAGTCGCAGGCGAAGGCTGTTGGCGATGTAGGTGCTTGGCGTCAGCAGACACAGGTGGTGTAGGGCGGCTGGTCGGCACAGACGCAGGTGGTGCGGGGAGGGTGTAGGCCCTTGTGAGGTGGTGGTCACGGGTGTAGGCTGGCGGGGCTGACGCGGGCGAAGGTAGGCGCTGGCGTGGGCGAAGGCGGGCGCTGACAGGGAGGCCATGGTCGTGGTTGTTGGTGGGTGAGGATGGACGGGCAAGCACGGGTACACGCGCACGAGGAGGCCAAGGGCATGCGATGCTTGAAGCTGGCGGATGCGACTGTAGCGAACAGGGGCTTCTATCAGAGGGTGAAAGAAACCGAAGGAAGAAGGGAGGGCGATGGCGTTGAGGCCTTTTCTGTTGGGCTTGGCACCAGACCCTTCTCGGGTTTCTTTTCGTCATAGAAGAAGGAGAGCAGCGGCTCAAAGTCTTAAACTCAATAATAATCCATTCAATCTCTCAAAATTGGGTATTACAAGTATTTATAGAGATTTGGGCTAATCCCAATCACAACAAAACACCTAAATCCCAATCACAGCCAAACACCTAATAGTAATCCCATTAGAACTAAAATAAAGATAAAATTTGAAACAGAAAATAAATAAAAATAGAAAAGATACTAAATGGGCCCCAAATGGGCCAAAACTATAGTCTATAGACTTGTGGACGTGAACTCTACACCATGGGCTCATCGCCCAACCAGATCGAAGCCTCTGTAGAGTGATGTGCTCCCCGATGGTGGTAAACCAGCTTCAGGTTGAAGTGGACCCGGACTCTCATGTCCTCACCAATCCTCCTCGGCTAGGAGAAACTCGACCCCATTGAGTAAGGGTCGATGTCACTCTGGTACTACTCCAACAAGTCGGGATCTATCTTTTGAAGGTCTGCGTGTGTAATCCATGTATCCACTATCATAGGGAGTCATCTCCAATGCACTAGGTAACGGTGGTGTGCTCCATCTCTAGAAGTGACAACCTGCTCATCTAGTATATGCTCACTCTACTCACACCGAACAGGTATAGGGGCTGAAGGTGGACACTCATGGGTGGGGTCACTCAAAAGAGGGGGTGAAGGCTCAAATGGAACACTGAGTATCTATCACGCCTCACCATTTAATATTTTCATAAATGTCGAGACGCGATCGAACAGGAAATCGAGAACAAGTTTAAAATTTTTCGAGCATGAATCGCTCAGGGTCATGACTTAACATAAAAATATAAATTTAACAGTCATTCCTCAAGGTGGAGGTTTTTACATGATTCCCGAACTGTAATTCAAAGGTTAGACATAACAAGTGTTGATCTCTCAGCACGCAATTCTTGTTGCTCTGCCTTCTAGAACTGATGAATTCCTGGAAAAATAGTAGGTATGAGTAGTCTTGCCCAGTAAGATTTATCCTCTAATAACAAAGAAATAGATATTGGAATCAAGGAAAATTTGATGCACACGAGGATAACAAGTAACATTGATCAAGAAAGGGAAGAATCATGCAAATCAAGATGTACAATATTGAACTATGCAAGATTAAATCGATACATTAATGAACCAAATCAAAATAACGAGTGTCAGACATATAATGACATGCCCTCATTATCAAATGTGCAATCGCTATCTAGCAATCCACTGAACATGTACTGGCGATAAATGCAAACCAGTTAAGTCATGTTGATAGGAAACAATAACATATAATTGAATATTCATCAATCAAGCAGTAGGCAATGTAACGCCCCGACGTGGAATATCGGAGCGATATTACAGTTATTAAATAGTACAGAGTGATAAATAGACAACAACCATTGCACAGTTAGAATAATACCAAATAAACTCCAACTTTATTAATAATTCATCAAACTCCATTACATTCACTAATCAGAGCCAAATCTAGGGCCCAGAGTACTTTATTCAAATCCAAACTAATACATGATGACTAACTGACTCATAACTATACTAACTATCTACTGTGCAGTGGTTGATGAACTGGTCACTCCTGAACATCATCCTCGTGAGTGTGGTAATCGCCATTCGACTCACCTGAACACATGAAAAAACAACGCAGGATGAGCGAATAACGCCGAGTAGGACTTAATATCTCATGAGAACAAGCATGCTTTAAATGATTAATGTCTTAAAGGCAGAATAACTAGAGAGAATAGTCAAGTAACGATGGCAAGATATCAATAGCACTTGTATAGGGAAAAAGCACAACGAAAATGATAATGGAATGGCCATGTAACGATAGCACTTGAATAGATTGCACTTGTATTGATAGCACTTTGATTGTCATAGATTAAATCTTGATAGTATAATAGCACTGAGTGCATGCCGTACACACCCTTGATCATTTTAACTCCCATGGGCAAATAGCACTTTTCGGGTGCTCCTCCCAAGACCAGATTAGGCCCTATTGCGCTGGCATAACTCATTTTCTTATCTTAGACAATCACATAAATGGCCAAGAGAGTACCAAGAATAGATGAGAGTAATACAAGTAGATGAGATTGTAGAGAGAATATGAACAGATGAGACTACAGAGATAGTAGATGAGACAGGGGTACAATCGTAAAACAACGTTAAACACCGATAAGAACAGTTGCACAGCACTAGGTTGGGTGCTGGCAGTCTAGTAGAAGTCACAACCGCCCACTAGCCGTGCCACGAACACGGGCCAGATGGTACGGTGTGATCCAAAGGTAAGAAGGAAACACGCTAAGGCCGTTGGATCATGCTGATCCCTAAGGATGTAACGGGTTTTAAGGGGTACAACCAGCTTGTCGGCAAAGGACGTGCGCCAAAGCCAAGGAGACTTACGGAAGCCTTGACAAGGAGTCCCTGGTCCAGTCAGGAGTATTACCGATGGAGAGGTGGTCCATGCCAAGAAAAAGTGTGTAATGAAACAAGTGTTTGCCGTGCCTCGAGTGCTGGAAGGCCGAGGGAAGCGATCACGGTATTCCAATCATGCGATTAAAATGAAAACAATGTCAATATTAATTATAAAAAATTAGTAATTAATTTCACTTAATTACTAGATACATTATTAAGTAATTTAACAAGGTTTAATGACAAACATGAATGTTAAGTGTGTGCAAGTGTAAGAAATCAAGAGAGCATAATTGATTGTGCACATGACTTTTAAATTAATTGATTTCATGTAATAGTACCCATTATTAATTAACATGTCGAAATTATTCATGACAATAACTAATTAGGGTTCGAACAAGGTTTAATTGGCATAAATAGTAGGGTTATATGTACAATTTCGGGTTCTGGCCACCATACTGAAGTCGCGACAGGGGTGGCTGTCGCTTTCAGGTCGCGACGCACGGTCCGGTCGCGTTCTGTTGAACCAGCCGCTGGGGTTTGAACCGGGGGAAGTCGCGACATGTCGACCCATCGCGTTCAGAACGCAACGAACCCCCGTGTCATGACCCCCTCTGAGATCGCGGCGGATTGGGCCATCGCGACTTCAGAAGGTGGCCCGAGCCCAGAAAAGGTGATTTGCCCTTTTTTTCCAGATGGGATCCCTCCCTCCATTCATGACACAGAATTAAACAAAAATCTGTATAAAATCACAGAGAGCTCCAAAAATCACAAAATTAATTTTAAACAAAACTAGACATGGAGATCTATCATTGGGCATGATTAATTAGAAAACAGACATGTATAAGGCATGCTTTGATTATGTTACTTTTCAGTGACCTGATCATGCACAATCATGAATCAACGAATTAATTGGCAATGGTCACAGGGTGAAAATTGGGGCAAATAGGGGCGTTTGAAAGCTAAGAGCATGTAGTATATATGAGAATATTATCTGGGATTGAAAGCTTAGATAAACAAGAGGGTTTGGGTACATGATACTGTCTGGGATTGAAACATTTAATTCTCCCTCATGGAAGAACGAAAAGTGTGAACTTATGGGGCTTTCAAAGAGGATGCGTGGACTACCTAGGGTTAAAGTTTAATGATTTGTGCTTGAGAGATTGCCTACCTTTGGTTGTTGTAATGAAAACCTAAGTTGATGACGAAGAGAAGATGAAAAACCCTCCTTGTTCCAGCCTTCTCCTCCTTTCTCCTTCATCTAGATCTCCTCCTCTTCGTCTCCTAGAGCTCCAGTCACGTTCTGTGGGGTTGATAGGGCCAAATGAGAGGTGTATAGGTTGGTAATAGAGTCCATACTACCTAAAACTCCATCCTTTCCCAAAATTCTGAATTTCCCTATTTATCACCTCCTTTCCTAGCATTTATCTCCTAATTAGGATGGGGAAGAGAGCCAATTTCGTGGGCAAAGGATTAGGGTAAGTCTAGGACTCTTTTTAGGATAGATATAGGCTATTTAATATTTATCTTAACCCTTTTTCCAATTATTACTATTTTTACTCCGAATTTAGCTTAATTACTTTCCATCCCATGATGGGCTCTTCACATTTGGGCCCAACAACCCATGTTAAGATCATTAGTACAACCCATTGCTAATTTGGCTTAATGGGATTTGATTTAATTCCCTTTTATTTCAATTATTCTCTCTTTAGTCTAATTTAATTCCATTTATCACATTTATCTAATTAATTTTTTATTTATTTGGTATTTAAAAAAATCAAGGTTGCTACATCCTTCCCCTCTTAAAAAGAATTTGGTCCCCAAATTCATATGATCGTAAGAGGAAGAGAGACTTATTGAATAATTTCGGATAATTTCATCGCATTAATGCTTCGGGCTCCCACGTGGCTTCTTTGACTTCGTGATTCCTCCAGAGTATCTTAACCACGGATATTAGTCGATTCCAAGCTGCTGAATCTTCTTGTCTAAGATTTTCACCGACTTCTCTTCATAAGTCATATCTTTGTTTAGAATTATATCATCATAGCTGATTATGTGTGATGGATCGTACACGTACTTCCTTAGCATTGACACATGGAAGACGTTGTGTATGGTGGAGAACTTGGGAGGTAGTGCCAGACGATACGCCACCTCGCCAACTTTGTCCAACACTATAAATGGGCCTATGAATCTCGGTCTCAACTTACCCTTCAGCCTAAATCTTTGAAATCCTCGGGTTGGAGATACTTTAAGCAGTACATGGTCTCCAGTTTGAATTCCAAGTCCCTTCTTCTTTTGTCAGCATAGCTCTTCTGCCTGGACTAAGCTATCTTTATCCTGTCCTTGATGATCTGTATATCTCTGTTGGTGTTTTGTACCATGTCTGGTCCCAGCCATTACTGTTCACCTACTTCATTCCAGAAAACTGGCGATCTGCAGCTCCTACCATACAGAGCTTCAAATGGTTCCATTTTGATGCTGGCCTGATGGCTGTTGTTGTAGGCGAATTCTATCAGTGACAACTGTTCATTCCAGTACCCTTCAAAATCAATAGTGCAGGCTCGCAGCATGTCCTCCACGATCTGATTAGTTCTTTCCGTCTGCCCATATGTCTGTGGGTGGAATGCTGTACTGAAATTGAGTTTTGTACCCAATGCAGATTGAAGTCCCTTCCAGAATCTAGAGGTGAATCTAGGGTCACGATTCGAGACTATGGATACGGGGACTCCATGTAATCTTACTATCTCCTTTACATACAAGGCTGCTAACACATCCACACTCCAGGTGCTTTTGATTACAAGGAAATGTGCGGACTTAGTCAATCGGTCCACAATGACCCAAATAGCATCAAGTCCATCACGAGTTCGGGGTAAACCCATGATGAAATCCATGCCGATACTTTCCCATTTCCATTCAGGTATGTCCAGGGGTCTGAGTACACCCGCAGGACGTCGGTGTTCAGCTTTCACCTATTGACACGTGAGGCAGTGCGCGGCATGCTCAGCCACCTCACGCTTCATGTTCGGCCACCAAAACAACCTTTTCATGTCTTGGTACATCTTGGTTGCGCCTGGGTGAATAGTATACTTTGTCTTATGGGCTTCATCCATCAGCTTTCTCTTCAGCTCCTCATTGTCAGACACACATGTCCTAGCTTGGAATAATATTCTCCCATCCTCAGAGATGGAGAAATCAGGTTTGTCTGCTATGGTCTCCTTTACTCGGATTAGAAATGGATCATTTGCCTATTGCTCTTTAATCTTGACAAAGATGTCGGGTTGAGCTCTAAGATTGGCAACTAACACTTGATCACTTCTCTACTTTATATTTAGATCCAGATCGGCGAATTGCTCCAGTAATTGCATCTCGCCCATGACTAAGCAAGATAAGGATGCTATTGGCTTTCTACTAAGTGCATCAGATACAACATTACCTTTGCCGGGGTGATATTGGATATTGAAATCAAAATCTTTCAAATACTCCAGCCATCTTCTCTGTCTCATATTAAGCTCCTTCTGAGAAAACAAGTACTTCAAACTCTTGTGATCAGAGTAAACAATGAACTGCTCCCCATACAGATAATGCCTCCATATCTTAAGTGCAAATACCACAGCAGCCAATTCTAAGTCATGGACGGGATAATTAACCTCATGTGACTTCAACTGCCTTGAAGAATAAGATATCACTTTCTAATTCTGCATTAACACGCAGCCTAGACCGATTACAGATGCAACAGTGTAGACTGAGAATCCTTCGCCCTCGACTGGAAACGCGAGGACAGGTGCAGAAGTCAAGAGTTGCTTCAAGGTCTGAAAGCTCTTCTCACATTCCTTGCTCCAGACATAGGGGTTCTCTTTTCGTGTAAGGCGAGTAAGAGGTACAACTATCTTGGAGAAGTCTTTTATGAATCGTCTGTAGTAGCCAGCCAGTCCAAGAAAGCTTCTGATCTCAGTAACATTGGTCGGTCTCTCCTAGTTAAGTACGGATTCTACCTTGGAAGGATCGATAGCTATACCATCCTTTGGTATGACATGGCCTAGGAATGACACCTCCTCGAGCCAGAATTCACACTTGCTCAATTTGGCGTAGAGCTTGTTGTCCCGCAAGATCTGTAGAGCGATCCTCAGATGCTCCTCATGCTCTTCCTTGGTCTTGGAGTATATAAGAATATCATCAATAAAGACCACGACTAACTTGTCGAGGTATGGCCGATAAATGTTGTTCATCAGTTGCATGAAAGCTGCAGGAGCATTGGTTAGTCTAAAAGGCATAACTACAAATTCATAATGATCGTACCTGCTCCTGAAAGCTGTATTGTAAATGTCTACATCTTTAATCCTCATTTGATGATATCCCGATCTAAGGTCAATCTTAGAGAAATATTCAGCTTCTGATATTTGATCAAACAACTCGTCGACACAAGGCAGAGGATATTTGTTCTTGATAGTGAGGTGATTCAACTGCCTGTAGTCGATGTATAATCTCATAGATCCGTCCTTCTTTTAACAAACAGGACTGGTGCTCCCCAAGGAGAAGTACTTGGTCGGATAAATCCCTTTTCCAGCAACTCCATCAATTGCTCCTTTAACTCTTTCAATTCAGTAGGGGACATTCTGTAGGGTTGGTGATACCAGTGCAGCTCCAAGTATGAGATGAATTGAGAAATTCACATCTCTTTCAGGTGGAATGCCTGGCAGCTCATCGGGAAACACGTCGGGGTATTCTTGCACTATATGGATGTCTGATATCTTAGTTGCTTTCTTTTCAACTACTATTGCGACAAGAAATGCCACACAGCCTTTCCTTATCATGTTTTGTGCCTTAATAGCAGAGACGAGAGACAAGTGCCTCTTGTGTCTACGTCCCGTGAAGGTCAGTTTAGGGAATTCACTAAAAGTAATCTTCCCTCTTCTACAGTCCATGATAAGTGGATAGCCAATAGGCTCCCAGAATAACATCGTAGCCCTCCATGGGCATACAAACCAAGTCGGCTCTAAGGTTGAGTTCACCGATCTTAACATCAGCTAGTGAAAAATATTTATTTAATTAAGCTTTTTCCCCCAAAGGTGTAGTGACAGGCAATTCAAATTCCATAAATATAGGTTTTTCATTTAATATATCAACAAATACTTGTGACATGAACGAATGTGTTGCGCCAGTATCAAACAAAACAAATGCTGATTGAGAAAAGACTGGTAGAGTACCTTCAACGACTCCACCCTCCTCGGTGGTCTCCACTTCTTGTAGGGCCTGCAGACGGCCAGGCTTCTTCTGTCCCATAGGACGCTTCTCATTTTCTTTCAGCAGAGGGCAGTCGAGAATACAGTGCTCTCGACTACAACAACGTAGGCATGCGCCTGCCTTCCTTCAGCACTCCTCGGCAGTGTGACCTAGCTTGTCACAGTGCTTGCATCTGGGCTTGTTTGGGGTAGTAGGGGCAATGACTTTGGGCTTTCACTCTTGGCTTGGCCCATCGGTGATGCTTAACGGCCTTTTCTTGCCGTTGTTGGGCTTGCTGGTGGTCCCTGATGTCTGCTCCTTCTTGACCATTCTTCCTTTGATGCGATCAGTGAGATCAGTCACATCCTCTAGCAATTGTGCTTTCTTGACCATCTCTGGATAAGTCTGAATGTCCAGAGGCGCCAGTTAAGTAATGTATGCGGGCCTGATCCCATTAAGAAAGTGCTTGGCCCTCATTCTTTCTGTACCGACTAGATGATTGGCATATTGTGCCAACCAGGAGAACTGAGCCTCATACTCAGCAACTGTGAGGTTCCTCTGTTTCAGTGTAGCAAATTCAGAGGCCTTTCTTTCTTGAACTCTTTCTGAAAAGTACTTGGAGTTAAAGTGCTCCTTAAACTCATGCCAAGTGAACTGTGCATCTGCCCACGTAGCTTCAACAGATTCCCACCACGCACGGGCGTCCCTCTCGAGCTGAAAGATTGCAAGTAATAGCTTATCTCTATCCGCGCATTGCATGACGCGGAAGATACGTTCAATTTCCTTTAGCCAATTTTCTACCTCGTCGGGATTAGTGGTCCCATTGAAACGAGGTGGGTTTAGATTGCGAAAATTTCTGTGTAGATCTCCGGCTCCTCGGTTATTATTAGCTCCAACGGCCTGAAGTAATGCCTGTGTGAGCTGCTGAATAGTGTGTTGCATATCATGGAGTTGAGCACGCTCCGCTGCCTTTGTTATGGTTTAAGTTCCTTTAAAAGAGAATTTTAATGTAAGATATTGAGTTTGCACTAAGTTTGTGTGTGTGTGAGTTTATTTTTATCTTATTACCCATGGTTCTACCCATCTCTCACATAGGTATGGAATTTGACTCTAAGTCAAGGCAGGTCAATTCTAGATCATCCTATACTTAAGAATAACCTAGGCTCTGATACCACAAAACTGTAACGCCCCGACGTGGATATCGGAGCGATATTACAGTTATTAAATAGTACAGAGTGATAAATAGACAACAACCATTGCACCGTTAGAATAATCCAAATAAACTCAACTTTATAATAATTCATAAAACTCCATTACATTCACTATCAGAGCCAATCTAGGGCCAGAGTACTTTATTCAAATCACAACTAATACATGATGACTAACTGACTCATACTATACTAACTATCTACTGTGCAGTGGTTGATGAACTGGTCACTCCTGAACATCCATCCTCGTGAGTGTGGTAATCGCCATTCGACTCACCTGACACATGAAAAAACACGCAGGATGAGCGAATAACGCCGAGTAGGACTTAATATCTCATGAGAACAAGCATGCTTTAAATGATAATGTCTTAAAGGCAGAATAACTAGAGAGAATAGTCAAGTAACGATGGCAAGATATCAATAGCACTTGTATAGGGAAAAAGCACAACGAAAATGATAATGGAATGGCCATGTACGATAGCACTTGAATAGATTGCACTTGTATTGATAGCACTTTGATTGTCATAGATTAAATCTTGATAGTATAATAGCACTGAGTGCATGCCGTACACACCCTTGATCATTTAACTCCCATGGGCAAATAGCACTTTTCGGGTGCTCCTCCCAAGACCAGATTAGGCCCTATTGCGCTGGCATAACTCATTTTCTTATCTTAGACAATCACATAAATGGCCAAGAGAGTACCAAGAATAGATGAGAGTAATAGACAAGTAGATGAGATTGTAGAGAGAATATGAACAGATGAGACTACAGAGATAGTAGATGAGACAGGGGTACAATCGTAAAACAACGTTAAACACCGATAAGAACAGTTGCACAGCACTAGGTTGGGTGCTGGCAGTCTAGTAGAAGTCACAACCGCCCACTAGGTGCCACGAACACGGGCCAGATGGTACGGTGTGATCCAAGGTAAGAAGGAAACACGCTAAGGCCGTTGGATCATGCTGATCCCTAAGGATGTAACGGGTTTTAAGGGGTACAACCAGCTTGTCGGCAAAGGACGTGCGCCAAAGCCAAGGAGACTTACGGAAGCCTTGACAAGGAGTCCCTGGTCCAGTCAGGAGTATTACCGATGGAGAGGTGGTCCATGCCAAGAAAAAGTGTGTAATGAAACAAGTGTTTGCCGTGCCTCGAGTGCTGGAAGGCCGAGGGAAGCGATCACGGTATTCCAATCATGCGATAAAATGAAAACAATGTCAATATTAATTATAAAAAATTAGTAATTATTTCACTTAATTACTAGATACATTATTAGTAATTTAACAAGGTTTAATGACAAACATGAATGTTAAGTGGTGCAAGTGTAAGAAATCAAGAGAGCATAATTGATTGTGCACATGACTTTTAAATTAATTGATTTAATGAATAGTACCCATTATTAATTAACATGTCGAAATTATTCATGACAATAACTAATTAGGGTTCGAACAAGGTTTAATTGGCATAAATAGTAGGGTTATATGTACAATTTCGGGTCTGGCCACCATACTGAAGTCGCGACAGGGTGGCTGTCGCTTTCAGGTCGCGACGCACGGTCCGGTCGCGTTTGTTGAACCAGCCGCTGGGGTTTGAACGGGGGAAGTCGCGACATGTCGACCCATCGCGTTCAGAACGCAACGAACCCCCGTGTCATGACCCCTCTGAGATCGCGGCGGATTGGGCCATCGCGACTTCAGAAGGTGGCCGAGCCAGAAAAGGTGATTGCCCTTTTTTCCATGGGATCCCTCCTCCATTCATGACACAGATTAACAAAAATCTGTATAAAATCACAGAGAGCTCCAAAAATCACAAAATTAATTTTAAACAAAACTAGACATGGAGATCTATCAGGGCATGATAATTAGAAAACAGACATGTATAAGGCATGCTTTGATTATGTTACCTTTTCAGTGACCTGATCATGCACAATCATGAATCAACGAATTATTGGCAATGGTCACAGGGTGAAAATTGGGGCAAATAGGGGCGTTTGAAAGCTAAGAGCATGTAGTATATATGAGAATATTATATGGGATTGAAAGCTTAGATAAACAAGAGGGTTGGGGTACATGATACTGTCTGGGATTGAAACATTTAATTCTCCCTCATGAAGAACGAAAAGTGTGAACTTATGGGGCTTTCAAAGAGGAATGCGTGGACTACCTAGGGTTAAAGTTTAATGATTGTGCTTGAGAGATTGCCTACCTTTGGTTGTTGTAATGAAAACCTAAGTTGATGACGAAAGAGAAGATGAAAACCCTCCTTGTTCCAGCTTCTCCTTCTCTCCTTCTCCTTCATCTAGATCCTCCTCTTCGTCTCCTAGAGCTCCAGTCACGTTCTGTGGGTTTGATGGGCCAAATGAGAGTGTATAGGTTGGTAATAGAGTCCATACTACCTAAAATCCATCCTTTCCCAAATTCTGAATTTCCCTATTTATCACCTCCTTTCCTAGCATTTATCTCCTAATTAGGATGGGGAAGAGAGCCAATTCGTGGGCAAAGGATTAGGGTAAGTCTAGGACTTTTTTTAGGGAGATATAGGCTATTTAATATTTATCTTAACCCTTTTTCCAATTATTACTATTTTTACTCCGAATTTAGCTTAATTACTTTCCATCCATGATGGGCTCTTCACATTGGCCCAACAACCCATGTTAAGATCATTAGTACAACCCATTGCTATTTGGCTTAATGGATTGATTTAATTCCTTTTATTTCAATTATTCTCTTAGTCTAATTTAATTCCATTTATCACATTATCTAATAATTTTTTATTTATTTGGTATTTAAAAAAATCAAGGTTGCTACATCCTTCCCTCTTAAAAAGGAATTTGGTCCCCAAATTCATATGACGTAAGAGGAAGAGAGACTTATTGAATAATTTCGGATAATTTCATCGCATTAATGCTTCGGGCTCCCACGTGGCTTCTTTGACTTCGTGATTCCTCCAGAGTATCTTAACCACGGATATTAGTCGATTCCAAGCTGCTGAATCTTTGTCTAAGATTTTCACCGACTTCTCTTCATAGTCATATCTTTGTTTAGAATTATATCATCATAGCTGATTATGTGTGATGGATCGTACACGTACTTCCTTAGCATTGACACATGGAAGACGTTGTGTATGGTGGAAACTTGGGAGGTAGTGCCAGACGATACGCCACCTCGCCAACTTTGTCCAACACTATAAATGGGCCTATGAATCTCGGTCTCAACTTACCCTTCAGCCAAATCTTTGAAATCCTCGGGGTGGAGATACTTTAAGCAGTACATGGTCTCCAGTTTGGAATTCCAAGTCCCTTCTTCTTTTGTCAGCATAGCTCTTCTGCCTGGACTAAGCTATCTTTATCCTGTCCTTGATGATCTGTATATCTCTGTTGGTGTTTTGTACCATGTCTGGTCCCAGCCATTACTGTTCACCTACTTCATTCCAGAAAACTGGCGATCTGCAGCTCCTACCATACAGAGCTTCAAATGGTTCCATTTTGATGCTGGCCTGATGGCTGTTGTTGTAGGCGAATTCTATCAGTGACAACTGTTCATTCCAGTACCCTTCAAAATCATAGTGCAGGCTCGCAGCATGTCCTCCACGATCTGATTAGTTCTTTCCGTCTGCCCCTATGTCTGTGGGTGGAATGCTGTACTGAAATTGAGTTTTGTACCCAATGCAGATTGAAGTCCCTTCCAGAATCTAGAGGGAATCTAGGGTCACGATTCGAGACTATGGATACGGGGACTCCATGTAATCTACTATCTCCTTTACATACAAGGCTGCTAACACATCCACACTCCAGGTTGCTTTTGATTACAAGGAAATGTGCGGACTTAGTCAATCGGTCCACAATGACCCAAATAGCATCAAGTCCATCACGAGTTCGGGGTAAACCATGATGAAATCCATGCCGATACTTTCCCATTTCCATTCAGGTATGTCCAGGGTCTGAGTACACCGCAGGACGTCGGTGTTCAGCTTTCACCTATTGACACGTGAGGCAGTGCGCGGCATGCCGCCACCTCACGCTTCATGTTCGGCCACCAAAACAACCTTTTCATGTCTTGGTACATCTTGGTTGCGCCTGGGTGAATAGTATACTTTGTCTTATGGGCTTCATCCATCAGCTTTCTCTTCAGCTCCTCATTGTCAGACACACATGTCCTAGCTTGGAATAATATTCTCCCATCCTCAGAGATGGAGAATCAGGTTTGTCTGCTATGGTCTCCTTTACTCGGATAGAAATGGATCATTTGCCTATTGCTCTTTAATCTTGACAAAGATGTCGGGTTGAGCTCTAAGATTGGCAACTAACACTTGATCATTCTCTACTTTATATTTAGATCCAGATCGGCGAATTGCTCCAGTAATTGCATCTCGCCCATGACTAAGCAAGATAAGGATGCTATTGGCTTTCTACTAAGTGCATCAGATACAACATACCTTTGCCGGGGTGATATTGGATATTGAAATCAAAATCTTTCAAATACTCCAGCCATCTTCTCTGTCTCATATTAGCTCCTTCTGAGAAAACAAGTACTTCAAACTCTTGTGATCAGAGTAAACAATGAACTGCTCCCCATATAGATAATGCCTCCATATCTTAAGTGCAAATACCACAGCAGCCAATTCTAAGTCATGGACGGGATAATTAACCTCATGTGGCTTCAACTGCCTTGAAGATAAAGATATCACTTTCTAATTCTGCATTAACACGCAGCCTAGACCGATTACAGATGCAACAGTGTAGACTGAGAATCCTTGCCCTCGACTGGAAACGCGAGGACAGGTGCAGAAGTCAAGAGTTGCTTCAAGGTCTGAAAGCTCTTCTCACATTCCTTGCTCCAGACATAGGGGTTCTCTTTTCGTGTAAGGCGAGTAAGAGGTACAATATGGAGAAGTCTTTTATGAATCGTCTGTAGTAGCAGCAGTCCAAGAAAGCTTCTGATCTCAGTAACATTGGTCGGTCTCTCCTAGTTAAGTACGGATTCTACCTTGGAAGGATCGATAGCTATACCATCCTTGGTATGACATGGCCTAGGATGACACCTCCTCGAGCCAGAATTCACACTTGCTCAATTTGGCGTAGAGCTTGTTGTCCCGCAAGATCTGTAGAGCGATCCTCAGATGCTCCTCATGCTCTTCCTTGGTCTTGGAGTATATAAGAATATCATCAATAAAGACCACGACTAACTTGTCGAGGTATGGCCGATAAATGTTGTTCATCAGTTGCATGAAAGCTGCAGGAGCATTGGTTAGTCTAAAAGGCATAACTACAAATTCATAATGATCGTACCTGCTCCTGAAAGCTGTATTGTAAATGTCTACATCTTTAATCCTCATTTGATGATATCCCGATCTAAGGTCAATCTTAGAGAAATATTCAGCTTCTGATATTTGATCAAACAACTCGTCGACACAAGGCAGAGGATATTTGTTCTTGATAGTGAGGTGATTCAACTGCCTGTAGTCGATGTATAATCTCATAGATCCGTCCTTCTTTTAACAAACAGGACGGTGCTCCCCAAGGAGAAGTACTTGGTCGGATAAATCCCTTTTCCAGCAACTCCATCAATTGCTCTTTAACTCTTTCAATTCAGTAGGGGACATTCTGTAGGGTGGTGTGATACCAGTGCAGCTCCAAGTATGAGATGAATTGTTGGAAATTCACATCTCTTCAGGTGGAATGCCTGGCAGCTCATCGGGAAACACGTCGGGTATTCTTGCACTATATGGATGTCTGATATCTTAGTTGCTTTCTTTTCAACTACTATTGCGACAAGAAATGCCACACAGCCTTTCCTTATCATGTTTTGTGCCTTAATAGCAGAGACGAGAGACAAGTGCCTCTTGTGTCTACGTCCCGTGAAGGTCAGTTTAGGGAATTCACTAAAAGTAATCTTCCCTCTTCTACAGTCCATGATAAGTGATAGCCAATAGGCTCCCAGAATAACATCGTAGCCCTCCATGGCATACAAACCAAGTCGGCTCTAAGGTTGAGTTCACCGATCTTAACATCAGCTAGTGAAAAATATTTATTTAATTAAGCTTTTTCCCCCAAAGGTGTAGTGACAGGCAATTCAATTCCATAAATATAGGTTTTTCATTTAATATATCAACAAAACTTGTGACATGAACGAATGTGTTGCGCCAGTATCAAACAAAACAAATGCTGATTGAGAAAAGACTGGTAGAGTACCTTCAACGACTCCACCCTCCTCGGTGGTCTCCACTTCTTGTAGGGCCTGCAGACGGCCAGGCTTCTTCTGTCCCAGGACGCTTCTCATTTTCTTTCAGCAGAGGGCAGTCGAATATACAGTGCTCTCAACTACAACAACGTAGGCATGCGCCTGCCTTCCTTCAGCACTCCTCGGCAGTGTGACCTAGCTTGTCACAGTGCTTGCATCTGGCTTGTTTGGGGTAGTAGGGGCAATGACTTTGGGCTTTCACTCTTGCTTGGCCCATCGGTGATGCTTAACGGCCTTTTCTTGCCGTTGTTGGGCTTGCTGGTGGTCCCTGATGTCTGCTCCTTCTTGACCATTCTTCCTTGATGCGATCAGTGAGATCAGTCACATCCTTCTAGCAATGTGCTTTCTTGACCATCTCTGGATAAGTCTGAATGTCCAGAGGCGCCAGTTAAGTAATGTATGCGGGCCTGATCCCATTAAGAAAGTGCTTGGCCCTCATTCTTTCTGTACCGACTAGATGATTGGCATATGTGCCAACAGGGAAACTGAGCCTCATACTCAGCAACTGAGGTTCCTCTGTTTCAGTGTAGCAAATTCAGAGGCCTTTCTTTCTTGAACTCTTTCTGAAAAGTACTTGGAGTTAAAGTGCTCCTTAAACTCATGCCAAGTGAACTGTGCATCTGCCCACGTAGCTTCAACAGATTCCCACCACGCACGGCGTCCTCTCGAGCTGAAAGATTGCAAGTAATAGCTTATCTCTATCCGCGCATTGCATGACGCGGAAGATACGTTCAATTTCCTTTAGCCAATTCTACCTCGTCGGGATTAGTGGTCCCATTGAAACGAGGTGGGTTTAGATTGCGAAAATTTCTGTGTAGATCTCCGGCTCCTCGGTTATTATTAGCTCCAACGGCCTGAAGTAATGCCTGTGTGAGCTGCTGAATATGTGGTTGCATATCATGGAGTTGAGCACGCTCCGCTGCCTTGTTATGGTTTAAGTTCCTTTAAAAGAGAATTTTAATGTAAGATATTGAGTTTGCACTAAGTTTGTGTGTGTGTGAGTTTATTTTTATCTTATTACCCATGGTTCTACCCATCTCTCACATAGGTATGGAATTTGACTCTAAGTCAAGGCAGGTCAATTCTAGATCATCCTATACTTAAGAATAACCTAGGCTCTGATACCACAAAACTGTAATGCCCCGACGCGAAATATCAGAGCGATATTACAGTTATTAAATAGTATAGAGTGATAAATAGACAACAACCATTGCACAATTAGAATAATACCAAATAAACTCCAACTTCATTAATAATTCATTAAACTCCATTACATTCACTAATCAGAGCCAAATCTAGGGCCCAAAGTACTTTATTCAAATTCAAACTAATACATGATGACTAACTGACTCATAACTATACTAACTATCTACTAAACAGTGGTTGTTGAACTGGTCACTCCTGAACATCATCCTCGTGCCCATCCTCGTGAGTGTGGTAATCGCCATCCGACTCACCTGAACACATGAAATAACAACGCAGGATGAGCGAATAACGCCCAATAAGACTTAATATCTCATGAGAACAAGCATGCTTTAAATGATTAATGTCTTAAAGGCAGAATAACTAGATAGAATAGTCAAGTAACGATGGCAAGATATCAATAGCACTTGTACAGGGAAAAAGCACAACGAAAATGATAATGGAATGGCCATGTAACGATAATAGCATGTAACGATAGCACTTGTATAGCACTTGAATAGATTGCACTTGTATTGATAGTACTTTGATTGTCATAGATTAAATCTTGATAGTATAATAGCACTAAGTGCATGCCGTACACACCCTTGATCATTTTAACTCCCATGGGCAAATAACACTTTTCGGGCGCTCCTCGCAGGACTAGATTGGGCCCTATTGTGCTGGCATAAGTCATTTTCTTATCTTAGACAATCACATAAATGGCCAAGAGAGTACTAAGAATAGATGAGAGTAATAGACAAGTAGATGAGAGTGTAGAGAGAATTTGAACAGATGAGAGTACAGAGATAGTAGATGAGATGGGGGTACAATCGTAAAACAACATTAAACACCGATAAGAACAGTTGCACAACACTAGGTTAGGTGCCGGCAATCTGGTAGAAGTCACAACCGCCCATTAGCCGTGCCACGAACACGGGCCAGATGGTCCGGTGTGATCCAAAGGTAAGAAGGAAACACGCTAAGGCCGTTGGATCGTGCTGATCCCTAAGGATGTAACGGGTTTTAAGGGGTACAACCAACTCTTCGGAAAAGGACGTGCGTCAAAGCCAAGGAGACTTACAGAGGCCTTGACTAGGAGTCCCTGGTCCAGTCAAGAGTATTCCCAATAGGGAGGTGGTTCATGCCAAGAAAAAGTGTGTAATGAAACAAGTGTCCGCCGTGCCTCGAGTGCTCGAAGGCCGAGTGAAGCGATCACGGTATTCCAATCATGCGATTAAAATGAAAACAATGTCAATATTAAATTAGGAAAATTTAGTAATTAATTTCACTAATTACCGAATACATTATTGAGTAATTTAACAAGGTTTAATGGCAAACATGAATGTTAAGTGTGTGCAAGTGTAAGAAACCAAGAGAGCATTATTGATTGTGCAGGTGGCTTTTAAATTAATTGATTTCATGTAATAGTACCCATTATTAATTATCAGGTCGACATTATTCATGACAGTAACTAATTAGGGTTTGAACAGGGTTTAATTGGCATAAATAGCAGGGTTATATGTACAATTTCAGGTTCTGGCTGCTACACTGAAGTCGCGACAGGGGTGGCTGTCGCTTTCAGGTCGCGACGCACGGTCCGATCGCGTTCTGCAGAACCGGCCACTAGGGTTGAACTGGGGGAAGTTGCGACATGTCGACCCGTCGCGTTCAGAAGCGACGGACCCCGTGTCATGACCCCCTTTGAAATCGCGGCGGATCGGGCCGTCGCGACTTCAAAAGGTGGCCCGAGCCCAGAAAAGGGGATTTGCCCTTTTTTCCAGGTGGGATCCCACCCTCCATTCATTACACAGAGTTAAACAAAAATCCATATAAAATCACAGAGAGCTCCAAAAATCACGAAATTAATTTTAAACAAAACTAGACATGGAGGTCTATCACTAGGCATGATTAATTAGAAAACAAACATGTGTAAGGCATGCTTTGATTAGGTTACTTTTCAGTGACCTGATCATGCATAGTCATGAATCAACGAATTAATTAGCAATGATCACAAGATGAAAATTGGGGAAAATAGGGGTGTTTGAAAGCTAAGAGCATGTAGTATATATGAGAATAATATCATGGCATGAGATTGAGTACAAGCATGGAGTTTAGGTAAACAAGAGGGTTTAGGTACATGATACTGTCTAGGATTGAAACATTTAATTCTCCCTCATGGAAGAATGAAAAAGTGTGAACCCATGGGACTTTCAAAGAGGGATGCGTGGACTACCTAGGGTTAAAGTTTCATGATTTGTGCTTGAGAGATTGCCTACCTTTTGTTGCTGTAATGAAAACCTAAGTTGATGACAGAGAGAAGATGAAAATTCCTCCTTGTTTCAGCCTTCTCCTCCTTGCTCCTTCGTCTAGATCTCCTCCTCTTCATCTCCCAGAGCTCCAACCACGTTCTATGGGGTTGATAGGGCCGAATGAGAGGTGTATAGGTTGGTAATAGAGTCCACTACCTAAAACTCCATCCTTTCCCAAAATTCTGAATTTCCCTATTTATCACCTCCTTTCCTAGCATTTATCTCCTAATTAGGATTGGGAAGAGAGCCAATTTTGTGGGAAAAGGGTTAGGGTAAGTCTAGGACTCTTTTTAGGATAGATATAGGCTATTTAATATTTATCTTAACCTTTTTCCAATTATTACTATTTTTACTCCAAATTAGCTTAATTACTTTCCATCCCATGATGGGCTCTTCACATTTGGGCCCAACAACCATGTTAGGATCATTAGTACAACCCATTGCTAATTTGGCTTAATGGGCTTTGATTTAATTCCCTTTTATTTCAATTATTCTCTCTTTAGTCTAATTTAATTACATTTATCACATTTATCTAATTAAAATTTTATTTATTTGGTATTAAAAAAAATCAAGGTTGCTACAGGCATTGTCCGATGCCAAGACACGATCAGTAGATCCATTCTCGATAGGTAGATATTCGAGTTGTCTGATTCAGTGGTCGAGTTCGGGTGGCACAATCAGTAGATCTGTTCTAGATGGGTACATATTCGAATTGTCCGATTCAGTGGTCGAGTTCGGGTTACAGGATCAGTAGTTCCATTCTTGACGGGTGCATATTCGAATTCTCTGATTCAGTGGTCGAGTTCGGGTGACACGATCAGTAAATCCGTTCTCGACAGGTACATATTCGAATTGTCCGATTGAGTGGTCGAGTTTGGGTGCTCCTCCCAGGGACTGGACCTTCCCCTATTTGCATAAGCACCTTGATCCAGTATAGTCCGAAGACCCAAATAGTAAGTAAACATTCATTATTGTTATGTTCCCAGACAATTATGCAACACTTCAGAGTTTCAAGGATAAGGCACATGCACAAGATTATGTATCATAAGGATCACAACATAGTTGGAAATGATTGGAGTTTCAAGTGGTAACAAAGTTATGCAAGATGAGAAGTTTATGCTGGAAGTCGATATTCAATTTGAAATATTGAAACTGCCAATGTAAAAGTCATATTAAACCGATAGTGAACCAAATTCGAAGTGTAATTCATAGCCGAGATTGGACTTTCAAAAGTCAATATGAAGTCGAACTTTCTGAAGTCAATACTGAGTCGAACCTATAGGAGTCAAAACGAAATCAGGCCTTACTGTAGTCATCTCGACTTCAAGCTTACTGTAGATGAATCGAAACCAAACCTTACTGGAGTTGGATCGAAGTTAAACGTACAAAAGTTGAATCAAAATTGAATTTAAAGAAGCTGAATCAAAATTGAACATACAGTAGTCGAACCCAATAATACTGTCAGAAATCGAGACAAATTTTACTGAAGTCAATCATAGTGCCATCGGTGTCCAAACACCAAGTCAATGTATCAAGTCAGTTTGCAAATCAGATGCTAAACGGAATTTCCAAACGATATTACCATGTCAAAACACTGGTCGTAGTTACAAGACTGTTTAAGCCTACAAGTTCTGAAGATATCATATAACATTTTCTACTCCTTTTTAGGCTTTAGAGAATAGCTCTATGATGTGGTATTTAGGCTTACTTAACATGTTAAGCCTTAAAACTGAAAATCAATAGAAGAATACATCACGAAGATAGTCATGAAATCAATATGGCCGATCGAATCATTCAATTATTAATTTTATTCAACATTGGAAATAATATCATATCAATGTAAAAGTCATATTAATGTAAAATAAGGAATGAGCAGGTTTGACTTCTTTTTCAATAAGAGAGTGACTCCCTTGGAGAAGTCATATGTATGTTTAACATTTTTCACCGGCCCTTGAATTTTTAGCATTCTACTAGGTTTATTTGAATTATGAGATTTCCAGGTAGGTCAAATTATGAAAGATTAGAAAGACGCTATTTTGATGGAATCACCAAAATTGTGATTTTCTTCTTTGATGAGAGAGTTGACTTTTTATTGGTAAGAGATATAGTTTTTTTGATATTTTTATTGGATTCAATGGGGGTACTTCTTCATTTACATGTACTATCTTAAGTAAATAAAATATCAAATTCAAGTAAATGATATGGAGTGTAAATAAGGTATGAATTTTGCAGGGTTTCTGCTGACACTTTTGAAAGAATCAGTCATCAGAAATCACAAGGTCGGTCGACCGAACAGAAATAATGGGTCGTCCGAAAACACCAAAGCGATCGACCGGATAGGAGAGATCGGTTGACCGACCTAGCCAGTAGCTTCATCCTCCACGTGATGAATGATTGGTCGACCAAAACCCAGAAATCGGTCGACCAATTCTGGTAAAACCAGAACCGTACGATCACAAATCGCACAGTCTAAATAGGCTTGGGAATGGAAACAAACACTCAGGAATTGTAGGGAAGGACCTATACTTCAACTGTACATATCTTACAGATTTAATAAAACTCGTTAAACATCTCTTTCAAATTCTTTTCTCTTTTATCAGTGGAATTGGAGAGAGCATAGATCGACTGAACTACCAAAATCGGTCATCTACTTACGGTAAAGACCAGAATCATAAAAACTTGAATCGCACAACTCAAACATGCTTGGGAATAAAAGTGAACAATCAGGAAAGATAAAGAGACATACTTGGGAATAGAAGTGAACAATCAGGAAAGATAATGAGGAACCTACTTATCAGTTGGGCATGACCTTCGGGTGGAGATGAACTCCCTAAGCTTCTCATTTTAGTTCTTTCTCTCTCTTAGTGTTCTGCAACACCTTTTTCTCTCTTCTTTGCCTCTGCACTTGCTTTCTCTCTTCTCCTTTCCTCTGCACCTGCTCTCTCTCTCTCTCTCCTCTCTCTCTCTCTCTCTTCTTCTTCTCCTTTCTTTCTCCTTTCTTTTGCATGGTGGTGGTGGTAGAAGGAAGAAGCGGTGAAGAAGAAGAAGAGAGAGTAGCAGAAGAAGATGTAGTAACAAGAAGAAGCAGCAGAAGAAGGAGATGAAGATGGCAGGGGTATATAAAGGATAGCCATGCGGAGGGGTGAGGTTGATCCTTATCCTCCACCTCCAACTCTCCTATTGCCACGAACATCTTTAGATAAGGATCAGCCAAACCAGCACATTGCCTTTAGCTTACGTAAGTAGGCGTACATAACAAGGTTTACGTAAATCAGTTAGATGATTCTATTTTAATTCGTTTTGATTCTTTGAGTCATTAATTTTATATCTAAATGATGTCCAATTAAGTTGAGATTTCAAATATAAGCTAATTGAGATATAATTCAAATTATGGTGATTTTAGTTTAATTTTTTAGATTAATTTTTTGTCGGGTAGAAATTGCTCCAAAAATTATTATGTCGGCTTAATCTTGATATATGTGCATCAATAAATTAGGATACTTATATTTTTGAGATTAGTATATTTTTTTGGTAATTATGGTGTTGTTAGATTTTACTTTTGTTACCGAATTTCGATGATGCTCTATCGTGGTGTGCACATCTAAAGATAGTACCGGAATCACATAAATTATGTGAAAGGATTCTAGATTCAAATGTAATCATGTTCTTGTATCTTTTATGGTAATCAATATCTTTTCTCATGTTTAATATTTTATTATTATTTAAATTCTGAGTGTTACAATATCACTGTCGGATCCCTGTAAGCTACCAAATCAGACACATTGAATGTGAAACTAATACCATAGTCGTTTGGTAGATCCAAAACATATGCATTGGACCCAACTTGCTTCACCACCTTGAATGGACCAGCTCTGCAGGCGTGCAACTTCTTAACGGTCCCTGAGGGAAACCTCTCAAGTCTAACCCTGATCATGACATAATCACCCTCCGGAAACTCACGTGGTCGTCGATGTGCATCTGCTAATTCTTTATACCGCTCATTGATGATCTCTAACTGGCGACGTATACTCTCATGTAGACCTCTAACATGTTGGCAAAATGACTCGGCTGAGGAAAACACCTGCCCCTGATGTGACAAAAGAACTAAGTCTACGGGATTCCTAGGTCTAAGGCCACTAACTATCTAAAATGGACACATACCTGTAGACCTATTCACCGAGTTGTTATAGGAAAACTCTGCATGAGGTAACTCGAGATCCCAATCCCGAGGGTGATCCCTAACTAAACAACGGAGTAGCTCACCTAAAGTCCTATTTACCACCTCCGTTTGAACATCGGCCTAGGGATGATAGGTAATGGAAAACTTCAACTGAGTGCCCATTAAGTGCCACAAAGTCTTCCAAAAATAACTCGTGAATCTCACATCCCTATTGGACACTATGGTTTGGTAGCCCTTGTTTGCATGTGACGACCCAACTAGCAAACTGGCACAACAACCATACTAGTTGGTAGACTTCCAGGAAGGTCACCCATCCTGGGACTAATTCCAAACTAAGCACGCTTAACTTCAAAGTTCTTCCTACTCGAGCTCTGAAAATGACTATTCTGAGTGTTAGTTAGTAGTCTACTGATTTAGTCCATTTAACAGATCTTATATGGGGTGTTACAATCTACCCTCTATGTAAGCAACGTCCTCATCGCTAGGCACATAAACACACAATCAAACCCCAGGCAAATAGGATGCGAGAGTGGCCCCACAGGCTCAAGAGATGGCTCCCACTATGTAGCATTATGCCATTATGGCCTCAAGAGGTGGCTCCCATAGCGTAGCACTTTGCATGTGTGGCACTTAGTTCCTGCACTTCCGATGGGGTAAGGTTCTGATACCATTTGTGATGACCCCAACCAGCAAACTGGCCCAAAAACCATACTAGTTGGTAGACATCCCAGGAAGGTCACCCATCCTGGGACTACTCCAACTGAACATGCTAACTTCAGAGTCTTCCTACTCGAGCTCTGAAAATGAATAGTTTGAGTTGTAAATAGTTGCTGATTAGTCCATTTAACATATTCTTATAGGGAGTGTTACATTTCATATACATGAGAGAAAAAGATGGTAGCCACCTGAGAAGCATCGAAGTCTTAGAACAAGGGATGAAAAGACATCTTGGAAAACCTATCTACCACTACTAGAATAGAATCATGCTTCTAAGAGTACGTGGAAAACTTAGGACAAAAATCAATGCTAATGTCCTACACGGGAGATTTGGCACAGGAAGCGGAGTGTAGAGATCAGGAATTTGCCTCTTTGTTTGGTCGTAGCGCAAGTGTGACATTGAGCTACTATGCGTGCAACGTCACACTTCAAACTCGGACAATAGAAGAGATACTCTACCAACTCAATAGTCTTATTCCGGCCAAAATGAGGGCTAGACCTCTAGCATGTAACTCCCAGACTAGAAAATCACGTATAGAAGTCCGTGGGACAACAACCTATCCCCACAAAAAAGATAACCCTCCTGTAAGATGTAATCACTATAGATAGGGGAGGGACCTAATTGAAGATCAGTATAGATTTCGCCAAAATCTGGGCAACTAGAGTACTCATCAATAAGTTTCTCAAACCCAGTAACCTGGACACTGACAACAGTTAATAAATAAGCCCAACGACTCAAGGCATCTACAACTCAGTTCTCAACTACGGTCTTATGCCTTAACACAAAGGTATAGGATTGTAAATACTTGACCCAACAACTATGTCGCGAGCTGAGTTTCTTTTGGGAGTGAAGAAACCAAAGAGCCCCATGATCAGAGTAACGCATAGAACTCATTATCATAGGTTGAGTACTTCAGCCTAGCCCTATCAATTTCTCACTAAAATAAGCCACAGAGGGGGCCTTCTTGACTTAATACACTCCCTATGCAAACACTAGAAGCATCACATGAAAATTCAAACACCTTAGAGAAGTTAGGTAGATGAAGAACAGGTGCCTGAGTCACCGCTCCTTAACGTCCTTAAAAGCTGAAGTTGTCGCCTTTGTTCGGACAAATTCCCCTTTCTTGATGCAATCAGTGATAGGGGCCATTAGAGAGCTAAATCCCCTAATAAATCATCTATAGAACGTAGCCAGACCATGAAAACTACAAACACCATGAATATATGAGATTCTGGCCACTCGACGCTAGCTCTAACCTTTTCTGGATCAGCAGAGACGCCCTCGCTAGAAAGGACAAACCCTAAGAAGACAACACGGTCAATCATGAACGCATACTTCTTTAGGTTGGCGTACACAACTCTCTCGACAAAGGATGAGGCACACCTACCGAAGGTGATCTATGTGATCATCCCTAGTGCGACTGTAGATGAGAATATCATCAATGTATACCACTACAAAGACCCCAATAAGAGGTCATAGGACCTGAGTCATCAGTCACATAAAAGTGCTAGGGGCATTTGATAAGCCAAAAGGCATGACTAACCATTCATACAAGCCATCCTTAGTCTTAAAAGTTGTCTTCCATAGCCACTCTTTAAATCAACTTTAGAAAAGATGGTGGCTCCCGCCATCATATCAAGCATATCATCCAAGCGGGGAATGGGAAAGCGATACTTCACAATGATCTTGTTGATGGCTCGGCTATCCACACACATCCTCCATGTGCCATGCTTCTTAGAAGCAAGCAATGTTGGGACTGCACATGGGCTCATGCTATCCCAAACTGAACCCTTCCTCAAATACTCCTCCACCTGCCTTTGTAACTCCGCTTGCTCAGTCGAGCTCATACGATAGTGGGACAAGTTTGGTAGGGTGGCTCCAAGGATCAAGTCAATCGCGTGTTGGATATCACGCATTGGAGGTAAATCATCTGGGAGGTCCTTAGGAAAGACATCATGAAAATCATCCAGAAAATTACTCTGAAGGGTTCTCTCGTTCAGTTTCCTTGGGAACCTCTCTAACCCCTATGGCAAAGACCGGATCAACACCTCTAAACTCATGCTCAAAGTCTCTAGCACTCATAATAAGCAGGGTGCTAGATGGCAGATCTCTCTGGATGGAGGGTGAGGTCTGAATACTAGAGGTAGGGGCATCATGAAGAGTAGGAGTCTCCTTTTTAGGGGAGAACGTGGGTTGAATAGGGACTAAGGTAATGTGATGACCTTTATGCTCAAAAGTGTAAGTGTTGGATCGAACATGCAGGTCGCATCCACATCAAATAGCCAAGGTCGACCGAGGATGATACTCCCTACTTCCATGGGCAAGACATCACACCAAATCTTGTCTTGGTAGGAATGAAAGTGGATCGGGACAAGACACCTAGTCTGGATCGAAATAGAAGTCACATATATCCAAGACACTCTAAGGACTTGGGTAATCAACAGGTGTAAGCTCTAAGTTTAGGACGGTCCCTGTGGAGATTGCATTAATGCAACTCTCACTATCAATGATGACTTTACACGCCTTTTCTCCCAACTTAATGTAAGTGTGTAGGATGGAAGTTCGGCGCCAGTCATCCTCAGCCAGAGGGCGGGTTAAGGTGCAACAGACTACTGCCAGAGTATGGGGTTCCTGGGAATCCTTGCCCTCATCTATAGGCTCAAAATCAGCATGAAATGCCTTGGCAAGTGCTTGGTTGGGCTCATATACCTCCTCCTCAATGACTGGGGTGTCATCCCACTCTATGTCACCCATATACATGATGGACACTACCCTGCATAGTGACCAAAACCACTACAACAGTAGCACTGCTGGCACACGCCACCTCTCTGAGATGACTCACCACCTGCAAAACCCTTCCCCTTTTCATCCCGTCTGGCAGGAGGAAGGGGACCTTGTGGACGTGTAGGTGGGGCAGGTAGGGGTAGTGGTTGGTCTCTAGGTGGTGGGGGACGAGGCAGCAATCCTGTGGGCTCTTGATGAGTGGTCTCTTGATGTGCACCAAATTGTCCTCTCTGAGGTGAAGCTGACAAGGTATGGGCCCGATGTACGTGGGAATGTGGGTCTCACATGTGAAGGTGACTGGTACTCGGACTCAAACAACTCTACTTCTTGGGCCACCTGATATGTGTACTCGAGGGTGGTCACATTCTGCCTAAATAACTCATGTTGATAGCTCTGGTGGAGACCTTTCTAAAATTGAGAAAGGGTCGAAGAACTCTCCTCGTGAACTTCAACCTCAACAAGTACTCACAACTCAGCTATGTACTCGGAGACTGGTCTACTGCCCTATGTGAGACTTTGCCAACGGTCAATTAGATGTTGACGATAAGTTGCGGGAAGATACTCTCGTACAGTTTCTTCATATCATCCAATGTTAATCCTATCCTGATAATGTTGCGTGAGGAGGCTCTCCACATTCACCCAATAGGTTTGGGTTTGCCCAAGCAGCTTCATTTTGGCGAAGCGAACTCATCGATCATCAGACATCTTATACCACTCAAAATAACCGTCCATATGGATGCTTCCCAGTCAAGGTAGACCTTGGGGTCTAGAGACCCATCAAAAGTGGGGACATCCACTCGCACATTTTCACGATCTGATCATCCCTATCATCATACTCATGGAAGGCTCATGCCTCAGTTCATGACCATGTCTAAAATCAGCTTGCTGCACTCTACGTGGGGCCGGTCTCCTATAGTGATCATGCACCTCTTCAAACACATCGTTCTCCATCTCAGGGGTACGGACTCTCCTCTCTTCCACCCTAGGGACTCGACTGGCTCCCTGAGGAGGATCATGACGTTCTATTGCTCGAGGTGCAGGAAGGGGAGGTGGAACCGGGAGGTGGCCTACCCGAGCTAGGTCTTACTGGTAGTTAACTACTCTCTGTTAGTGCTGGCCCTATGGGGCTCCCTCAAGAGCATCTACTCAACCCTGAAGTGTTACAAGCCTCTGGTCAACTTGCCTAAAACGCTCTTGGGCACTTTGTTCCATTTGATCCAACCTACCCTTAAGGTTTGCATCATCTCACTCAAAGTGGGCTCCCTAGGTGGGTCTCCCCGTGGTTCTATTTGGTGACCGTCCGCCATGGATCCAGGGGTTGGCTACTCCGAATCTCTATGGGTGCGCATACACAACTCTAGGTGACTCAACCTGGGGAACCTAAGACTCTAACACCAAACTCACTAAGATGACATACCCTAGACACATGCTCTGATACTAAAGTTGATGCGGGACAACACACGTGGACTATGCTAACTGACAAACTATGACTTTCCTATGATGCGATCAGCAAGACAAGGCTAGACAGTAGCAGAATTAACCAATTATTCATGTGTAGTGACAACAAAATAAGTACGTCAACAGAACTAACCCACAATGCTATCCCTCGCACTGGGAAACGCAGGACCAAGGTAGCTAAGAAGCCACCAACAACAAGGGTAGTCAATCCACGGTCAAGATTCAAACGGAACCTCTAGGAAATAGGGTTCTCGCACTCTCAAGCTAGCAATGACAATTGTCATGGGCTAGATGTCCTACTTTACAAGTCGACGGCAAATACGACAATACTAGAAAAGCAAGTAAAGAGCTAGAGTATAGAGCACGTACCACTACGCCTGTGCGTGGAGAAGAACTCGACCATGTCACAAATCCTGAGTACAGAATAATCAATTTAACAATTACAACTCAAAATTATGCCCACTCCACGCAGGGAGGTAAAAGGCTACAAAGTATGACCTCGGGAGTTCGTTGACTGGCATGCACTTGCAAGGTGCTGAAGGCTAGGCCTATGCAGGGCGGTCTTGGCTAGAACTGGTCCCAGGCAAAGGCTGCTAGTGAATAGGGTTGGTGATGCAGGCACTTGGCGTCAGCAGACACAAGCGGTGCAAGGGGGATGGTCGGTGCAAACATAGGTGGTGTGGGTGCAGGCGCGAGCGAGGCGGTGGTCACGGGCGCAGGCTGGAGAGGCTGACATGGGTGCTGGCACTGTCACAGGCGAAGGCAGGCGCTAGCACTGACGTGGGTGAAGATGGGTGCTGACAGGGAGGCCACGGTCGTGGCCGTTGGTGAGGGAGGATGGACGGGTGGGTATGGGCGCACGCGCGCGAGGAGGCCAGGGGCATGCGATGCTTGAAGCTGGCGGATGCGACTGTAGCGAACAAAGGCTTCTACCAGAGGGAGAAAGAAACCGAAGGAAGAAGGGAGAGCGATGGTGTTGAGGCCTTCTCGGCTGGGCTTCGCGCAGACTCTTCTCCGTATCTTTCCATCAAGGAAGAAGGAGAGCAATGCTCAAAGTCTTAATGTGACGGCCCTCGATACCGGTACGGTCATACCAACCCACGTCGTATAGCGAGTGCTGCCACAGTGGGACATTTACCAAACGATACATACAGCTGAGATACACGCGAATATACAACAGAGTAGCGGAAGTAAAAGAGAACTATCTCCATTCATTCATCATCCACATTAACCATACATGAATTTTCGCAATTAAAAAGGAACTAAGAGCTCACATAATTTAAATTGCTGAAATAAATACAAATGTCCACATAATACATTCTTTCATGATAATTCTAATACAATGTTCCAAGTACATACTATGAAATACACAATCTCAAAGAACTCCAAAACTAGCTAGTCTCCGCGCTCGGAGTCCGTCTCCACCGTCTCCTCAAAGGTCGTGTCACCAACTATACCTGTACGCCGAAGCAAGGAGTGAGTCCAAGGACTCAGCAAGCAACACTACTCATGATATACACTTATAAGTCCTAGTGGTTTCTACATGCACATTACAATTAGCAACACATAGCATGTTAGTCATTCAAGTTTCAACCTATCATGAAAGTTCTACAATTTTATACATAACTCATGCTTTCAGATTTCTAAAATAAACTTCACCTATCACATGGTCTCTATTCAATTTACTCATGAAACTTTAATCTTTAAAGAATCAAACATGAGAGCTATCAACATGAACTTTTACACATGGACGGGAAACACAACTAGCATGGATTCCACATGTTTTAAGTACATACATAACCTTTTCACATGCTTTAGGTTGCTGATTTCACATGTTCAATGGCTAAATCTACACATGAGAGCTACAACGTTGCTTAAAACATATCATATGAACAATCTATCATGCTATTTGCACACATATTCATTAGTTGTCCCTAACATGGACTCTAAACATTTTTGCACACATAAACATAAGAATAATAACATGCATTTCTGAATTCACATGGTTTCAGATTTAGTCTCACATGGTTTCAATAACACATTTACACATCTAGAATTTCACATTTTTCTTTACACTAGTTTCCTCTTTTCACATGGTTACACTTTACACATACACATTCACATGTCACTTACACATTTACACATGGTCACATACACATTTCACATTACACTTTACACATTTTTAGGTGCCGTGACACATAGTCCAAACCACCAAAGAAGGACATATACACATCACATTACACATAGACGCCATCTAGGCATTCCAATGGCGACTCTTGGACTGCGCAGACCGGGAGAACAAGTCTCCACCCTAACCAGTGGTACTTGTCCACCTCCAGGATTTCCCCCTAATGCCCTTAGGGTCACTTAACACAATGAACTTTCTCAGGGGGACTTTTCCCTGATACAGCTCCACTGCCCTCTACGGAAGCAGTGTCACATTGGCACAGTTACACATTTACACATTTACCGTTTTACACATGGTTTTACACTTACACTTCATCTCATTCACTTTCTCACTCACATGAATACCTCTGTTTTTCCTAACATGGTACTACCAAATTTCAAGGTTTAACACACAGTAAACACACTAATCATGCTGGGTTTAAACAAAATCTAATCACATTACGATCATATGCACGAATTATCACATTTCACAGAAAACACATAACTTTTTATTTACTGATCCAAATGACCTGAAATTTTAACCACATGCTGTTTTCGGGTTCAAGTCATACCCTCAATTTTTCAGATTTTTCTGAGCTAAATAGGATTTACAGAAAATAAAACGCCTAATTAGCATGCTATTAACAACTTAAGTTAACATGGGTCTAACACATTTTGCAAATTAGCCACTTGCTGTTTATACATAAGCTAATCACATATGCATGAACTGAGAATACAAAATTTCCCTAATTCATACATCTATGGATTGAACACTACAAATCATTTTGCATGCTTTTATTTTACCGAACCGAATTTATTTACAAATTACACAAGCATGGATAAATTACCAAAATTTGCAAACACATATGCTGACCCACTGATCTTCATGATTAGACTAAAACCAAGGCATTCATACTAATTCAATCATGAACAAGGATTTGCAAGATTATCTACAAGTCATGCTCACAAGTTTAAAAGATACCATTATCCCACATTCACCATCACACCACATTCATCCACACACCACAATGCACAATATACATAGAGTATAAGGTTACCATATATCCTCATCACGTAAAACATACCGAAATTAATGTATAAGAGGGACAGAACAGCTCACTGTTCTGTCCAGAAGAACTAGGCGGCGGTCTCTGGCCGCTGACTCAGGGTCAGCGGCATGGTCGATGGACGCCAAGCATGAACTGGACGTCCAGGGACCTTGCCGTCGAACCAGGTCTGTGCAGAAACACAGACCCGAGCTCTGAATCTTGGGTGAATTGGAGGGTCTAGGACTCGAGGAAAAATCCATAAAAATCACAAAACCAACCTAGACTCATAAGGGAACATCAAGGATAGGTCACTTGCCTTTCTAAAATTCCTCCAAGGGATTTATGGCTCGGTGAAGACCTCCTTGGGCAGTCCCAAGAAGTTGCAGAACCTCCCTCTAGATCGCCTTCCTCCGGGCTCCTGGGTGATCTCCACGCCGAGGGGACGATGGGGATGCCTTCTCCTTGCTCCAGCTTCCTCCTTGTCGCAGTAGATCTCCAGACCAAGCTCCAAGGGGTCGGATTTGGGGGTGCTAAGATGGGGTTTTTCTCACAGACTTTCTCTAGGGTTTTTCTTCCTCTATTTCTCCTCTTGCAAGGTGAAGTGAGGAGTGGGAGGGACCAATTCGGGTTCAGACCTAAGGAGAGCCCCTCACCCACTCACCATACCGATTTGACAACCTGAGAGCCGTTGGGGGACATCCCCCAATGGTGGCCATGCTTGCCCGGATTTTCTGGCTCTGCAACGCATGCAGGTCAGAGAAGTTGGCGTCCATATCGCTGGACGCCGGGATGAGTGTTGGCGTCCAGGTCTGGACGCTGACACCAGATAAACGGCCTGGGTTGACGCCAAGGTGGCCTTCGGCCAGAACTTTAATTATGCAGAAAACCATGCATACCAAGCATATATACATGCAATATACATATGGTATTGTATCCATACTATCATCATGCAATACATACATTATTTATACTTAATATAAACACATGCACACGTAATTATACTAATTAATGCGTACGTAAATATGTACATACATACACAAGCACAAATATTCACACATAATACAAATAATGCGACGGAAATTAGAGGGCCTTACACCCTCTCCCCCTTAAAGAAACTTCGTCCTCGAAGTTAGAACGACACTACTCAAACAAAAGGGGATACTTCTTCTTCATCGCATCCTCAAGCTCCCACGTAGCCTCCTCACGTGAGAAGTTCCGCCATAGAACTTTCACCGACGCGATACTCTTGTTCCGGAGATGCTGAACCTTCCGGTCAAGAATGGCTACTGGTTGCTCGACATACGAAAGATCTGGCTGGATCTCCACTGGCTCATGACTAATCACATGAGACGGATCTCGGACATACTTCCTGAGCATAGATACGTGGAATACGGGTGAACGCTAGCCAAAGCTGGGGGTAATGCTAGCTCGTACGCCACGTTGCCCAAACGTCTGAGAATCTCATATGGGCCAATGAACCTAGGGCTTAGCTTGCTATGCCTGCCAAATCTGACAACACCTCGAGTAGGCGATATCTTCAAGAAGACATGATCGCCAACCTCGAACTCCAAATCCTTTCTCCTGTTGTCGGCATAACTCTTCTGCCTATCCTGTGCCGCAACAAGCCTTTTCCTGATAAGCTGAATCTTATCCGAAGTTTCCTGAACTAACTCCGGTCCGATCAACTGCCTATCACCAGTCTCCTCCCAACATAAAGGAGATCTGCAGGGCCTACCATACAACGCCTCGAATGGAGCCATACCAATACTAGCATGAAAGCTGTTGTTGTATGCGAACTCCACAAGAGGTAAATGACGCTCCCAATCATCCTTCCAATCCAGAACACACGCTCTCAACATATCCTCGAGCGTCTGGATAGTCCTCTCGGACTGTCCATCGGTCTGGGGATGAAACGCCGAACTGAGCTTAAGCTCCGAACCTAACGCATCCTGAAGACCCTTCCACAATCTCGAAGTAAATCTCGGATCTCGATCCGAAATGATCGACTTCGGCACACCATGCAATCTAATGATACCGCTAACATACAATCTAGCTAAACTCTCTACTGACTGCTTCTTCTTCATAGGCAAGAAATGAGCAGTCTTCGAGAATCTATCTACAACTACCCAAATCGAGTCATTGCCCCTTCTAGATCGAGGCAAACCCGATACGAAATCCATAGTGACAGCTTCCCACTTCCATACGGGGATATCCATCCTCTGCATAAGGCCGGATGGTCGCTGCCGCTCGGCTTTCACCTGCTGACATACTAGACATCTAGACACATAATCCGCAACATCCTTCTTCATGCCGGACCACCAAAATGATCTCTTCAGGTCTTGATACATCTTAGTGTTACCCGGATGAATAGAGAATCGCGATCTATGAGCCTCCGCTAACACATGCTCACGGACATCTACCACATCGGGGACACAAACACGGTGCTGAAATCTAATCACACCGTCCTCATCACGAGCAATGCCCGCCTTACCCACTAACTCTAACAATCTAGGATCGGCTTTCTGCTGCTCAATCACCTCATCCAAGACTGAGGATCTAAGGGATAGCTGAGCTACAAAAGCCTGACACAACGATGGCTCTAACTCGGTCATAGAGCACGCTGCATCCTCCAACATCTTCCAATCCTGCTGGAGCGAAGACCTCTTTCTACTAAGAGCATCCGCTACGACGTTCGCCTTTCCAGGATGATACTGAAGGTCGAAGTCATAGTCCTTCAAGAACTCAATCCATCTCCTCTGCCTCAGGTTTAATTCCTTTTGGGAGAAAAGATACTTCAAGCTCTTGTGGTCGGTAAACACCTCAAATCTGACACCATAAAGATAGTGCCTCCAGATCTTTAGTGCATGAACCACAGCTGCGAGCTCCAAATCATGAGTCGGATAGTTCCTCTCATGCTCCTTCAACTGACGAGAAGCATAAGCCACTACCCTCTCTTGCTGCATGAGCACACAGCCTAAACCAATCTGAGATGCATCCGTATAAATGGCAAAACCTTCTAGACCACTAGGCAATACCAATACCGGAGCAGAAGTAAGCTTACCCTTCAATAGCTGAAAGCTACGCTCACATGCCTCAGACCATACGAACTTCTCACCTTTCGGGTCAGCTTTGTCAAAGGGGCGGCGATGGATGAGAAACCCTCAATGAATCGCCGATAATAACCAGCTAACCCAAGGAAACTACGAATCTCTGAAGGGGTCCTGGGAATCTCCCAATCCATAACTGCCTGGACTTTTGCTGGATCAACTGCTACACCAGCGCCGGAGATAACATGCCCGAGAAAATGAACCTCGCGCAACCAGAACTCGCACTTGCTGAACTTCGCATACAGCTTGTGCTCACGGAGAACCTCTAAGACTAACCTCAAATGCTGACGATGTGTGGCCTCATCCGGAGAATAGACCAACACGTCATCAATAAACACAACAACAAAGCTATCTAAATACGGACTAAACACCCGGTTCATGAGATCCATGAACGCTGCAGGGGCGTTGGTCAATCCGAAAGGAAGAACCAAAAACTCATAATGTCCATAACGGGTTCTAAATGCCGTCTTGGACACATCCTCACTCCTAATCCTCAACTGATGATAACCAGATCGCAAGTCAATCTTGGAAAAGACTGATGCCTCTCGCAACTGGTCAAACAGATCATCAATCCGAGGTAAGGGATACCTGTTCTTCACAGTCACCTGGTTTAGCTTCCTATAATCAATGCACAACCGAAGTGACCCGTCTTTCTTCTTGACGAATAATACAGGTGCGCCCCAAGGGGAAACACTAGGGCGAATAAATCCCTTATCGAGCAATTCTTGCAATTGCTTCCTCAACTCGGCTAATTCTGCAGGGGCCATCCGATATGGGGCCTTCGAGATAGGAGAGGTGCCTGGAAGCAACTCTATAGTGAACTCTATCTCCCTATCCGGTGGCAATCCAGACAAGTCATCGGGAAAGACATCTGGAAAGTCCTGCACCACATCGATCTCTGCAAGAGTCAGTGACGAACCAGCATCGGGTACTAGCATAACGCTGGCAAGAAATGCGTCACAACCCTTGTTCACCATGCGCATCGCCTTCATGGCAGAGATAACTAACTTTCCCGCTAAGTTCTTTGGCAAGGGATGAGAGAACTCATCCTCACCAGGAATGCGGAAAACAATCTTCTTCCTACGACAATCCACTAACGCATAGTGCTCCTCTAGCCAATCCAGACCAAGGATACAATCATAGTCCTTCATCTTTAGCAAGAAGAAACACCCATCTAGGAATCTATCCTCAATGCACACAGGTAACGACGGAATGCACTTCCTAGTCGATACCGTACCCGCAGGGGTGTGCACAGACAAAGGGACCTCTAACTCCTCAGACTCTATGCCTGACTCTAGGGCTAACTGCCTAGCGAACCGCTCGGAAATGAACGAGTGAGTAGCACCCGTATCAAACAAAACCCGAGCGTGCACACCGAAAAGTAAAACTGTACCTTCGGTGACATGCTCCGCCTGCTCGGCGTCCTCACGAGCTAACGCAAACACTCGAGCTGGGGCTCGAGGCCTTCCTGGTCGTCCTGTAGCTGGCGCGGCTGCCGCTACTGCTGGTACTGGCGCTCCACGCTGAGCTCCCTGCTGAAGTCTTGGGCAATTTGATCTTGTGGTCGCTGCTCCCACACTTTAAGCATCTACCCGCTACTAACCAGCACTCGGAACCTCCATGGGTCTTCCCACAATGGGGACACTCTCTCTTCGCACCGGGGGAACGTACAGAAGGTACCTGAGAGTTGCTGACTGCCATTGTTTCTGCGGTGTCTGGTACACCGTTTTCCTTTATCCTGCCGCTGGAAAGTCGCTGCCGGCCTCTTCTGCGAAGCCTTCTTCTCCTCCAGATATTGCTCCATTTCTCCCTCCTGTCTGCAGGCTGCGCTGAGGGCCTCGTCTAGCGTGCGGTGGTCGAACGCCACGAGCCTCGTCCTCAGTGATGGTTTGAGACCCATCACAACTTCTTGGTCTTCCTGCGCTCATCCTCTACTATATGCGGTGCATATTTAGAAAGTTCAGAAAACCTTGCCTCGTATTCCAGGACGGTCATTGATCCTTGCGTCAGGGAAAGGAATTCTTGCTCCATCTTGTCCTGGATATGCTCTGGGACGAACTTGGCTCGGAAGAGCCTCACGAACGCGTCCCACGCCACATCAACTGCTCCGTCCTCGAAGCGCGTACGCAGTAGGGAGGACCACCATACATCAGCTCTCTCCTGCAATACACCTTCATAAGCACTAACCAACAATTTAACTTGACAACCACATCAAGCATAAACTAAAGCATACCTGTAGCATGTAGGTGGCTAAGGTCACCTTGTCCTCATCAGGACACCTGATAGCTCGGAAGATTTTCTCCGTCTCCCTCATCCAGCTTTCTGCCATTAGCGGATCACTCTCCCCCTTAAAAGAGGGTGGGGCCATCCTCTTGAATCGCTCCATGATGGAAGGTCCACCATGGTCCTGAGCTGGGGCCTGAGCCTGCTACATTAAACAATAACAATATACAATAAACACAATATCATGCAATTTAAATAGCAAACTACTAGGTTGTTTTATTATTCTACCTGGGCCTCCAACTGGGCCTGGAGTGCTGCCTGGGTGTGGGCCTGCGTCTGCATGGCTTGCACCAGACCTTGCATGAATACTCCATAGTCCACTGGCGGTGGTGGGGGAAGCACAGGACCCTGTGGGGCCGGGGCCTGCTGCTCCGCCCGCTCCTCACGCCTCTGCTCGTCGTCGCGAGCTGGCACACCTCCACGTCGTCCACGGGAAGCCATGGCTGTAATAAAATTTCAGCCACCATTAGAGCTAGGTTACTAAGTTCTCTAACCATTTTCTTATCTATCTTTCATTTCCTATTAGTGTTTTCTACACATGTGGACATACTTAGCATGCAATGGGGATGATGACTTAGGTATATTCATGTGCAATCTCAACCGGTCGCTCTGATACCAATCTCTGTGACGGCCCTCATACACCGGTACGGTTATACCAACCCACGTCGGTATAGCGAGTGCTGCCACAGTGGGACATTTACCCAAACGATACATACAGCTGAGATACACGCGAATATACAACAGAGTAGCGGAAGTAAAAGAGAACTATCTCCATTCATTCATCATCCACATTAACCATACATGAATTTTCGCAATTAACATGAGGAACTAAGAGCTCACATAATTTAAATTGCTGAAATAAAATACAAAATGTCCACATAATACATTCTTTCATGATAATTCTAATACAATGTTCCAAGTACATACTATGAAATACACAATCTCAAAGAACTCCAACAACTAGCTAGTCTCCGCGCTCGGAGTCCGTCTCCACCGTCTCCTCAAGCGGTGTCGTGTCACCAACTATACCTGTACGCCGAAGCAAGGAGTGAGTCCAAGGACTCAGCAAGCAACACTACTCATGATGTACACTTATAAGTCCTAGTGGTTTCTACATGCCCATTACAATTAGCAACACATAGCATGCTAGTCATTTCAAGTTTTCAACCTATCATGAAAGTTCTACAATTTTATACATAACTCATGCTTTCAGATTTCTAAAATAAACTTCACCTATCACATGGTCTCTATTCAATTTACTCATGAAACTTTAATCTTTAAAGAATCAAACATGAGAGCTATCAACATGAACTTTTACATACATGGACGGGAAACACAACTAGCATGGATTCCACATGTTCTTAAGTACAAACATAACCTTTTCACATGCTTTAGGTTGCTGATTTCACATGATTCAATGGCTATAAATCTACACATGAGAGCTACAACGTTGCTTAAAACATATCATATGAACAATCTATCATGCTATTTGCACACATATTCATTAGTTGTCCCTAACATGGACTCTAAACATTTTTGCACACATAAACATAAGAATAATAACATGCATTTTCTGAATTCACATGGTTTCAGATTTAGTCTCACATGGGTTTCAATAACACATTTACACATCTAGAATTTCACATTTTTCTTTACACTAGTTTCCTCTTTTCACATGGTTACACTTTACACATACACATTCACATGTCACTTACACATTTACACATGGTCACATACACATTTCACATTACACTTTACACATTTTTAGGTGCCGTGACACATAGTCCAAACCACCAAAGAAGGACATATACACATCACATTACACATAGACGCCATCTAGGCATTCCAATGGCGACTCTTGGACTGCGCAGACCGGGAGAACAAGTCTCCACCCTAACCAGTGGTACTTGTCCACCTCCAGGATTTCCCCCTAATGCCCTTAGGGTCACTTAACACAATGAACTTTCTCAGGGGGACTTTTCCCTGATACAGCTCCACTGCCCTCTACGGAAGCAGTGTCACATTGGCACAGTTACACATTTACACATTTACCGTTTTACACATGGTTTTACACATACACTTTCATCACATTCACTTTCTCACTCACATGAATACCTCTGTTTTTCCTAACATGGTACTACAGAATTTCAAGGTTTAACACACAGTAAACACACTAATCATGCTGGTTTAAACAAAATCTAATCACATTACGATCATATGCACGAATTATCACATTTCACATGAAAACACATAACTTTTTATTTACTGATCCAAATGACCTGAAATTTTAACCACATGCTGTTTTCGGGTTCAAGTCAACCCTCAATTTTCAGATTTTTCTGAGCTAAATAGGATTTACAGAAAATAAAACGCCTAATTAGCATGCTATTAACAACTTAAGTTAACATGGGTCTAACACATTTTGCAAATTAGCCACTTGCTGTTTATACATAAGCTATTACATATGCATGAACTGAGAATACAAATTTCCCTAATTCATACATCTATGGATTGAACACTACAAATCATTCTTGCATGCTTTTATTTTACCGAACCAAATTTATTTGCAAATTACACAAGCATGGATAAATTACCAAAATTTGCAAACACATATGCTGACCCACTGATCTTCATGATTAGACTAAAACCAAGGCATTCATACTAATTCAAATCATGAACAGGATTTGCAAGATTATCTACAAGTCATGCTCACAAGTTTAAAAGATACCATTATCCCACATTCACCATCACACCACATTCATCCACACACCACAATGCACAATATACATAGAGTATAAGGTTACCATATATCCTCATCACGTAAAACATACCGAAATTAATGTATAAGAGGGACAGAACAGCTCACTGTTCTGTCCAGAAGAACTCGGCGGCGGTCTCTGGCCGCTGACTCAGGGTCAGCGGCATGGTCGATGGACGCCAAGCATGAACTGGACGTCCAGGGACCTTGCCGTCGAACCAGGTCTGTGCAGAAACACAGACCCGAGCTCTGAATCTTGGGTGAATTGGAGGGTCTAGGACTCGAGGAAAAATCCATAAAAATCACAAAACCAACCTAGACTCATAAGGGAACATCAAGGATAGGTCACTTGCCTTTCTAAAATTCCTCCAAGGGATTTATGGCTCGGTGAAGACCTCCTTGGGCAGTCCCAAGAAGTTGCAGAACCTCCCTCTAGATCGCCTTCCTCCGGGCTCCTGGGTGATCTCCACGCCGAGGGGACGATGGGGAGCCTTCTCCCTTGCTCCAGCTTCCTCCTTGTCGCAGTAGATCTCCAGACCAAGCTCCAAGGGGTCGGATTTGGGGGTGCTAAGATGGGGTTTTTCTCACAGACTTTCTCTAGGGTTTTCCTTCCTCTATTTCTCCTCTTGCAAGGTGAAGTGAGGAGTGGGAGGGACCAAATTCGGGTTCAGACCTAAGGAGAGCCCTCACCCACTCACCATACCGATTTGACAACCTGAGAGCCGTTGGGGGACATCCCCCAATGGTGGCCATGCCTTGCTCCCGGATTTTCTGGCTCTGCAACGCATGCAGGTCAGAGAAGTTGGCGTCCATATCGCTGGACGCCGGGATGAGTATTGGCGTCCAGGTCTGGACGCTGACACCTGATAAACGGCCTAGGGTTGACGCCAAGGTGACCTTCGGCCAGAACTTTAAATTATGCAGAAAACCATGCATACCAAGCATATATACATGCAATATACATACGTATTGTATCCATACTATCATCATGCAATAATACATTATTTATACTTAATATAAACACATGCACACGTAATTATACTAATTAATGCGTACGTAAATATGTACATACATACACAAGCAAAAATATTCACACATAGATACAAATAATACGACGGAAATTAGAGGGCCTTACACTTAAACTCAATAATAATCCAATCAATCTCTCAAAATTGGGTATTACAAGTATTTATAGAGATTTGGGCTAATCCCAATCATAGAAAAAACACCTAAATCCCAATCACAACAAAACACCTAATAGTAATCCTATTAGAACTAAAATAAAGATAAAATTCGAAATAGAAAATAAATAAAATTAGAAAAGATACTAAATGGGCCCCATTGGGCCAAAAATATAGTCTATGGACTCGTGGACATGAACTCTACACCATGGGCTCATCGCCCAACCAGATCGAAGCCTCTGTGGCGTGCTGTGCTCCCCAACAGCAGCAAACAAGCTCTGGGTTGAAGTAGACCCGGGCTCTTGTGTCCTCACCAACTAGCCAATAATAATGGATTGCATTTTAGCAGAATCCCTGGTCAAAGATTATGTGACCCAAATAGTCGATGTCATTCGCCCCAAAAGAACACTTAGCAAGGTTAGTTGACAACTGATTATCTAGTAGTAGCTATAGAACATGATGAAGATGTTTTAAATGTAGCTCCCAAGTACTACTATACACCAAGATGTCATCAAAGGAATACAAGAACGGGTACTGTTGAAGACAATGTTTAAAAATATCATTCATGAGGTTCCGAAAAGTTGACGGAGTATTTGATAATCCAAAGGACATGACAATGAATTCATAGCGGCCCTCATGAGTCCTAAATGTTGTATTATCGATGTCTTTAGGATCCATATGAATCTGATGATAACCAAATCGAAGGTCCAATGTTGAAAAAAATTTGGAACCGTACATATCATCTAGCAAATCATCCCCCGATGGAATTGGTATTTATTCTTGAATCTTGATAGTGTGTTGGTTTAAGTCTCGGTAGTCAATGCACATTCTCCACGACTCATCACTTTTTTGAACAAGGACAAGTTCAAAAAATGGGCTATTGTTAGATTGTATATGGGTTTGGGATCATAAAAAGTCTTTTACTATTTGTTCAATGATATTTTTCTGGAATGGGGAATGCCTATAGAATGGTTGGGAAATGGTTATTAATTCATCAACTTAAGGAATGGTATGATCATGGGAAGGACTCTAAGGCAAACCCCGAGGTTCAAAAAAAATAGAGAATATTGTTGTAAAATTGAAGCTAAATTAGGAGGAATGATCAAAAGAAAACTGAGAAGATGAATCTACATAGGGGCTGGTGGCTTCCAAAGAATAAAGTTGTAAAGCATATAGGGATCTAGATTTAGAAATGTCATTGGAATTTTTTTTGCAGAAACTACCTGAATGTTGGTGTCAGGAACTCCTCTCAGCACAAAAACTTGCCCGTTGAGAGCAAACTGCATGGGCATTGAAGAGGCATTAAAAGTGATGTCTCCCAAGAGTTGCATCCATGTAAGGCCCTCAAAGTTTTGCTCTTTTATTTGACTTTGTCATATGATGTATTAGTTGCTATGTGTAGATAGCTATGTGCATGTGTATTCATGTATATATATATATATATATATATATATATATATATATATATATATATATATATATATATAATGTATGTATGTTTATGGTCATTTCTGTGTTCTAGCCGAAAGGCCAATTAACATCAACATGTATGGACGTTTATGAGAGAGTCGACGTCCAGATCGATGGACGTTCATTCCCAGTAGACGGCCAGGAATGTGGACGTCTATATCCCAGAAATTGTGCGGTTTTAGATCTGGAAACGGCTGCGTTTCCTTCGGTTCTTGATTTGGAAACCTCCGCCCAACGGTAGGATCCCTACCGAAGAGCATACCCAAACCCCTTGGCTCTATAAAATCGCCTCCTTCTGGACGGATTATGTCTTTTGGCTATGTGTAAACCCTAGAACTGCTTTGTGCGAAACCTGATTTTGGGAGGCTTCGATCCGGCGATTGGGGAGTCCTCTTGGTGATCTACATCGACTGGGAGGTGCTCCAAACATTGGTGGATCTTCCCTGACTCCGGTGTGCAACTAGAATCAACACAGAACCGGTTCGGGAGGAGATTTGAGGTGCTTCTTGGCTTGGCCGAGGAGAGCATCTTCGATAATTTAATCCCATCTAGCAATTTTTCGGAGGTAAGTAACCTTTGTACATCATCCCTACACATGTCTTCTAGGTCCCAGGTATTTTTATAGAATTTTCCTCGTGTCCTGGAACCCCCATTCACCATGAATTGTGCATGCAGTCTGCACTTTTGCAGACTGGAACTTAACAGCCATCTTGCTGCCATTAAGATCCAGGATTAACGACAACATCGTGTGCCGTTAACCCGGTTGGCGGCAACCTCTGTGCCGCCAAGTTCATCAGGTCTTTTTACAGAATGCATATTTGATCTTTATGGTATATTTTTCGGACTTCTGGATGTGTGTACATGCTGTGAGAATTATCTTAGGTCAAGTACAATCAGTAGGTCATATCATGAGGATGTAACGAATTTTTGTGATTTGTGTTAATTATTAAAATTCCTAAAATTGAACTGTGAGCATAATATGACAATGTTTAATCTTGTGTAAATAGATCTATTGTGAGTTAGGGTTTCATAATTTTTCCATGACAGCATGGTGACTGATTGCAGGTTTCTGAATTGTTAGAACCGACTGTGTAAATGTAAACTCTGCTAAATGAGGTTTTTAGTGAAAAAGCATGATATCTATTTTAATTATTATAATTAGTGTATAAATCTGGAAAAAATATGAAAAAATGAGCATGTGATATATTACATGTTTGGAACCTGTGATAAAATTTTCGTTCTGTTTTGATAACAGTAGGTACTATTACAAATTTAATACAGATAAACCACCATATGAAGCATGTTAAAAATGTAATTATGTATGATTTAGTGTACAACAGCATGTTAAGGCTTTGTTATGATTGTATATCACTGTTAAACAGTAAGGTTAAGTGCTGAGACCTGAATTATGAATGTTGTTCCAAGTGCATGTGAAAAAGGAATTAAGTGTGTACATAAGTGAGTAAAACATGTGATAAAGTGTTAATGTGTAAATTGTGTCGTTAGTGACACTGCTACCATAGAGGACTGTGGAACTGTACTGTAGTAAAGTCCTTACGGGAAGGTTCAATGTGACTGATATCCTAAGGGCATTAGGATGAAATCCTGAAGGTGGACAAGCACCACTGGTGAGGTTGGAGAGTGCTTCTCCCGGTTCTGCGCAGTTAACCAAGATCTATCACTGTGTTGCCTAGGTGATGAATATGTGTATGTGTTATGTGTGTCCTTCTAGTGGTGGTTTGGACTATGTGTCACGACAACTAAGTGTAAAATGTGAATATGATCATGTGAAATGTGCATTGTGAATTATGAGCATGTGAAATTGTTAAGTGAATGTGTTATCATGTGGAATAGTGTAATCCCATGTGAATGTGTTAAATTCATGTCAAAACAGCAAACAAAATGTGTATACAATGGTGTTAAATACATGAGAAAATGAATAGAATCCATACTAGGTATGCTATTTACTTTATGTATAGTTCCATGCTTAAATTGTGTATAGTTGCAATATGGTTTAAATGAGGTTTAAATCTTTGAAGCATGATGAACAAAAGGTGTAGAAAGCATGTGTAGTATTAGTATGTTAAATTGCTTAATGTCATAAGCATGGACCATGTGTTCTATTACTATAGGTTTCCATGTATAGTAGTTAAATTGTATGAAGCATGCCACATGTGTTACTTTCTATTGTTAACAAATAACATGTGCATATGACATGTATAAGGGTGTTGTGCATAGATTGCTTGCTGGGTCTATTTAAACTCATTCTTGCTTTGGCGTACAGGTGTGACAGGTGTCTCCAGTTCCTTGGAGGAGACAGTTAGGAGCGACTCCGAGTAAGAGGAGTAGCTCGTGTTGTGGAGATTCTTCTTTGTACCTTTACTTTCATAAGTATGTAATCAAATAATGGAGTATTTCATATGGACAATGTAATCTGCTTTGGAATTGTAATAAAGTGGGCAAATGTATTTCCTTTATGCTATATGGACTGTGGATAGAATGTTGATGATGGAATAAGATTGTTATTTTATTTCCACTGTAATCTTTTGTTATTCGTGTATATCTCAATCTAATGGTAGTGTTGGGTCAATGTCCCACTGTGACGACATTCATTATACTTACGTGGATTGGTAAAATCGTACCGGTATAAGGAGGGTCGTTACAGAGATTGGTATCAGAGCGAAAGGGTTGAGATTGTACATGGATATACCATCATCTTCACAATATGCTAAGTCTTTATAGAATTGTCCACATGTGTAGAAAATGATTAATAATGAATGAAAGATAGATAAGAAAATGGTTATGACTAAATAACTTAGTTTCTAACTGTGATTAAATTGTTTTACAGGCCATGGCTTCTCGTGGTAGGCGTGATGCCCATGCTCGAGAGGATGAGCAGAGGCGTGAGGACATGGATGAGCAGAGGCGTGAGGACAGGGATGAGCAGCAGGCCCCAACACCCCAGGGTCCTACAGTTCTTCCTCCACCACCGCCTGTAGATTATGGAGTGTTCATGCAAGGCTTGGTGCAAGCTATGTAGACTCAGGCTCACACCCAGGCTGCACTCCAGGCTCAGCTGGAGGCTCAGGCTCAGGCTCCAGCTCCAGTTCCCCAGGAGCATGGCCATGGTGGTCCTTCCATCATGGAGCGATTCAAGAGAATGGCTCCACCCTCTTTTAAGGGGGAGAGTCATCCATTGCTGGCAGAGAGCTGGATGAGGGAGATCGAGAAGATCTTCCGAGCTATTAGGTGTGCTGAGGAGGACAAGGTCAACTTGGCCACCTATATGCTACATGTATTTGTTAGTTAAATATGCTTGTATTTATGTTAAGTTTAGATTTGTCTAGATTGGTCCTTATGGGTGGTTTGTTGCAGGAGAGAGCCGATGTGTGGTAGGCTTCTTTACTACGTACCCAGTTTGAGGACAGTGCTATCGAGGTAGCTTGGGATGAGTTCGTGAGGCTCTTTTGGGCCAAGTTTGTTCCCGAGCATATTCAAGATAAGATGGAGCAGGAGTTCCTCACTCTTACTCAGGGCTCCATGACGGTGCTTGAGTATGAGGCCAGGTTTACGGAATTATCTAAATATGCACCTCACATAGTGGCTGATGAGCACAGGAAGGCGAAGAAATTTGTGATGGGCCTTAAGCCATCACTGAGGTCGAGGCTCATGGCATTTGACCATCGTACCCTTGATGAGGCTCTCAGCACGGCTTGCAGGCAGGAGAGCGAGATGGAGCAATATCTGGAAGAAAAGAAGGCTTCGCAGAAGAGGTCCGCGCCACCATTCCAGCAGTAGGACGGGAAGAAGGCGGCATATCAGTCACCGCAGCATCCCGTGGCAGCGAGTAGTCAGCAAGCAGTTACACCGCGGTCCCCCGGCGTCAGGCCTAGTGGCAAGAAGGAGTGTCCTCACTGTGGAAGGACACATGGTGGTGCGAAATGCTGGAAGTTAGCGGGGAAGTGCCTCAAGTGTGGGAGCAGTGAGCATCAGATCCGAGATTGTCTTAGGCTTCAACAGGGAGTCCAACGTGGAGCGCCAGCCCCCGCAGCGGCAGCAGCGCCAGCTACAGGAAGACCAGAAAGGCCTCGAGCCCAAGCTCGAGTGTTTGCCTTAGCACAAGAGGATGCCGAGCAGGCGGAGCACGTCACGGAAGGTACGGTTCTTTTCATGGGTGTGCACGCTTGGGTTTTGTTTGATACGGGTGCCACTCACTCATTCATTTCCGAGCGGTTTGCTAGGCAGTTAGCTTTAGAGTCAAGATTAGAGGCTGAGGAGTTAGAGGTTCCATTGTCTGTGCGCACACCAGCGGGAATGGTATCGACTAGGAAGTGTATTCCGTCTTTACCTGTGTGCATTGAAGACCGAATCTTAGATGGGTGCTTCTATTTGCTCAAGATGAAGGATTATGATGCTATTCTAGGTCTGGATTGGCTAGAGGAGCACTATGCTTTAGTAGATTGTCGAGGGAAGAAGATCACTTTCCATATTCCTGGTGAGGATGAGTTTTCACATCCATTGCCAAGGAACTTAGCGGGAAGGTTTGTTATCTCCGCCATGGAGGTGATGAAGATGGTGAACAAGGGATGTGACGCTTTTCTTGCCAGCGTGGTCTTAGTACCAAAGGCTGATCAGTCACCTACCCTTGAGGAGATTGATGTAGTGCAGGAGTTTCCAGATATTTTTGTCGATGATTTGTCTGGATTGCCACCGGCTAGAGAGATAGTGTTTACTATAGAGTTTTTTCCAACACCTCTCCTATCTCAAAGGCTCCATATCGGATGGCACATGTAGAGTTAGCAGAGTTGAGGAAGCAATTGCAGGATTTGCTGGACAAGGGATTTATTCGCCCTAGTGTATCCCTTTAGGGTGCATCTCTATTATTTGTAAATAAGAATGATGGTTCACCTAGGTTGTGCATTGATTATAGAAAGCTCAACCAGGTGACTGTGAAGAACAGGTATCCCTTACTGCTGATTGATGATCTATTTGACCAGCTGCAGATGCATCAATATTTTCTAAGATTGATCTACGGTCCGGCTATCATCAGCTGAGGATTAGGAGTGAGGATGTGTCCAAGACGGCCTTTAGGACCCGTTATGGACATTATGAGTTTTTAGTTCTTCCATTTGGTCTAATCAACGCCCCTGCATCATTCATGGATCTCATAAACATGGTGTTTAGACCTTATCTATATAGTTTTGTAGTGGTGTTCATCGACGATGTGTTGGTCTATTCTCCGGATAAGGCTACACACCGTCAGCATTTGAGGATTGTTTTGGAAGTTTTCCGAGAGCACAAGTTGTATGTAAAATTCAGCAAGTGCGATTTCTAGAAGCACGAGGTTCATTTCCTTGGGCATGTTATCTCCGGTGCTGGTGTAGCAGTGGATCCAGCGAAAGTCCATGCTATATTAGATTGGGAAATCCCTAGGACCCCATCGGAGATTCAGAGTTTCCTTGGTTTAGCGGGCTATTATCGGCGGTTTATTGAGGGATTTGCATCTATCACCGCACCTTTGACTAAGCTAACCAGGAAGGGTGTGAAGTTCGTCTGGTCCGAGGATTGTGAGAGTAGCTTTCAATTATTGAAGGCTAAGCTTTCTTCTACACTGGTGTTGATTTTATCGAGTGGTGTAGAGGGTTTTGCCATTTATTCGGATTCATCTCGGATTGGTTTAGGCTGTGTGTTGATGCAGCATGGTAGGGTAGTGGCGTATGCTTCTCGCCAATTGAAGGAGCATGAGCGTAACTATCCGACTCATGATTTGGAACTTGCGGCAGTGGTTCATGCACTAAAGATCTGGAGACACTATCTTTATGGTGTTAGATTTGAGGTATTCACTGACTACAAGAGTTTGAGGTATCTCTTTTCGCAGGAGGAGTTAAACCTGCGGCAGAGGAGGTGGATTGAGTTCCTCAAGGACTACGACTTCGATCTTCAGTATCATCCAGGGAAGGCGAATGTCGTAGCGGATGCTCTTAGTAGGAAGATGTAACTCCCCGAAAAATGTTATTTGTCAGAAAACATGAATAATATGACTATTAGACTCAATTATTATTATGAGATTGAAATAATTAATATCTGGAAATAATTAGCATTAATAAATGTTATCACAGTGTCGTACTTAGAGGTGCGCACTCTGACAGGGCGACACTGAAAAACTGTAACGAAAATGAAATATGAAAATACCATAATTTTCACACAAAAAATGTGGTGATATCAAAAATGCAAATATCTGGATTTGTTGACGTACGGATAGCGAGATTAAGCCGACGCAACTATTTTTCGGGTAATTTTTCACCCAATGAAAAATAAATTTTAAAAATTAAACTAAAATCACCATAACTTGTAAAACCATTATATTAGCCTATAGTTGAAATTTCAACACAAGTGGTCATCATTTGAATATGTTCACATAAAGATCTTTGGGCCAGTTGAATTTTGGGCTAATTACGGTGGGGATTTTTATGGAAATTTATTTGGCTACGTGGGAAGAGTTGGGACAGCCACCTCTCTTAGGTAGGAGTTTAACACGTTACTCCCTTAGGTGTAAACTTTCAGTGGTGCATGGTAATCGTGTCAATGGTAAAAACCAAGTGACACATTGGCGGCCAACGTGCCATCGTGCATGGCATGTGTAGAGGGTTATAAAAACACCCCAGTGGCCATTGCACTCACCTTTCCGACCCTACTCTTACTGTTGTACTGCTGCTGAAGCTGTTGCTGTGGGAGCTGCTGGAGCTGCCCTTGCCGTTTTTGTGCACCAAGAGGAGCTACTGCTTCTACCACTCTTGTTGAAGGTGCTACAAGTTGTAGCTGTGGGAGGCTGCAGCGTTTGCACCCTTGGCATCATCATCCCTCCTCCAGTTGTGAGTCCATCGAGGAAAGAGTTCATCCTTTCAAGCTAGGTTGGATTCATCTCCTTCTTCTTTAATCCTGTCTTCTACACATGATAAAGAACTCCTATTAAGTAGTCAAGTTGCTACACCTGTAGTCCTCCTGTTCCTCCTCCAGTTGTGGTAAACATTTTCATGTTGGGGAGAAGAAGAATCTTGTTCTACTATAAGATCGATTCTTTTCCTTCTTCTTCCATCCTTGACCTTTATACATGTTGTAGAATCTTTCCATATAACTATTGTTATAGAGGCTATACTTCCAGTACCATGTCATGTTTAGTTTCTAGCTAGACAAGTGTGCATTGTAACATCATGTTTCATCTTGCTTGATTTAGCATATAATCAATTGTGGAGACTACAGATAGGTTTTTTCTATTTGATATAATTCATACCTTGATCCATAGGTTCCATAGTTAGAGTTTTTAGAGTGAACATAAAGTCACTTTTGAGAGGAGAACTGGAGGCTGTCGATAGACAGGAGATATCTGTCGACAGACCCAGTCTTCCAGAACTTCAGTTTGCTGGAACAACAGTAGCTGTCGACAGATGGACCCTGTCTGTCGACAGACACACTGCCCTGTCGACAGGTACTATCCTAGAACCAGAAATTAGTTTATGGATGCTTCTCCCTATCGACAGCCACCTCCTAGCTGTCGACACATACTGTTTTGGCTAGTATTCCAGTACCCTTCTGTGTACAAACTCTTGTTGGAACTTCATCCTATTAGCCTAGCAAGCTACCATCTTCTATCCCTTGGTAATTTACTGTCATATCACTACAGAGTTCATCCATATTGTGTACTTTACCCTTCCTTGAATTGTTTTTGAAGTTACCATCTACAAATGGTACCCAGTTGATTATACTTCCCTGTATTCAATAACTGAAGTAATAAGATTTTGATATCCTGAGAGCTTGAATGTTTGAGTATCCCTGTGGAATATGAATAACTGATGATGACATTTATTGGGTCCTTGGACCCCACTTGACTGATATGCATGTGCAAATAGGGTTGGTCTAGTCCTGAGAGGAGCACCCAAATTCATTTACGGGCTGTACGGAATGATAAATGGCAACGAGATGTTTGGCATTGCATCAATTACTATTTGATTATGGTCATCATATTTCCTAATTTGTGTAATTGTTATATGAACCAGAATTTGAGCTGTATTCCTGAGCATGCCTTGTGTTTCAGTACTACTATTTCAAACTTACTACCTGTAGACGCGAGATTTGGCCCATCCCCAGGTGGTTCCATGGCCCAATAAGGCATGTTTGACCATTTGTTGACTTGCCTCGGATCCCATGTAGACGAAAGCATCGACTGCCGCTGACTTCATGTTGGCGGCAATCCCTCCTGGACGCCGACTCTAGTTGGAGTCCACATATGTTGACGCCTGCATGGGGTTGGTGGCATCATCGTTTGACGTCAATATGGTTTACCTGGTCTGCGCAACTGCCCGAGATTCCAGCCCACTTGCGCCATTCTCTCGGCCATGCAACACATATAGCCGTTCCCAACGGGTATATGGGCCACCTTGGCACCCCATTGACCCAATAAAAATCCTATGTGGCCCCCTCCTATTGGTTAAAGCCTAAACTCATGGATTGCCAAGTGTGCAAGTGTGTTTCTTCACACTTAGCATCCTAGGCACCCTAGCTACGACCCCCACTGTCTATATAACTCACCCTTAGGCTTTCTAAGTGGAGGGGAGAGGCTGGACGTCCACATCATGTTACTTTGAGAGAGGAGAGAGAAAAGTGCAACCAAGCTCACACCCTTCCTTCTCTTCTTCTTCTCATCATCTGGGGCGTCTAGGAGGCTTCACCAAGAATTGGAGGAGCCCAGCAAGGAGTCAACCATGACCAGAAACGAGGATCATCTCCCTCCTCTTTCTCTCTTCCCCTCTTCTCTTCCTTTAGTTTTTGCATGTCACACACACCCACAAACACACCCTAGGCACGTAGGGCACCCTCCTACACACCTATAAAGGGGTTTCCCAACCAAAAACGGAGGGAAGAAGGGTGGTCATAGCACTTGGCCACCCATCTTCTCAAGTTTGAAACCAGTACGGGGCTCTCCTTTTGGGCTTTCTTCTTCTGTTTAGGACGTTTACCACACCTCCTTTAGTCTAATAGAGTCTCTTTTTGTGGTAGGAACACATCAAAGAAGACCGTGGAGCTCTCGTTCTTTGGCCGGCCGAAGAAGGATAAGTTGAAGTCCCACACTCATCCGCTACGCGAGGCAGCGTCACCAACGTGGTCACAACATCCCCTTGGGCACAGGTAAGGCCCTGGCGATCACAACATCTCCGTGGAGTTCTGACCGCCACGGAGTACTTCACAAAGTGGGCTGAAGCGGAAGCATTCATAGAAGTCAAAGCTTCAACAGTCGTCAAATTCATCAAGCGCAACATTCTTGCAAGATTCGGCGTGCCTCGGGACATCGTCACCGACAATGGACCGCAATTCACTTCACAGGAGCTTCGCGACATGTGTGATAAATATGGTATTAATTTGCATCATTCATCCTCATATTATCCACAAGGTAATGGGCAAGCGGAAGCCACTAATAAAACTCTCATCAAAATCATAAAGAAAACTTGCAAATCTCATAACAATGCTGACTGGCCAGACCGCTTGGTTGAGGCTCTTTGGGCTTATCGCACCTCAGTCCGAACTCCTACGGGGCAAACCCCCTATGCTTTGACATACGGATCAGATGCGATACTCCCATATGAGATCTTCATCCCTTCGCTTCGAGTTCAATTAGATTCCGAGCTTGACCCCGATCAACGCCGGGAGGCCTTGTTAGCACAACTTGAACTCTTAGATGAAAGGCGAATGATAGTGGCCGACCATGCGCAAGTTTATCGCCAAAGAGTTGCACGTTTTTACGCCAAAAGAGTGCTTGAGAGAAATTTTGAAGTGGGTGAATTGGTCCTAAAGCAAAAAATCATTAAGGCACCAGGTCCCAGGAGTAAATTGCAAGAAAATTGGGAAGGTCCGTTCGTTGTCAAAGAAGCGTACTCGGGAAACACTTATAGGTTAGTGGATTCTGAGGGAGTTGAGTTGTAGCATCCTTGGAATGCAGTTTACCTCAAGAAGTTCTACCCATAGTCGGTCGGTCGGTCAAGTCTGTTATTCATCACTTGTCGATGTCGTGGCTCTGAGACTCTACTTTTCACTTGGTCATTAGCAAGGTAGGGTCCCCTCACACACCGCACGATGTTGGAGTACTATTCTTTAGCTGGAAAATCATGAGTACACTCGGACGGTCTAATTTGGTCAATATACCCTATTCTCTTCTTATTTAGTCAAGTTTGAAGGGGCAAACCATGAGTAGGGGACCACCCACTCTCACCTAAAAGATAAGGTCACCCTAAATAGGGAAAATCAAGAAAATACAAGGGGCAAAATTCCAAATCAAGCCAAGGGGGAAAGAAAAACCAAAAGGTCAAAAAATGGTAGCAAAAAGTACGTACCCAGAAAAAGGCTGACCAAATCAAGGAGGTAGCAAATAGTATGTACCTCCACCCCAGAAATGAAAAATACCCCTGAAAATAATCGTTGGCCACGTCTTTTGGTGTGAGATGTCAGTTCGGAAACAAAAAGTGGTTTGAACCAAATCCTCGCATGACCTTCTATTTATTTCTTCCAATTTCTCCCTCTAGGGGCAACTTGACCTTATAAGACCCTCCATAGTGGAAAATATCAAGAAGGCTAGGAGTAGTCTCCAATATCAAGGATTTCATGCGCAATCCTCCTTGCTCATGGCCTATGTGGCTAAGTAGACTATGAGGACCTTATACCTTGACCTGTGATGAATATGTGTTTTAGAGTCCAAAAATCCAAAAATAAAAATGAAAATAAAAAATGAGGAAAAGAACAAAAGAGAATCTCTCGATGTATATATTTCACCATGTACATATTTTTTCTTTTATTTTACTTCAAAAAAAATCCAAAAATCAAAAAAAAAATAGTTGTATCATGTACATATACTAACATTTTACTTATTTTTCTATTCAAAATAAAAAAAAACTTAAAAACTTAAAAATAAATGTATGTGCATATTTCCCTTCAGTTATTTTATTTTTATTTTTATTCGTGTTCATATCTTTGATTAGAAATTAGCCATTGACCAGATCTCAAGGAAGGTATATCTCTTAGGCAAGGGGCAAAAAATAGATCTACACTAACTTTTTTTCCTTTAAGTGTTGTGGATGCAGGAACTAAAGCACAAAGACACCACTCAAGCACAAAACGTCAAAATCCACAAAAATCCACTATGAAGGGTAAAGTTATGTACATATCATAACAGAGGCATACCCCTGGTAGTACAACTCACTCCTCTCTCCCTCACTAGGCCTCTGCCTACGTGAGCTGCTCACCTCCTCCTCCTCCCTCTCCCGACGTCGATCTGGGAGAGGAGGTCTCGACGCCGTCGACGCCTCGGGTCGTGGTAGCCCTCCTCGCGCCACGGACGGGTCTCCCAATTACACAATGTCATCAAGAGACCCGTACACCGACCCGGTCCTCCCTGCCGCCTCCTGCTGGGCCTGCCGCTGCTGCTCCCGGCGCTTCTTCAGCACCCGGTTCTTCAAAAACTCCAAATCCGCGACAGCCTGAGCTCGCTCCACAATGGCCTGCGTCCGGTCCGCCTCGGCCTGTCTCTGTCTCTCCCTCACCTCGAGTAGGCGACCCTCCATCCTCGTCAAATCCAATCGTAGATTCTCCATCTGCGCCTGGAGGGTCGCCCCTGCTCCCTGTCGCTGCACATAGATGAGCAAACATGTCAGGATGATCAAACCATGTGCAAAAAAAAAGTGGTGATTCAATATCTCACCTCAGCCTCCAACTCCTGGACCCTCGCCTGTGCCCGGTCCAGCACCTCCTGTAAGCGGACTGCTAGGTCCTCTCTGGCCGGCTGTGCAGACGAGCTCGCCCTCGCGCCTCTACTCGCCTGCACCCTCGCTAGCTCCTCTTTATGCATTCACATACCTTGGTCAGTCATCAAATCATTTCAAATTTCAAACCATGATCAAGGGTGAGATGTGGCTTACCAGTGTCCATATCTCTGCGCAGAGCCTCTTCATCTCTACCGCCTGCTCCGCCAGTCGCCCCTCCAGGAGGCGTACCGCCTGTGACTCCGGCATCTGTCATTCACACATCAAGGTTATAATCAAGCCAAGCAATTCAAATGACAAATGCTTAGAGTTTGCAATTTACTCACCGCTCGCCGGTCAAGCCGGAGTCGCCCGGCATAGCGTATGCGGTAGTCCTCCAGGTACGGCGAGCTGTCCTGGAGGGCCGTCTGCTGGAGCACCCGCTCACCTCCCTCTCTCCAGTAGGCGACAGTGCTCCCATGCTCCTCGCCCCAGTCCCAGTCCTCGGCGAAGAACCATCAGTGGGAGTGCCCCTCTCTCCCAAGGGAGGGTACCTCTACGGCCGGCTGGTGCCAACCCAGGGTCCACACCACCAACTCCAGGTAGAGGACCTCGCTCGTCCTCAAGCAGAGAAGGAGGAGATGGCGGTCGAAGAGAGGCCGACCCGTTGCCACCATAGGGTGGGACGTGACTGCCTCCCCCACATACGGGGTCCAGATGACCTGCAAAGAAAGAACACTGGTTAGTCACATCAAGAGCAATTGAAAGGAAGGAGGGTAGCTAGTTGAGATTTGTACCTGGTCGTGGGGGTAGTGGTCCAGTGCAGCCCTCACGTCCTCTGCGTGCCGGTCCATCACCCTCAGATCCGGCGCCACCTCCCACCTAGCTATGAGGGGCACCATGGCTAGGCTCCCCTCTCTCAGTGCCCCGTGCCCCATGGGGAAGCGGGTGTATCCCTAGATCTGCAAGGAGAAAAGCAATGTCAGTCAGGTAGTTTATCAATTTAATTCAATGATAAGCATGAAAGAAAATCTGCATACCTATAGAAAGGGGGTGAAGCCCCCGGTGCTCTGAGAGCGGCGCGAGCTGCTAGGGAGAAGTGAGAAGAGATGCCCCAGCATCGCGGCGCCCCACACGTACTGCCCTGTCTGCTCGAGGTGTCGGAGAAGCAACACGAACTTGCAATTCATCTGAGATGACTGCGTCGCGAACAGGAGCCGTCCAAACAGGTAGGCCACGAAGATCCAGACCGATCTCTCCTCACTCCTGTCTCGCAACTGGAGCGATCTCCGCACCCCAGCGTAGAACTCCTCAAGGGTCTCTAGAGGTCCTCTCCTCCGGCCTCTCAACCCCACTGCCTCTGACAATGACCTGAGCAGGATGCTCCGGATCGGTCTCCTCCTCCCGGCCACAAACTCTTGCCCCAGCAACTCTACTATGTCATCATAGTAGTCCCTCCTCTCCTGTCCTACTACCGGCTCTCCCTGAACCGGCAGTCCATTCAGATATGCCACGTCCTCCAACGTGGGTATCATGTGTCCCCAAGGCATGATGAATGCCTTGCAATCCTCCTCCCACCGCTCCCGGAGCGCCTCTAAGTATGGCACGTCCACATGGAATGGGCGCACCGATAGGAGGTGTCCAAACCCCATCCGCGCTATCCGGGTCTGCTGGGCCTCCGGTAGCGCCCGGTACCACGCCCAACACAAGTCCCATGTCACTCTGCTCCTCATTCTACCTTTACCCTGCAGAAAACACATAAAATCATCGTCAATATCGATTGCCGTTAAGAAATCACTGACGGCAAGCGTATGTTGTTTACAAAGAATATGCGTCCAGGGTTTGCCGTCTAGTTTAACTGCCGGCGTCCAACCCTTGCCGTCTAGTTCACATGGACGGCATGGGGGTGGATGTTTACAGGAGACCAACGTCAACCGATGTTGACGTTGAGTTCCTGTCAAACCGACGGCATCTCCTTTGTTCCCCCCCCCCTCTTTTCCACCTTGTACAACCACGTCCACACAAAGGTTTTTAGGGTTCGATTGGCCTACCTTAGGTCTTCGAGGCGCTTCCGCTTCCGTCTCTTCCCCCCCTTCGTCGTCTACGGCGTTTTCCTCCTCCTCCGGTACGCTATCGCTGTCAGCACTGGCCGCCGTAACCTCCTCTTCCTCTGCCATGCTCTCCTCCCCCAGGTTTTCCTCCTCCGCCGCCGGTTGAAGGCGTGTCCGAAGCATTAGTCGCTTCCCCCTCGCCATCGGGTCTAGCCACCACAGTCAAAAAAGATTTGAAGAGTTGAAGAGGAAGATTTGAAGATTTGAAGTAGATGAGGTGAATGAAAGATGAGATAGAAAAGAGTGAGAATGAGTGTGGTAAAGGGCAGAGGTGCTCCAGCGTTTGGAAGGAAGAAATGGCGTCGGAGAAGTGTCGGTTCGCAAAAAGCTATTTTTTGAAGTTGACATCAAGGTGCTGTCGTTAACCTTTTTGTGACGTCAACCATGTGGCCGTTGACGTACGGTAGACGTCCAACGGGTAGACGTCTATGTCTCTTCCTTGTCAGACCTCGGGATCCGATCGACGTCCTGGTAATGGACGTCGAGTTTGAATTAGGCGGCCATTGTGGTGGACATCTACTATCTCTCAGGTAGTTAACGGCTATCAGTTGGTCGTTTACCCTGTGTCGGCGTCCATCGATGTTGACGCCAACTACTCCACACTCAGTCCTCACAGAACACTCAATTCACTCAATTGAAGGCTATTTGACACTCCATTGGATCCATTCCACACAACTCAAGCCATTTTACACAATGTAACTCATTGTTTATTCATCTAACTTGTGTTACACTTATTGGAAATTGGAAAGATACATCACTTTGCCCTACGAGCCATAAAGAAAACACAAGAAATGGGGCAAATTGTGTCATTAAACTCTTCATACTTCCAAATATCTTCCTGATTCTCCTGCACTGCCTGCCCCACTTTCCTGCTCTCAATGTACTTCTCCCAAGTCTTCCTTGCCTTCTTCATCATCTTTTCGTTCCTTCCCGGGACAATCATGTCGGTGCAGTAGGATGAAATTGGAATTCCCCGTGGAATTCCAAGCTGACAATGGCACCGATGTGGCTGGTACACCACCATCCGATCAGCCCCGATCAACCATAAGTCTCTGTCCTCCCTGGTTCGAACTCTAAACTCAATAGTCCTCATGAATAGTGGCCTCACTATGAAATCCTCCATTACTAGGTAGGCTAAGTGGCCTCGCCAGGCATCTCTGCTCTTCAAGTGTGCTGTCACACACTTGATCCCATCCTCTGGCTCATACCATGCCCTGTTGTAGTGCACCGAACTCCGAAGGAAGATTCTGGAGGGGGTAGGTTGCTTCTCAGCAAAATCAAATTTCAAGTGAGCCTCCATTCATACCTGGATCAGGAACAAGCTCCCGCATGTGCGTCCGCCTAAGCTCATTATGGTCAGGGAGCTGTAGAGGTGCGCCAGCACTGCAGGGGCAAGTGACTGTCCGTGCCACAGTAGAGTCAGGATTCCCACATGCTCGTAGAGGAGGAAGTCGCCGCTAGTGGGGAACAGGAACACTCCAGCTAGGTAGAGTGTCAGTCCTCGGGTCGCCTTCTCTCCGCCAATCTCCTTCACATGCTGGATCAACCACCAGGCCAGCCGGTCTAGGAAGATCCCATGTTTGTTCGTCATCCTCAGCACCTCTTTCTTGTCTCGTATGATGTCCGCCAGAATCTCTTCCCACAGGAGAAGAGGCATCGTCACGTCGTACTCCAGGCACCACTTCCAACCCAAGAACCACTCTGCCTCCTCCAGCAACATGCTCGCTTCGAACCCCTGGAACATGAACGTGTGCGTTTGCGGATGCCACCTCTCCACCAGCGCTCCCAGGGCGTCAAAGCCCCACCACATGTCCTTCATGTTCTTGGCCAGCACCACCATGAAATTCAAGTTCCACATCCCGGTGAAGCCTCTCATGTCCAAGGTGATGGCATTCACCAAATTCACTAGCCAGGAGAAGGCCCGTACTTGGCCTTGGCTCGGGAAGGCAGGCACCTCCTGCATCAAAGAGTACTGTAAGAAGAGGTTTAGGGCGTTTTTAGTTCAAACAAGGGCAGAAAGGAGCATTACTTACCTCCCTGTTGGCCAGTCTGGTGCTTAGATGCCCCAGAACCTCACTTAGAATCCCCGAGTTCATGCTTGCAGACTTTCCAGTTGACAAAGAGGCCATTTCAGCTGCTCCAACTTGTTCCTAAACTCACTGGTTCACAGTTGAGGAAGGAGGGGACGGAGGAAGGAGATGATAGAGTCCCCATGGCCTTCCAATACCTATATTTTCAGCCTGATCCACTTGCCAGTAAACGTCCATATCGTTGGATGCCATGTTACAGTTAACGACAACATACATTGACGTTGACTTTACATTGGCGGCAATCGGAGTGGACGTTTACTCCCCTAAATCATTAAAGCTTTATTGTTCACATGGGTATTATTTCTATATTTTGTGCTTCAAGTTGTTTTGCAGATGTTTAAGCACAAGCGGCGCTTCAAATTTGAAAACACTCATGCGACCGTGAGTGTTACACAGGCATGTCTAACATAGGACCCCACCAGAGGCGAATAACTTGGCGACCGTGAACCCCGAGTTCCCCTTTACCAAAAACAATGACGGGTTTGCGATCTCTCAGTTATTCGTATGGCTTAGAATTTTCCTCTGGTTCTAACTTGCATTTTAGATAGGAAACCCACACCAGCATGCACTGCTAACCGCTTTCTTGCTAACTCAAAAAAAATGGAGATGTTACTCAAATTAGTCTGTGGCTCCCACTTCAGGTGGCCTACCGGATCAGCACCTCTTTCTTGAATATTTGAGCTGATTTCGGGCCTTTGTTGTCCCCCCTTCGGGAACTTGTCCCACCGTGCAAATCACAGATAATCATTCTAGTCTTGTTGAGATCATGTGAACCTTTTTCTAGTCATGAGCTTAATTCTGGACTTCATGCTTTCCAAACATTGATTTCAGTTAGAATCTTTTGATAGTCCTTTGAGAGATCAACCAATCCCTTATCTCCACGACCCCCTAAATCTGGACAGACGTCCTAATTAGGTCAGCGAGCCCACATGAGCTCTGGTTATGAGACCTCCCCGATTCAACCGTCATATTACAACTCCTTTGACTCAGACACGCTAGAAACTAGTCAAAGTCCTACATGGCAACGCCAGGGACCCTAATGTTGGGTTGAGGTTGTAATTACTCGGGTAGATCACCCTCCCTCTTTCCTACTTTTGTCTCTGAGATGATTCGTCACTTGTTTCTAGCCTAACTCATTCGTTTGGCTTGTTAGAAATCCTATCCTCGGAGATGGCCCTTCGATCAAATCTTTGCGTCCTTTGTTTACCGAGACACCAACCTTTCAGTCCGCTCTGCTCCCCTGCAAGACCGGATGTCTCGGAGGGGCATTTGTAGACGCGAGATTTGGCCCATCCCTACGTGGTTCCATGGCCCAATAAGGCTCGTTTGACCATTTGTTGACTTGCCTCGGATCCCATGTAGACGGCAGCATCGACTGCCGCTGACTTCATGTTGGCGGCAATCCCCCTAGACGCCGACTCTAGTTGGCATCCACATATGTTGACGCCTACATGGGGTTGGCGGCATCATCGTTTGATGTCAATATGGTTTACCTGGTCTGCACAACTGCCCGAGATTCCAGCCCACTTGCGCCATTCTCTCGGCCATGCAATGCATATAGCCGTTTCCAACGGGTATATAGGCCACCTTGGCACCCCATTGACCCAGTAAAAATCCTATGTGGCCCCCTCCTATTGGTTAAAGCCTAAACTCATGGATTACCAAGTGTGCAAGTGTGTTTCTTCACACAGCATCCTAGGCACCCTAGCTACGACCCCCACTGTCTATATAACTCACCCTTAGGCTTTCTAAGTGGAGGGGAGAGGCTGGACGCCCACATCATGTTACTTTGAGAGAGGAGGGAGAAAAGTGCAACCAAGCTCACACCCTTCCATCTCTTCTTCTTATCATCATCTGGGGCGTCTAGGAGGCTTCACCAAGGATTGGAGGAGCCCAGCAAGGAGTCAACCACGACCAGAAACGAGGATCATCTCCCTCCTCTTTCTCTCTTCCCCTCTTCTCTTCCTTTAGTTTTTGCATGTCACACACACCCAAAAACACACCCTAGGCACGTAGGGCACCCTCCTACACACCTATAAAGGGGTTTCCCAACCAAAAACGGAGGGAAGAAGGGTGGTCATAGCACTTGGCCACCCCTCTTCTCAAGTCCGAAACCGGTACGGGGCTCTCCTTTTGGGCTTTCTTCTTCTGTTTAGGACGTTTACCACACCTCCTTTAGTCTAATAGAGTCTCTTTTTGTGGCAGGAACACATCAAAGAAGACCGTGGAGCTCTCGTTCTTTGGCCGGCCGAAGAAGGAGAAGTTGAAGTCCCACACTCATCCGCTACGCGAGGCAGCGTCACCAACGTGGTCACAACATCCCCTTGGGCACAGGTAAGGCCCTGGCGATCACAACATCTCCCTTTCTTTGTTGGTTTCTTTGTTTCCTCCATAGTCAACTCAGTCAACCAAGGATTCAACGAAGTCAACCAGCAACCCCTTCATCGCCAACGAGGGAGCAGCGACGTTCGAGAGCCTCCGGAAGACCCACAGTCACCGGGAGTGCGGCGCACGGATCGTCCACACTGCCCTGTTAAGATGTTTAATTGTATCTCTTTGATATCAGTCATGTCCTTACCTTGGCTATCATGTGTTCACCCTTTTGAATTAAGGATTTGAATTCTACTGGGCTAGTTAGCTCACTTATCCTACCCTTTTTAGGTGACCAAGATGGGGGTGAAGTCTAAGGGCATGCGTGCTGAGTGGACCGTCTGTTGTCAAGCAAATCCAACCCTTTACTGTTTTTTGTAGTGTGAACACAAGATGTAACGAATGAAGTTTACTTTAATCTACTCCTCACTTTGTTGTAATGAGGAGTACTTTTGTAATAAAACTTCCGTATATCACATTATGAATGGATAAATATTAATATTATCTTTTGTGCCTGCTTTCTGTCACTTCCAATAAATAGCCTTTTATTAGGACGTGACAGATAATTTAGTATCAGAGCCTTAGGTCGATAAACCTAGGGATAACCAGAGAGTTGGGGTAGAAACTTGGGATTAGCTATGATGGCAATAATTATTTTTTAACTACATAGATGCTTAATTTGCTATTTTTTTTAGCATGGACATGAATGCACAAGACAGACTGGTGACAACAATGGAGATGCTACACCATGATATTGAATTATATGCTCAAGCACAACGGGAGGCCCATGTGCAAATCAAAGAAGAAGTGCTCAATCTGACTGCGGGTGCATTCCTTGCAGGCAATCCCCGTACTTCTCTAGATATCATGACCCAGGTCATGAATCATTTGGATAACTTGAAGCTGGGGTAGGATATGTTGCTCCATCAGGTCGAAGGTTATTGGAAGGCGTTGACCGATGCGGCAAGAGAGTTGTATTATGGGGCTGGAGGAGCTAGAGGAGAACAACAACCGCCAACTATGGAGTCTGTTGTAGACCTAACCTGAAGATAGATGTAGAGTTAGGCCACTTATTTTTGTAAACCTCTCTTTTGTTTAAGTGATGGTTGTACATATAACCTCTATGTGTATATGGAGTGAGGGGTTAGTGGATGTGATGACTTTGTAAGCATGACAAACTTGGTAGGGAGATGGTTGTCGTATTTCAGTTTATGACAAGTGGTAATGTAATATGGTGTAAATATTTGACTTGTTAATAGAAATGGCGTGTTATGTGAATTTAAAATGTGTACGTGATGAATGTGAGCATGGTTGAATATGGAATTAATGTATGCATTATTGGATGTTTCAGATACTCTCTCAATTTACTCATGGACGGAGGTGATGCTAACTGGAGGAAAATGGAGAGTTCAATGCATGACTTGACTCGAGTAATGAAAACGGTAGCCAGAAACAATAGCCACAATGGAACAAGTTTGTTTAAGGATTTCCGAGGTTTGGACCCTCCGAGATTCGCGGGAAGTACGGATCCGGATGAGGCCGAGAACTGGTTGAAAGATATTGAAAGGATTTTCAAAGTAATCAAATGTACAGAAGAGTAGAAGATTCGTCTGGTGACATTTCAGTTAGACCGGGATGCCCGAGTGGGAAACAATAGAATCCACCTTAGAGGACCCAAACCAAGTTGGTTGGGAAGAATTTATGGAGTTATTTAACGACCAGTACTTTTTATAGGTAGTTCAAGAAAGGAAAGACAGTGAATTTTCCAACTTAAAGCAACTTAGGATGCCCGTAACGGAATATGAGGCCCAGTTTGCCCGACTGTCAAAGTATGTCCCTCATCTTATAGCTACGAAAAAATTAAAGGCCAAGAGATTCATGAACGAACTGCGTCCCAATTTTATTATGCAACTAACACCTCATCTGATCACTACATATTCAGAAATGGTTAAGAGTGCTTTGGCACTAGAAGCTGCAAATGACATCGTGGATAAAATTAGAGGGAAATCTAGAGAAGGATCTTCGGATCGTAAGAGGAAGTATGAGTCGTGGAATGCCCCAAAGGTTCAGCAGAATGTTAAGAAGACCGGAAAAGCTCCAGTTGGAGGTAAAGATGTATGCAAACATTGCCATCTCAGTGGGCATAAAGTTGAGAACTATTGGCGAAGGTTGGGTGCCTGTCTCCGTTGTGGGAGTACTCAACATCGAATTCCAGATTGTCCGATGGCCAAGAATGTACCAGCAAATCAGAACCCCCGAGTGAAGCAGGGAAGATTGCAAGCCATTCAGGATGTAGAACCTGAATCTCCTCAAGAAGGTGGACTGAAAGAAGGTACATTATTAGTAAACTCAAAGCCTGCGTATGTATTGTTTGATTCAGGAGCTACGCATTCTTTTATTAGTTATGAGTTTGCTAAATCCTTGGAAGTAAAATCAGTTATATTACCTACACAACTTGAGGTTGCAACTCCTTAAGTAGTGACAGATCCACCATATATCTAAATCTTAAGGTTTTATTAGATTGAAATTAAATATTATGAGAGTAATTTTTTACCATAAGTGATTTCACTGAATTTATATGAATACATCATTAAAATCTTACTAAAATAAAATTCTACACCTGTCATTACCAATAAAAGTCACATATTTGGAGCTAAAGCACAGTACTCAATCTCCACTAATCAAGAAAACAACTACTTTTCTTTTAAAGAAAACAGAAACATACAACAACTTTTAAAAATTTCCCAACTACTTAACTACCAACTTTTAAAGGTTCACCTTGGTTGCTCATAACACTCTGTGAGGCATAGAAGGCCAAGGGGTTAATCCCTCCATCCTTGTATTGTAATATCTAAAATGCCCTTATCTTATACCCTCTACCACTTTTTTATTATTTTTTATTGTACCATGTGTTATCATCTACCACCTTTCTTTATTAATTTATTTCACCTAGGCCCATAGGGCCCATCATAACCCATGATGGTCCTACTGGCGGGCGTGGCCTTCCGCCCAGGCGCCGCATGTTCTCAGATGCACTTGGAGCTCTCAAGCATGGTCTCTGCGTCCGAACACCTTCAGGATCCCAAGGGCAGACTCCGGACACCCTTTAGCCTATTTGGCCTGGGCGCCGCCTATCGAACAGGCCCTGCTCGAGGCATGCCATAGTCCTGCCAGTGTAAGCTGCGCCCGAACACTAGGCACCGAACAGCCGGTCCAGCCACCGAGCAAGTCTCTGCTTGGTACCCGTCGGCCAGAAAGATCCGAGCAGCCTTTTTGCCTCCTTACGACGGTTGCAACGGCTGTGCAGCACGCGCCCCACGATCAAGTGGTGCGTTAACTGCAGAGCCCCTCAACGGGCGCCTCAACGCATAACTCCCTGCCAAGGGTGCCAACTGGCGCGTCCTTTCTGGCAACGTTAAGGGACGACCCGTCCCATTCCTTCGGCACCTCCGCCTATAAAAGGCCCAAGTAACTTCCATGCAAAAGTATGCAACCTTAAGCACTCACACTCGCCCTCGCGCGACTCACACACGCCAGAGAACTTCTTTCCTTCAAACCTCCACAGTCCACTGACTTAGGCATCGGAGGGTTCTCCCTGGTTCTTCAACCGGGCCCGTTGATCCTGTTCTGGTTCTTGCAGGCTTCCATCCGCACCGGCGATCACTTTCCCTCTTCTCAGTGGAGGCCCGTTTGGCTCCGACCCAATAGGAACACACCACCACATTTGGCTCCGTCTATGGGAACGACATCGGCCATGGCTCGCGGATGTTCCTCTCACCAGAACCTTGGTAGCCGGGCAACCAGGCCTCGGCAGTCGTGTGTGGACTCCCGCGATCGAGTCCCCCCTGTCGACGTCGTCATCGCCCCCGCCGGAGCAACCGGCGATGTATCTGCTACCGTTGTGCCCGTAAACGCCCAAGAGGTGGCGGAACTCTGAGGACAAATGCAACATCTGGCAGGAATCTGTCAGGGCCTCCAAGCTGAGTTGGCCGGGTAGCCGGCCCTGACGGTTCCTCCCCCACTGGAGCAGCAGGCGGAGTCATCTCGTCAACGTTCTCACACCCCTCCGGCATCACGGGAGCAACGGTGGAGTCACACCGCCAGTCGCGCCAGGCCCCGTCGGCACGCCGGACACCGGAGTGGAGGGACAATTCGCCCCATTGCTCCATGGTGGTTCCGCCTCCCCCGCGTTCTGTCGTAGGCGCCAACTCCCACAGGTCTAGACGTGAGGGCTCTGTGCACTCTGGTCAGGAGTTTGATAGACGCCTCCGTCGCGTTGCCGACCTGGAGCATCGCGTGGATGCGATGATTCAAAGGGCAGAAGGTAAAGCCCCGATGGACGAGGACCTGGACTTCCGCTCCCCATTCACCATGGAGATTTTGGAAGCCCGGGTCTCCCCGAAGCTACCTCTACCCACCATTGCGCCTTACGATGGCACCACCGACCCCGCAGATCACATCCATAGCTTTGAGTAGCATATAGTGTTCCACGGAGCATCAAATGTGGCCAAATTCCAGGCCTTCCCGACCACCCTGAAGGAGACCGCGTGTGGCATGGTTTGAAGCCCTCCCCGCGGGTTCCATCTCTTCCTTCCACCAGTTGAAGAAATCCTTCCGGGACAACTTCCTTGGTGGAAGGTCTCAGCTGCACACAGTGGCATCTCTTCTGTCTGTTTGGCAGAAGAAAGGAGAAGTGCTCTGGGACTACGTCAAGAGGTTCCAGACCAAAGCGCTCTGCATTCCTCGCCTCTACGTCCCATTGGCCACCAGTGCCCTCATCCAAGGCACCTGAGATGGATTCCTTCAAAGGACGTTGGGGGTGCAGCAGCCCTCCACTCTTGCCAAGTTGCTCTCTACTGCTCAGCGCAATGCGGGATGCGAGGAGAGCCTGGCCGCTGGTCGAGCAGAGCAGGGCAATCAACTGGATAAGAAGAGGCCTTCCGACAACGGTTCCGACCGCGATCGGAAGAAAGGCCATCGCAATGGGGACTCGCCGCACTGACCTCACCCCTTCACCAACTACACCCCGCTCACGGTGGCTCCCGAATAGATCCTGGCCGAGATCCGGGATGAGCCTTATGTTCGGTGGCCACCAAGGATGCGCTTTGATCCCCGCAGGCACAACCAGGACAAGTACTGTCGCTTCTACCGCGACCATGGCCATGACACCTCTGAGTGCCGCCAGCTCAAGGACGAGATCGAGTCCTTGATCAAGCACGGCTAGCTTGGATGGTATGTGCGCCGCAATGAAGACCGCCCAAGATGCTGAGAGCGAACCCCCGAGCAGCCCATCAACAACGAACCCAATGGGCAGGAGATCAACGTAATCGCGGGAGGTTTTGGCGCAGGTGGAGAGAGCAATCAAAGCCGACGTGACTACGCTCGGCGGGTGCACGTAGTGGACAAGCCCTCAGTGCCTCGTCCAGGTCCTTATCCCCCTAATCCTGAACGCACGTGGTCCGAGGAGACCATAACCTTCTCGGACAAAGATCTTGTAGGAGTCTCTACTCCACACACTAATGTGCTGGTCGTTTCGGCCACCATCAATCACTGTACCGTATGCCGAATTCTGGTGGATAATGGAAGTGCCTCGGACGTATTGGCTTACGAGTGTTTTTTGTTGATGGGTTTGAAAACCGACCAGCTAACCCCAGTTGAATCGCCTCTATTTGGCTTCTCGAGGGTTTCGGTTCAACCCATGGGACGAGCGCGCCTCCAAATTACTCTTGGGATGGCCCCGAAGAGCGTAACCAAGATGGTGGATTTCTTGGTTATTCGAAGCATGCCCAGCTACAACGCCATTCTCGGAAGGGGCCTGATCGATCGAATTAAGGTTGTTCCTTCATCCCTCCATCAGAAGATGAAGTTTCCCACTCCGTGTGGGATTGGCGAGGTGCTAGGCAGTCAGCGCGAGTCTCTACGGTGCTATGTTCTCTTCTTGAGAGACAAACAGCCCCTCACAGCACCAGCAACTACTCCCCCACCAGCCGATCCATCAGCAGAGGCACACCTGCCGAAGATCTCCTTCCTGTTCGGGTAGATGACAACCCCGAACACGTTCTGTATGTTAGCACATTACTTTTTGAAGCCGAGCAGCAACGCTACAGGGCTTTCTTACTAGCCATTTAGATGTATTCGCGTGGTCGGATGATGAATTACCCGGTATTCCTCCGGACGTGATGGTGCACCGTCTTTGCCTGGACCCAAAGGTGCCTCCGGTCCAGCAAAGATGGCGGACAGTTAATCGTGAACGGCAGACCATGATCCAGGATCACGTTGTCAAAAGCCGTACTGTCGGGCTTCTCCGGGAAGCTCAATACCCAAGATGGATCTCCAACGTAGTCTCGTACGCAAAGCCAATGGTAAATGGCGCGTATGTGTGGATTACAAGGATCTCAACAAGGCTACGCCCAAGGACAACTTCCCCTTGCCGTACATCAACTAGTTGGTGGATGCCACTTTTGGGCACGAGCTTCTCAGCTTTTTAGATGCGTATTTTGGTTATCACCAGATTGGCCCGGATCAGGATGCCACTATGTTCATCACCGACCTAGGCCTATACTGCTTTACCAGGATGCCTTTCGGTCAAAAGAACGCAGGGGCAACGTACTAGCGGCTGGTCAACAAAATGTTCGAGCAACAGATTGGGCATAACATGGAGGTCTACGTCGATGATATGCTGGTCAAAACACTCCCGAGCATCGACCACATTTTCAACCTCGAAGAAACCTTCGCAACTCTGCAGAGGTACAACATGAAGCTCTACCCAGCGAAGTGTTCGTTTGGAGTACGCTCGGGTAAGTTCCTCGGTTTCCTCATGTCCAACAGGGGAATAGAGGCCAACCTCAAGAAAATCCAAGCCATCTTAGAGATGAGCAGTCCCCGGACAGTGCGTGACCTCCAGCGTCTCACTGGACGTCTCGCCGCGCTCAATCGATTCATGTCTCAAGCGGCGGAGAGAAGTTTCAACTTCTTCAAGTTGCTGCGAGGTCCCAAAGGCACTCACACCAAGGGGGGCATGTATAGTGGACCGAGGACTACGAAGCGGCCTTCACCGAGCTGAAGGCATATCTGGCAGCCCCACCTGTTCTTTCAAAACCTGTGCTCGGGGAACCCCTGTTCGTGTACCTTTCGGTCACCGAACACTCCATTAGCGCAGTGTTGATAAGGGAAGAGGCTGCGGCGTAACATCCAGTCTACTACATTAGCAGGGTCCTTTAGGAGGCGGAAAGAGAGTACCCTCGAGTAGAGAAGCTCGCTCTGGAACTTGTGACGGCTGCACGAAAGCTTGGGCCTTACTTTCAGGCCCATCCGATCACGGTCCTTACCGACCAACCGTTGAGGCTCATCCTTCAGCGGCCGGAGGCTTCCGGTAGGCTTATCAAATGGGCCATCGAGCTTGGTAAATTCGACATCAGCTACCATCCAAGGATGGCAATCAAGGCACAAGCGTTAGCAGACTTCGTGGCAGAATGCACCCTTCTGGCCGAGCAGGATCCCCCATTGGCAGACGAGCCTCCATGGGAGCTCTACATCGATGGATCCTCTTGTGTCACAGGAAGTGGAGCAGGCCTGGTTCTTACCCCCCAGAGGGTCTCGAGTTCCAGTATGCCTTGAGGTTTCGCTTCGCTGCCTCCAACAATGTAGCTGAGTACGAAGCACTCCTGTCCGGTATCCTTCTGGCATGGCACCTCGGAGCCCTCTGATTACGAGTCTTCAGTGACTCCCAGTTGGTTGCCAGCCAGGTGAACGGACACTTTGAAGCAATGGAGCTCCGGATGGTGTAGTACCTCCAGTAGGTCAAAAGCCGAACAGAGGATCTCCTATACTTTGAAGTCGTTCACATCCCAAGGGAGCAGAATGCACGGGCCGATGCGCTTGCCAAGTTGGCATCTTCAGGTGACATCGCCCCATCTCGCTCCATATTTATAGAAGAGCTCACGTCACCAAGCACCGAAGTGGATGTAGCAGCCATAGAGGCAGGTCCTCCGGCGCCAAGTTGGATGGACCCTCTTGTGGCCTATATGCTTCGAGGTGAGCTTCTGCCTGATCAAGGCGAAGCTCGCAATGTTAGGCTACGATCCCAGAGGTTCACCCTCATTGAAGGCCATCTGTACTAGCGATCCCTCTCGAGGCCTCTTCTGCGGTGCCTTAACCTTACAGAAACAGCACCGGCCATTGAAGAGGTCCATGAGGGCCTGTGCGGAAGCCACTTGGGGGGCAGAACGCTGGTGCGAAGCATCATTCGAACAGGATTCTGGTGGCCTTCCTTGCAAAAGGACTGCATGTCCTTCGTCAGAAGGTGTCCAGAATGCCAGAAGTTCGAGCAGCTCATTAAGCAGCCAGCCGAACAACTACATACCCTGTTCGAACCACGTCCTTTTGCCAGATGGTAGATTGACATCCTCGGTCCGTTCCCAAAAGCTCAAGGGCGAAAGAAATTTATGTTCGTGGCCATCGACTGCTTCACCAAATGGATTGAGGCAGAACCCGTCTCTACCATCACCGACCAAGCCACGTGGAAGTTTGTCTGGAAGAACATCCTCTGTCGATTTGGTGTTCCAAAGGTGATCACTTCCGACAACAGGAAGCAGTTTGACAGCATGTTCTTCAAGTAGAAATGCTCCGAGCTCGGCATCTACAACCACTTCACCTCAGTAGCACATCCCCAAGCAAACAGTCTGGTTGAGAACGCCAACCGAACATTGCTGCATGGGATACGCACAAGAGTTGAAGCTGCAGGAGGTTCGTGGATCGACGAGCTCCATAATGTGATATGGTGTCACCGAACAACGGCACGAGTGGCCACCGGTGAAACTCCCTTCCATTTAGCCTACGGCTCGGAGGCTGTTGTGCCTTAGGAAGTATCTCTTCCCACGATCTAAACAACTCACTTCGATGAAGCTGCCAATAACCGCGCGCTCTGGGAGAACCTCGACATGCTCGGCAAATGCCAAGGTGACGCCAGCATCAGACTAGTCTCCCACCAACATCGACTAGCAATACTACAACGCCTGAGTTCGGGAACGGCACTTCTTCGAGGGTGATTTGGTCATGCATCGTTGCTCGGCATCGACCCCCGAAGAGCAGTTGGCAAGCTCGCCCCGAAATGGGATGGACCTTATCAGGTCGCCCAGGTTCTCGGAAAAGGCTCTTATAAGCTAACTACTCCTAGTGGTGAAGCCATACCCAGAACCTGGCATGTATCTAACTTAAAGGCTTATTACCTATAAAAGCCTTCCGCTTGGCATCCTACTTCTCTTCTTCCCGTTCTTTCGGTCTGCTTGAGAGAGTATCCAGAACATCCTTATTCAATGCTTTTCAGCTCGAAAGGATAGCGTGATACCTCCAAGCAAAAAGGCGTTCAGTATAAAACCCTGGTCGGGATTTATTCCGGTTCCAAACGACCTGCGCGGTAACTGCAAGCCCTTCAAAATGGTTGACGAATTCCGATTCTAACAGAACAAGCACAAGGGAAATAGAGAAGCCATCTATGGACTTAAAAGGATGGTCTATTCAGATTCTTCTTGCAAAAGGCACATCAAGGGTGAGCTACCAAAAAGAAAAGGCAGATACAAACATGGAGCCTGCTCGGAGGTGTTGAGCAACTACCCCTAAGAAAATCTAAGATTTTAGTTTACCATAGTATCATGGTTTTGCTATGACAAAATCTTTAAAAGACTTTCTATAAATTAATATATATTTTACTTATCATAAAAATTATCTTGGACAAACTCTATCTCGAAAATTTTCTAAGTCCACAAGCTCCCTCTGTGTCATACTGAATCCGACTTGTGACTCCGACTATCATCTCTGACTCCCTTAGAATCGAAGTCTAACAACCCAAAAAATTTCTAAGTCCACACTACTATATACAATTCGACTGTCAACTTCGACTCATACAGTCGAATTATACTTTCTTCTGAAGTCGAATCTTTCTTTGACTCCAACTCATTAATACCTTCTTCAAAAATCAAATGGTAACCTTTTTGAAGTCGAATCTATTCTTGACTCCAACTCATGAAGTCAAAATACAGTCTCTTCTAGAGCCAAATTGCTAACTCTTATATCCGACTTCACTTGACAATTCTGTACTTATGGTTTTCTGAAATCTTCAGTCTAACAACTACATAATATTGTTTGCTTATCATGCTTGATATAACTTTGTGTTGATTGAATGAATATTTTAATATTACCATCTGAGTGTCATTATTTTATTATTTTTCTGACATGTTCAGATAAACTATACTTACAATATTCATCTAAACTTGTTCAGATTATTTCTGCAACTTTTGTTTAAACTGAACCTTTTGCCTCATGTCTTTGCTCCGATTTTCTTGAATACAAAAGATATGTCACATTTATTATGCTTCAGGCGCATGGGTATCTGACAAGCTCACCTACCACTGACAGACCCATACCTTCCTTCTTAGCATAACTGTCTATCTCTTGTTTTGTGGTTTGAAAGCATGCCTATACGAGGTTTCCATGCTTTTCTTATTCTTCTCTGACTCACCTACCTCAAAAACTTGGAGGTGCTCTCTTTCTTTTTGTCTTGTCCTTGCTGCAGACATTTATTGAAGTATGTTTTTAGCAAGGAGCTTTCACATTCCACTTAATGAGAATCCGGCCTTCTAGCTGTAAAGCTACAACTCTCATCTGAAGACATTGGAAAGAAGCAAAAAAGCAGAAAGACCCTTGGACAACAAGCTTAGTAAAATCCAAAGGATCCTAGATCTCTTCTTAAACGGCCAGATTTCAACGGCCATTTTCAAATGGCTACATTCTTCTGAAGACTATAAAAGAAGACGAAGTTTGAAAGGAGAAGACATATATAGAGATACATAGAGATATCAACAGAGAGAACAACACAGAGAATTGCAACTCCAGTGAACTCAACACTTAGAATCTTTCAAGCCAAGGAATCCCACAAGCCTTCTTTCAAGCCACAAGTTGGAGAGCTCCCCTTTCAGCAAAATTCTCTCAGCTCTCTTTGGTTCCACAGAAGTCTTGTGTTCGGGTGGCATCTGTAATTATATACATTTCTAAAGTCCACCCTGCTCATTCAGAAAGGATTTGAGTTTCAACTCCAATCTGTTAGCCTTTCTGAATTGTGTGTGTCTTTGCTCATTCTTGAAGCAAACACACAAGAGTCCTCTTATTTTTCTGTTCTGTGTAATTTCTACAGGAGGTGTGTTCCTGCTTTGTCCCTCTTGTGAAGGGAAGGCCTTGGGTAAGGCGGTTTTTTTGTACCCCTGTTAAGGGAAGACTTGCTTTGGAGCAAGTGGGTTTGTATTACCTCTCAAGGGTGAGAGAAGGCCAAGTTATTGGCAGTTAGTGGAAATTTCAAGTGGTTGGCTTGAGGATTGGACGTAGGACTTCCATTTGGGAAGGGCCGAACCAGGATAAATCTCTTTGTCCATTTGTGTGATTGTTTCCACGTAGTTTACACTTGAATCACACACCACACTAAGTACTAACAAATTTATTTAGTGCTATGACATTTCAGAGAAAAATTTTAAAAGCCAAGAAGTCCTATTCACCCCCCTCTAGGACTTCTCTTGTGCCATTTCAATCCAACAAGTGGTATCAGAGTGAGGTCTTCTCAGAAGAATCTGAAGATTTGAGAAGAAATGGTAGCTGAAGCTCACAACTATGAAGGTCAATCCGTTGCAAGGCCACCATTCTTTGATGGTGAAGATTATCAATATTGGAAGATGTGCATGGAATGTTTTATTAGAGGTACAGACTTTGACTTATGGCGGGTAATAGAACAAGGTGATTATCAAATCATTGGTGAATCCTCTTCTGGTCTTTCCATAGCAGATAAGAGAAACATGTCCTTGAATGATAAGGCAAAAAATTATCTTTGTTGTGCATTGTCTAAAAGAGAATTTAATAGACTATCAGCCTGTAGGACTGCAAAAGAAATGTGGGACAAATTGCAAGTAACTTATGAAGGTACTGATAGGGTTAAACAAACTAGAATAGATATTCTTATGTCCCAATATGAACAATTCAAAATGCTCCCAATAGAAAATATAACTCAGATGTATAACAGGTTTTCCAACATAATAGTAGGTTTAAGCTCTCTAGGAAAAGTTCTAACTAATGAAGAAACAGTTAGAAAAATCCTAAGATCTTTTACTAATGTATGGACCCCTAAAGTCACTGCCATTGAGGAAGCACATGATTTAACTCAATTATCCATTGATAAGCTAATTAGCTCCATCATAGCTCATGAAATTAATATGGAAAGATTTAATAAAAATTCTTTGAAAAAGAAAATGTCAAATGCTTTGAAGATTGCAGATTCCTCCTCATCTGAAGACTCCAAAGAAAAATCAGTTGATAGTGATGATGAAGCTATGCTATCAAGAAAATTGCAGAGAATTCTTGCAAAGAAGAAGAAATTCGGTTCTAAGAGATTCTTCAATAAAGACAAAAAGAAGAAGGAGCCAACTTGCTACGAATGCAACCAACCTGGACATTACAAATCTGAATGTCCTAAGCTGAAGAAAATGGATCAAGGAGAAAAATCTGACAAAAATAAAGGTAAAGGAAAGAAGTTTAGAAAATATAAAAAGAAGGCAATGGCAGCAGCATGGGATAACGAAGAAGCCACCAGCTCAGAATCCTCAAGTTCAGAATCTGAAGAAGAAGAAAATGCAAATCTAGCCCTCATGGCAGGACTGGAACAGGTAAACTCTGAAACCTCTTTTACTTCTTGTTCTGAATTAAATTCTGACAGTCTTGAAGATGCATTTAATGAATTGTATGAAAAATACAAAATAGTAGTTAAGCAAATAAAAACAGTTAAACTAAACTTACTAAACCAAGAAAAGGCTAACACCTTTCTTAAAAATGAAGTAGATAGGTTAAGTCAAAATTTAAATGAAACCAAAAGAGCTAATAAATTACTGTGTGAAGATTTAAAAAATAAAAATAGTAAGATTTTGGAAATAGAATCAAACTTAAAGGAACTTAAGGATGAAGAAAAATTACAAGAAGAAAATAATTACCTAAGAGCTACTATAGAGAAAATCTCTAATTGTAAGACATCATTATTTGTTAGATTAAAAAGATCTAGAACAGGTAAGAAAAAGTATGGAGTAGGATATACACCTCCTCACAATGAAGAAAATGTTGTGTATCTTGAAAAATATCCAACTCCTCAATTTGTAAAAGAAAAAGAAGCCAAAAATCCTAAAAAGATTAATCAGCATATTTATAAAAAAAATAGAAATCTCATAACACCACATGTTAAGAATGCTTTTGATTTATGTTGTAGTCACTACAATCAGTTAGGACACACTGTCAGCACATGCACCACTAGACACTTACGTTGGATTCCTAAAACTAACCATCAAGGACCCAAGAAAATTTAGGTACCAAAAGTCACAACTTAATTTTATTTGTAGGGTCTGCTGAGAGCATCCAAATGGTATTTGGATAGTGGGTGCTCAAGGCATATGACATATGATAGGAAGTTGTTTACAAGCTTTAGAGATGAAGTTGGTCAAGTCACTTATGGTGACAATGGAAAAGAGAAAGTCTTAGGATGTGGAACAGTTGGTACTAAGGATAAGAATTTGATTGAAAATGTCACGTATATAGAAGGTTTGAAGCATAATCTCATAAGCATCAGTCAGTTATGTGATAGAGGGCTTCTAGTAAAATTTCAGAATGATAAGTGCATTATTTAGAAAGATGAAAAAATTGTGTTTGAAGCTCAAAGAGTGAGGAATTTGTACACTTTACAGTTAGCCGAATTAAAGGAAGTAAATTTATGTCTTACAACCAATAAGTGTGAAGAATCCGATTTGTGGCATAGAAAATTGAGTCATGCAAGCACTTTAGTCATCAAGAAATTGATAAAGCATGATCTGGTTGAAGGTCTTCTAAAAATGAAAATGAAGAAGTCTGGAATATGTTCAACTTGCACAAAAGGGAAGCAAACCAAGACATCATTTCAGTCCAAAACAGTTGTCACAACTGTCAAACCATTGGAGCTAATTCACATAGATTTGTTTGGACCTATAAGGACAGTCAGTCTTGGAGGAAAAGTGTATGGCTATGTAATTGTGGATGATTATTCAAGATACACTTGAGTGTCTTTCCTAGAATCCAAATCAAAAGCCTTTTCAGCTTTCCTGAAATTCAACAAAGTAGTTCAAAAGAACCAGAAATTCTAGATTATAAGTATCAGATCTGATCATGGTGGAGAATTCGAGAATGAAGAGTTCATGAAGTTCTGTGAAGAAAATGGGATTGAACATAACTTCTCAGCTTCAAGTACACCTCAACAAAATGGAGTAGCATAAAGGAAAAATAGAACACTTCTAGATATGGCCAGAACTATGCTAAATGAATACAATTTACCAAGATATTTCTGGGCAGAAGCAGTCAACACAGCATGCTACATCATCAATAGATGCATGATTAGACCAATTTTAAGAAGACCCCATATGAGCTTTACAAGAAAAGGAAGCCCAACATCAGTCATCTTCGACCTTTTGGCTGTAAGTGTTTCATCTTAATAATGGTAAGGATAACTTAGGAAAATTAGATGCTAAAAGTGATGAAGGATTTTTGTTAGGATATATTTTAAAACCTAGGGGTTATAAAGTCTTCAATAGAAGAACTTTAACCATAGAACAAACTATGCATGTATTATTTGATGAAACTAATCCTTCTATTAAAAGAATAGAAGAAGAAGAAGAATGTGTTGTGCAGGAATCTAGATGGAACATCTGTTGAAGAAGAAGAAAAAGAAGAAGAAAAGGAAGATCCTCCATTAGAAGATCTCCAACAGCAAGAAGAACCACAAGAAGGACTACCTAGAGAACTAAGGTATCACCGAGATCATCCAAGGGAAAACATCATAGGTAATCCTGAAGATAGGGTAAGAACAAGAGGTATGCAAATTCCTTGTGATTTTTTTGCTTTAGTTTCTCAAATTGAGCCTAGGACAATCGATGATGCACTGGGTGATGAATCTTGGATCCTTGCTATGCAAGAGGAACTTAATCAGTTCCAACACAGCCAAGTATGGATTCTTGTCCCTAGACCTTCTAACCATCCAGTCATTGGAACCAGATGGGTTTTCAAAAATAAAATGGATGAATCAGGAGCAATCATTAGGAACAAGGCCAGACTTGTAGCTCAAGGGTATTCCCAAGAGGAATGCATAGATTTTGATGAAACTTATGCCCCAGTAGCTAGATTAGAGGTAATCAGAATTTTATTAGCCTATGCATGCTCCCTCAACATCAACTTATTTCAATGGATGTCAAAAGTACTTTTCTGAATGGTTTCATAAAAGAAGAAGTATATGTTGAGCAACCACCAGGCTTTGAAGATACTAAATATCCAAATCATGTTTTTCGTTTAAAGAAAGCACTATATGGTCTGAAACAAGCTCCAATAGCTTGGTATGAAAGATTAAGTGTTTATCTTATATCACATGATTTTGTAAGAGGTAAAGTTGATAGCACACTATTTATAAAGAAATTTTCAGATGGAATCTTAATTGTACAAATATATGTTGATGACATTATTTTTGGTTCTACTAATGAATCACTTTGTAAATTCTTTGAAAATCTTATGCGAAGTGAATTTGAAATGAGTATGATGGGTGAGCTTAATTATTTTCTTGGGTTGCAAATCAAGCAAACCAAGGAAGGAACTCACATTTGTCAAACTAAATACATTTTAGATTTACTGTCAAAGTATGGTTTTGACAAGTGTAAGCCATTAGGAACACCCATGAGCTCAGGAATTAAGTTAAATAGTGATCTTCTTGGTAAGAAGGTAGATCCAAAGGTCTATAGAGGAATGATAGGATCACTACTCTATCTCACTGCTAGTAGGCCAGATATCATGTTCAGTGTATGTTTGTGTGCAAGATTTCAAGCTGATCCAAAAGAATCTCATGTTCATGCTGTTAAAAGATTTTTTAGATATCTTATAAATACAAGTAAATTAGGATTATGGTATCCCAGATGTTCATATTTCAAGTTAATTGGATATAGTAATGCTGACTGTGCTGGATGCAAAATAGATAGAAAGAGCACCAGTGGTACTTGTCAAATTCTTGCAGGGTGCTTAATCTCTTGGTCTTTCAGAAAGCAGAATTCCGTGGCATTATCCACAACAGAAGCTGAATACATTGCAGCTGGAAGCTGCTGCACTCAACTACTGTGGATCAAACATCAATTGGAAGACTATGGTCACATACTTCAAGAAATACTAATGCTATGTGACAACACAAGCGCAATAAATTTAACCAAAAATCCTATCCAGCACTCAAGAACAAAGCACATTGAGGTTAGACATCACTTCATCAGGGACCATGTAAGTAATGGTGATATTTTACTTGATTTTGTTTCCACATAAAATCAACTTGCTGATATTTTTACCAAACCTCTTCTTGAAGATAGATTTACATCTATTAGAAGAGAAATAGGCATGTGTAACCCTGATTAAATCGCTATGAAAAAATCATGATTAAAATTTTATGTGTTTGCTGTGAAAATTTGTGCATCATTGTGAAATTTTTCTAAGCCCCAGAACTTCAACTGTTGTAGTCGAAGACATAATCCGACTCATGTCTACGGCATTTGACTTGTGAATTCGGACACACAATCCGACTTCCTATAACTTAAGTCCGAAAAGGTGCTTGTTAATAAATCAAATTAATGGACTTATTTATTACGCAACGATCAAATCAGTCAATCGCGACCGTTCACCCCTTGATCACTGGTCAGTTACTTTTTCACTCTCCCTATTTAGACATATCTTTTTGTGTGCGAAGACACCTTTCAAACTTTCTTCAACTCCCCTTGTCTTCTCCCTCCTCTTCACGCCTACACTGTTCATCCTCTCCGGCGGTCGTCTTCAGGACAACTCCAAGACCTCCATTCTCTCTGAAGAAAGGTAGGTTCTGAGAACTCTAAACTCTATTTCTTTTACTCCTTTGACAGTTCCCTCAGTCTTCTTTCTTGCTTTCCGTCTAGATGGCTTCATCTAGGGTTCCGGATGAAACCATATTGTCTCATGAGCAACTCAATCTCCTAGCATCTGCTAAGATCTCCATCTATCCAGGAAAAGCAGTAGACTTCTCCCATTTCAGTGGTAGTCTATCGTGGGTAGAAGAAACCCTAGAAGCCATGAGTTGGGCAAAGTTGTGTTAGATTTCTGACCAATAGTCGAGAATGCCATCAAGGCTTTTTATGTGACTCTTCAGGTCTCTTCCAAAACCTCAGTCACATAATATGTAAAGGGGATCAAGGTTATAGTATCTGAGGAGTTGTTGGCAGAAATCTTGGGATGTCCTATTTCCGGGCACAAGCTCAGTGAGTCAGTGTGTAATGGCCTCAGATATCTATACCCAATAAGGGTCCATATCCAAATCTGTCTCCCGCGATAGGGTCGAAGTCTCGCAAGGGATATCACAAACACGTGTCCAGTACGAATATAAATGACCACAATTACAGTATATAACACAGGAAAGTACAAGTGTATATAACTGTAACCACAATGTACAATAGTCCAGATTACAATATTACATGTCCAATTAAAGAGTACAACTACCTGGGGCATACTCCGAGGGAGCACAAGCTCAAATGACTCAACTACTTTACAGCTGGTGGTACAAGTCAGCACTATTCTGCATAAACCACGCCGAAGTCAGCCAACGCCTGCTAAGTCGGCCAACACCTGAAACAGACTGTAAGGAAGTGGGCCTCTACAAGTCACTGGCTCAGTAGGGACCTCCCACAAAGAAAACACAACTACTCGAAGAGACCTCAACCCCAAAGGGTCTTACTGGCAACACAGGTAGCCGGAACATAACATGCACACACAAGCATGTTAAACTACAACTAATCATAAACACACCAGCTAAACCCCAATCCTTGAAAAGTAAAAAGGGAACACAAGACTAGCTAAACACTGCTAGTCCACCCTTCAACTAAAACACCTCGACCACAAGCCTCACCGGCAAACCACTGCCTAGGCTACGGTCTCACAGGTTAACCATCACACACAGAGCATCGGGATTGGCAACAACCAGCCAACACCCATAAACCACATCGTAATCGGAAACCAATCTATTAAACGTGTGGAGAATCACACCACAAGACCTCCACAGTACGCACGGTCTCACCTCAACACCAACTGAGGTCGGACTCACGTACCACAACACAACTCTACCCACGAGGGGTACATGTACCTACTACCACGAGGTACAACACTGAACCACAGAACTATGCCATCTCCAGGGCACACCACAACGATTAACGGTTTCACGAATATACCTTAACCAACAGTTTATACACAAACCACAACCAGTGGTCAAACACGAGTCGGTACGGAGACGACGCCACCACTCAGGAACAGACTACTGGTTCATGATGCTAGTATCCAACCTGGACAACAAAGCACAAGAACCACCTCCTAGTCTCGCAGTCACGGACGGAAGGTCCAACTACCGCTCCACACAACATCCAAGAATAGTGGAGACTAACTAACCACCACAACCTACAGGCCACACACCCCGCAGGCCCAAGCCTGACACCTTTAGGGACTTCGACCAAGAACCCTAAAGTGAGGCACTGGAACAGGACTAGTTGGGGACCAGTACGTCTATTGGTGTCCGTACCCCCAACCACGAGCGTGCTACAAGCGACTGCACACCCACAAACACAAGTTGCTGCCCCTAGTTGTCTTTCCTCTCAGCCGGACATACTACTCAAGCACAAGAGGAGGGTGTCCAGAAAGACGACTCAGACCTTTACGGTACACACGTACCGGGACAAGCCCTAAGTACCTGGTACTAGGGTAACCGACTAGAGAGGTATTCCGGATTAGGCGCCGGACCACCAGACTCGGTAAGCACACAAAGCACGGTATATATACTTATATGACCTTTATGTACAACCCACAGTACACAAGTGTTAGGAATGGCTTATCACCGGTCACCATGTGACCCTCAAGCCATCCTACACACAACCGCTCATTAATGGGGTCATCACATGACCGCCAAGACCACACATTAGTCGTATACACATTAACCATATCGGAACACAATCTTAATACGTAGGCATGCTTAACACAACACATAAGCATACCGATATTGGAACATAAGTTTGCCTGTCATTGGTCACCTCGTGACCTCCATGGAAACTCACACTACATAACACATTTAAATATTACCACAGATCCGGACTAGGTCTACACTAGACCTTCATTTCCCAACACCCAATGTAGAACCATCACAGAAGCCAAAACGCGTCGACAACAGTCGACGCCTTACAAAATGCGTCGACCAGTTTGGACGCCATTCCAAACCTTGTCGCGGCAGGGCCAAGGACCGCGACCATGTCGCATCGGCCCGTTCAGATGCTATTCAAAAGGCTGTCGCGACAGGCCTTAGTGACGCAACCAGGTCGCGTCGGCCCGACACAACGCCACCAGACCCAAGCTGGTCAAACCTTCAGTCAACATCCAAGACGCGTCCGACCTTGTCGCCGCGTTTAACGCTAACGCGACAGACCACAAGGTCGCGACCAGACAACCGACTCAACAAACATAACGGGAAGCAGAATGCGTCGGCTCAGTGCATCGCGTTCACATGAACGCGTCCGCTGTCCTGGCCGCGTTTCAAAACAGGGAGGTCAGCTCACAGGCCGAACCCCCCACTTCCACACGGGAGAAACCATCACCAAAACCAAATATCCATTATGTGCAAAGCAGTAAACATGCAAAACACAATAAAGGAAAACCACCCTCACATGCTCCAACCCTTAACCCAAACCAAACATGCTTTAAATCAGTAACACAAGGTAGGAAGTCTACCTACCAACTGGATGACACCAAAACCTCCTTGCCGACATCACATCCACGCTCCGAGCGTCGTCCTCGCGTGGTTCCCGCGCCGCACGGACCACCGGAAGCCGAAACCCATCAGAAATCACCGGAGAAGCCACAGCAACTCCTCCCCTACGCCGGACAGAGCCTCCCCTGCTCTGTCTGGCCGAAACGAAGCTTTTAACACTCTAAGTGAAATCACGTCTAGGGCCGAAGCTGCGTTTAAACCCTTTAAATGCGTCCCCCCTGTCCGACGCCAAACGAAAACCCGAGCCACGTGTCACAGAGGCGGTTCCTGGAATCGCGTCCAGCAAGGCCACCGCGTTCATAATCGCGTCGCCTTCCTCCGCCACGATTACAGACAGTGAACCAGCAGTGCAAATGGGCTGGGATAACCAGACCACACTGCTCACCCTATGCACACAAAGCACGAAAACAACCCATTGACCATCTCTTGGTCAAGAGCTCCACACATAGACCCGATAAACCCAGATCCGAACGACCGTATCGTCACACAGTGCCCTTGGATAAGCAAAAATTGGGCATTATTGGTAGTTTGGCGACAGTAAGTGTAAGGTCTCGGGTCTTTAGTGGATCCTTATTGGGTCTGTAGAGGTCCTGTGTGGTTGACGGCCAGGGCTTGCCGTTGAGTCTGAATCAGCGTCCAGCGATGTGGACGTCTGATATTGAACTCAACGACATGTGATCTGGACGTTAATCTGTAGGTGGTTCAGTTGGCGGCCATAGATGTTGACGTCGACTAACCAGTCCTGTTGAAATAGGGCAGCCGAGAGCAGAGCTTCTTCTTTCTCCTTTCCTCTCCTTCCTTCCACCTTTGCCTTTCTTGGTTCCAGCAGCTTCTGTTGGGTGATTTGAGCTCGTGGGAAGGCCCTGGATCGTGTGGCGTTGCTAGATCGGGCGGGAAACGCGTGGTTTTGGTGCGATTCGCGCGGAGTCTTCGGGGAATCCGGCGCGATTAGTGGCTGTTTGGGGATTCTTAAGGCGTTCTGAGGTAGGGACTTAACCCCTATAACCCTCCCCAGCAAACTAGCATGCCCAATTAAGTGAATTGGAATGCAATTTATGGTTTAGGGTTGGGTTGTATCATGCCGGGTTTTGGATAAATTAGACAATCTAGTGTTAGACTGTTTAGTTTAGATGTTCCAGTAGTGTGGATTGATGAGAGGAAGTGTTTCCCTCCATCAGTCGGAGTCTGGTTGAGTGGTTCTGCCCATTGGGACTGATTCGGTTCAGTTCTGGGTATGAGGGACAGAAGATATCAACGTCCACATCTGTTGACGTTGAGATCTTCTGGGGTGATTTAAACGACAAGGTCGACTGCCGTTTAATCAGGATAAACGACATGGGGAGTGCCGTTTACCTCATATTGGCGGCAATCGATCAGGCCGTTAATCCCCTGTGTCCCAGCAGACTTGAGTTGTGTGTTTAGAGGCGATTGACATGTGATGTCCGCCCTAATAGCACATGTGAGCCAGGTTTAGAGTGTGACTCTGCCTGTGCATAGGAGTAGTTGTTTGTGGCACGAGGTGTTTACTTACTGTACGGGTTTCAGACGTTGAGTGTGTTCCGTCTGTTGTACGCGCGTTGCGTTACCGTGTACCCGTTTCTGTTGTGTTACCTAGGCGTGGGTGCGACTCCATCTAGACGACTAGCGTGTGGTTGTCCTCCGCTAGTGAGCCGGGACATCGAGTGCGACTCTGTCCTGTGCATACTCCTTTTGGTGGTTTTGAGCCGGTCTCCGTGGAGCCCCTTCTCTACCGCTAGGGTCAAGCGTAGGGGAAAAACCGGTCGTGGACCAGACGCGAGAGAGAGCGTCTGTAGTGTGCACACGTGGCTGGGGTTGAGAGCCTCTGTGGTGACGGGACGCCGAGCCACAGACCCTAGCTGAGGCCTACTTGCTGTGTGTGTGAGTGTGTGTTACTGAGCCGCGTGGTTTACAGTTTTGTGTTGTGGTGCGACGTGTACTTACTTTCAGTTTTTACTTTCCGCACTTTAGTTCAGTTGCCGGTGGGGTTACTTTTCCCTACTGGTCTCTTTTCTTGAGACTCACTCCCTTCCCTTTCAGGTGGGTCTTCATTGACTCCCGTTCCAGGCGAGTCTAGCCACTCCGGTGTTGGTGCTCCCTAGCTGCAGTGAGTAGTACCTTTTTGTTGTACTTCTGTACTCTGTACTTTGCTCAGACTCTGAGGTTGTAAATGATATGTTCATATAGTGGAATTTTACAGCTTACATGGTGTGTATCTTCTTACATATAGTCTCCTCGGACTTCACTTCCTACCCTTCCGAGCTTGTCTCGTGGGTTAGCGGGTCAGAATTCGGGTTACTGGTTATTACTGGTAATGCGGATTCTGGGTCGTTACAGTAAGCAAGAGAGGTCTTCTGGTCAATGAACTTTCCGCAGAAAAGAGACTCATCCATTCAGTCATTACAAATGTTATAACTCCAAGAGCAGGGACCCATTCTTCCATAACTTCCAGAGATGGCAACCTATTATTTTGGGCTATTTAGAGGCATAAAGTAAATTTGCCAGCAATTATTTTAGAAAAGATGGTAGCCTCCAAAGATTTACAGGAATCCCTTCCTTATGGACCCCTGCTTACCTTGATTTTCAAAAGGTTTTTAGTCGATTTAAGCAGAGAAATTTCTGTTGGAATTAAAGAGAAAATTGGCTTGTCAACCTTGAGGAGAAGCCATTACACATTAGTCAACAAAAGTCAGAACTTATGGATGAAGGATTTTGTACCAAAATGCTCCCATGAAGTGTTTCCTGATGAAACACTAAATTTATCATCAGTACCAGTCAGTCGACAAGAAGAAGAAAGAATAGAAGCAGATGTTCAAGTTGAAAAGCAACACGGTTCTCAAGTGCTTGAAGAGCCAAGACAAGTTCCTGTCTTTCCTCCAGAATAGGATGCACATGAAGAATCTATCAATGAAGTGCTAAGAGAATTAAGAGGAAAAGGAGTAGTACAAGAACAAGAAGATATCCCTAGATCTACTCCTATTGAGCAAGAGTTTGAAGAAAGGCAGCAACATTACTCCCCTTCTCAGTTTGAGACCCGGCCAAGGTCTCAGGGGGAGAGTAGCAACAGTTTACATTCCATCTTGGATTTATTAAACAAGCAGCAGGAAAGTATTTCTATTCGTCAGTTACAAGTGGAATTTATTGATGCTAAATTTGATGGTTTGACTGATGAAGTCAAGCAGATTAAGGACCTTCTACTTCAGTTTGTGTGCCAACAGGGCACTTCTCAAAAATTTGGTCCTCAAGTTCACCAACAAAAGGAGCCTGAGCAGCAGGCAGAGTAGCAGGCAAAGTAGTAGGCAGAGCAGCAGCAACCAGAGCAAGAACCAGAGCAAGAGCCTGAAGTTCCAGTTCAAGAGTCAGAGCCCCAACTGGCTATTGTGGTGTTTCAGCAGAAGGTTGAGCAACAACAAGAATCTATATTAGAGGAGTCTCCAGCAGCAGCAGTTGAGAAAGATGTGCAGCATGAGGAACCCCAGTAGGAGTCTAGGCCTAAGAGACCCCTTGAGTCTTTAGAGGATGATAGGTCCAAAGTCAAGACCTTCAAGAGGAAAGTTAGGAGAAAACTTGTCAAAAATGGTAATCATATATTCTCTGTGACGACTCTCATTATACCGGTACGGTTATACCAACCCACATCGGTATAGTGAACGTTATCACAGTGGGGCATTTACCCAAACAATAACATACGATGAGATACACAAAATATAGACACAGAGTAGCGGAAGTAAAAGAACCAATGTCTTCATTTCATTCATCATCCACATTTAACATACATGATTCAACTAACAATTTAAAGATCTAAAGTCCACACAATGAAATACTAAACTCAATACATAGTTTGTCCACAATTACATAATGTTCTATTACAATGCCTTATTACATACAATGGGAGCAAAAGTCACTCTACAACTCCGTCAAGCTACTCCCCGCGCTCGGAGTCGCTCTCCACGGTCTCCTCCAAAGGTGTATCACCTACTAAACCTGTACGCCGATGCAAGTAATGAGTCTAAAAGACTCAGCAAATAACACCACACATATCATACATGCATATATCATAGCAGGTTTTCATCCCAAGTCACAAGACAGAACATGTAGCATGCTTGACATCATTAAGAGACAACCTATCATGGTAATTCCACCAAAGTAAACACATGGTTCATGATTTCAGATTTTCCAAATTAAATTTGTCCTATCACATGCTTTCTACTTATTCATCACATAAAGGTTTTACCTTCAATTAAGCAAAACATGAGAGCAACCAAACATGGTGCGCTTACATACATGAAAGGAAACCTTCCTATCATGATTTCTACACATTCTTGCACATGCACATTGTCATTTTATACACGTTTAGCTTGCTGTTTTGGCATGAATTAGAAGTTCACAACCAATCACATGAGAGCTACAATTTCAATTAACTATATCATGGTGGCGCTTAAACATGGAAACATTTACACATGAGCAAGAAATGCTACTAGCATGGATTCTACGCATTTGTACACATGTAAAACATTTCCACAACTATAATTAGGTTGCTGTTATGACACAAGTTTAAAATTAACATATCATGGACCACAATTTCACAATTACTCATTCACATAGTTCACTTCTTTACACATTGCACATTTACACATGTTCACACTGCACAATTTACACATGAACACATTCACATTTCACATTTCACATTTTACACTTTACACTTTAGTTCCGTGACACATAGTTCAAACCACCATAAGAAGGACACATACACATCACATACACATAGACGCCACCTAGGCAATACAGTGACGACTCTTGGACTGCGCAGACCGGGAGAACAAGTCTCCACCCTAACCAGTGGTATTTGTCCACCTCTAGGATTTCATCTTAATGCCCTTAGGATCACAACACATTGAACCTTCTCATGGGGACCTTTCCATGATACGGTTCCACTGCCCTCTATGGAAGCAATGTCACGCTTGGCACAGTTTTACACATTACACATACCGATTTTAGTACACATTTTTACACATGACGCTCACACATCTTTTCATTTTCTAATTCACACATGTGGCTCTGTTTTTCCTAACATGGTACTACAGATGACAGAGATTTCACATTCAGTATCTTGCATTAATCAGGTTACACGCATTTAAATCACTTCACAAAAGCATGTATTATTCACATAATTTCGCATGAGAAATTCATATTGCATCATACAATTGTCCAATAGCCTGAAAATTTAACCACATGCTGATTACAGGTTTATGAGTTCACATGAAAATTTTCACATTTTACTGACTCATATTGCATTTACAGAAATTAAAACATTCAATTGCATGCCATTCATAATTCAATTTGTCATGGAACATAACATGAATCTCAGATTTGACATTTCACAGATCTGAATCTATCATTCATATTGTTATAGAAAATTTTCCCGAATTTATTTCACAACATACAATTTACTGTGGATTTTTTTGAAATCCTACACATACTTCCTATTTCCATTGCAGAATTATAGTAAATCATATGAATATGAACAATTTCTCAAATTTGCAGGGTATGAACTGACACATATACACATGGGATAGAAAGATCTATGGCAATTAATTCCTCATAAATCATATAGACAGTAGGTAATCATGCATAATCCATTTTCCCCCAACATGTATTTCAATAAATCCAATAATTTATGTCATCCACAGAAAAACACAGAAATTTCAACACACATCACATTAGCTATTTTACATAACATATAAAAATTACACTATATCCTCATGCGTCAAAAGTCTGGAAATTAATTACTTAAGGCAGAACAGTTCACTGTTCTGCACTGAAGAACTTGGCGGCAGTGTCTGGCCGTTCAAGGATTTGGACGGCAAGAACGCTGGACGCATACTGGAGATCTTGGCGTAAAATAATGCAATAAAATTTGAGGGCCTTACATTCTCTTCCTCTCATCCTCCTCCTATGCCAACTCCTTCCACTGCTGATCCTCTTCCTCAGCCTGAACAACCACCAACATCATCTCAACCTACTGCAACCCCAGTTCCTACCTCTTCTTCTACTAAACACCCTCCACACTCTACCTCATCTGATCCTCTTCCCTCTTCATCTATTCCAGAGGATCCGCCTATTGCTTTCGACAATGTAAATTTGAAAATTTATCCAATGAAATACAGAGGTCAGCAACCTCCAGTAATTATTCCTTCCCTCCACACTAGACCTCCCACTTTCTTTCATGTCTTCCCACTGTCTCCCAATCAGTAGCACGTAGATCCACTCTCACTATCTCTGAAATCCTTCCTAGCATTCAACTTTCCTCTAGTGGCGGGCAGATGTTAAAAGATAATCCTACCCAGCTACTACCTCCCTTCCGGTATGCCTTCATTCACCACTCTGAACATCATATGAACTTGTTCAAGGAATTTTATCCATTAAGGTATTTCCTTGAAGTTCATGAAATGCCAGGTTTCACATTTGAAGACTGGATTCCTTCTCTTATTCATTCCACTCAAGTAGTGCTGGCTGACCTCCAACTTGTCTCTCAAAAATGCCACAGCCTCACTTCCAAAGCATTTCTTGATCTCTATCCTGAAGAAGCCACCAAGTACCAGGAAACTATATCCAGGAACCAATTTTTGGATGTTCCTCTCCACCTGAATCTAAGGTTCTTTGACTTGTTTGGAATTCTCATTAGAAATCTTCAGGATAAGTTCACAAGGATGAGAAACTTCAATTTTGTAAGATTTCAGTTGGGACTGCCTGATGTTTCTAGAGGCCAATGGGAAATGCTCATCAGAGGTCATAGGCAAATCACTCCCTCCATGATAGTTGGTATACCATCTAGCTTGTATCCTTCCCTGGTTGCTGCCATTTTTGCTAGAAAAGAATTATCTCAAGCAATCTTTAATAGGCACATCCGGCTAGCTACCAGATTCAGAATTAAGTACAAGCTTCGATTGTCTCTTCAAAGATTTGCCATTATGCAAGCCCCAAAGAATTCTCAGCACATGGTAGATTTCCAGCTTTGTTTTGCTGAATCTGAAAGGTTAACAGAATATTAGTGAGCAGCAGCCTATCCTAAGGATCATTCAGATTGTGAGAAGCTAAAGTTTTCTGTCTATTAGTACCTGAGCAAAGATTATGATGACCTTTGGAAGACAATTGCTCATAAGTGGAAGCAAAGGTACCTGATCTACTATCAAGCTAAGGAAGCATCTTACTCCCAAGGCTTGCACTGGAATATTACAGTGCATGAGTTCCTCCATCTTGCAGCCTCCAGGAAATTTGTTCCCCTCAAATTCTCCTTGCGCCGGACCCATTATCGCACCAAGCTTCACTGGTTCCATAAGCGCCACCTCAAGTCCTATAGGAAATTACCCTCCATTGGTCCCTCTTATAACATTGATAGTAGTCTAGTTGAGAACTTTTTTCCTGACAATGAGAAAAAGCTATGGGCTCTTATCCAACCCTACCTAGACCAGGTCCCCCGGTCTTTGTATTTACCCAGTTCCCTGTCACAATCTTAAATCATATGTTTCTGTATTATGTAACTAAGCCTCTCCTTCATTTCTGAATACAATAGTCTTTCCTTTCCCAATTTGTGTGCTCTAATGTATGTTGTAATTCCTTTTTTGTGTGTATTTTTGTTAATGTCACAAAAGGGGAGAAAGTAGTAAGAAAGTAAGAACAAAATCTCTCCAAGAAAAAATATATTCTTCAGGAAAATATATATCCTTTATCTCAAATTTGTTCACTGTCTATTTAATTTTTTTTAAGTTTTTGTCATAAGAAAAGGGGGAGAATTGTTGAGCAACTACCCCTAAGAAAATCTAAGATTTTAGTTTACCTTAATATCATGGTTTTGCTATGACAAAATCTTTAAAAGACTTTGTATAAATTAAATATCTATTTTACTTATCACAAAAATTATCTTGGACAAACTCTATCTCGAAAATTTTTGAAGTCCACAAGCTCACTCTATGTCATACTGAATCCGACTTGTGACTCCGACTATCACCTCTAACTCGCTTAGAATTGAAGTCTAAACAACCCAGAAATTTTCTAAGTCCACACTACTATATACAATTCGACTGTCAACTTCGACTCATACTTTCTTCTGAAGTCGAATTATACTTTCTTCTGAAGTCGAATCTTTCTTTGACTCTGACTCAGTAACACCTTCTTCAGAAGTCAAATGGTAACCTTTTTGAAGTCGAATCTATTCTTGACTCCAACTCATGAAGTCAAAATACAGTCTCTTCTAGAGCCGAATTGCTAACTCTTATATCCGACTTCACTTGACAATTCTATACTTATGGTTTTCTGAAATCTTCAGTCTAACAACTCTCATAATATGTTTGATTATCATGCTTGATATAACCTTTGTGTGATTGAATGAATATTTAATATTACCATCTGAGTGTCATTATTTTATTATTTTTCTGACATGTTCAGATAAACTATACTTACAATATTCATCTAAACTTGTTCAGATATTTCTGCAAACTTTGTTAAACTGAACCTTTTGCCTCATGTCTTTGCTCCGGATTTTCTTGAATACAAAAGATATGTCACAGTTATTATGATTCAGGCGCATGGGTATCTGACAGCTCACCTACCAATGACAGACACATACCTTCCTCATAGCATAACTGGCTGTCTCTTATTTTGTGGTCTGAAAGCATGCCTATACGAGGTTTCCATGCTTTCTTATTCTTCTCTGACTCACCTACCTCAAAAGCTTGGAGGTGCTCTCTTTCTTTTTCTCTTGTCCTTGCTGCAGACATTTATTGAAGATGTTTTTAGCAAGGAGCTTTCACGGTCCACTTAATGAGAAGCTGACCTTCTAGTTGTGAAGCTACAACTCTCATATGAAGACATGGAAAGAAGCAAAGAAGCAGAAAGACCCTTGGACAACAAGCTTAGCAAAATCCAAAGGATCCTAGATCTCTTCTCAAACGGCCAGATTTCCAACGGCCATTTTCAAATGGCTACATTCTTCTGAAGACTATGAAAGAAGCCGAAGTTTGAAAGGATAAGACATATATAGAGATACATAGAGATATCAACAGAGAGAACAACACAGAGAATGGCAACTCCAGTGAACTCAACACTTAGAATCTTTCAAGCCAAAGAATCCCACAAGCCTTCTTTCAAGCCACAAGTTGGAGAGCTCCCCTTTCAGCAAAATTCTCTCAGCTCTCTTTGGTTCCACAGAAGTCTTGGTCTGGGTGGCATCTGTAATTGTATACATTCTAAGTCCACCCTGCTCATCAAAGGATTTGAGTTTCAACTCCAATGTTAGCCTTTCTGAATTGTGTGTGTCTTTGCTCATTCTTGAAGCAAACACACAAGAGTCTCTTATTTTCTGTTCTGTGTAATTTCTGCAGGGGGTGTGTTCCTGCTTGGTCCCTCTTGTGAAGGGAAGGCCTTGTGTAAGGCGGTTTTTTTGTACCCCTGTTAAGGAAGGACTTGCTTTGGAGCAAGGGTTTGTATTACCTCTCAAGGGTGAGAGAAGGCCAAGTTATTGGCAGTTAGTGGAAATCTCAAGTGGTTGGCTTGAGGACTGGACGTAGGACTCCATTTGGGAAGGGCGAACCAGGATAAATCTCTTTGGCCATTTGTGTGATTGTTTTCGCCTAGTTTACTCTTGAATCACACACCCACCTATTACTAACAAATTTATTTAGTGCTGTGACTTTTAGAGAAAATTTTAAAAGCCAAGAAGTCCTATTCACCCCCTCTAGGACTTCTCTTGTGCCATTTCGATCCAACAGGAGGGGCCTGCGCCGTCGCTCCCAGAGATTCCGCCCCGACTGGAAGTGCACAAAATGCACTCCATCCAGGCACGGATCCTGGGTCTGTCGTTGGCACTCCTTAAGTGCGGCATCGAAAGCCTCACGGGCATACTCGATGGTGGCCAGCCTTCTTCCACGGTCCTCTCTAGCCCCAAGGCCCACCTTGTAGCAGAGCGCTCCATATTGCTCCAAGTCCTCCTTGAAGCCTGACCCTTCCTTGTACTCGGTCACCCCGTGGGCCTTGGCATCGGACAGAACGTTGGCGAGCGCGTCCTTCTCCGCTCGGGCAACGGCCAAGTTGAGCTTGAAAGTCTGAAGTGCCTCTTGGAGGGTCTTAACCTCCTTCTGTAGCTCGGCTTCGCAGGCCTTATGATGTGCCTCAATCTCCTAGAAAAAGGCGAATTCGGCATCCCACATTTGTTTGTGGTCCCGAGCGTGGGTGGCGAGTCGCTTCAGCACTCCCAGCGACTTCACGACCCCATCTGCCAGTGCCTCCACATCAGCATCCCCATCTCATCCTACTCGACCTGGTATCCTGCCTGTAAGCCCCCCCCCCCCCCCCCCCCCCCGAGTGCTCAGGAGTACCCTCCGGCTTATTGCTGGCACCGCGCCAGCACCTCAGCTGAGATGTGGTGGGGGCACTGGGGAAGGACCCAGAGCGCGTCCCTGGAGGTGCTCCAGGGTGCTTCCAGCATAGCATCCGAAGGGAGCGCTGGTGACTTCCTCCTTAGCACTTGTGTAAGCGGCCTTCGGTCCTCCTCGGAGTCCGCCCGGCCCTCAGCGACACTTCTCATCTGCCCCACTGAAGGGCCCTCTTCTTCAATGGCCTCAGGGACGTCAGTCCCAGCCACCGTCTCCTGGACCTCAGAAGCAGTGGGAGACTCGCGAAGTCCTTCCTCCTCGGTCTGAGCAGTCTGCTCGGCCCCCTTGGAACCCACAGTGACTGTCTGCACTATGACTTCCGCAGCCGCTTCGGTGGGGGGAATGGGGGCTAGCGTCGCCGTAGTTGTAGGGGTCGTCGTCGCCATAGTCATGGCCCCTTCGGGCACTTCCGCACTGCGCGACGTCTCTTTTCCCCCTTCGGTAGACGTCCCTTCACCATCTTCCGCTGCAACCTGCTCTACATCCACGGTGCTCGAGGCTCCAATCGCAACCCCCTCTTTGGTTCGACACTCGGCGAAGCCTTGGAGGTCTGATGTCCTCGCTCGCTCCTCCACTAAGCCATCAGACTCGTCGCTCACCACGACAAGCCCAAGCTTGGTAGCCACTCTCTCTGTGGCCCCGGATGGGAGCTCGAGCGAGGTCTGCAGCACCCTCTGTTCGGCCGCCTCCGCGACCCTGCGCTTCTTCCGCACCGCGAGCTGGGGAACTTCCTCCTCGGCCTCCTCCTCTCCGGTCTCGTCTTTGGTCGCTTGTTGCATGGTCTTCACCAGCTTCCTCTTCTTCCTCACCTGAAGCTGAGGACTCTCTTCTTCTTTGCCTCGGCCTCCTCCTCGGCCACGGGCTGCATCACCACCTTCGCCGCCACTTTCACTGCAGCCTTCTTCTTGAGGCGTAGCTTTTCGGGCCCCTTCTCAAGAGCCCGTGAACTTGCCATGGGGCGCCCTTCAGCAGGAGCCGCCGCCGCGGCAAGAACCCTTACTGCGGTGGGAATTCCATTGATCAGATGCACTAGGTGGGCGGTGACGGCGATCTGCTCGGCGTAATTCTCCATCTCCTCCTGATCCCGACCAGCGGCCAACTCCTCAGCACCTGTAAAAAGAAGAAGAGAGGAGAAGGAACGGTCAGAAAGTAGTAGCCCGATAGACCCAAGGATGAGGTGTAATCGGGTACTTACTCCATGGCCGGCTCAGCCCATGCTTGACGAGCACGAACTCCGTCAGGAAAGCTTCGTCGTTCCGCACCGAATCTAGGTTCAGGCTATCCGAAGCCCTTGCCTCGTCTTGGATCAGGAAAGGATAGGTATCCTTCCTGGGCGTCTGTACCCGAGTGGGGAACCCCCACTCGGGCGCGTCGTCGCAGCGACCCACAAAAAAGAGCCGGTGCACCCAGCCTTTGTTGTTGGAGTGCTTCTTCGCCAAGTGGATCTGCATCCTGTTTGGGCGGTGTTTGGTGTAGTACACGTTGTCCCCGGACATTGGTGAGGCTGCAAACTGAACTGCGCCCAGAAGACCTCCGCCGAGCCGTGAACCTGTCGGAGTTTGCAAAGGGCACAGAAGATGTAGATCATCCGCCATGAGTTGGGGGTTAGCTGGATAGGCACGATCCCCCACCTCTTCAACAGTGCCTTCGCCACCTCTGACAACGGCAGCCGGAACCCTGCTTCCAGATGATCGAGGGAGAGGGTGAAGCATCCTGGTTTGTTCACCAGGTGGGACTCCTCTTCTTTGGCCAGGATGATGTCGTAGTCGTCACCGATCTGAAAGCGCTCACGGAGGCCTTTGTAGTGCCAATATTTTGGCCCCCGGGCTCCCATCGGCGCCATTCCGCTCACTTCCGTGACTGTCGCGGCCTTCCCCTTATGCGTCATCGCCGGAGGCAACAGAAGCGGTGAACGGAGAAAGATGGCTGGAGATTGCGAAGAATAAGATGACGAGGAAGGCTTGGGGGGCAAGCAGGCTTTCGGGTGCTGAAGGCGTGGCCTCCCGCCTTCACACCTCCTCTTCCTTGTAAGGAAAAAGAGGCGCAGATTTCAAAAAGCTAAATCGGCATTTCCCCCGCTCCATGCGACCGTTCGGGCGTGCTGTGCAAAGCCCCTAGCTCGACACGTCACCTTCGTCATCATGAGGTCTTTCCATCACCGAGGAGAAGCTTCAAACGGCGTCGCTCTGTCTCCGTTCGCACCTCCGAGGTTGGCATCGCATTTAATGTGAGGGAGATGTTCGAGCAGACTTTCGCCCCCAAGCGTCACGGTTCCCGTGCCAGCTCGAGGGCGTGGGGGGCAAGTGTAGTGGCTATTTCTAGCCATCTAGGCTCATAGAGCCCATCATAACCCATGATGGTCCTACTGGCGGGCGTGGCCTTCCACCCAGGCGCCACGTGTTCTCGGATGCACCTGGAGCTCTCGAGCACGGTCTCCACATCCGAACATCTTCAGGATCCCAAGGGTAGACTCCGGACACCCTTTAGCCTGTTCGGCCTGGGCGCCGCCTACCGAACAGGCCCTGCTCGAGGCACGCCATAGTCCCGCCAGCGTAAGCTGCGCCCGGACGCTAGGCACCGAACAGCCGGTCCAGCCACCGAGCATGTGACGGAACGCCTTGTCCAAGCCCGTTAAACCGGTAACGTGCTTGACCCGAGTCCGTCTCCCGCAAACGGGCCGAAGCCTCGCGAGGGATACCACACACTAGTCCGTGAAAACACAAAGGAACACACCATTGCATTTATAATATACAATGTTATACATAGCCAACTTCAAAAGAAATAAAGGAAAGTACACAAGCCTAGGGCATACCCCGAGGTACAATAGGTACAACTGAAGAAAGAAAAGCTGCACTGCTAGAGGCGCTAGGCCAACACCGCTACATCGCGGCTCCGAACTGGACGACGGTAGAGAAACCTCCTCCTCGCCCTCGCCTGTGGGGAGTAGGGGTGAGCCTCGCTAGTCACTGGCTCAGTAGGGAACTCCCCCAACACTGAGCAAACCAAACACTAGTACCGAAAGCAGTAAACTATGCTAGCAATTTATAGCACAACTAAACAGGATATTAAAGCTATAAACAAACTCACCGCTAGCCGACTGCGTAAAACAGTTGTAATAAATAAACGGCAAAACTCCAACACGTGTACGAGCTATGGTAGAGACCGCCACACTCGAGCCATGTAGACTGGTTCGCGACACCAGCAACAGACTCGGACAAACTAACACAGGTCTATCTCTCAGTCTCGCAGCCACGGACGAAAGGTCCAGCTGCCGCTCCACGTGAAAAAGACAAGCAACTGTGGAGACCAACTAAACACCACCACCTACAGACCACACAGTCGCAGGCCCATGCCTGGCACCTCTAGAGACCCTGGCCTGGGCTCGCTAGAGTGAGGCACTGGAAAGGACTAGTCGGGGACCAGTGTCGATAATTGGTGTCCGTACCCCCAACTAAGAGCGCACTACTGTAGATGCGGTTATTTCCCCGTCCCGGAAAGGACGAGAAAACGATCGTCTCCACACGGAAATAAAGAAATGGAAAACGCGATCGCCAGGTACTTTTCCTAAAAAGTACCAAAAGTAGGGACGGGTCTAAAAGGGGATGTGTACCTTTTTGGGCCCGTGGAAAGTAGCGGGATGTGTGTGCGGTGGGTCCTTCCTCCTCCTTCCACCGGCCGACCGGCGAAGGAGATTTAGCCCGAGGTACCTGAAGAGGACAGAAATAGAAACGGATTAGGTGGACGTGTAGTAAATAAAAAAGACAATGGAAGACAGCGGACAGAACACAAAACGGTGCGGGCGCACCTTCTAACAACGAAAATGAAAAACCCCTAACTAGACAGGGAGGTAAACATGCACGTGTGTGCGTGTGTGTTTTCTGGTGACCCGGACAGGGGGAGAGAAAGGCTGTGAGAGCCCGGAAATAGCGTGGTGGATGGCGACGCCTCGTCATGGAGCGTACGGTGTGAATCGTCCTCCGGCTCCGGAACGGCAGCTTCTGGACAGCAGGATCGTCCTACTGGAACTTCCGGTGGACGTGGAACGGAACGGCAGGTAGGCGACGCGTTGGACGGGCAGGGCTTCGCCGCTCTGGGGGTGGGTAAGGTCTCTCTCTCTCACTGCTGCGGAGGGGGCTTGTATATATAGACTCACTGTCTTAAATCGCGTCCAACCCAGCGGACGTTTTTCAAGTAAAATTGCGGCCACAGGAAACGTCGCGATTCATTAGGTCGGCCAGATGTACCGTCAACTTGCAAAATATGATGATTACGGCGCGCAACGATCTTAAGAATCGCGTCGACCATAGTCGTCGCATTTCGGAAGGTCAAATCGATTTGACAACCATGACCTCATTTGCGTCCATAAAATGCGTCCATCATACTGGTCGCAATTAACAACCGCCTGAACATTTGTAATGCTGTAACTGGCGGTTCTTAATTGCGGCGTGCTGTCTGGGCGCTATTCAGAGTCTGACACCCGCGCAGGGCGGTTAAGAATCGCGTCGTACAACCACGACGCGTTTCAGAGCCTGCCACAGGTGTCAGAACGTACGCGCTCTGGCACAGCCTGAAATTGTTGACATTTTAACCGCAACGGCTGTCATGGACGCCCTTTAACGTTGGTTAAGCGTTGCATCCTGTAAGGCGGTAGCTGAATTGCGTCGCCTCAGGGCGTCGCGCTTATGGCATTTAATATGCGGCCGCCGGTCTGGTCGCGATTTGAAACAGTGCTGATTCTTTTTGGGTTTTTCTAGACTCTTTTGTAGACTTATGTAAAAGGTCCTAAAAAGCTTTAAAAGACTGGAAAGTTCTGAAAAGTCTCAAAGTAAAACAGGAAATTCGGGGAAATCACTTAAAAAGGTAATCAAAGACAAACACTTTGAGGCGTTACAATGCAACTCGAGATTTTTTCCAATTTGGGTAAAATTGGCGTGTCTACAGATGCCTCGCCTTGGCGTTTGCTTTGTAAGGAGTAAAGCAAAAGCAAAACAACTGAAAAGTAAGCGCCAAGGTGTAATGAGACACGCCCTTTAAGGCACAGACTGGAGCTGTTTGTCAATTTAAAATAACGCTGTTCTTTGAAAACTCTTCTGGAGAGGAAATTGTACCATCGTAGATAACTAAACTACAAAGTAAAGACAAATGCGAGATCAACTTCCGTCGTCGGGAAGTACCTAAGGACGTGATCCATTAGGTTTCACCTGCGTATGGGGCTGCCATGGCCGTAGGTGGATCGAAAGTAAAGTAAAGGAAAAGATCCAGGATGGATGAGTTTCTCTCCGAAAAGAACATCTTCAAACAACTTTATAATAAACTGAGTACTGGGCTCAGAGTGGAATTATCAGGTTGCTTTGGCATTGACGGACCAAGTGATTATCTTTAATAAGCTTTTCAAATGATTTTATCTGAAATTCCTATTTGCATCTAAGGTTTTCCAACAATCTTCCTATTAACCTACGTGAATGCATGCTGGGCTAAAAGAAAAGACTCATAAAACAAATAAAATATAAGATAATAATATTGTTGTATCGGAAAGGGGTCAGGATACTCATGGGAACTGTCGCCCCTCCTTGCAGGAACTGTCGTTCATCCTTTTATCCAAAATTAGGAACTATCGTCCCCCAGGTACCATGGGAACCGTCATCCCCACAAGCCAAGCGTAACGACCTATCCGTGCGGCTAAGGATCCACTGGGATAATCATCGTTTTTGATAGAGGGGAACTCAAATCCCAGATTCCTCAGAGCCACAAGGTCCTTGGTGTGCTCTAGTAGTATAACATATAGTAGATGCAGATAACTGATGGTGAAGGCAGCAGCAGCCTGGTGTTGCGCCAGATGAGGTAACTCGAATCCTGCACTCAAAACTCGTTAGTCAAGAAAAACAAACATCATGGAAAATAGCATTTAGCATGGAGCATGCAGCATGGATAAAGTGTTTAAACAACAAGCATGGCTCATTCAATTTGTTTGTTTAACCATGAGGATAAGTGGACTTGGCCAAAGGTAAAGTACAAGATGGGAGGAACCCATGATTGGAAGGATTGATGCGATCTGACGCAGGCAGAAGACGATTGTCTTGCAATACCATCATGAATTTTTTGAGATTTTTTAAAGATATTTGAATTTTTCTGGATTTTTGAGAATATCTGAATTTGTTTTGAGGTTTTGGAAATATTTGAATTTGTTTGGTTTTGGAAATATTTGAATTTGTTTGGATTTTGGAAATATTTGGATTTGTTTGTGGAATTTTTAAATATTTGATTTTTGTGGGATTTTTTAAATATTTGATTTTTGTAGGATTTTGAAATATTTTGAATTTTTTGTGGATTTGGAAATATTCATCTTTTTGTCGATTTTCAGAATATTCATCTTTTTTCTTTTTTTTGTTGAAACATATTGCCATGCCATGGCGGCATTAAAATTATGAAAATTGACCGGCGAAGGGGTCCTTTGTTACCTCACGTGTCATTAAAAGAACGCCCAGAGTAGGGTGTGCATTTTAACGTGGCGCCTACGGGCTAATTGCACTTGGCTAACAGTGTAACCATCAAAACCACGCCTGAAAAGACAGCTTAAGTCTGGTAAAGTGGAAAAGGAAGCTTAGGGATAAGCTTGGCATGGGTATTCGAGGAGTTGGGTTTGACTTCCTTCCTTGGCACAACCGTCAGAAGATTCTGTCTCATTAAGCACTTGGACTTTTCCAATTATTTTGGAATCTTGAGTGATGACCAATTGATTGTAGGGACATGCGTACGCCCGGGTCCATTTGGATCTCCGCGGGGACTTTGCCACTCTTTGCCATGCCCTATTGACTTGATTTGTCTTTGACTTTTGCATGCATACGATCGGGTCCATTTGGATCTCCGCGGGGACTTTGCCGCTCTTGACATGCATTTTTGACTATGATCTTTTTATTGGTCATTTGATTTGCCCATTTGGAGGACGTTCCTTATGATGGAGGGCCTTGGGTTGGTTGCCTTGCCCAGACTGCCTCTACTACCCATACTTTGGCCGAATAGGAGGAGAAATAAACTTTGTGTGCCTTTCAGGTGCGGCTGTGACGGTGACGGTGTCTACCGAGAGCAATCGGCTTAGGGCGCCCTGAACTGTGTGCGCCCATGCCCAGGGCAAGCCTTTAATGACTCGGGAGAGAGTGCGGAACTCCTGGCGTGGAGTTATCATAACAAAACAAATGCTACGATAGCATGGCAATGCTGAAATATTCATCTTTTTATGGATTTTTAAATCTTTGACACTAAAAATATAGTTAGATTTCGGAGGGTAAAGGAGGACAAATGCCCTGCGCTGGGGCGGATGTGCCCTGCGTTGGGGGCGAGACTCGGGAGGTCTAAGGGAATTGACAAAATTCTTTATTTAAAATTAAAAGGACACGTGCGAGAAGGGCCGAAGGACCCGATTGAAAAATGGAGGTGACAATAAAACAAAAGACGAATGCCCTGCTGGGGGCGAGACCTGGGGGTCTACACGAATTTACATTTTTTTTATTTGAATTTAAAAACATAAGTGGGGACTAAAGTCCCGAAAGCATGCGAGAAGGGTCGAAGGACCCGATTAAAAATGGAGAGAAAAGAAATGCGGAAAGGATGAATGCCCTGCACTGGGGCGAGACTCTGAGGTCTAAAAAGAATGTACATTTTTTATTCGAAATTAAAAGATACAGTGGGGGCTAAAGCCCCGAAAACAGTGAGAGAAGGGTCGAAGGACCCGATTAAAAACATAGGGGTCAACACGGGAAAAAGAATTTGGAAACTCCGGAGGGCCCGGAGGGGTTTGGAGGACAGGTAGGGCGTGATGCCCTGGGTAGGAAACAAAATCCGGATGACCCGGATAGACATAAACAAAACGGCCGCGAGGGGTCGACTAGAAAAGTGCACAGCGTAGGGTGCTAAAAGATGTGCCGCGTGGGGCACTAGATGGACAAAAATGGGCGCGATGCCCGGTGTACACTGGATTATAAAACAAATGAAAATAAAAAGCCTCCCGTGGGGAGGGAATGTGGAGAGCCCATGGGTATATACTAAGCAAAATAAAAGAAGATTCAAAAATAGAGGGGGGTGAAGGTCCCTTGGCCTTTTAGTGCCGTGCCTGGCGATCGGATTTGGACTTGGGGGTCGACGTTGGGACCCTCAAGTATCTCCTCACAAATCTTGCCCAGCGGGCAGATGGACGTGCTCTTTTCGCAGAGACTGAACAGCTCTCAAAGATTAAAGGAAAATTGTTGACTTCTGACGAAAATTCAATAAACAGTGATAACTCCCTTGGAATAAAATTCAATGAAAAGGTGGGGAGTGCCACCGGTAATGTCAGAAGCAACAATAAAGGGACTGTGCCCAAGGAATGCATCGTGTGACATAAGAGGGGGCATGCCCTTGGGTGGTAGATTGTGCCAATGGTTTGGCTTCGAAGTGTGTGTGCACAATCTGCATGGTTGTTGCCCTCGCTGGAGCGAAAAGGTGCAACAGTGGTAACTCCCTTGAAATATGATTAAATGGACGGAGTGGAGAGTTCCACTGGCTGAGTTAAAGGCAACAATGAGGGGCTCGTGCCCAGCGATTGTATAGTATTTGAGATGGCAAGGGGCACGACCCCTTAAGTAATCGATTGTGCCAAGAATTTGGCGCTGGAGTGCGTAAGCACAATCTGCATAGTTGACCCCTCGATTGGAGTGGGAAGATTCACAATGATAGTATGTGGGGTCATGAGAGCCTAGAGGGAGAGATTCTCTATGAGTATTCGAAATCGGCGTTGGCTGGCAACTTGAATGATTGGCATATTTTTAAAAGAGGGCCTCTTGACGGTCGAAATTGGAAGGAAGGACTTCCGCTCAGTACAAATGCACGATATACGAACAATGACCGGCATGCGGTGGATAAAGTCATGATGTTGGAAAAGCATGCCCTGTCTCGGGACTAAAATGATTGGCAGAGAGGACTGCGGCTGTGAAAATATGCCCGGTATGCGAACGATGACCGGCATGCGTGGAATAAATTCTAGGATTTTAAAGAGCATGCCCGGTCCCTGTAGACACGTGAATTTTCCCACCACGGGAAAGTTTTCGAGTTGCGCTGTAACGCCCAAAATGACCCTCATTTTGTCTTGAAAGAGTATTTTTCGATATTTTTTGAATTTCATCCATTTTTCATTGGTGTTTCTCCCGGGAGGGGTCGGGTCGCAAAAGGTCACTCAGCGAGGCAATAGCGACGGACAAATTTCCGTCGCTAATCTGTCGCCAATCAGCAACGGATTAGCGATGACAAAACATTCTGTCGCTGAATCGTCTTTCAAATTCACGGCCACTTCGGTCGCCACATTTCTTGAAGAACATTGAAAGACGTGGACGTTATTCATGAATTTTCGTCGCTAATCTATCGCCAATCAACGACGGATTAGCGATGACCAAAATATTCTATCGCTGAACCACCTTTACAATTCGCAACCACTTCGGTCGTCGCGTTTCTTGAAGAACATTGAAAGGCGTCGGTTCCGGTGGACGCGATCATGAGCTTTCCGTCGCTATTCCGTCGCTGTTCCGTCGCTAAACTAGTCGCCGACCTAACTCTTTATTCGCGTTCGTTCCGGTCGACGCGTTTCATTAAAAGGTGTCCACTTCACTGGACGCGATTCAAAAAAGTCAAATCAGCGTCCGTCGGCTGACAACGTACTCACGGGTCAGTTGCCTCAAAACCATGCGAGTCTAAAACGCGTCCAGTGTACTGGACGCGATTTTAAGGCGGTTCAGCAATTCGCACTTATCAAACCGACCTTCTTAAAAGCGGCGTCTGTCCTGGACGCGATTTTGACCCAGAACCTAAAAAACTCAACCAGCAGCCTTCTTTCAAAAAGGGGGCTTTCATTTCGGTTTTGGCCGGGGTTTTAGAGAGAGAGAGAGGGTTTCTAGAGAGAGAGAGAGTGAGGATTCTAGAGAGAGAGAGGGGGGGTTCTTCGCGGCGGAGCTTTGCCTCGTCGCCGTCTTCCTCGCCATCCCCGTCCTCGTCTCCGGCCCGACGTCGCCGTCTTCCTCGCCATCGCGCACATCCAACGGAAGCCACGTCATCGTCCCCTTCCTCCTCTCGTTTGCCCTCCACAGCGCCGTTACGCCGCCCGGCCTCTCGGGGAAGCACCCCACTTTTCCCTTCCTCCGAACCCCACGTGGTCCTTTCCATTTCATTGGGCCCTACGTTGCCCCTTTCTTTTCATTTTACACATCATGCATGCACGCACCACTTTCCAATTTTTAGGGGTTTAAAGACCACCAAAAGGTGTGTCCTTTCCCTTTTCTTATTTATGTCTTTCATTTCCATTGTGTATTCATTTACTGCACATCGGGCTAATCCCGTGTTCTTTTTTATTGTCTTCTGTATCAGGTACCCGAGCTGAATCTCCTTCGCCGGCCGGCCGTGGAAGGAGGAGGAAAAAACCCATGCCCACACATCCCGCTTCTTCTCTACGGGTGAAAGGTACACGTCACCTCCTTTCCTACCCGTCCCTACTTTTGGTGCTTTTTAGGAAAAGTACCTGGCGATCACGATCCTTGTCTTTCATTTTTCGTCATTTTTCTCCGCTTTTTCTTTGTGACCCGTGTTCTTCGTCCCCCCCTAAAAAGGGGGAGGAAAACGCAGTCTACAAATTGGCGATCACGGTGGGACACTTCTTATTTTAGCTCGGTTACCTCCTTTTTCGCCCCACGTGGCGTTTTTGTTTTATGTGTTTACCATTTTATTTACTTGTTAAACAAATGTTTAGTTAGCTTATTAGAAGAGTCATTACTGTTTAGATTTATATTTTTTCCCTTTCATTTGAGTGTGTGCATGCTACAAGTCTTTCTGTGAAAAAAATTTTCGTTTGGGTTGCTGTTGTAAATCACGGCGGGGACAGCCGATGCGATTTGTTGGGGTTTTTTTTCTGAATTTCTGTCGGGAAGGTTTTCTATCGTGATTCGCGTCAACTCAGATCGACGCGTTTATGTGCATGCTTGATTGGCGGCGGTTGTATTGGACGCCATTTTGAGACAGAGTCCGGAGGGAGTCGCCTCGGCTCTTACAGCTTTTGAAAGCTGTCAGATCCGCGGCAGACAGAACGGACATGATTTTTGAATCCACGCCCACTTTGTTGGACGCGATTTCATCCTGTTTCAGAAGGCTCATTCAGCTGCCTTTCTTTATATTGCGGGCATTTTGCATCGGTCGAGGGACCTCCTTCCCTCATATTCCTAGGCTCCAACACCCCTTCGGTGAGGGCAAACTCTCCATGGGCATTCCGTCCCTTTGGACTAGTGAACCTTCTCCCGGAACCCCGTAAGACTTCGTACCCGTGGATTCCCTCACGGCAGACCGAGCAGGCGGTACCCTTTCGTTGACCCAGGTTAGATATCCATTTGTTGCGCGGTGAGACTGTGATTCTAGTTATATGCCGAAGTACTCTTCATTTACCCAGCTAGAATCTCACCTGGAGTGACACAATATCTTTCAATCTATTTAATTAATTGTGTAACTCTTAAAACAAGCGCTAAGCATTACAACTTGTTTGGACCATATTGATTGAATAATCTCTGTTCAACTTGTCTGCTTGCTTTGTTAAAAATGGACCCCCATTATCATGCCAATTTTAATAACATGGACTATGAGGATAATGCCAGATCTCCATCTTTCCAGTCCCATGTTGGTCCATATCACCACCGTGAGGGACAACCTTCCACTTCCTATGGTTATGTGCGCACACCGCGCACTAACCAATTTGATGTTCTTTCACATATACCTCCAATCAGAACCCGGCAAGAGCATGTCCCCCACCACGATTCCACAGTGCAAACTGTCCTGCATGCACTAGATCAGCTCACTCCTCAACAATTAAATATGATCCAATCTTTAGTTGAGGGTGTGACTCCAGCTGCGACTCCTTCTCCCTCTCCTTCCCCTAGGCACCCACCTTTGTATATTCCGGCGACTATGCCACGTACCCCTGTACATTCTTCATCACCCCGGCCCCCTGGCCATTTGCACTCCCGTGTTCCGGTCCGTACAGACCGTCCCTTGGAAAGGCCCACTCATTCACGGCCACCCCCATGTATTTCCTCACAGGCCCAGCAGCCTCCCACTCCACTCCAAAATGCTCTTCTCCACAAATTGAATAATCTGGAGAATCAAATCAATGAATTTTCAAATTCTAAGGGTAACCCCGTTGCCGCCATGCCGGCTCTCCCAAAAATTTACGTTCCTCCTTCGGAGATGCCGCCGTACCGACTGTACAATGGCACGGGTAATCCCTACATTCACGTCAAAGAATTCCTTTATGAGTCTTCGCGCTGGCAACGTGACCCCATCACGTTGGCATATTTATTTAGAAAATCTCTTGACGGCCCTGCGCTCGAATGGTTCTACTCTCTAGAGCCAAGTGAGGCAGGGGACTTCCGCTCCCTTCATAAGAAATTCCTTCAGAGGTATAAAGACCGCGTCAGCCCTTATCTTTCTATCACGGATCTAACATCCGAGAAGATGGGGGCCAATGAGGCCTTTGTACAGTTGCTGACCGTTGGAGGTCGATGGCCATGCGCCTTCAGTATGAGCTCTCGGAGTCAGAGCAAATTAAAATAATCATTTCAAACTCTACTCCAAGGTTCTGGCACATCCTGGCCATGAACCAGATCACCTCCATGGAGGAGCTCTACGAGCGGGGACGTTACATTGAAACCCATTTAATGGACTCCCCGATCGCGGAACTTTTTGATCAGATTCATCCGAGTCAGAACGAATCAGTGGACGCCATCCACTACCCCCTCACCACTATACACCATCCACATCATATGCGCCTCCGCATACCCCCATTTACCACAACATGCCACCCAGGCGTCCACTGATTCGTCCTCCTCGGACCCATCAACCTCCAACTGGGCCCTACGGTGCCCCTATCTTTTATGAAGAAGCTCTTGCACCCTATGTGTGCACCTGCTCCGGCACCCATGCCAGCTCCCCTACCTCCACCAAACAACCCTTACCTCCACAGCAACCTCCACTTCCATCACAGCCCATTGCTCAGGTAGAGGTCGCCAACCTCCAACCACTTCGCCAAACCACTTGGCGCTACGATGATGAACCTTCCGAGGTCATCTCCGTGCGTCATTTACCTCCATCACCTATGGCTAACAAGCCTCTCATCACATCACCATCCACAATCAAGCCTCAATCACACCACCATGGCGCCAGCCATTACATCACCACCTACCCCGCCAACACCCTTGGCACCGACACCCGAGCAACCCCTTGCTGTGACACCCATCACCCCTCCACCGATAATACCACTATCCACCGAGCCACCACTGGCTCTACAGCCTCCCATAATGCCACCACTGGCGTTACCACCTACCCCTACACCCACTCCCCTTCGTCGGAGCAGGCGCAAACATTTAAAGAGCCAGAGTCAGCAGAAGAAGGAAGTCCCGAGACCGGGCATGCTTCCAAAATTCCACGATTTCATTCCCCGCATGCCGGTCATTGTCAGTATACCGGGCATTTTTTCTGAATGGCAGTCCGCCCCTCCAATCATGGCCGTCAGCCGGTCTTCCAATCATCTGCCAATCGTTTCAGTCCCGGGACCGGGCATGCTTTTCCAACTTCACGATTTTATTCACCGCATGTCGGTTATTATTTCTGTACCGGGCACTTTTCCTGAGTGGAAGTTTTCCCCTCCAACTTGGCCGTCAAAAGGCCTCTTAAGAATATGCCAATTATTTCTATTCCAGTTGCCAGCCGACACCTATTTCAAATACTCATAGGGAACCTCTCCCTCAAGGCTCTCGTGACCCCTCACACCGTTATTGTGAACCTTCCTGCTCTAGTGAAGGGGTCAGCTTCTCAGATTGTGCTCACGCACACCAACGCCAAATCATTGGCACAATCTATCACACAAGGGGTCGTGCCCCTTTCCATATCACATGTTGTGCAAGCACTGGGCACGAGCCCCTCATTGTTGCCTTTAACTCAGCCAGTGGAACTCTCCACACATCCATCTAGTCATATTTCAAGGGAGTTACCACTGTTGCACCCTTCCGCTCCAGCGAGGGCAACAACCATGCAGATTGTGCGCACGCACTTCAATGCCAAACCATTGGCACAATCAATTAACCACAGGGGCGTGCCCCCTCTTATGTCACATGCCATACAAGCTTTGGGCACAGTCCCTTTATTGTTGCTTCTGACTCTACCAGTGGAACTCTCCACTTTTACATTAAATTTCATTCCAAGAGAGTTATCACTTACATTTGAAACTTCAACAGAAGTCAACAAATTTCCTTTAATTTTCGAGAGTCGTTCAATTCCAAGGAGAAGAGCACGTCCATCTGCCCGCTGGGCAAGAATTGTGAGGAGATACTTGAGGGTCCCAACGTCGACCCCCAAGTCCAAATCCGATCGCCGGGCACGGCAACAGGCCAGGGGACCTTCACCCCCCTCTTTGTTTGAATCATCTTTTATTTTGCTCAGCACATCCCCGGGGGTTCTCCACATTCCCTCCCCACGGGAGGCTTTTTATTTTCATTTGTTTTATAATCCAGCGTACACCAGGCATCGCGCCCATTTTTGGCCATCCAGTGCCCCACGTGGCACATCTTTTAGCACCTTACGTTGTGCACCTTCCATGTTGGCCCCTCGCGGCCCTTTTGTTCTTTCATGTTATCCGGGCCATCCGGATTTTGTTTCCTACCCAAGGCATCACGCCCTACCTATCCTCCAAACCCCTCCGGGCCCTCCGGAGTTTCCAAATTCTTCTCATGTTGACCCATGTGTTTTCAATCGGGTCCTTCGACCCTTCTCGCATTGCTTTCGGGGCTTTAGTCCCCACTTGTCCTTTTAAATTCGAATAAAAAAAAATGTAAATTCGTGTAGACCCTCGAGTCTCGCCCCAACGTAGGGCATTCATCTTTTTTTGTAGTCTTCGCATCTCCATTTTAATCAGGTCCTTCGACCCTTCTCGCATTGCTTTAGGGGCTTTAGTCCCCACTTTGCTTTTTTTAAATTCGAATAAAAAAATGTAAATTCTCTTAGGCCTCCGGGTCCCGCCCTAGCAGGGAATTCGTCCTTTTTGTATTTCATTCCCCCCATGTTTTCAATCGGTCCTTCGACCCTTCTCGCATTGCTTTAGGGGCTTTAGTCCCCACTTATGTTTTTAAATTCGAATAAAAAAATATAAATTCGTGTAGACCCCCCGGGTCTCGCCCCCAGCAGGAGCATTCGTCTTTTATTTTATTGTCACCTCCATTTTTCAATCGGGTCCTTCGGCCCTTCTCGCACGTGTTCTTTTAATTTTGAATAAAGAATTTGTCAAATTCCCTTAGACCTCCCGAGTCTCGCCCCCAACGCAGGGCACATCCGCCCCAGCGCAGAGCATGGGCATTCGTCTTCTTTTAATCCTCCAAGTTCTTACTTTGAAAATTTTTTATCTACCAAGTGTCGAGAAAATCCCTAAAAAGATGAATATTTGTTTAGCATTGTCATGCTGTCCAGCATTTTTTCGTTATGATAAATCCGCGCCAGGAGTCCCGCACTCTCTCCCGAGTCATTAAGGTTTGCCCTGGGCATGGGTATCCACACACACTTCACGGCGCCCACAGCCGTTTGCTCTCGGTTGACACCATCATCGTCACAGCCACGCCTGAACGGCGTTCGAAGTCTGTTTTTTCCTCCTTATTCGGCAGAAGTATGGGTAGTATGGGTAGCTGGGCAGAGGGAACCTTCCTGAAGCACCCTCCTGATGAAGGGGAAGTCTTAACAGAATGGGCAGAATCAGAATCCAATCAAATGACCAATCAAAATGAATTTCCAATGCATGTCAAGAGGACAAAGTCTCCGCGGAGATCCAAACGGACCCGGCCGTAAGCATGCAACAATCAAAAATCAAATCAATCAAATCAATAGGCATGTCAAGAGGGCAAAGTCCCCGCGGAGATCCAAACGGACCCGGTCGTAAGCATGTCCCTACAATCAATTGGTCAATCACTTAAAATTCCAAAATATTCAAGTGATTCAAAGCCACGTGCTTCATAAGACATCCCTTCTAATGGTTGTGCCAAGGAAGAAACCCGAACCCAACTCATCGAATACCCATATCCAAGCTTATCTCCAGAATTCTCTTTTTTTTGCCAGACTTTAGTTGTCTATTTCAGGCGTGGCTTTGATGGTTACACAGTTAACCATGTGCAATCGGCTCGTGGGCACCACGTTAAACTGCACGCCCTACTCTAGGCGTTCTTTAATGACAAGGGAGGTAGCAAAGGACCCCTTCGCCGGTCAATTTTCATAATTTTCAATGCCACCACGGCATGGCAATATTCCAAAATCACAAAAAAAATCAAATATTTCAAAATCACAAAAAAATCAAAATATTCCAAAACCAACAAAAAATCAAATATTTTCCAAAACTCCAAATAAATCAAATATTTTCAAAAAAAAAATACAAAAAATCAAATATTTCCAAAATCCAAACAAATTCAAATATTTTCAAAATCCCATAAAAATCAAAATATTTTCAAAAAAAAAATCACAAAAATCAAATATTCCAAAACTCCAAACAAATTCAAATATTTCCAAAATCTCCACACAAAAAATCAAATATTTTCTAAAAATAAAAAAATCAAATATTTTGAAAATCCCCAAAAATCAAATATTTCCAAAACTCCAAACAAATTCAAATATTTTCAAAAACTCCACAAAAATTCAAATATTTCCAAATTTTCAAACAAATTCAAATATTTCAAAAAAAATCCAAAACAAAAATCCAAATATCCCAAAATTCCAAACAAATCCGAATATTCCAAACTCCACAAAAATTTGAATATCAATCAAATCCAAAAATTTCCCCGATGGTATTGCACAGGGCAAGCTCTGCCTCTTTGCGCCAGATCCATTTGGTTCCTCATTTTTTTTGCACTCCGAACTCCTTATCCAAGATCATCCTCATGGTCAAACAAACAAACAAACGAATTGAGTGTACTACATCTGTTGTTGACTACATTATGCATGCTCCATGCTATGAATGAACTGTGTTTTTCCATGATGTTTGTTATCTTGGCTAACGAGTTTTGAGTGCAGGACTCGAGTTACCTCATCCGGCGCTACATCAGGTTGCTGCTGCCTTCACCATCAAGTTATCTATAATTATACCTCTAGAGCACACCAGGGACCTTGTGGCTTTGAGGAATCTGAGATTTGAGTTCCCCTCTATCAAAAACGATGATTATCCCAGTGGATCCTTAGCCATACGGATAGGCTGTTACGCTTGGCTTGTGGGAACGACGGACCCATGCATACACCCTGGTCCTGACTCACCAGCGTAACAATATTATCCTTGGTTATATTTTACTCCCCTTTTAATCTTTTTTTCCCTTTAGCCCAGCATACATGCATATTAAAATCACAGTGAAAACCACTATTCCAAGGCAATTTAAGGGCCATCCGCGCTCAAATTCCAAAGCAACCTGAATATTCCACTCAGAGTCCAGTACTCAGTTTATCATAAAGTTGTTTGAAGATCTTCTTTTCGGAGAGAAACTCATCCATCATGGATCCTTATCATTTTCTTTACTTTACTTTTCGATCCACCTCCGGTCGTGGCAGCCCCACACGAAGGTGAAACCTAACGGATTACGTCCTTAGGTACTTCCCGACGACGGAACTTGATCTCGCATTTGTCTTTACTTTGTAGCTTAGTTGTCTGTGATTGATGAGTTTCCTCTCCAAAAAAAAAAAAAAGTTTCTGAAGAGCAGCTTTATTATGAATTGACGAACAGCTCCAGTCATTCGTCACTTCAGCGCGTGTCTCTTTTTAAACTTGACGTCTACTTTTCAGTCCACTTCACTTCACTTCACTCCACTGTGCTACGCTACATTTTCATTACGCTCCATTTCATTCCACTCCATTTCACTTCACTCCGCTTCGTGTACCTTCGCTTGCTCCCCTGCAAAGCAGACGTCAAGGTTGGGCATCTGTAGACACGCGAATTTTCCCACCGCGGGAAAGTTTTCGAGTTGCGTGTAATGCCCAAAATGACCCTCATTTTGCCTTGAAAGAGTATTTTTCGGATATTTCTTGAATTTCATCCATTTTCCTTGTGGCTTCCCCCAGGAGGGGTCTGGTCGCAAAAGGTCACTCAGCGAGGGAATAGCGACGGACAAATTTCCGTCGCTAATCTGTCACCAATCAGTGACGAATTAACGATGACAAAATATTCTGTCGCTGAACCGCCTTTCAAATTCGCGACCACTTCGGTCGCCGCGTTCTTGAAGAACATTGAGAAGCGTCGATTCGGTGGACGCGATTCATGAATTTCCATCGCTAATCTGTCGCCAATTAGCGACGGATTAGCGATGACCAAAATATTCTGTCGCTGAACCGCCTTTACAATTCGCGACCACTTCTGTCGCCGCGTTTCTTGAAAAACATTGAAAGGCGTCGGTTCGGTGGACGCGATTCATGAGCTTTCCGTCGCTGTTTCGTCGATGTTCCGTCGCTAAACTAGTCGCCGACCTAACTCTTTATTCGCGTCCGTTCCGGTCGACGCGTTTCATTAAAAGGCGTCCACTTCACTGGACGCGATTCAAAAAAGTCAAATCAGCGTCCCGTCGGCTGACAACGTACTCACGGGTCAGTTGCCTCGAAACCATGCGAGTCTAAAACGCGTCCAGTGTACTGGACGCGATTTTAAGGCGGTTCAGCAATTCGCGCTTATCAAACCGACCTTCTTAAAAGCGGCGTCTGTCCTGGACGCGATTTTGACCCAGAACCTAAAAAACTCAACCAGCAGCCTTCTTTCAAAAAGGGGGCTTTCATTTCGGTTTTGGCCGGGGTTTAGAGAGAGAGAGGGTTTCTAGAGAGAGAGTGAGGATTCTAGAGAGAGAGAGAGGGGGTTCTTCCCGGTGGAGCTTTGCCTCGTCGCGTCTTCCTCGCCATCCCCGTCGTCTCCTGCCCGACGTCGCCGTCTTCCTCGCCATCGCGCACATCCAACGGAAGCCACGTCATCGTCCCCTTCCTCCTCTCGTTTTCCCTCCACAGCGCCGTTACGCCGCCCGGCCTCCTCGGGGAAGCACCCCACTTTTCCCTTCCTCCGGACCCCACGTGGTCCTTTCCATTTTCATTTGGGCCCTACGTTGCCCCTTTTCCTTTTCATTTTACACATCATGCATGCACGCACCACTTTCCAATTTTTAGGGGTTTAAAGACCACCCAAAAGGTGTGTCCTTTCCCTTTTCTTATTTATGTCTTTCATTTCCATTGTTGTATTCATTTACTGCACATCGGGCTAATCCCGTTGTTCTTTTTTATTGTCTTCTGTATCAGGTACCCGAGCTGAATCTCCTTCCCCGGCCGGCCGGTGGAAGGAGGAGGAAAGAACCCACGCCCACACATCCCGCTTCTTCTCTACGGGTGAAAGGTACACGTCACCTCCTTTCCTACCCGTCCCTACTTTTGGTGCTTTTTAGGAAAAGTACCTGGCGATCATGATCCTTGTCTTTCATTTTTTGTCATTTTTCTCCGCTTTTTCTTTATGACCCGTGTTCTTCGTCCCCCCCTAAAAAGGGGGAGGAAAACGCAGTCTACAGTCCCGGGACTTCCTTCTGCTGCTGACGTGACTTTCGCTCCTTGAAAATTTACGCTTGCTCCGGCGGACGAGAGTGGATATGATGGGTGTAGTGGAAAGCTGTATGGCCAGTGGAGGCGTAATGGGTATAATAGCAAGAGGTTGCTCGGGTTCGGTTGCCAGTGTTGTTGGCGTAATGGGAGGTGTAATGGTTGGTACGATGGTTGGTGGAGGTTTAATAGTGGAAGGCTTAATGACAATGGATGGTAATATGGGAGGTGTAGGTAAATGGCGTACGAACATGACCTCGGAAGGCTCATCATCGTAGTGCCAAGTGGTTTCGCGGATGAGTTGGCAACTGGCAACTTTAGCCCGAGCAACAGGCTGTGATGGTGGTGGAGGTTGTTGTTGTGGAGGTATGGGAATCAGAGCAGGCGCAACGTAGGGCGCAGGAGCTTCTTGATAAATTGGGGCATCATAGGGCCCTGTTGGAGGTTGATGGGTTGTCCAAGGAGGACGAATCAGTGGACACCTGGGTGGAGGCATGCCACGGTAAATAGGTGGATTATGCGGAGGCGCATATGATGTGGGTGTCGTGTGGTGGTGAGGTGGATGGTGGATGACGTCCACTGATTCATTCTGACTCAGATGAATTTGATCAAAAAGCTCTGCGATCGGGGAGTCCATTAGATGTGTCTGGATGTAACGTCCCCATTCGTAGAACTCCTCCATGGAGGTGATCTGGTTCATGGCCAGGATGTGCCTGAACCTTGGAGTAGAGTTTGAAATGATTATTTTAATTTGCTCTGACTCCGAGAGCTCATACTGAAGGCGTATGGCCATCGACCTCCAACGGTCAGCAAACTGTACAAATTCCTCGTTGGCCCCCATCTTCTCGGATGTCAGATCCGTGATAGAGAGATAGGGGCTGACGCGGTCCTTGTACCTCTGAAGGAATTTTTTGTGTAGAGAGCGGAAGTCTCCTGCCTCACTTGGCTCTAGAGAGTAGAACCATTCGAGTGCAGGGCCATCAAGAGATTTTCTAAATAAATATGCCAACGTGATGGGGTCACGTTGCCAATGGGAGGACTCATAGAGGAATTCTTTAACATGAATGTAGGGATTACCCGTGCCATTGTACAATCGGTATGACGGCATCTCCGAAGGAGGAACGTAAATTTTTTGGAGAGCCGGCATGGCGGCAACGGGGTTACCCTTGGAATTTGAAAATTCATTGATTTGATTCTCCAGAGTGTTCAATCTCCGGAGAAGAGCATGTTCTGGAGAAGTGAGGGGTTGCTGGGCCTGTGAGGAAGTACATGGAGGTGGCCTTGAATTAGTGGGCCTTCCCAAAGGACGGTCTATTCGGACCAGAGCACGGGAGTGCAAATGGCCAGGGGGCCAAGGTGATGAAGAATGTACAGGGGTACGTGGCGAAGTCGCCGGAATATACAAAGGTGGGTGCCTAGGGGAAGGAGAGGGAGAAGGAGTCGCAGCTGGAGTCACACCCTCAACTAAAGATTGGATTATATTAAGTTGTTGAGGGGTGAGCTGATCTAGTGCATGCAGAACATGCTGGACTGTGGGGTCCCTGGTCGGGATAGGCTCCTGCCGGGTTCTGATTGGAGGCAAATGTGAGGGGACATCATATTGGTTAGTGCGCGGTGTGCGCACATGACCATAGGAAGTGGACGTTTGTCCCTTACGGTGGTGAGATGGACGGACATGAGATTGAAAAGATTGGACACTTGAATTATCCTCATAGTCCTCATAATAATCAGCATGATAATATGGGTCCATTTTAACAAAGCAATAAGCAAACAAGTTGAACAAAGATTAATCAATCAATGTGTGGTTCAAACAAGTTGTGAGCTTAACGCTTGTTTTAGGAGTTTCACAATTATTTAAAAGGATTGAAAAATATTGTGTCACTCCAGATGAGATTCTAGTTGGGTAAATGAAGAGTACTTCGGCGTATAGCTAGAATCACAGTCTCACCACGCAACAAACGGATATCTAACCCGGGTCAACGAAAGGGTACCTCCTGCTCGGTCCGCCGTGAGGGAATCCACGGGGTACGAAGTCTTACGGGGTTCCGGAAGAAGGTTCACTGGTCTAAAGGGACGGAATGCCCAATGGAGAGTTTGCCCTCACCGGAAGGGGTGTGTGGAGCCTAGGAATATGAGGGAAGGAGGTCCCCCGACCGATGCAAAATGCCCGCAATGCAACAGTTTATAACACAAATGACAAAAAGAGGCGTTTCTGTCAACAGTTAAAATCGCGACGAGCACAGCCGCCGCGACTAAAAAAACACGTCCAGTCACTGCGACGCGGCAAGGAAAGCCCACGCGAGGTCCCTGTGGACGATCTCTGTAAACAAAAACGTGTCGCCTTCAGCCGCCGCGACAATAAGCATGCACTAAATCACGTCCACTAGGTATGACGCGCATCAACTCAGAAATCCCTCCTCAAAATAAAATTCAAAAAATAAAAGACTGGAGCAAAACACGTCAGCTTTACCCGACGCGATTCAAGCCAGTGACCCTGCCCGACGAAAAACAAACAAATGGCTCAAAATCGCGACGGCTGTACCCGCCACGATTCAAGCCAGTAAACGAAACTGAAAAAATTTTCACAAACAGAACACACACATGCACGCACCACAGTTTGAAATGAAATTTCTAAACACTAATGACTCGACTAATCAAGCTAACTAAACATGGTTTAAACAAAATAAAAATGCTAATAAATACAATAAAATAAATACGCCACGTGGGGCGAAAACGCGGCACACGTGGGTGCCAAAATATAACGCCACGTGGGGCGTAAAAAGAGGTACCCAGAGCCGAAATAAAGAGAGTCCCACCGTGATCGCCAAGTTGTAGATGCGGTTATTTCCCCGTCCCGGAAAAGACGAGAAAATGATCGTCTCCACACGGAAATAAAGAAACGGAAAGCGCGATCTCCAGGTACTTTTCCTAAAAAGTACCAAAAGTAGGGACGGGTCTAACAGGGTATGTGTACCTTTTGGGCCCGTGGAAAGTAGCGGGATGTGCGTGCGGTGGGTCCTTCCTCCTCCTTCCACCGGCCGGCCAGCGAAGGAGATTTAGCTCGAGGTACCTGAAGAGGACAGAAATAGAAACGGATTAGGCGGACATGTAGTAAATAAAAAAGACAACGGAAGACAGCGGACAGGACACAAAACGGTGTGGGCGCACCTTCTAACTACGAAAATGAAAAACCCCTAACTAGACAGGGAGGGAAACATGCACGTGTGTGCGTGTGTGTTGTCTGGTGACCCGGACAGGGGGAGAGAAAGGCTGTGAGAGCCCGGAAATAGCATGGTGGATGGCGACGCCTCGTCGTGGAGCGTACGGCGTGAATCATCCTCCGGCTCCGGAACGGCAGCTTTTGGACAGCGGGATCGTCCTACTGGAACTTCCGGTGGACGTGGAACAGAATGGTAGGTAGGCGACACGTTGGACGGGCAGGGCTTCGCCACTCTGGGGGTGGGTAAGGTCTCTCTCTCTCACTGCTGCGGAGGGGGCTTGTATATATAGACTCACTATCTTAAATTGCGTCCAACCCAGCGGACGTTTTTCACGTAAAATTGCGGCCATAGGAAACGTCGCGATTCATTAGGTCGGCCAGATGTCCCGTCAACTTGCCAAAATATGATGATTACGGCACGCAGCAATCTTAAGAATTGCGTCGACTATAGTCGTCGCATTTCGGAAGGTCAAATCGATTTGACAACCATGACCTCATTTGCGTCCATAAAACGCGTCCATCATACTGGTCGCAATTAACAACAGCTGAACATTTGTAACGCTGTAACTGGCGGTTCTTAATCGCAGCGTGCTATCTGGGCGCGATTCAGAGTCTGACACCGTACTGACAACGTTCTGACGCCTGACAGGGGCATGGTGCGCGCAGGGCGGTTAAGAATCGCGTCGTACAACCACGACGCGTTTCAGAGCCTGCCACAGGTGTCAGAACATACGCGCTCTGGCACAGCCTGAAATTGTTAACTTTTTAACTGCGGCGGCTGTCATGGACGCCCTTTAACGTCGGTTAAGTGTTGCGTCCTGTAAGGCGGTAGCTGAATTGCGTCACCTCAGGGCGTCGCGCTTATGGCATTTAATATGCGGCCGCCGGTTTGGTCACGATTTGAAACAGTGCTGATTCTTTTTGGGTTTTTCTAGACTCTTTTGTAGACTTATGTAAAAGATCCTAAAAAGCTTTAAAAGACTGGAAAGTTCTAAAAATTCTCAAAGTAAAATAGGAAATTCGGGGAAATCACTTAAAAAGGTAATCAAAGACAAACACTTTGAGGCATTACAATGCAACTCGAGATTTTGTCCAATTTGGGTAAAAGTGGCGTGTCTACAGCTACAAGTGACTAGAAACAAACACAAGAGTCACTGTCCCATTGTCGTCTTTCCCTCAGCCGGACGTACAACTCAAACTAAGGAGTGAGGGTGTCCAGGACAGATGACACAGACCTCAACGGTACCACACAAGTACCTGGACAAGCCCCGAGCTAACAGCCTGGCTCACAGAGAACCTGGGACACCCAACTGGAGAGGTAACCACGGTAGGCGTCTACTACCTGACACGCATACAGAAACTACGTGCGCACCGCACAAACCATGTGAAACCTCATGTAAACCTCGTGTACTAACGGTCCACAACACGTGAACACCACCTGCCTCGTGTGAACACTATGTCCACAGGAAAACTACTAGCTAGCTACGTAACCTGTGAGCTAGCCTCAAAAACCACACGCTTCCTAGAGTGCCACAAGTGCCAATGCACTGCTCACTAACACTGAGGATACCGATAATGATAATCAGATAGTCATAAACCATGCACAAACAGGGCCTCTCGGGCCAAGTCGTGACAACCCATTGGGTCGCCTTCAGAAGGCGTCGCCACGACATGTCGCCTTCAGATCCAGAACGCGACCTACTTACATGTCGCCTCCTGATCCTTAATGCGACACATCGCTGTGTCGTATTCAGGACGTGACATAGGGACCTGTCGCCTTATCAGGCGAGAACCCTAATCCGAGCTCTCTCCATGACAGCCCATTCCACTCCATATAAACCACCCTTAATTCTTCATTTTCATGCTTTTGTGAATACCTAAGCATGGTATCTAAGGTTAGAAACGCATTAAACTGGTTGGAACCCTATCCCTTGCGATTTACACCCCAAAAACGGGAAGAGTTCACCTACCTTCGCGAAGAATGCGTTATGCAGCGATCTCCCGGCATTTCCCCTGCTTCTCCCGGACTCCCTGCAGCGAGGACACGCCGAAGACGCCAAAACCCAGCAGAAATCGCCACAACTCCTCCCCCTGGCTGAGCAGAACCCTTGTGCGTTTTGCTTGGCTGGGGTTATTTAAAAACCTGCAGCGGTTCAGACTGCGACGCATCGTGGCGTCGCGATTAGGTCGCAACGGACCTGAGTGTCGCCTTCTCAATGCTCGCTGCCCTGAGCGCTACACGTGGCGCACATGCAGACGCTCAACACTTCAAGACGGCCACATGAACGCGACGGCCACCTCTGTCACGTTAAGAACGCGACACACCTTCCTGTCGCGATGACAGGCTGAGGAATCTAGGGTACTGTAGGCCCAAACTGTCGGCCCAGTAAGCCCCAGAAACACATGCACGACACACAAGCCACATTAGCCTCACATTGGCCACCGCAAGCGCTAAACACATGATTTACGAGGATCCGAAAAATGCGCGACGTTACATTACTATCATCTAAAAAGAAATTTCGACCTCGAAATTCATAATACAATTTCAAATATAATTTACACATACATTTACAAATACTATCATCTAAAAGGATTTAAAACATTACTCGAACAAGTAAGGATATCCTTTAGACATTTCGTCGGCTAACTCCTAGGTATCCTCACCACCCAGTCTATTTTCCCATCTGACTTTAAATAACTCAATTTCTTTATTTCGCAACTTTTTCGTCTTGTGACCAGTAATTTGTACCGGATATTCTGGCATGGACATGTCCGGTCTCAAATCACTTCCTTGATAACTGATTATTTGTGCTGGGTCCTCAATACACTTATTTAACATGGAGACATGAAAGATATCATGAACATCTACAAAATCTGCTGGCAAATCCAGTCTATACGCTATCTCCCCAATTCTTTCCAACACCCGGAAGGGTCCCACATATCTCGGACTCAGCTTTCCCTTCTTACTGAATCTCACAATACCTTTGCTAGGAGAAATTTTTAGAAAAATATAATCTCCAACTTCAAATTGAAGTGGCCTTCTCCGATTATTAGCATAACTTTTCTGCCTACTCTGAGCTGTTTGCAATTTTTCGTTAATAAACTTTACCAACTCTGTAGTTTGCTGAACTAACTCAGGGCCTACTAACTGCCTCTCTCCCACTTCATGCCAATTTAAGGGTGTTCTACATGGTCTTCCATATAAAGCTTCATACGGTGCCATCCCAAGGCTGGTATGGTAACTATTATTATAAGCAAATTCCAACATACCCAAATGATGCTCCCAGCTACCGCCCCAAACTAAACAACAAGCTCGTAACATATCTTCAATTGTCTGGATAGTTCTCTCTGTTTGACCATCCGTCTGCGGGTGGTAAGCTGAGCTATACCTCAACTCAGTGCCTACAACTCTCTGCAGGCTTCTCCAAAAACCTGAAGTAAATCTGGGATCTCTATCAGATACAATTGACTTCGGAACACCATGAAGTGGAATAATTCTATCAGCATACACTTTTGCTAATTTATCCACTGGCCAAGACATACTCACTGGCACCAATCTGCACACTTTAGTCAATCTATCCACAAACACCCATATTCCATTATGACTTGATGTTGTTCTCGGTAGGCCTGCCACGAAGTCCATAGCAATATCATCCCACTTCCACTGCGAAATGGGTAACGGTTGCAATAGACCTCCAGCTTTCTGATGCTCTGCCTTAATTTGCTGACACACAACACATCTTGAAACAAATTCAGCTATTTCCTTTTTCATATGAGGCCACCAGAAATACTTCCTCAGATCCTGGTACATCTTAGTACTGCCTGGATGGATAGTGTACCGGGATTTATGAGCCTCTTCTAACACTCTCTGCTTCACTTCTCTTTCTGCTGGTACAAATAACCTGCCTCTGAGCCTGACCACACAATTATCATCAAGGGTAACTCCTTCCATTTTCACAATTTCGGCTAAATTTGCATCTACTTTCTGAGCTTCAACAATCTGCCAATACAAAGATGGCTCTAAAGTATTACTGGCTGGTACTGCCCGCCGCTGACTACTCGGCATGTACAAGGAGTTTTCTGCTATCTCCTCATACAACTTCCATTCTTTAATCATCATGTGACTTACATAAGCTTTCCTGCTTAAGGCATCAGCTACAACATTGGCCTTACCCATATGGTAAGCCAAACTAAAATCATAATCCTTCAAATATTCCACCCATCTACGCTGGCGAAGATTTAAATCCTTCTGAGAGAAGATATACTTTAAACTTTTATGATCTGTAAAAAATTCAAATCTTTCGCCATACAAATAATGCCTCCACATTTTCAAAGCAAATACAACTGCTGTCAATTCTAAATCATGGGTGGGATAATTCTCTTCTGCTGGCTTCAATTGCCTGGATGCATAGGCTATCACTTTGCCATGCTGCATTAATACTGCGCCCAGCCCTCTTCTAGATGCATCTGTATACACAACAAATCCACCACTTATTGCCGGTAGTGTCAATATTGGTGTTGTAGTAAGCCTTTTCTTTAATTCCATAAAACTTCTCTGACACTCTCCGGACCACACAAATGGCACACCCTTCCTAGTCAGTCTAGTCATGGGTGCCACAATCTTAGAAAAATCTTATATGAAGCGCCTATAATAGCCTGCCAGCCACAAGAAACTCCTAATCTCTGTAATTGTCTTAGGCACTTCCCACTTCATCACTGATTCCACTTTATTTGGATCGACTGCCACTCCATCTACCGAGATGACATGACCCAAAAACTGAATTTCCTTTAACCAGAACTCACGCTTACTAAATTTAGCAAACAACTGATTATCTCTTAATAACTGAAGAGTAAACCTCAAATGAGAAGCATGCTCCTCTTCAAAAGCTGAATAAATCAGAATATCATCTATAAAGACCACAATGAATTGGTCCAAGTACGGATGAAAAATTCTGTTCATCAGATCCATGAAAGCTGCAGGAGCATTGGTCAGCCCAAACGGCATAATCACAAATTCATAGTGACCATATCTAGTCCTGAAAGTTGTTTTATCTATATCCTCCTCTCTGATTCTTAATTGATGGTACCCTGACCTCAAGTCAATTTTAGAAAACACCTTGGCTAACTGTAATTGGTCAAACAAATCATCTATTCTTGGCAACGGGTATTTATTCTTAATGGTCACATCATTCAACTTTCTATAGTCAATACACATTCGAAAGCTTCCATCCTTCTTTTTTACAAATAACACTGGTGCTCCCTACGGGGAGTGACTCGGCCTAATAAACCCTTTTTCTAACAATTCTTCTAATTGCTTCTTCAACTCTTTAAGCTCTGCCGGTGCCATCCGATAGGGTGCTTTAGAAATCAGCATGGTACCCGGCAACAACTCAACAGTAAAGTCCACCTCTCTGTGTGGAGCTAAACCAGGCAACTCATCTGGAAACACATCTGCAAATTCCCTAACGACGGGAACTGCCTCAACTAACTTACTAGTTTCTATCAAAATTACAGAAGCTAAGTAAGCTACACACCCCGCATTAATCAACCTTCTAGCTCTAATTGCAGAAATTATAAACTTAGAAGCACAAAAAGGCATACCTTGATATTTAAATACATAACCATTGGGGTGACAAAACCTGATCCTTTTCTTCCTGCAATCTAGCATAGCTCCATAGGCCTCAAGCCAATCCATACCCAAAATAATATCATAATTAGTCAACTGTAAAGCATATAATCGACCTGGCATCTGGTTCCCTTCAAACACCACTGGAGCCTCATCTATATAACACGAGGTGAGCATAAACTCACCAGAGGGAACTTCCACTACTAATTCACATGATTTTTCTTCTAAAGGATGAGCCATACTATCCAGGAATTCTTCAGAAATAAATGAATGCGAGGCACCTGAATCAAATAGAACTTTTGCTGAATATTCATAAATAGGGATAGTACCTTCTATCATATTCGATGCCTTCGCCTGGGCATGGGTGATAGCCATAACCCGGCCCCTACCTCTCTGCTGTGGTGCTCCTCTGCCACTAGGGCTGTTCATAATTCGGTTCAAACCAAAAAACCGAACCGAACCGGCCAATTCGGTTCGGTTCGGTTCGGTTTGAGAAGTGTCACGGTTCGGTTCAGTTTTGCACAGTGAAACCGAATGAACTGAAAATATATAATAAATATATTTTAATAATAAATATAACATAAAAGCGCGCCTAGCCAGTGGCTAGGCGCGCTTCTTCCTTTGGGGGCGGCCTGGGTTCGAAACCCAAGACCGCCCCGCGCGTTTAGTTTAGGTTTTTTTTTCGGTTCAAACCGAACCGAACCGGTTCGGTTCGGTTCGGTTTGAACCAAATTTCGGTTCGGTTCAGTTTCCTCTAAAAAGAGGTCTAAACCGAACCGTGAACAGCCCTATCTGCCACGACCTGCCGGTGGCTGCTGAGACTGCTGCAGTTGCTAAACACCTCTACCATAACCATATTCCCTCGGATAGGGACAATTACGGATCAAATGCCCCAGCTGATTGCAGTTAAAACACCTATAGCCTGGTGGAAGGGTAGGCTGCCTGGCGGTACTTTGCTGCGATTCCTCCACCTCTGGCTTACCACGACCCTGCTGAACTTGCTGACGACCTCCCCATCCTCTTCCTTTACCTTTAAATGCCTGTTTTAATTTCTGACCCCACTTACCAAAACCTGATGAGGAAGGTCCTGCTGATGCTTTGCCCTTACTCACACCCGCTGACTGCTGGAGTAGCCGGAAACTACCCGAACCTGACTCGCCCACCTAACGAGTCCGAACTGCTCTTTCCAGAGTAGCCGCTCTCTGGGCTGCTTCTTCAACTGTTCTACACATTAATGGTATCACTGTAGTCTGCAATTCTGGCCTCAAACCACGGATAAAATATTCAACCATCATAGCATTATCCGTGACAACATAGGGTGCATACCTGCTCAGTGCCATGAACCGCATCTGATACTCCAGGACCGAAGTCTCACCCTGCTGCAAGGTCCTGAACTGCTCCCTTTTTGCCTGCTGCACTTGAAGAGGAAAGAATGTATCGTTAAATACTTCAAGAAATTCAGGCCAGGTAATAGCACCCTCTATTCTGCCTGCAAAGGTGGTCTGCATCTTCAGATGCCACCATTCCTGTGCAAATCCCCTCAGCTGATAAGTAGCCAACAGAACTCTGTCCGCTGCCGGACACCTCATTGTCATAAAGACCCTCTCAATCTCATGAATCCAGTGCTCCGCTATATCTGGATTCGGCCCTCCTGTATAAGTGGGCGACTGCAACCTCAAAAACCTTTCGACTTGCACCAATGGCTCTTTTGCCGCAATCATGGGTGGTGATGGTGGTACTGGTGCCACAAAAGGTACCTCCACCCCTGGCTGTGGTGGAACTGGGGCCACAGGTACCGCCTCTTCGATCACTGGTGGTACTGGTGCCTGCTGATCCATCCTCATCCGAATATCGGTGAGGCTCTCCCAAATCCTTTCTATCATCCGCTGAGTCGACTCCTCAGGGTCATCTCCTCCACCACCCCAGTCTTGTCACGTTCTAGCAAAATTACATTTACTGAATATGACAGATATTAAACACGACGAACAACACAAGATTTGCTCATAACTAACTAGATTTGCGAAAATTATTACATGATACTCCTCATTATAGTCTAAATGAGGAACAAGCAAAAGTAAATTGTAGCCTTATTACATTCTCATTTCTGTCTATTACGAAAAACAAAAGATAACTACAAGGCACTTCTTGGCATAAGGTGGTCCTCTCAGCACTCAAGTCCTCCTTAAGCAATATCACCATCTTGTTCACCTAAAAATGTTAAATTGAGTGAGCTAACTAGCCCAGTAGGATTCAACTCCTTTAATTTAAAAGGATTCAAATGTATATATCCAAGGTGAGAACGAGTAAAGATTGCTAGTACGGAGTGTTCAAAATAACGAATAAGCAATATAATTTGATAACACATATTAGACAAGAACAATTTTAGAAGCAAGATCAATAACTCAGGATGAAATTTGAATTCAGAATCAGACACATTATCACACACACAAGCATGATGTGATGACTAATCAAGCACGAACTGATGCATGCCAACATCCACGATGTCCTTATCGCCCCCGCGCGGCCACTGACAAATTCGGGCGCTCCCCCCAGGATTGAACCAGCCTTTTATTTGCCAGGCATAATTTCTAAATGAGTCCGAGACTCTCAAATTGTCATCATCACACACTCATCATTGTAATGAGTCAAGGATACACAAGGGTTCATTCAAAGTTTACACACAAGAGTGAAGGAACTCTGTTTCCTTACTAATTTCAGAAATTGATAATCCTTCGGGGTCAATTTTGTTCAGAACTTTGGAGAAATGATTTATGATAAAAGAAGGGTAACATGACTGGTTCTAGTAGGTATTTAGGTGGTAAAAACCATAAAACTTAGGTGGACTACTAGTTGGAACAATTGGATAAGATTTGCATCAAGGAACGGAGCAGAACAAGTGCTGGAAACATGGCACTGTCAGTACCTGTCGACAGGCACAAGCTTGCTATCGACAGGGGCTGGTTTCCAGAACTAAAATTTCAGTTCTGTATGTTCCTGTCGACAGCAAGATAAGGGGCTGTCGACAGCAACACACAGTGATGATTTTTTGGTTTCTGGAAATAGGTTCCTGTCGACAGCAAGAAGTTCGTCTGTCGACAAGTCCTATGTGAACTTTCAGAAAGTCATTAAATTCAACTCCAAATGGTTCTACAAAGTTCCTCTATCAATCCTAACATGATTAGGACTTTGAACAAGGATGTTTTCAGTTTTATAGCTCAATGTAACATGACAAGAAAATGGAAGAAAGATCATGGAATATAAATCACATGGATGATTAGCAAGAAGTTAAACTCAAGGGGATTTAATGGAGAACAATTTTCTCAGGACTCTTCTCTCTTTTTCATTGATCATATATCAAGTACACTCACTTGAGACTTCCATGGTCTCTTAACGAATCAATTTCACGAAGGAGAAAGAACTGTTATGGTTATATCTATACTATATCATGGAACTGATAGGATTTCAGATTTTAAACAAGTTGAGGGCATGAAAAATGAGTAATGTGTAACTTCCCATGGCTTAAGGACTAACTAAATATGAGGAAAGGTCTAGTTTCTACCATGGACAAACTCTCTAAACTTTGGAAAATAGCATGACTTCTTCAGACTTGAAAATCCCCTGACTTATCAGATTTGAAAATAGCATGCTAAGGTACCACATACCATTTACCAGCAATTCAAGGAGGAATAACAGGGGAACGAAGGAAGGTTAGGAAAATAATCCTACCTAAGGAAGAGCAAGTTCTTCCTTTCCTCAACGTGAAGAGTGGTTGCTATAGAAAAGAGCAGGTGCAGACGGTGCAAAGGTAGTGCAACACTACAACAGGGCAGCAGCTGCAGCTTCTCCTGGTAGTAATGGCAGAAGAACCACGTAGCCTCAACAGCAGCACATGGACACAAACAGGAGTGGGAAAGGTGTGTACAATGGATGTGGGAGGGTTTTTATAAACCCAGCAGGTTCTTCATGCAAACGGCACGTCGGCCCCTGAGGTGTCGCAATAAAAGCTATGAACTTTTACCATGTGACACGAGTTACATGCGCAATCCAAGGTTAAAAACTGTGGGTTAATGTGGTAACCCAAACTCCCAGATGCGCTAGCCTTCCCAGGGCCACCCACGTAGGCCTCCGGAAATTCCAGAAAAGACCATCCTGTAATTGCCCAATAATTCAACTGCCCATTAAGCTTGATGTAGACATGTTCAAATGGTATCCATTTGTCATGAAATTTTAACCATAGGCTAATATGATGGTTTTGCTAATTATGGTGATTTTTATTTAATTTTTAAATTTTATTTTACACTAGGTGAAAAATCACCCGAAAAATAGTCGCGTCGACTTAATCTCAAAGTCCGCACGTCGAAAAATTCAGATAATTACATTTCTGATTTCTCCAAATTTTTCTGAAAATTATGGTGTTCTCAGATTTTTATTTCGTTGTCGTTTTCTGGTGTCGCCCTGTGGAAGCGCGCACCTCTATGTACGACATTGGGGTAACGTACGTTACCACTAATTATACCTAAATATCAATTATTTCAGTTTAATGACAATCCTAATGTATATTAACCACATTATTCATATTTTTCTAGCACTTTAAATTTTTGGGGTGTTACAACTCTCCCCTACTAACAGAAATTTGGTCCTCCAAATTTAATAACACAAAGATGTGGTTACTGACCTGTAAATAATTACGGGTATTTGGTTCTGATGGCGTCTTCAAGTTCCCACGTTGCCTCTTCTTGTCCGCGTTTCCTCCATTGAATCTTCAACAAAGGAACTTCTTTGTTTCGTAGCTGCTTGATTTTTCGATCAAGAATTTGTACAGGTCTTTCTTCATATGCTAAGTTTTCTTGTATCTTTAGATCTTGATATCCAATGATGTGTTCCGGATCATAAACATATTTTATTAGCATTGATACGTGGAAAATATCATGTACATTAGACAATTGTGGTGGAAGTGCTAATTGGTATGTCACTTCTCCAATTCTTTTCAATATCTCAAATGGTCCAATGTACCTTGGACTCAATTTCCCCTTGATTCCAAATCTTCTAATTCTACGTCGAGGAGATACTTTAAGAAATACATGTTCTCCTTTCTGAAACTCCAATTCCCTTCTTCGACGATCAGCATAGCTTTTCTGTCCGTCTTGAGCAGCTTTCATTCTGTCTTGCACCAACTTGATAATTTATATGGTTTCTTGGATCATTTCAGGTCCAAGAATATGAGATTCTTTTAGTTCCACCCAACACAATGGTGATCTACATTAGTGACCGTACAAAGCTTCAAATGGTGCCATTTGTATTGTAGACTGATAACTATTATTATATGCAAATTCCATGATTGCTAAATGAGTGTTCTAGTCATTTCCAAACTCCAATATACAAGCACGGCACATATCTTCGATAACTTGGTTTACCCGCTCAGTTTGTCCGTCAGTCTGAGGATGAAATGTTGTGCTAAACTTTAATTTAGTCCCCAATGCATCTTGTAGTTCTTTCCAGAAATGTGAGGTAAGTCTTGCATCCCTATCTGACACTATATCCTTCGGAATTCCATGTAATGGGACAATTTCTTTCATATATAGTGCTGCTAAGACACCCACAGACCATCTTGTCTTGATTGCTAAGAAATGAGCCGACTTAGTAAGTCGGTCAATGATTACCCATATGGCATCAAATCCACCTCGTGTCCTAGGTAATCCCACAATAAAATCCATACCGATACTGTCCCATTTCCACTCTGGCACCTCAAGTGGTTTTAACTTTCCGACCGGTTTCTGATGCTCAGCTTTAACTTTCTGACATGTCAAGCATTTCGTAATAAAATCCACAATATCCTTTTTCATATTGCACCACCAGAAATGTTTCTTCAAATCTTGATACATCTTGACAGCTCCAGGATGAATGGTGTAACGTGCCCGGTGAGCTTCTTCTAAAATTTGCTTTTTAATCTCGGGATTATCCGGCACACACAACCTGTCTCGGAATCGAAGATTTCCTTGGGAATCTTCATTAAAATCAGGTTTAGTAATCAACTTTTCCTTGATTTCTGTCAACATAGGGTCATTGTCCTGTTGTTCCTTGATTTGCTTCAATAGTTCTGATTGAACTGTCAAGTTATTAATGATAACCCTTCCTTCTTGTGATTCCACCTTCAAGCTTAATGTGGAAAATTCTCTAGCAATTTCCACTCCCTTACTTGTAATTAGCATACTTTGGTTATAGGGTTTCTGCTGAGTGCATCCGCCACAGTATTTCCTTTCCCTAGATGGTACTCAATTTTGAAATCATAATCTTTAATATACTCCATCCACCTTCTTTGTCTCATGTTCAGCTCTTTTTGTGAAAACAAATATTTGAGACTCTTATGATCAGAGTACACTATAAATTGATTGTCATATAGGTAGTGTCTCTAAAGCTTAAGAGCAAAGACTACCGCAGCTAATTCTAAATCATGTACTGGGTAGTTCTTCTCATGAGTCTTCAATTGCCTTGATGCATAAGCAATAACTCTTCTATCTTGCATTAATACACATCCTAGTCCAATACTTGAGGCATCAGTATAAACCTCAAATAATTTCCCATCAACCGATAAAGCTAGAATTGGTGCCGATAATAGACATTCCTTTAATAACTGAAATGCTTGCTCGCACTTCTCACTCCATACAAATACAGCTCATTTTCTGGTCAATTGTGTGAGGGGCGAGGCAATTCTAGAGAAATTCTGGACAAATCGCCGGTAATAACTAGCCATACCCAGAAAACTTCTAACCTCAGTGAGGTTCTTTGGTTGCTCCCATCTTTGAATGGTCTCAATCTTCGAAGAGTCCACAGACAAACCTTCTTTTGAAATGATGTGTCCCAAAAACATTACTTGCTTCATCCAAAATTCACATTTACTAAACTTTGCATATAGTTTGTGATCTCATAATAATTGCAGAGTAATCCGTAAATGTGTCTCGTGTTCTTCTATGCTCTTAGAATAAATCAGTATGTCATCAATAAACACAACCACAAATTGATCCAAATAAGGTCTGAATACGTCATTCATTAGATGCATAAATGCAGCAGGTGCATTAGTTAATCCAAATGGCATCACTACAAATTCGTAGTGTCCATATCTTGTTCGGAAAGCTGTTTTGTGAATCTCCTGCTCTTGAATTCTGAGTTGGTGATATCTTGATCTTAAATCAATTTGGAAAAACACTGGGCTCCAGACAACTGATCAAATAAATCGTCAATTCTTGGAAGTGGGTATTTGTTCTTTATAGTCAACTGGTTTAACTGTCGATAATCTATACATAATCGCATAGATCCATCCTTCTTTTCAACAAATAACACCGGAGCACCCCAGGGTGATGTACTTGGTCTAATAAATCCTTTTTCTATCAATTACAATAATTGTCTTTTTAACTCCTTCAATTCTTCCATTGACATCCGGTAGGGTGTTCTTGAGATTGGTGTAGCTCCTCGTACCAATTCAATCGAAAAATTCACCTCTCTGCTAGGTGGTATACCAGGTAATTCTTCAGGGAATACATCAAAAAATTCCCTTACTACTGGAATATCTTCCAATCCCGCAATGTTCTGATTTAATAGGGTCATAGAAGCCAGATACCCTTGACAACCCTTCTGTACTAGCTTGCAAGCCTTTACTGCTGAAATTATTGGTATTCGTTTAATGTAGGGTTTATCAAAAGTTATGGAACAAATTTCCTTTCCTGGAAATGTGACCTGCCTTAATCGGCAATCTAAATTGACATGGTATTTAGATAACCAATCCATCCCGAGGATTACATCATAATCCCACATTTCCAAGCATATCAAATCACCATATAAGTTGTGTCCTTCAAATAGAATCTGACTATTAGGGTAATACTCCCTAAGCTTTTTACCTTCACTCAAAGGAGTTGCCACTTCCAGTTGTATAGGCAATGGGACAGGTTGTATTTCCAAAGATTTAGCAAAATCATAACCAACAAAGGAGTGCGTAGCTCCTGAATCAAGCAATACATGTGCAGGCTTTGAGTTTATTATTAGTGTACCTTCGATCAGTCCGCCTTCGTGTGAAGGGTCAGGCTCTACCTCTTGAATAGCTTGTATTCTCCCTTGTTTTGTTTGCCTTGCTTGGGGATTTGGTATGGCCGACCCATTCTTGATCATCGGACACTCTGAAATTCGATGCTGAGTGCTTCCACACTTGAGACATGCTCCCAATCTACGCCAACAAACCTCCGCCTTGTGTCCAATAACATGACAATGCGTACACACGTCCTTATTTCCACTTGGAACCTTCCCTATCTTCTTTCCAGATTGTTGAACTTTCGAGGCATTCCCCGATTCAAACTTTCTCTTTCGATCCGAAGATCCTGCTCCCGACCTTCCCTTAATTTTATCCACCATATCATTTGCAGCTTCCAAAGCCAAAGCTCTTTTGACCATCTCTGAATACGTAGTGATCAAATGAGAAGTTAACTGCATCATATAAATAGGGTGTAGTCCATGTAAGGTTTCGTACAAAGCACAGCGGAAACGCGAATCCCTCAGGTAGATATCGTTGCCGGCCGTCGGAATCGAACTTAAAACGGTAAACCACGCACAGGCAGATCTCATCTTTACCTTTGCGGGGTTGCGTAACTCCCGAATCCGGGGAGGAGGTGGCGCAGAAGGCGCCGGTGCTTCAAGCCGTTCAAGTGTCCGGCCTCTAGACGTATCCACGCGAGCTCCGGACGCAGACGGGATCTCCTCGTTCTCCACGCGTCTCCCGGATCTCAGCTCCACCATGTGCAGAGAGAGGAGAGAGAGGATGGGGGGCGCCCTGGGAGAGAGAGAGGAGGGGGCGGCCAGGGTTAAGCCTGGAGCTTGGCCCAGGGTTTAACTCTCAGCGTATATTTATAGACACCGCGGTTTTTCACAAAAACCCAGTCATTGTCTATAAAGAACACCTTGCCCAGTCTGCTCGGAACTCTTATGCGTGTGACCCTCTAGGCCCAACTGCTAGTCCAGTTTTCAGCCCATTAAGCTCAATAACTCTTTATTGACTTATGGTAATTAATTAACATCTCATATTAATTAATTACACAATCAATTATCGTCTCACGATAATTGACCGGGCTTCCAATCAAGTTGGGTGCCAAGCAACACCACTTGATCCTGGAAAGCATTGGGGTTCAGCAACCCATTCAAGGAACCTTTTGTATCATCAGTTACCACGTGACTATAATCCTTCGCTCGTACAATGCTCCCGAGTGCACTTAGGGTATGGTCAACTGTCAAACCCTAAATGTGTACTCACTTGGTTTAGATGCCGCATAACTATATCAGAAAACTCCTTTTCTGATAAGTAGTCTTGCCCTGGCCAGGGACTATCAGGCATCCTTCCGTAGAGCATTCACTCTCCTATTACCGAGAGCGAGCGATCCCATATTGACCACACAATCACCTTCGAAGGTATTCCGCTAGATCCGATCACTTAACTGATTAAGACCTCATGGCTAGAGATCTATAAGTCAAGGTCAAAACCTAGAAGTCCACCAACAAGGTGTCCTTGGTGTCTCAGGTCTAAGGACCAATCACGCCACTGTGACAATGAATCTAGCTGGTTGACAGTTAGGTAACATTACCATCCAGCGATTCATAACGGATCAGTTCAGTGAACTCATTCTCCAATGAGCACCTACAGATTCACCTTAGTGTCTCCACACAAGTGACTATGAGACCAGTCACCCTCATCATATGAGCAGGTGCAACCTGTACTAGTCTAACCGGATATCCGATGTCCTTCTCGGATATCCTCCGACTAGGAACAATTAAGAATATACGTTTAAAGGATATTAATCTCATTGTTATGATCTCATCATAATTAATATCCATTGCGCATATTCATGGACTTCATAATGAAACGATAAACGAATTACACATAATGAATATAAAAGCCTTATTATTATTATCAAAGAACAAGATTGTACAAGTTATGATTGGCTTGAGGACATCCATAACTAACAATCTCCCACTTGGACTAAAGCCAATCACCTTTATGTCTTAAACCCATAGACTCTAGGTGGCGCTCAAACACAATTTGAGACAGAGGCTTCGTCAATGGATCTGCAATGTTGTCGACTGAAGGAACTCTTTCCACCAGTACATCTCCTCTAGTGATTATCTCCCTGATCAGTGAAATCGCCTCAGAATGTGCTTCGACTTCTGATGAGACCGCGGCTCTTTCGCTTGCGCAATGGCCCCATTGTTGTCACACAGCAATGGGATCGGATCAGAGTCACCTGGTACCACACCAAGGTCGGTGATGAACTTCTTCATCCACACTGCCTCCTTGGCGGCTTCAGCTGCAGCAATGTACTCAGCTTCTGTCGTCGAGTCTGCAGTGGTTTCCTGCTTGGAACTCTTCCAGCTCACTGCACCCCCGTTCAAAGTGAACACAAATCCAGATGTAGACTTGCTATCATCTGGATCCGACTGGAAACTCGAGTCAGTATATGCCCGGAGTTTCAAGTCCCCTCCTCCATAGACCAGAAATATATCCTTAGTCCTTCTCAAGTACTTAAGGATACATTTCACAGCCATCCAGTGTGTTTCACCTGGATTTGCCTGATATCTGCTCGTAACACTTAGAGCAAATGCCACATCAGGCCTTGTACATATCATGGCATACATGATAGACCCTATAGCCGAGGCATAGGGGACTCTATCCATGGCTGCCCTCTCTTCAGGAGTCTTAGGAGACTGCTCCTTAGAGAGAATAATCCCATGTCTCATAGGTATGAGACCTCTCTTGGAATTTTCCATGCCAAACCTTTTGACAATGGTATCTATGTACATGGATTGGGTCAAGCCAAGCATCCTCTTAGATCTATCTCTATAGATACGTATTCCCAATACGTAGGATGCTTCTCCCAAATCCTTCATGGAGAAGTTCTTTGACAGCCAAACCTTTACTGATGATAACATCCCTACATCATTCCCAATGAGTAAGATGTCATCAACGTAAAGTACGAGAAAAGTGATAGCACTCCCACTGACTTTCTTATACACACATGGTTCATCTTCATTCTTAATGAAGTCATAAGATTTGATAGCCTCATCAAACCTTATGTTCCAACTACGAGAAGCTTGCTTCAATCCATAGATGGATCTTTGAAGCTTGCATACTTTATCTGGACACTCTTTGGATGTAAAACCCTCAGGTTGTATCATATACACTTCCTCCTCAATGTTTCCATTAAGGAAAGCGGTTTTTACATCCATCTGCCAGATCTCGTAATCAAAGTATGCAGCAATGGCAAGAAGAATTCTGATCGACTTTATCATGGCAACTGGTGAGAAAGTTTCGTCATAGTCAATTCCTTGCCTTTGACGATACCCCTTTGCCACCAACCTTGCCTTATAAGTGTCGATCTGTCCATCTGCACCGATCTTTCTCTTAAAGATCCACTTGCACCCAATAGGTACAATACCTTCGGGCAAGTCTACCAAGTTCCAAACTTGGTTGGTGTACATGGACTGCATCTCAGAATTCATGGCATCTCGCCATTTCCCTGACTGAGGACAATCAACAGCCTCTTGGTAGGTCTTTGGATCACCATCCTCATCAAAAGACATGCCTTCACTGATATGTCCAACATATCTTTCAGGCTGTCTAGGTACTCTACCAGACCTACGCTGAATGTGTGTATAATCCTGAACAGGTTCCGGAACCGATGTCTCACCCAGTGGACTTTGCACAATTTGTGGATCTAGAACCTCTTCTAGATCTATTTTACTCCCACTGTCCTCTTGGGAAAGGTATTCCTCTTCCAAGAAGACAGCTCTCCTGGCAACAAACACTCTTTGTTCACCAGGATGGTAAAAGTAGTACCCAAACGTTTCTTTTGGGTATCCAACAAATCTGCACTTATCGGTTCTAGATTCCAGTTTATCTGGGTCATGTCTCCTCACGTGGGCAGGACAGCCCCAGATTTTAACATGTTTAAAATCAGGCTTTCTACCCTTCCATATCTCATATGGAGTAGAAGACACAGATTTACTGGGAACCCTGTTCAGTAGATATGCCGCTGACTCTAGCGCATATCCCCATAAGGAAACTGGTAACTGTGAACGGCTCATCATGGATCGCACCATGTCCAACAAGGTACGATTTCTCCTTTCCGATACACCATTCATCTGTGGTGTATAGGGAGGAGTCCATTGAGAAAGGATACCATTGTCCTTTAAGAATTGTGTGAACTCTGTACTTAAGTATTCACCTCCTCGGTCTGACCGTAGGATTTTAATACTCTTTCCAGTTTGCTTCTCAACTTCATTCTTAAATTCTTGGAATTTCCCAAAGGCTTCAGATTTGTACTTCATTAAGTAAACAAATCCGAACCTTGAGTAGTCATCCGTGAATGTAATGAAGTATGAGTAGCCACCCTTGGCTTGGGTAGACATTGGACCACATACATCCGAATGTATTAGTTCCAATATGTCCTTGGCCCTATCTCCATGTCCACTAAATGGAGATTTGGTCAACTTACCCATTAAACAGGATTCACAAGTTGCATATGATTCATAATCAAATGGATCTAAGTATCCATTCTTATGCAACTTTTGAAGCCTATTCTCGCCAATGTGACCAAGCCTACAATGCCACAAGTAGGCAGTGTTCACACTATTCTTACTTCTCTTAGGAGAAACATCAACGTGGAGATTATCATAAGAAACATCAAGTAGATACAAACCATTCACCAAATTTGCTAAAGCAACTAGTTTATTTCTCAAATAAACTGAACAACTATTGTTCTCAATGGTAAACTTGTATCCAACTCTGTCTAAACAAGAAACAGAAATAATGTTCTTAATGATGCTAGGCACATAGTAGCAATCATCTAATAAAAGCAAATCTCCAGAAGGTAACTTGAGCTTCACTGTCCCCACAGTGTGTGCACCAACACTTGTGCCGTTTCCAAGCCTCAAGTTCACCTCGCCCTTGCTCAGCTTCCTTCTACTTGTCAGCACCTGCACATCATTGCAGATATGAGAAGCACATCCAGTGTCCAAAACCCAAGATGTAGAATCTCTAATAGACAAGTGAAGATCTATCATATAGATACCTGAAGCTTCGCCAAGCTTCTGCTTCTCCTGAGCCTTCATTGCAAGGTAATCCTTGCAATTTCTTTTCCAGTGCCCTTTCTTCTTGCAGTGGAAGCACTCGCCCTTTTCTTCTCCTTTGCCTGTGTCCTTCTTTTGTTTCTGCTTAGACTGCTTCTTAGCATTGCCTTTCTTAAAGGCTTGCCCTGCTCTCCTCTTCTTGTTGGACTTTCCAACCATGAGAACAGTGGGCTTTTCCTTCTTAAGGTTGCCCTCAGCAGTCTTTAGCATGTTGAGCATCTCAGCTAAACTCACCTCAATCTTGTTCATTGTGAAGTTCACAATAAACTGGGAATATGAATCTGGAAGTGACTGGAGAATGAGGTCCGTGCTTAGTTCCTTGTCAAGAGGAAAACCAAGCCCCTCGAGCCTCTCAATCCACTCTATCATCTTCAGCACATGAGTCTGTACTGAAGACCCCTCTGCCATGCGAGCTCTGAACAGGGCCTTGGATATCTCATATCTCTCCACCCTGCTCTGCTCTTCAAAGAGCTCTTGCAAGTGCTGCATGATGGATCTAGCATCCATGTTCTCATGCTGCCTTTGCAACTCATTGCTCATTGAGGCAAGCATGTAGCATTGGGCCAGAGTGGAATCCTCCTTCCACTTCGCAAACTCAAGCGTTTCCCCTTCAGGAGCATCAAGGGGTGGTTCAGCTGGGATCTCACCTTCCAGGACATAGGCAATGCGCTCAGACCTGAGGACAATCTTCAGGTTTCTGAGCCAATCCGAGTAGTTCGGGCCTGTCAATCTGTTGGCATCCAGTATGCCACGGAGTGGGTTACCTGACGACATTTTTGCCTATAAAGGAAATGTAAAGACAATTAGCAGATGTTCATAATAATAATTAAATCTAGATTAGGACTTTAATCAAGATTAGCTCCCACTATTTTTCGGCAGACTGTATAACCCTCAGATATACAGAATGGGAGACACCGACGGTCTCCTAGTGGGGATCGGAATCTCACAGACTCATAGCATGATCTTGTGGATAGCACAACAAACCATACTATGATCTGAAAGCGGTCAACCCTTGACACTTGCAACTCTTGCAATATCCGATCTTATTTTGGCCCCTGAATTTTAATGACCTTGTGGATAGCACAACAAGTCATTAAATCCAGTCTAAGCAATACCATCATTACGTAACGAGCATAGATTTGGATGTAGCCCTTGTGGATAGCACAACAAAGCTACACCGGTCCTCTACCCCGTTTAAGGCATCATCATGCCATAGTTTTAGTCTGTCATTAGACTTGACAAGCCTTGTGGATAGCACAACAAACTTGCCCGATCTAATGGCAATCCTAAAACTATAATGATGGAGGGCCACGTAATTCATTCTAAATGATTACGCTACGGCTTAAAATTTGAACGAGGAGGGATTTTGACATATTTTATCTTGGTCTCTATATCTGCGTGCTATTGATATATAGAATTTGGAATATCATATATTTAATTATATATACCACAGCACATTCCACACATATCATATATGAAGAAAAATGATGGATGATCATGGACTTTAACCTAGAGTGGCATTACCAGAGCCAGTTGGTAATCCACAAATATGGTGAACAAATGGCAGCCCCGCATCTGATGCTTTAGCTTGATGTAACTTTATCTCCATGAAGGTCCTGCATGGTACTCTCCTCCATCTCCGCCAATCCGCTTCTTATAATTACAAGTAATATTTAAATTGGGCTCGCAGGCCCATAAATGTACATCAGATAATAATAAGAAACCTTGAACAAGTCAAGGGGAGTACATAACAGGAGGGAGATAGAATGTAACCCGGATTTAATAGAGGGAGAGAGGGAGGCACGCAGTCCTCATAAATTACATCATTTGCCATTAACCATAACATTCATCACATGATATCTAAGTCCATGACCATCCATCCACACACATCACATGCATCAACAAGCAATTATCACATAATTACTTCTGAAATATTTTACTTCAAATATATAATAACTATATTTTGAAAACCATTTAACTAAACAATTTAGCTAACATGGATATCATCTAATCAACATTAGATAAAACGTCATTCAGCGTTACTGCATGAAGTCGCCAAGATGTACAGTTAATTAATTTAAAAAATCACATTTCTAAATCAATTAACATGCTTTAATTAGATAGTAGGAATAACTAAAACAATTTTAGATTTTCCTTAAACTAATTAAGCAATGGGTCAAACAACTGAAAATTAATTTACAGAGATCTAAACACCTTTAAAAACTCTCAAAATAATTTTCAGAATTTTCTGGGATTTTAAAACCTGTTTAAATGTTTTTAAACAATTTAAAACAATTTAAAAAAAAAAAACTAAAAAGGGGGAAGGGGGGGACCGGATCCGGTGGGGCGCGCGGGCCACCCGCGCGGGTGGCCCGGGCCCCGCCCTGGGTCCGGGTAAGTCACCCGACCCAGGGCCCGCGGGGGCGACCCGCGGGGTCGCCCCCTCCGCCCGCTAGGGCGCGCCCGAGGGCGAGCCCTAGGCCGCCGCCGCCGCCCTGGTTCGCAGGGCCGCGGCGGAGGGGGGGCACCGCGCCGCCCCGGGCGGCCGCGGACGGCGCCGCCGGCGCCGGACCTCGCCGCCCTTCTCCCTGGGCACCCAGAAACCCCCAGAAAAACCCTATAAACCTGTAAAATCGCCATATCTTGGACTGTCCAAGAAGCTGCAACCTGTGCGACGGCGGCATCTTGCAGAGGGCCGTGTGGCCTCCACAGTGGGCCAAACGACGCCACGAAGGGTTCTCCGTGAAGCCCTTGGTACCAGGAACATCTTCCACGTGCCAAGCGGCAAGTGCACATCTCATGTGCGACCCACGAACACGACAAACATGGCGACTCATGCACAACGCGAATCGACGAAAACGCATAAAATATCATACACAAGACGCCGATTCCGAACGTACCAGCAACCTGGCTCTGATACCACTGTAAGGTTTCGTACAGAGTGCAGCGGAAACGCGAATCCCTCAGGTAGATATCGTTGCCGGCCGTCGGAATCGAACTTAAAATGGTAAACCACGCACAGGCAGATCTCATCTTTACCTTTGCGGGGTTGCGTAACTCCCGAATCCGGGGAGGAGGTGGCGCAGGAGGCGCCGGTGCTTCAAGCCGTTCAAGTGTCCGGCCTCTAGACGTATCCACGCGAGCTCCGGACGCAGACGGGATCTCCTCGTTCTCCACGCGTCTCCCGGATCTCAGCTCCACCATGTGCCAGAGAGAGGAGAGAGAGGATGGGGGGCGCCCTGGGAGAGAGAGAGGAGGGGGCGGCCAGGGTTAAGCCTGGAGCTTGGCCCAGGGTTTAACTCTCAGCGTATATTTATAGACACCGCGGTTTTTCACAAAAACCCAGTCATTGTCTATAAAGAACACCTTGCCCAGTCTGCTCGGAACTCTTATGCGTGTGACCCTCTAGGCCCAACTGCTAGTCCAGTTTTCAGCCCATTAAGCTCAATAACTCTTTATTGACTTATGGTAATTAATTAACATCTCATATTAATTAATTACACAATCAATTATCGTCTCACGATAATTGACCGGGCTTCCAATCAAGTTGGGTGCCAAGCAACACCACTTGATCCTGGAAAGCATTGGGGTTCAGCAACCCATTCAAGGAACCTTTTGTATCATCAGTTACCACGTGACTTAATCCTTCGCTCGTACAATGCTCCCGAGTGCACTTAGGGTATGGTCAACTGTCAAACCCTAATTGCACACTCACTGGTTTAGATGCCGCATAACTATATCAGAAAACTCCTTTTCTGATAAGTAGTCTTGCCCTGGCCAGGGACTATCAGGCATCCTTCCGTAGAGCATTCACTCTCCTATTACCGAGAGCGAGCGATCCCATATTGACCACACAATCACCTTCGAGGGTATTCCGCTAGATCCGATCACTTAACTGATTAAGACCTCATGGCTAGAGATCTATAAGTCAAGGTCAAAACCTAGAAGTCCACCAACAAGGTGTCCTTGGTGTCTCAGGTCTAAGGACCAATCACGCCACTGTGACAATGAATCTAGCTGGTTGACAGTTAGGTAACATTACCATCCAGCGATTCATAACGGATCAGTTCAGTGAACTCATTCTCCAATGAGCACCTACAGATTCACCTTAGTGTCCCCACACAAGTGACTATGAGACCAGTCACCCTCATCATATGAGCAGGTGCAACCTGTACTAGTCTAACCGGATATCCGATGTCCTTCTCGGATATCCTCCGACTAGGAACAATTAAGAATATACGTTTAAAGGATATTAATCTCATTGTTATGATCTCATCATAATTAATATCCATTGCGCATATTCATGGACTTCATAATGAAACGTTAAACGAATTACACATAATGAATATAAAAGCCTTATTATTATTATCAAAGAACAAGATTGCACAAGTTATGATTGGCTTGAGGACATCCATATATCAACTTCAGTCCAAGAATTATATTTTCCTCACCCATATCCTTCATTTCAAATCTACTACTTAAGAATGATTTTATATCATTTACTAATCTCTTATTGTTGCCAAAAATCAGTTTGTCATCTACATATAGGCATAGAATTACACAATCATCATCTTTCACTTTGTAGTAGACACATTTATCAAACTCATTTACTTTAAAGCCAAATGACATGATAGTCATGTCAAATTTCTCATGCCATTGCTTAGGGGCTTGTTTCAATCTATATAAGGATTTAACAAGTCTACAGACTTTACCTTCATTACTAGGGGCTACAAACCCTTCAGGCTGATCCATATAGATCTCTTCATCAAGATCACCATTAAGAAAGGCGGTCTTAACATCCATCTGGTGGATAGTCAGATCATATATGGAAGCCAAGGCTAGTCGCACCCTAATGGTAGTCATTCTGGTAACAGGAGAATATGTATCAAAATAATATATTCCCTCCATTTGTTTAAACCCCTTAGCAACCAACCTGGCTTTAAATTTCTCAATGGTTCCATCAGATTTTAACTTTTTCTTAAAGACCCATTTGCATCCAATAGTCTTTGATCCAGGAGAAGGATCAACTAACTCCCAAGTGCCATTTGCAAGAATAGAGTCTACCTCACTCTTAATGGCTTCCTTCCAATACATTGCTTCAGGTGAAGCCATAGCATCTCGAAAAGTAGGGGGGTCTTCTTCAATCTGGTATGTGACAAAGTCACTACCAAACTCCTTGGAGACCTTTTGTCTTTTACTCCTTCTTGGTTCTACTTCTTCCTGATCACTAGTATCAGTGAGAGGTCTGGATGCATCAGCCCCCACATTAGTCATTCTTTCCACATGTTGTGGAATAGAATCAGATGTGGAAGCTACAGTCTCAGAATATAGTTGTTGAGGCAAACCAGTCTTCATGGGAAAGACATGTTCAAAGAACGTAGCATCACGGAACTCGACTATGGTGTTAACATCTATGCCAGGGATTTCTGATTTGATAACCAGAAACCTGTGTGCATAGCTATTTTCAGCATAGCCTAAAATACTGCGTCAACTGTCTTAGGTCCCAGTTTCTTTCTCTTGTGTTCAGGACAAGTACCTTAGCAAGGCACCCCCACACTTTGAGAAATTTCAAACTAGGTTTCTTATTTCTACAAAGTTCAATTGGACTACTATCTTTATGTTTTAGGAGAACATGATTCAGAACAAGACAAGCTGTGTTCAAAGCTTCCCCCCACATATACTTAGGTAGTCCTGAACTCTACAGGAGAGAGTTGACCATGTCAATAAATACATGGTTCTTCCTTTCTGCTATCCCATTAGACTGAGGAGAATAAGGGGCAGTTGTTTCATGAATAATGCCATGTTCCTAGCAAAATTCAACAAACAGACTAGATGTGTATTCTCCTCCTCTGTCAGACCTCATCCTCTTAAGAACTGACCAGTTTGTGTTTCTGCTTCCTTCCTGAAGATGATGAACTTCTGTAAAGCCTCATCCTTAGACTTGAGCAAATACACATAACAATATCTACTACAGTCATCTATAAAAGTAATGAAATACTTTTTATGATCCCTAGTTAGCACACCATTAAACTCACAGATATCTGAGTGCACTAGATCCAGAATCTCTGAATCTCTAACCACAGAATGAAAGGGTTTCCTAGGCTGTTTGGCCTGTACACATATATCACATTTTTTAGTTTTTCCAATAGCATGCTCGGGAATCAAGTTCAGGTTCATCATACGTTTCAAAGAGTTGAAATTTAAATGACCTAAATTCCATGCCATAAATCAGATGAATCTGTAACATTAAAAGCAACTAGAACAAATGTATCAACATCTAAGCATTCATTCATCACATGACTCACATGCACTTTAAACAACCCATCAGATAAATAGCCTTTACCAATAAAAGATTTGAGACGAAGTATCACAACTTTATTACATTTAAAACTGAGCTCATAACCCTCTCTAACTAAACTAGAACCTGGTAAAATATTTCTCCTAATACTAGGAACATGGTGCACACGATGAAGAGACATCACACGCCCCGAAGTAAACTTCAGGTCCACGCGTCTAATTCCCATCACCCTCGCAGTGCTGCCATTCCCCATAGTCACGAAGTAGTCATGGACAACCTGGTAAGATACAAAATTAGCCCTGTTAGCACATAAGTGTACATTGGCTCCTGTATCTACCAACCATTCATAAAGTTCATAAATAGAAAACAATTGAGGGTTAAGAGTATATATGTGTCTCTAGAAGAAGCACCAGCGGTCACTACATTGACCTGAGGTGGAACAACACCAGTCTGTTGGCCTATCTTTTCCTTCTTTTTGGACAATCACCACGGAAATGACCTTTCTAACCACAGACCCAACAATCACCTTGCTTCTTCTTCTTCTTAATTTTACCCTTGGGTTTAAACTGTGCATTAGAATCTGTTACCCAGCTAGTAAGCCCGGAGAGGGGGTGAATGGGATTCTTAAAATATGATTATCTAAACCTATCAACAAAAAAAAAACGTTCACACAAAACACTACGTTTGACTGTTAGTGTTAGTAGTAAAAAAAAACAACAATCACAAATAAGCAACCGCACTACACAAGGATTTTATCCTGGTTTGAACCTCCTCTCCACAGGAGTCCCATGTCCAATCCCTGAGCAACAACTCAGGATTCCACTACCCAAGGGTACAGTCCCCCTCAAGGACACTTACACATCCATCCGCAGCTGACCTTCTCTTCTTCACCTGAAGAGGAATACAATACCCTGGAACCCAGGTCTTCCTTCAACACGAAGGGAATAAAACCACCTGTTTCAACAGGTCCTCTCTTCACCCCAGAGGAGGAACTACACAGGAGTGTGAATAAAGGCAAAATGCCCCTAGACCTAATTTACAACAAGTATCAGATCTGAGGCTGAGAATGAGAGAGAAAGATCTACAAAAGTGAAGTCTCTCAGAACTCAAAAAAGGCTCTCTAAAAGATTTGACAAGAACACAGAGAGCAAGAGCTACAAGGATTGGAATGGACAGAGGCTCTTCTTCTAAGACTGTTTGGCTTGAACGCTTCTCTATCAAGTTGATCGTTTCAAAAGTTCTTCCTCAAAGTTGTCTTCCAAGAGTCTTGAGTATTGTATTTATATCTTCTCTTGAGGAAGTAGCCGTTGATATGTCTGTTGTCTCTATGCTCTGGTATACGTTAGACTGCATGGTATTGTACAGCTTCCAGTCAATGGTTCTGTACGTTCCACGCATGCAAAGAGAAGATCTTTCTCGATATCCTTCATCTTCCATTTTGTTCAACGTTGTAAACGGTTGTGCTGTCAGAGACCTGCACACAATAAATGCTAAATGACAGATAGCTATGATGTCTCTTGTTGTCAATCAACGTTAGAATGAATACATCAAAATAGAAATATCAATTTGTTTTCCAAAAAGATGTTTCTAATATAATCATACAAATAGAAGAAGTCTGTGCATGCATTGTGCAGTGAAATGTTCAATCATAATAAATGCATAGATATCGGAGAAAAGCGAGGGATGACTTTTGACTTTCAAAATATTTGAAATATGTTTAAATATCAAGTCGTTATAACTCATGAAATCATTGTGAGTATGACTTATGAAATCATTATGTGAATGAGTCGTTGTTTATGTAAATCATTGCACATGTATAAACAAATCGATGTGAACACAAATCGTTATACAATCATAACCAAATTGTTGTGGAGACAAATCGTTATGAGAGTATAAGCAAATTGTTATGAGCAAGTCGTTATGAATGAGTTGTTATAACCAAATCGTTGTTTCACTTATCGAGTCGATGTAGTGATCAAATCATTGTTTTGCTTTATCGAATTGTTACATAGACCAAGTCGTTGTTGTAACTTATCGAATCATTACAACAAGCAAATCATTGTGTAACTTATCGAGTCGATATACTGACCAAGTCGTCGTTGTAACTTATCGAATCGTTATGAAGACCAAATCGATGTGGAACTTATCGAATCGTTATGAAGGCAAATCGTTGTGAGAGAAAATCGTTGTGCTCACTTGGCAAATCGTTGTGAGATCGAAATCATTATGCTCACTTAGCGAATCATTGTGAGAGCAAATCGTTATGCTCACTTAGCGAATCGTTGTGAGATCGAAATCGTTATGAACACTTAGAGCATCGTTGTGAGATCGAAATCATTATGAACACTTAGCGAATCGTTGTGAGATCGAAATCATTATGAAAACTTAGAGAATCATTGTGAGATCGAAATCGTTATGAACGCTTAGAGAATCGTTGTGAGATCGAAATCGATAGAAATGTGGTAATCGTTATGACTCTAATGAAATCGTTATAACACATAGGAAGTCGATGTGTGCTTAGAAAAATTACATGCTCTGTACTTTCAAATGCTAAGAAATACTTACTTATTTGCTGATTCCCACCTGATTTGTTTCCTGTGCTTAAACTTCATAAAAACTTGTTAGATCATACTTTATTTGAGTTTTGTTAATCACCAAAATAGACATGTAATTTATTTAATTACATGGGGATGAACTGATCATCAGAATCAACCTTGGATTTGCCTTTGAAATCTTTAAACTTGTTTTTCATGACTATGTTTGCACTAGCCTCTACAGGCATCACAGGTTTCTTATTCCTATGTTCCTCCTCTATGGCAATGGCTCTCATCAGGTCATCTAGAGAAATAGCACACTTCCTATGTTTTAGGGTCATTCCAAAATCCTCCCAGGACTTAGGAAATTTCTCAATGATGCACATAACCTGAAACTTTTCTGGGAGTTTCATTTCACCCTCAGCCAAGCCATGGATCATAAGAAGAAACTCATGTGCCTGTTCAGTGATAGGTCTGCCCTCAACCATGTGAAACTTGAGAAATTTACCGATAGAATATTTTTCTAGACCTTGGTCATTGTTGTACTTTCTGTCACGCTCATCCCATAGTGCCTTTGTAAGACCCTCGAATTTCCGTCGTATTTTTCGTATTTATGTGTGTATATTGTGTTGAGTATGTATGTACGTACTTACGTGGATATTAAAATAGTATAAATACGTGTGCATGTGTTTATATTGAACGTAAATAATGTACTCATTGCATGATGGTAGTGTGGATACGATACTATATGTACATTGCATGTATATATGTCCGGTATGCATGGTTTTCTGCATAAATTCGGGTTCTGGCCGAAGGCCCTATTGACGTCAATCCCCAGGCCGTTGAGGTGTTGTCAGCGTCCAGCCCTGGACGCCAACACTAGATCCGGCGTCCAGCGATCTGGACGCCAACCTCTCTGACCTGCATGCGTAGCAGAGCTGCTATCTTCTGAAACAAGGCATGGCAACCATTAGGGGATGTCCCCCAACGGCTCTGAGGGTGTCCCATCACCCTAGTGAGTGGAAGAAAGACCCTCTTTAGGTCTGAACCCGAAATGGGCTCCCCCATTCTTCTCATTTCACCCTTGCAAGAGGGGAGAAGAAGAGAGAAAACCCTAGAGCTTTCTGTGAGAGAACCCCAGTTTGAACCCCTAAAATCCGACCCTTTGAAGCTGGTTTTGGAGATCTTCCGCTTCAAGGAGGGAGCTGAAGCATAAGGGAAGGCCTCCCCATCATCCCCTCGGCGTGGAGATCAACCAGAAGCCCGGAGGAAGATGATCTTGGAGGTGTTTCTGCAACTTCTTGGGACTGCCCAAGGAGGTCTTCACCAAGCCTCTAAATCCCCTAGAAGAATTTTCTAAAGGCAAGTAACCTATCTATGGTGTCCCCGTATGAGTCTAGGAGGTTCTTATCATTTTTATGGAATTTCCCTCGAGTCCTAGACCCTCCATTTCACCCAGTTTTCAGAGCTCGGGTCTGTGTTTTCTGCACAAACCTGAGTAGACGGCAAGGTCCCTGGACGCCCAGTTCCTCCTTGGCGTCCATCGACCATGCCGCTGACTCTGAGTCAGCAGCCAGAGACCGCCGCCGAGTTCTTCAGGACAGAACAGTGAGCTGTTCTGTCCCTCTTATACATTTAATTTCGGTATGTTTATGCGTTGAGGATATATGGTATTCCTATAAGCTATGTATATGGTACATTGTGGTTGTGGATGTATGTGAGTTGTGTGGGTGAATGTGGCTAATGATGTCTTGTAAGCATGTGAGAATAACTTGTAAACCATCTTGCAAAATCCATGATTCATGATTTCGATTAATGTGAATGCCTTGATTTCGGTCTATACATGAAGAGTTGTGGGACATGAATGTGTGTTCTGAAATTTTGGAAATTATGCATGCTTGTGGAATTGTTAATAAGTGTAGTTCGGTAAAATAAAAACATGCAAAAAAAAAAAAATAGGTTGTGACAAATGATTTATAGATGTATGAATCAGGATGGTGTTGTATTCTAAATCCATGCATATGTTAGTGGTTTCTGTGCAAAACAGTAAGTGGATAGATTGCAAATTGTGTTAAGCTCATGTTAGCTTAAATTGTGAATAATATGCTAATTAGGTGTTTGATTTTCTATAAATCCTATTTAGCTCAGAAAAAATCTGAAAAATTGAGGGTATGATTTTTAACCTGAAAATAGCATGTGGTTAAATTTTCAGGCCAATTGGAACAGTAGATAAAGAGTTATGTGTTTTCAAGTGAAGTACGATAATTCATGCATATAATCGAAATACGGTTCGTTATGATCTAAAATCAGCATGATTAATGTGTGTATTGGGTGTTAAACCTTGGAATTTCTGTAGTATCATGTTAGGAAGAAAAAAAACTGAAATGTTCAGGTGAGTGAAAGAGTGAATGAAATAAGATGTGTTGTGCGTGAAACCATGTGTAAGACGGTAAATATGTAAAAGTGTAAACTGTGCCAATGTGATACTGCTTCCGAGAAGGCAGTGGAGCTGTATCAGAGAAAAGTCCCCCTGAGAAAGTTCATTGTGTTAAGTGACCCTAAGGGCATTAGGGGGAAATCCTGGAGGTGGACAAGTACCACTGGTTAGGGTGGAGACTTGTTCTCCCGGTCTGCGCAGTCCAAGAGTCACCATTGCATTGCCTAGATGGTGCCTATGTGTTATGTGATGTGAATGTGTCCTTCTTTGGTGGTTTGGACTATGTGTCACGGCACTAAAACATGTGTAAAGTGTAATGTGTAAAGTGTATGTGACCATGTGTAAATGTGTAAGTGACATGTGAATGTGTATGTGTAAAGTGTAACCATGTGAAATGAGGAAATTGTGAAAAAGGAAAATGTGAAAATCTAGATGTGCAATGTGTTATTGAAACCATGTGAGGCTAAATCTGAAACTATGTGAATTCAGAAATGCATGTTATCCTCCTTGTGTTTACGTGTGCAAGTGTTTAGAACCCATGATAGGGACAACAAATGAATATGTGTGCAAGATGGCGTGATTGATTGTTCATATGTTATGTTCTAAGTCACATTGTAGCTCCCATGTGTAGGTTTATAGTCTTTGAACCATGTGAAATCAGCAACCTAAAGCGTGTTAAAAAGTTATATATGTGCTTAAGGACATGTGAAATCCACGCTAACTATGTTCCCCATTCATGTGTGTAAAGTGTCCATGTTGATAACTCTCACGTTGGTTCTTTATAAGGTTAAAGTTCATAAGTGAATGGATTAGAGACCATGTGGTAGGTGAATGTTATATTTTTGAAATCTGAAAGCATGTGTTATGTATAAAATTGTAGAACCGTCATGATAGGTTGAAAACGTAAATGGACTAGCATGCTATGTGTTGCTAATTGTATGTGCATGTAGAAACCACTAGGACTCGTACGTGTATATCATGCGTAGTGTTACTTGCTGAGTCCCTGGACTCACTCCTTGCTTCGGCGTACAGGTGTAGTTGGTGACACGACACCGTTGGAGGAGACGGTAGAGACGGACTCCGAGCGCGGAGACTAGTTACTTGGAGCTTCTTTGTGATTGTGTACTTCGCCGTATGTACTTGAACATTGTATTAGGATTATCATGAAAAGAATGTAATATGTGGACATTTGTATTTCTATTTCAGCAAATTAAATCATGTGAAATTTTAGTTCCTTTTGCAAATTGTAAGCTGCATGTATGTTTAATGTGGATGATGAATGAATGGAGATAGTTCTCTTTTACTTCCGCTACTCTGTTATGTATATTCGCGTGTATCTCAACTGTTTGTATCGTTGGGTAAATGTCCCACTGTGGCTGGCAGCACTCGTTATATCGACGTGGGTCGGTATGACCGTACCGGTATAATGAGGGCCGTCACAGCCTTGGAGGTCAGGAATGTCGAAGTACTATATACATCGAATAGGACGTCTGATAAAGCAGTAAGAATGCATCCATGTCCTATGCGATCTCTTTCCTTCCATTCTGTAGCCTTCTTAACACTTTTGGGATCATTCTCAATTACTTTGGGTGAGTCAAATTCAATCACGGAGATCAACCCAATCATAGTGAACCATATTTGAATGCATTGTTGCCAACGCTTGAAGTGTTGTCACATCCCGAGAATTATGCAGTAGATATAAATTATTCGGAAATAATTCGAGATGATAACCCGAGACGTGAACAGTCGGCAAATAAGCCTCTAGCTAGCATGCACTAAATGTATAACAACATACATCATCATAGGCCCAAATATTGAACTCAACTAATCTTTTATTCAAATCTCAACTTATTGTATTCAAAATGGAACTATTGCAACTCTTAGACTATGGGATAACAAGACTAGACTCAATAAAAAGGAAAAGTACAGAATACTTCTCACTTCCTACTACATGTTCTAACTCTCAAAGTGAATTACTATAACTAGACTCATAGTTGGAACGCTCTTCACTCGGACGCATTCCCATCCTCGACTTGATCTTCCTCTTGAACTTCATAGTCACCTAGATTGAGTAAAAGTAGGGGATGAGCAAACTAGCCCAGTAGGATTTATATCTCAATGTGCGGGCAATGATATAAGTGATTAGAAATTTAGAACTAGGTAAGCACGATGAATGTCATGATATGCGTGTACGAATAAAACTCATTAAAACATGATACATGAACAAGCTAGAGAGAGTGATTGCGATAGAGCAAGAATATAACGAGCAATATATTGTCAAGAGTGAGGTTTGTAACAAGCACGCAAGATATCATGTAAATTGTAATAAATGCAGGATGGCCATATCACGCAAGCAAGCAAGCACGCACGAGCACGATCATGTAACACTAATCAGGCACGTAGACACTAATGTACACCAAGAAAAGATCCATCAAGAATGTACACCAGGACACGTGTATGTGGTTATTGTATCTATCATTCAACAAGCAAGCAAGACTCCCAGCGCAGATGCAACGCCAGTAATCATTATACCCCATGGTTAACAGTATATTTATGACTCTCCGTCATTGGAGCTAGACTGGAGCCCTTGGACACTCGCCGTGCCTGGTCAACATCTCATGTAAAATTTTAAATGTAAATACCCACACTCATTAATAATGGCCACTGAGAGTTTCAAAATGTAGCATGTGTAACGTCATGTTCATGATGATGATGGGAACAAGTAATAAGTAATTGAACATGATTTCATGATAACAATGGTCAAGAGATAAATTCGACAGCATAACGGTACGATTATACTTTAACTTAATCTTTACATTAATGGCTTTAGTCTAGATTGTAAATCACACTCACGAGAATAAGAAGAGAAAGGAAGTGCACGCTATCTCTAGGGAACTTCAATGGTACAACCAACTCGTCAGCCATGTGGGAATCCATGGTCAGAGGAGATTTACGGAGTCCTTAGAGAAAAGGTCGCTAGTCTACCGATTCGGAATGACCGGTAGAGAGTTTCCAATGTCCCAAGAAAGGGATGCCTAATAGTGCAAGTGTGTAGTCATGTACGCATCTCAATCCACAACCACCGGTTTTAAACTTGCGGAAAACACTTAACATGATGACACGAATTGAACAATGCATTTAACTACATATGGTTTGCAAGGTTTTAAGAATAATAATTATCATTTAAAACATGATAGAATAATGGAAAGATTAAATCACAAGTTGCATGAATGGATCACAACATTTAAAGAGCAATTAGAATATCCTTCATGTAATTAAAACCTTTAAATGGGTTAACCACTTTTAAGCCATTAAATAACCATCATGAAATGATCAGACCTAAGACATGTGAAGTATATTTTAACAGACCTCAGGTACAACAATTAGATTTGCAAGAAAACATGTGGTTTTATGTAAAAAAAAAAATCCTGAGATCGTGACGGACCTTTGTAAGGGTCGCGACGGGGTCAGATCAGATCGCGATAGTGCCTTGTAAGGATCGCGACAGGCTTGTCTAATCAGGCAGGCAGATCACGACGGGTGCTTATGAAGAAGGCGACATGGCTGTCAGACCCGGAGGTCAGATCTCGACGGCGGTCCGATCGCGATCAAATCGCGATGGAATTCTTGTCACGATCTACCTAAGAACGCGGCCTATCGAGCCGTCACGTTCTCAAGTCCTTGGCCTGCGTCTTCTAGAGAAAGGACAATGCTTTGGATGGCGGACCAGACTTTCCCTGTTTTGACACAGGGTTGTTCTAAAATTAAGAACAAATTGTACAGTGTATGAAAATCACGAAACTAGTTTTAAACCAACCTAGACATGCAAGGGTGCTTCCAGTAAATTGGAATTAGAAAATTAGGATGGTTTCAATAGGCTTTAATCAAGTCAAACACAACGTAAAAGCCAAGTGCAACCTGAAAACGTAGTTTCATGCAAAGACACTATTACCATGCCTATAACTCTCTACCTATTGACATTCAGACAAAATGTTCAACACAAGACATGACGACAACAACTAGTAGAAAAACTTTCATGTTGTGAGTTTACACTAATTCTATGATGGAACACCTCGTCCAAGCCCGTTAAACTGATAACGTGCCTGACCCGAGTCCGTCTCCAGCGAACGGGCCGAAGCCTCGCAAGGGATACCACACACTAGTCCGTGAAAACACAAAGGAACACACCATTCCATATATATTTTACAAATTTACATAGCTATATTTCCACAAAACTGAAAGAAAGTACAAGAGCCTGGGGCATACCCCGAGGTACAACTGAAGGAAGTAGACAACTAGTTACACTAGCTACACTACACTGTTGAAGGTGCTGACCCTGCACCGCTATGACGCAGCTCCAAACTGGACGACGGCCGAGAAATGTCCTCTTCACCTTCACCTGAGGGGGTAGGGGTGAGCCTCGCTAGTCACTGGCTCAGTAGGGAACTCCCCCAACACCGAGCAAACCCAACATAGGTACGAAAGTAGTAAACTATACTAATAGTTTATAGAACAGCTAAGCAAAATATTAAAGCTGTAAATATACTCACCGTCTGCCGACTAGGTAAAGCAATTTAATAAATAAATGGCAAAACCAAACAGGTGTATGAGCTAAAGTAGAGTCCGCCACACTCGAGCCACGTGAACTGGTTCGAGACACCAGTGACTGACTCGGACAAACACACACAGGTCTACCTCTCAGTCTCGCAGCCACGAACGAAAGGTCCAACTGTCGCTCCACGTGAAAAGTTCAAGCAACTGTGGAGACCAACTAAACACCACCACCTGCGGACCACACGGTCACAGGCCCATGCCTGGCACCTCCAAAGACCCTGGCCTGGGCTCGCTAGAGTGAGGCACTGGAGAAGGACTAGCTGGGGACCATTATCGATTACTGGTGTCCGTACCCCCAACTACGAGCGCGCTACAAGTGACCAAAAGACAAGTACAACAATCACTGTCCCACTGTTGTCTTTCCCTCAGCTGGACGTACAACTCAAACAAAGGAGTGAGGGTGTCCAGGTCAGATGACACAAACCTCGACGGTACAACACAAGTACCGGGACAAAGCCCCGAGCTAACAGCCTGGCTCACAAAGAACCTGGGGCACCCAACTGGAGAGGTAACCACGATAGGCGTTGCACTACTCACCACGTATACAAAACAACGTGCACGTCACACACAAACCACGTGAAGTCTCGTACAAAACCTCGTGCACTGATAGTTCACCACACGTGAACACCACGTAAACACGTAAAGAACTGACTAACTGCGTATCCAGTACACTAGTCTCAGAAACCACGTGCACCGCAAGTACCAACACACCGCTTATTATCGATAAACACCGTGCATGGCAATATTTAAATAAACACATGTTGGCGGCAACATCGACTGCCGTTGATGGAATATAGACGGCAAGGGATCTGGCCGTCTAGTTCCCAGTTGAAGAACTTGGCGTCAATCGATGTTGACGCTAAGCTCCTCAACTCCAGTTCCTGCAGAAACCCTAAACCGATTCTACAGGCATTCTCGGTCCTGAAACCATCGAGAAAACATGAGGAAATACTTCCTCTAACATCCATACACTACAACCAAGCTGTAACAGCATGTTTCACTACTCAAATTAATAAACCACCATTAACCCGCATAGAACACTTCCTTCCCAGAAACGCTATTATTACGTCGTTTCATGCTTTCAGAATACATTAAAGCGATTAGAATGAAATAAAGTGTGACGGAACACCTCGTCCAAGCCCGTTAAACCGATAACGTACTTGATCCGAGTCCGTCTCCCGCGAACGGGCCGAAGCCTCGCAAGGGATACCACACCACAGTCTGTGTAAACACAAAGGAACACGCCATTTTATATAATTATATCACAAGTTTCATAGCCATATTTCCACAAAACTAAAAGAAAGTACAAGAGCCTGGGGCATACCCTGAGGTACAACTGAAGAAAGTAGACAGTTAGCTACACTACACTGCTGAAGGTGTTGACCTTGCACCGCTACGACGCAGCTCTGAACTGGACGACGGCCGAGAAACGTCCTCTTCGCCTTCACTTGTGGGGGTAGGGGTAAGCCTCGCTAGTCACTGGCTCAGTAGGGAACTCCTCCGACACCGAGCAAACCAAAAACACAGGTACGATGGCGATAAACTATACTAGCAGTTTATAGAACAACTAACTAGGATATTAAAGCTGTAAATATACTCACCGTTTGTCGACTAGGTAAAGCAATTTAATAAATAAACGGCAAAACCAAACAGGTATACGAGCTAAAGTAGAGTCTGCCACACTCGAGCCACGTGAACTGGTTCGCGACACCAGTAACTGACTCGGACAACACACACAGGTCTACCTCTCAGTCTCGCAGCCACGAACGAAAGGTCCAACTGCCGCTCCACGTGAAAAGGTCAAGCAACTGTGGAGACCAACTAAACACCACAACCTGCGGACCACACGGTCGCAGGCCCATGCCTGGCACCTCCAGAGACCCTGGCCTGGGCTCGCTAGAGTGAGGCACTGGAGAAGGACTAGCTAGGGACCAGTGTCGACTACTGGTGTCCGTACCCCTAACTACGAGCGCGCTACAAGTGACCAAAAGACAAGTACAACAGTCACTGTCCCACTGTCATCTTTCCCTCAGCCGAAAGTACAACTCAAGCAAAGGATTGAGGGTGTCCAGGTCAGACGACACAGACCTCGACGGTACAGCACAAGTACCTGGACAAAGCCCGAGCTAACAGCCTGGCTCACAAAGAACTTGGGGCACCCAACTAGAGAGGTAACCACGGTAGGCGTCGCACTACTCGCCACGTATACAAAACCACGTGCACGCCACAAACCACGTGAAGTCTCGTATAAAACCTCGTGCACTGATAGTTCACCACACATGAACACCACGTAAACATGTAAAGAACTGACTAACTGCGTACCCAGTACGCTAGTCTCAGAAACCACGTGCACCCTGTGCACCGCAAGTACCAACACACCGCTTATTATCGATAAACACCCTGCATGGCAATATTTAAATAAACACATGTTGGCGGCAACATCGATTGCCGTTGATGGAATATAGACGGCAAGGGATCTGGCCGTCTAGTTCCCAGCTGAAGAACCTGGCGTCAATCGATGTTGACTCTAAGCTCTTCAACTCCAGTTCCTGTAGAAACCCTAAACTGATTCTACAGGCATTCTCGGTCCCGAAACCATCGAGAAAACATGAGGAATTACTTCCTCTAACATCCACACACTAGAATCAAACCATAACAGCATGTTTCACTACTCAAATCAATCAAACCACCCATTAACCCACATGGAACACTTCCTTCCCAGAAATGCTGACTATCACGTCGTTTCATACTTTCATAATACATTAAAGCGATTAGAATGGACTAAAGGGATCGTCCCCTACCTCAGGATGCGCTTAAACCTCCTAAATCCTCCCGATTCGCACCAAAACCTCCACGAGCTTCTACGAGAATCACGCCTCGCACTGGCGTTTCCTGACACAATTGGTCACCGCCACTCATTCCACGATCCTCCAGCTAACCTTCTGCAACCATTGGAAGCAGTGGGGAAGCTAGGACATGAAAATAGAGCGAGGGAGAGGGAGAACCGAGTGGAAAAGCTGCCCTCGGGTGACCCTATATTCTGTAGGTCGCACAGGTTGGCATCAACCCTATTGTCGCTTAGAAAACCGCCACCATAAACGTCCACAAAGTCTGACGTTAAGTTCATAAGGTTGACGTCACCTTCGATGGACGTCAAACCAGTCAACGACCACACCTGGCCGTCAACCCCTACTCAACTTGTGACGACCCTCATTATACCGATACGGTTATACCAACCCACGTTGGTATAGCGAGCGTCATTGCAGTGGGACATTTACCCAACAATAACATTCAGCTGAGATACACGTGAATATAAGAACAGAGTAGCGGAAGTAAAAGACCCACTGTTTTCATTTCATTCATCATCCACATTTAACATACATGATTCGATAACATTTAGAGAACTAAAGTCCACATAATTAAATTTCTGAAAATCAAATACATAGATGTCCATACTTATACATTATTCCATGATAATGCTAGTACAATGTTCAATTTACATACTATGAAAATCACAAAATGTCACAAGTACTCCAACACTCTAATCTCCACACTCGGAGTCGGTCTCCAACGTCTCCTCCATAAGTGTCTCGTCACCAACTACACCTGTACGCCGAAGCAAGTAGTGAGTCTAAAAGACTCCGCAAGTAATTCTACACATACCGTACATGCACATATCCTAGTAGGTTCTACATACACATTCACAAGACACAACATGTAGCATGCTTGACATTAAATTTCACAACCTATCATGGTGAATCTACAATTTAAACACATGGACTATGCTTTCAGATTTTCCTCAAATAGAATCACATATCACATGCTTTCTATTCATTCCTCACAAAAACATCTACATTCAACCAACTAAGACATGAAAGCCATTAACATGAATTCCCGAGCATGCATGAAAGGAAACATACCTAACATGGAATCTACACATTCCTACGCATATACGTAACCATTTTACATGTTTTAAGCTTGTTGGTTTTACATACTTTAGCAACCATAATCTAACACATGAGAGCTACAACAACGATTAAATCACAACATGTGAACAACCAAGTATGGAAGTTGTTTATATATGCTTAACAATTATCCCTAGCATGGATTCTAGGCATTTTGCATACATAAACATGATCATAAAATAGTAAAGCTACTGTTTAAGCATGATTTCAGATTGTCATAACATGGATTACAAACTCACATTCTCACATTTTGGTTTCACATTTTTACACAATTTCCAATTCGCATATTTCACACTTTACACATGCACTTTTACACATTGTTCACATTCATATTTTTCACATGAATACATACACATTTACACATTCACATTTAGTGTCGTGACACATAGTCCAAACCACCAAAGAAGGACACAACATATCACATCACATAGACGCCATCTAGGCAATACAATGGCGACTCTTGGACTGCGCAGACCGAGAGAACAAGTCTTCACCCTAACCAGTGGTACTTGTCCACCTCCAGGATTTCCCCCTAATGCCCTTAGGGTCACAACACATTGAACCTTCTCAGGGGGACTTTTCCTTGATACGGTTCCACTGCCCTCTACGGAAGCAGTGTCACATTTGGCACAATTTACACATTACACATTTTACTGATTTTAACACATATCTTTACACATGTCACTCTCATTTCATTCACTTTCTCACTCACATGCACACTCTTCTATTTTCCTAACATGGCACTACAATTAAAGGAATTTAGTACTTAGGAAATTTCACTAATCAGGTTGCTATATACAAAATCAAATCATTTTACAACGGCATGCATTAGTTTCACATTTTTACATGGAAAATCCATATTGCATCATATACTGGTCCAAATGACCTGAAATTTTAACCACTAGCTGATTTCGGGTTTAGGATCCTACATGCAAATTTTCAGATTTTTCTAACCTAAAACGTAATTACAGAAAATCTGACATCAAATTCACATGCTATTCACAATTCAAGTTAGCATGGAGTTGAATAACAATCACAAATTTAACAACTCACTGTCTGAACCCTAGCATGCATAGAGCCACATAATTTATTCCTGAATTTATTGGGCAATACCTGATTTACCGAAGATTTATCATGACCTACGCATGATTTCTATTTCCTAAACCACATTTTCACTAATTCACGCAAGCATGGGAAAAATCTCAGAATTTCAGAACAGAGACTGACTAATACATGCATGACCCATAAATGTAGGACATTCAGACTCGTCCTAAATCATACAAACAAAGGGTTGACAAGATTAGCAACTCATCATACATGTATTTCCATGGGATAACTAAACTCTATCATTTACCACCTTGCACAAAATCCATCCACACACCACATTCACTAGTATACATAGTATATCAGAGATTACATTATATCCTCATCGTGAAACATATCGAAATTAATCATATAGAAGGGCAGAACAGCTTGTTGTTCTGCTCAGATGAACTTAGCGGCAAGCCGTGGCCGCTAATTAATGTTAACGGCATAATCGCTGGACGCTAAGCATGATCTTAGCGGCAAGGGATATTGCCGTTAAGGTCAGGTCTGTGCAAAACACAGACCCGAGCTCCAAAGATGGGGTGAATTTGGGGGTCTAGGACACGAGAAAAAATACATAAAAATGGTAAAACCATCCTAGACACATACATGAACACTATAGGTAGGGTACTTGCCTCTAGAAAATACACCAAACGAATCTAGGGCTCGGTGAAGCTCTCCTTGGGCTGTCCCAAGAAGCTCTTAGAAAAGCTTCACTCCAGGTTCTAGGATGAAGATGGCTCCAAGATAAGGTCGGGGAAGCCTCCTCCTCCACTCCAGCTAGCTCCTTGCTGCAGTAGATGGCCGGTGCAAGCTTCAGGTAGCCAGATTTAGGGTTGCAAAGGTGAGCTCTTCACACAGATTTTAGGGTTTTCTCCTTTTTCCTCTTCTTCCTCTCTTGCAAAGGGGCAAAGAGAAGGGTGTGAGTTGCAAGAATGGCTTTGTATATAGCCAAAGACCTCTCACCCACGCAGGAGATGATGTGATACCCCTTTCAGACCGTTGGGGACAGCTCCCAATGGTTGGGGTATCTTGTTCCCGGAATTTCTGGCTCTGCAACGCATGCAGGTCAGAGAAGTTAGCGTCCACATCGCTGGACGCTGGGGTTAGTGTTGGCGTCCATGTGGTTGACGCCGACACCACATCGACATCTGTTGATATTGACGCCAATCTGGCCTTCGGCCAGAACTCTAAAACATGCAGAAACCATGTACATCTTATATCTATATATGTCACATGCATACTACTACGAACATACTACCACCATACCATTCATACATTATTTACATCTAATTTATACACATGCATGTAATAGTATACTAACTAGTACTTACGTAGATATTTACATACGTACGTACACAACATGAATTATTTACATGCAATACAATAATGCAACAAAATTCGAGGGCCTTACACAACTGCAGCAGGTCCTATTTTGTTTCAGGACCAAACCTATGCCAAACCTGCGCACACCATACGACCAAACCACACTGGCCTCACAAAGGCTACTACAATCATTACACACATGATCCATAAGGATCCGAAAAGCATGCGACGTTACATTACTATCATCTAAAAAGAAAATTTTGACCTCGAAATTCATAGCACAATTCAAACATAAACAACGTAAATATGCACATTTTTACAAGTACTATCATCTAAAAAGAAATACAAACCCTTATTCAAACAGATAGGGATACCCCTTAGCCATCTCCTCGGCTAATTCCCAGGTATGCTCACCACCCAACCTATTTTCCCATCGCACTTTAACTAGTTCGATTTCTTTATTTCTCAAATTCTTTATCTTTCGATCAGTGATCTGCACTGGATATTCTGGCATTGTCATATCCGGTCTCAGGTCACCACCTCTTCAATGCACTTTCTTAACATAGAAACATGAAATATATCATGGACATCCGCAAAATCTGCTGGCAAATCCAGCCTATAAGCTGTTTCCCCAATCCTTTCAATTATCTGGAAAGGTCCCACATACCTTGGGATCAACTTTCCAATCTTGTCAAACCTCATAATACCTTTACTTGGGGAAACTCTCAAGAAAACAAATTCTCCAACTTCAAACTGAAGTGGTCTCCTCCGATTATCAGCATAACTCTTTTGTCTACTTTGAGCTGCCTGCAATTTTTCCTTAATAAGCTTCACTATTTCTGTGGTTTGCTGAATTAATTCAAGACCCACTAATTGTCTTTCTCCCACTTCATGCCAGTTCAATGGGGTTCTACATGGCCTTCCATATAAAGCTTCATACGGTGCCATCCCAAGACTGGTATGATAAATATTATTATAGGCAAACTCAACCATTCCCAAATGATGCTCCCAGTTACCTCCCCAAACTAAACAACAAGCTCGCAACATATCTTCAATTGTCTGGATAGTCATTTCTGTTTGACCATCTGTCTGTGGATGATAAGCGGAGCTATATCTCAGCTCAGTACCAATTACCTTTTGCAAACTTCTCCAAAAACCAGAAGTAAATCTTAGATCTCTGTCAGACACAATAGTCTTCAGAATACCATGCAGTGGAATAATTCTATCAACATAAACCTTTGCTAATCTGTCCACTGTCCAAGACATACTTACTGCCACTAATCTGCACACCTTGGTCAATCTATCAACAAATACCATATTTCATTATGCCCGGAACTTAATTTTGGTAAGCCTGTTACAAAGTCCATGGCAATATCATCCTATTTCCACTGTGGAATGGGTAACGGTTGCAATAGACCACCAGGCTTCTGATGCTCTGCCTTAATTTGCTGACATACAACACATCTTGAAACAAACTCAGCTATTTCCTTTTCCATATGAGGCCACCAGAAATATTTCTTTAAATCCTGGTACATTTTAGTACTACCTGGATGGATAGTGTAACTCGATTTATGAGCCTCTTCCAACACTCTCTGCTTTACCTCTCTCTCTGCTGGAACAAACAACCTGCCTCTGAACCTAATCACACAATTATCATCAATGGTAACTCCTTCCATTTTCACAATTTCAGCCAAATTCGCATCTATTTTCTGAGCTTCCACAATCTGCCAATACAAGGACGGCTCTACAGCACTACTGGCTAGTACTGCCCGTCGTTGACTGCTTGGCACATACAAGAAGTTCTCTGCTATTTCCTCATACAATTTCCATTCCTTGATCATCATTTGACTTATATATGCCTTTCTACTCAAGGCATATGCTACCACATTGGCCTTACCCAGATGATAAGCCAAACTGAAGTCATAATCCTTCAAATATTCCACCCACCTACGCTGATGGAGATTTAAATCTTTCTGCGAGAAGATATACTTTAAGCTTTTATGATCTGTAAAGATCTCAAATCTCTCGCCATATAGATAATGCTCCACATTTTCAAAGCAAACACAACTGCTGCTAATTCTAAATCATGGGTGAGATAATTCTCTTCTGCCGGCTTCAACAACCTGGACGCATAAGCTATCACTTTACTATGCTGCATAAGCACTGCGCCAAGTCCTTTCCTTGAAGCATTGCATATACTACAAAACCACCACTTCCTGCCGGTAATGCCAATATAGGTGCTGATGTAAGTCTCTTCTTAACTCCATAAAACTTTTCTGACATTCTCTGGACCACACAAATGGCACACCCTTCCTGGTTAATTTAGTCATGGGTGCCGCAATCTTAGAAAAATCTTGTATGAAGCGCCTATAATAACCTGCTAACCCCAAAAAGCTTCTAATCTCAGTGATTGTCTTAGGCACTTCCCACTTCATCACCGATTCCACTTTACTTGGATCGACTGCCACTCCATCTGCTGAGATGACATGACCCAAAAACTGAATTTCCTTCAACCAGAACTCACACTTACTAAATTTAGCAAACAACCGATTATCTCTTAATAACTGAAGAGTAAACCTCAAATGAGCAGCATGCTCCTCTTCAGAAGCTGAATAAATCAGAATATCATCTATAAAGACCACAATGAATTGGTCTAAATATGGATGAAAAATTCTATTCATCAGATCCATAAAAGCTGCAGGAGCATTGGTCAGCCCAAATGGCATAACCACAAATTCATAGTGACCATATCTAGTTCTGAATGTTGTTTTATCTATATCTTCCTCTTTAATTCTTAACTGATGGTACCCAGACCTCAAATCAATTTTAGAAAATACCTTCGCTGATTGCAACTGATCAAACAGATCATCTATTTTTGGTAACGGGTACTTATTCTTAATGGTCACATCATTCAACTTCCTATAATCAATACACATACGAAAACTTCCATCTTTCTTTTTCACAAATAATACCGGTGCTCCCCACGGGGAATGACTTGGTCTAATGAACCCTTTCTGCAATAGCTCTTCTAATTGCTTTTTCAATTCTTTAAGTTCTGCTGGTGCCATTCGATATGGAGCTTTAGAAATCGGCATGGTACCTGGCAATAACTCAATGGTAAAGTCCACCTCTCTATGTGGAGCTAAACCAGGCAAATCTTCCGGAAAGGCATCAACAAATTCCCTAACCACGGGAACTGCCTCCACTGATCGACTAGCCTCTACCAAACTAACTGAGGCTAAATAAGCCACACACCCTGCATTTATTAGCTTTCTAGCTCTTATTGCAGAAATTATAAACTTAGAAGTACAGAAGGCATACCTTGATACTCAAACACTGAACCATTAGGATGGCAAACCTGATCCTCTTCTTTCTGCAATCTAACAGTGCTCCATAAGTCTCAATCCAATCCATTCCCAAAATAATATCATAATCTGTCAACTGCAGGGCATACAACCGACCTGGCATCTGGTTTCCTTCAATCACAACAGGAGCTTCATCTATATAGCTCGAAGTGAACATAAACTCACCTGAGGGAACCTCCACTACCAACTCACAGGATTCTTCCTTCAAAGGATGAACCATACAATCCAGGAATTCTTTAGAAATGAAAGAATGAGAGGCACCCGAATCAAATAAAACTCTTTGAATAGTCATAAAGAGGTAAAGTACCTTCTATCATATTTGATGCCTCCGCCTGGGCTCGGGTGATAGCCATAACCCGACCCCTTCCCCGCTGCTGCGGTGCTCCTCTGCCACGACCTGCCTGTGGCTGCTGAAACTGCTGCGGCTGCTGCTGCACACCTCTTCCATATCCATACTCTCTCGGATAGGGGCAATTACGGATCAAATGCCCCGGCTGATTGCAATTATAACATCTATACCCTGGTGGAATAATGGGTTGTCTGGCAGTACTCTGCTGCGATTCCTCCACCTCTGGCCTACCACGACCTTGCTGAAATTGATGTCGACCTCCCCATCCTCTTCCTTTACCTTTAAATGCTTGCTTCAATTTCTGGCCCCACTTACCAAAACCTGATGGAGAAGGTCCTGCTGGTGCTTTACCCTTACTCACACCCACTGACTGCTGCGGTAGCCGAGAACTACCTGAATCTGACTCGCCCACCTGACGAGTTCTAATAGACCTTTCCAACGTAGCTGCCCTCTGAGCTACTTCTTCCACTATTTTACACATGAGTGGCACTATTGCATTCTGCAATTCTACTCTTAAACCTCGAATAAAATATTCAACCATCATATTATTATCTGATACTACATAAGGTGCATATCTGCTGAGTGCCATAAATCACATCTGGTACTCTAAAACTGAAGAGTTACCTTGCTAGAGTGTCTGAAACTGCTCCCTTTTCACTTGCTGTACTTGAATCAGAAAGAATGTATCGTTAAATACATCAAGAAATTCCGACCAAGCGATAGCCTCTTCTGTCCTGCCTGCAAAAGTGGTCTGCATCTTCAATCGCCACCATTCCAATGCAAAACCCCGCAACTGATAGGCAGCTAGCACGACTTTATCTGTTGCCAGACACCTCATGGTCGTAAAGACCCTCTCAATCTCATGAACCCAGTGTTCCGCTGTATCTGGATTCGGCCCTCCTGAATAAGTAGGCGGCTGCAATCTCAGAAACTTCTCAACTTGCATCACTGGTTCTTCTGCTATTAACACTGGCGGTGGTGGTGGCAAGGGTGCTACAAAAGGCACCTCCACTCCTGGCAGAATTGGAGCTATAGGTATAGTCTCTCCATCCCCAGGTGGCACGGCAACTGGTGGTACCGGCGCCTGCTAATCCATCCTCCTTCTAATATCAGTGAGGCTTTCCCAGATCCTCTCTATCATACGCTGAGTGCTCTCCTCTGGTCATCTCCTCCACCACCCCAATATCTTCTATCAGCCATTTCAAATTTCTACATAAACAAAACATCAAACAAAAACGAAACAACAAATTATCAGAAACTAGGGCCCCTACCAGTAGTGTACAAAGACCGAAATAAGGCTATGTATCTTTCTAGTTCCCTTATATTAACACGGACCTTGCTCTGATACCAACTGTGACGGAACACCTCGTCCAAGCCCGTTAAACCAATAACGTACTTGATCCGAGTCCGTCTCCTGCGAACGGGCCGAAGCCTCGCAAGGGATACTACACCACAGTCCGTGTAAACACAAAGGAACACGCCATTTTATATATTTATATCACAAGTTTACATAGCCATATTTCCACAAAACTAAAAGAAAGTACAAGAGCTTGGGGCATACCCCGAGGTACAACTGAAGAAAGTAGACAACTAGCTACACTACACTGCTGAAGGTGCTGACCCTGCACCGCTATGACGTGGCTCCGAACTGGACGACGGCGGAGAAACGTCCTCTTCGCCTTCACCTGTGAAGGTAGGGGTGAGCCTCACTAGTCACTGGCTCAGTAGGGAACTCCCCCAACACCGAGCAAACCAAAAACACAGGTACGATGGCGATAAACTATACTAGCAGTTTATTGAACAACTAAGCAGGATATTAAAGCTGTAAATATACTCACCGTCTGCCAACTTGGTAAAGCAATTTAATAAATAAACGGCAAAACCAAACAGGTATACGAGCTAAAGTAGAGTGCGCCACACTCGAGCCACGTGAACTGGTTCGCGACACCAGTAATTGACTCGGACAACACACACAGGTCTACCTCTCAGTCTCGCAGCCACGAACGAAAGGTCCAGCTGCCGCTCCATGTGAAAAGGTCATGCAACTGTGGAGACCAACTAAACACCACCACCTGCGGACCACACGGTCGCAGGCCCATGCCTGGCACCTCCAGAGACCCTGGCCTGGGCTCGCTAGAGTGAGGCACTGGAGAAGGACTAGCTAGGGACCAGTGTCGACTACTGGTGTCCGTACCCCCAACTACGAGCGCACTACAAGTGACCAAAAGACAAGTACAACAGTCACTGTCCCACTGTCATCTTTCCCTCAGCCGAACGTACAACTCAAGCAAAGGATTGAGGGTGTCCAGGTCAGACGACACAGACCTCGACGGTACAGCACAAGTACCTGGACAAAGCCCCGAGCTAACAGCCTGGCTCACAAAGAACTTGGGGCACCCAACTGGAGAGGTAACCACGGTAGGCGTCGCACTACTCGCCACGTATACAAAACCACGTGCACGCCACAAACCACGTGAAGTCTCGTACAAAACCTCGTGCACTGATAGTTCACCACACGTGAACACCACGTAAACATGTAAAGAACTGACTAACTGCGTACCCAGTACACTAGTCTCAGAAACCACGTGCACCCTGTGCACCGCAAGTACCAACACACCGCTTATTATCGATAAACACCCTGTATGGCAATATTTAAATAAACACATGTTGGCAGCAACATCGACTGCCGTTGATGGAATATAGACGGCAAGGGATCTGGCCGTCTAGTTCCCAGCTGAAGAACCTGGCGTCAATCGATGTTGACGCTAAGCTCTTCAACTCCAGTTCCTGCAGAAACCCTAAACTGATTCTACAGGCATTCTCGGTCCCGAAACCATCGAGAAAACATGAGGAATTACTTCCTCTAACATCCACACACTAGAATCAAACCATAACAGCATGTTTCACTACTCAAATCAATCAAACCACCCATTAACCCGCATGGAACACTTCCTTCCCAGAAATGCTGATTATCACGTCGTTTCATGCTTTCAGAATACATTAAAGCGATTAGAATGGACTAAAGGGATCGTCCCCTACCTCAGGACGCGCTTAAACCTCCTAAATCCTCCCGATTCGCACCAAAACCTCCGCGAGCTTCTACGGGAATCACGCCTCGCACTGGCGTTTCCTGACACAATTGGTCACTGCCACTCGTTCCACGATCCTCCAGCTAACCTTCTGTAACCATTGGAAGCAGTGGGGAAGCTAGGACATGAAAATAGAGCGAGGGAGAGGGAGAACCGAGTGGAAAAGCTGCCCTCGGGTGACCCTATATTCTGCAATTCGCACAGGTTGGCGTCAACCCTATTGTCGCTTAGAAAAACGCCACCATAACAAAGTCTGACGTTAAGTTCATAAGGTTGACGTCACCTTCGATGGACGTCAAACCAGTCAACGACCACACCTGGCCGTCAACCCCTACTCAACTGCAACAGGTCCTATTTTATTTCAGGACCAAACCTGCGCCAAACCTGCGCACACCACACGACCAAACCACACTGGCCTCACAAAGGCTACTACAATCATTACACACATGATCCATAAGGATCTGAAAAGCATGCGACGTTACATAAAGGGATCGTCCCCTACCTCAGGACGTGCTTAAATCTCCTAAATCCTCCCGATTCACACCAAATCCTCCGCGAGCTTCTACGGGAATCACGCCTCACACTGGCGTTTCCTGGCACAATTGGTCACTGCCACTCGTTCCACGATCCTCCAACTAACCTTCTGCAACCATTGGAAGCACTGGGGAAGCAAGGACATGAAAATAGAGGGAGGGAGAGGGAGAAACGAGTGGAAAAGCTGCCCTCGGGTGACCCTATATTCTGCAAGTCGCACAGGTTGGCGTCAACCCTGATGTCGCTTAGAAAACCGCCACCATAAACGTCCACAAAGTCTGACGTTAAGTTCATAAGGTTGACGTCACCTTCGATGGACGTCAAACCAGTCAACGACCACACCTGGTCGTCAACCCCTAATTAGCTACAGCAGGTCCTATCTTGTTTCAGGACCAAACCTGCGCCAAACCTGTGCACACCACATGACCGAACCACACTGGCCTCACAAGGGCTACTACAACCATTACACACATGATCCATAAGGATCCGAAAAGTATGCGACGTTACATTACTATCATCTAAAAAGAAAATTTTGACCTCGAAATTTATAACACAACACAAGCAAAAACAACTTAAATATGCACATTTTTACAAGTACTATCATCTAAAAGTAATACAAAACCTTATTCAAACAGATAAGGATACCCCTTAGCCATTTCCTCGGCTAATTCCCAGGTATCCTCACCACCTAACCTATTTTCCCATCGCACTTTAACTAACTCGATTTCTTTATTTCTCAGCTTCTTTATCTTTCGATCAGTGATCTGCACCGGATATTCTGGCATTGTCATATCCGGCCTCAGGTCACCACCTTGGTAACTGATTATTTGAGCTGGATCTTCAATGCACTTTCTTAACATAGAAACATGAAATATATCATGGACTTCCGCAAAATCTGCTGACAAATCCAGCCTATAAGTTGTTTCCCCAATCCTTTCAATTATCTGGAAAGGTCCCACATACCTTGAGCTCAACTTTCCAGTCTTGTCAAACCTCATGATACCTTTACTTGGGGAAATTCTCAAGAAAACAAATTCTCCAACTTCAAACTGAAGTGGTCTCCTCCGATTATCAGCATAACTCTTTTGTCTACTTTGAGCTGCCTGCAATTTTTCCTTAATAAGCTTCACTATTTCTGTGGTTTGCTGAATTAATTCAGGACCCACTAACTGTCTTTCTCCCATTTCATGGCAGTTTAATGGGGTTCTACATGGCCTTCCATATAAAGCTTCATACGGTGCCATCCCAAGACTGGTATGATAACTATTATTATAAGCAAACTCAACCATTCCCAAATGATGCTCCCAGTTACCTCCCCAAACTAAACAACAAGCTCGCAACATATCTTCAATTGTCTGGATAGTCCTTTCTGTTTGACCATCTGTCTGGGGATGATAAGCGGAGCTATATCTCAGCTCAGTACCAATTACTTTTTGCAGACTTCTCCAAAAACCAGAAGTAAATCTTGGATCTCTGTTAGACAATAGTCTGCAGAATAGCATGCAGTGGAACAATTCTATCAACATAAACCTTTGCTAATCTATCCACTGTCCAAGACATACTTACTGCCACTAATCTGCACACCTTGGTCAATCTATCAACAAATACCCATATTCCATTATGCTCAGAACTCGATTTTGGTAAGCCTGCCACAAAGTCCATGGCAATATCATCCCATTTCCACTGTGGAATGGACAACGGTTGCAATAGACCTACAGGCTTTTGATGCTCTGCCTTAATTTGTTGACATACAGCACATCTTGAAACAAACTCAGTTATTTCCTTTTTCATATGAGGCCACCAGAAATATTTCTTTAAATCTTGGTACATTTTAGTACTACTTGGATGGATAGTATACCTGGATTTATGAGCCTCTTCCAACACTCTCTGCTTTACCTCTCTCTCTGCTGGAACAAACAACTTGCCTCTGAGCCTAACCACACAATTATCATCAATGGTAACTCCTTCCATTTTCACAATTTCAGCCAAATTCGCATCTATTTTCTGAGCTTCCACAATCTGCCAATATAAGGACGGCTCTACAGCACTACTGGCTAGTACTGCCCGTTGTTGACTGCTTGGCACATACAAGGAGTTCTCCGCTATTTCCTCATACAATTTCCATTCCTTAATCATCATTTGACTTATATATGCCTTTCTACTCAAGGCATCCGCTACCACATTGGCCTTATCCGGATGATAAGCCAAACTGAAGTCGTAATCCTTCAAATATTCCACCCACCTACGCTGACAGACATTCAAATCTTTCTGCGAGAAGATATACTTTAAGCTTTTATGATCTGTAAAAATCTCAAATCTCTCGCCATACAGATAATGCCTCCACATTTTCAAAGCAAACACAACTGCTGCTAATTCTAAATCATGGGTGGGATAATTCTCTTCTGCCGGCTTCAACTGCCTGGACGCATAAGCTATCACTTTACCATGCTGCATAAGCACTGCGCCAAGTCCTTTCCTTGAAGCATCTGTATATACCACAAAACCACCACACTTCCTACCGGTAATGCCAATATAGGTGCTGATGTAAGCCTCTTCTTTAATTCCATAAAACTTTTCTGACATTCACCGGACCACACAAATGGCACACCCTTCCTGGTAAATTTAGTCATGGGTGCCGCAATCTTAGAAAAATCTTGTATGAAGCGCCTATAATAACCTGCTAACCCCAAAAAGCTTCTAATCTCAGTGATTGTCTTAGGCACTTCCCACTTCATCACTGATTCCACTTTACTTGGATCAACTGCCACTCCATCTGTCGAGTGACATGACCCAAAACTGAATTTCCTTCAACGAGAACTCACACTTACTAAATTTAGCAAACAATCGATTGTCTCTTAATAACTGAAGAGTAAACCTCAAATGAGCAGCATGCTCCTCTTCAGAACCTGAATAAATCAGAATATCATCTATAAAGATCACAATGAATTGGTCAAAATATGGATGAAAAATTCTATTCATCAGATCCATAAAAGTTGTAGGAGCATTGGTCAGCCCAAATGGCATAACCACAAATTCATAGTGACCATATCTAGTTCTGAATGTTGTTTTATCTATATCTTCCTCTTTAATTCTTAACTGATGGTACCGGACCTCAAATCAATTTTAGAAAATACCTTTGCTAATTGCAACTGATCAAACTGATCATCTATTCTCCGTAACGAGTACTTATTTTTAATGGTCACATCATTCAACTTCCTATAATCAATACACATATGAAAACTTCCATCTTTCTTTTTCACAAATAACACTGGTGCTCCCCACGGGGAATGACTCGGTCTAATAAACCCTTTCTGCAATAGCTCTTCTAATTGCTTTTTCAATTCTTTAAGTTCTGCTGATGCCATTCTATATGGAGCTTTAGAAATCGGCATGGTACCTGGCAGTAACTCAATGGTAAAGTCCACCTCTCTATGTGGAGCTAAACCAGGCAAATCTTCCGAAAAAACATCAGCAAATTCCCTAACCACGGGAACTGCCTCCACTGACTGACTAGCCTCTACCAAACTAACTGAGGCTAAATAACCACACACCCTGTATTTATTAGCTTTCTAGCTCTTATTGCAGAAATTATAAACTTAGAAGTACAGAAAGACATACCTTGATACTCAAACACTGAACCATTAGGATGGCAAAACCTGATCCTCTTCTTTCTGCAATCTAACAGTGCTCCATAAGTCTCAAGCCAATCCATTCCCAAAATAATATCATAATATGTCAACTACAGGGCATACAACCGACCTGGCATCTGGTTTCCTTCAATCACAACAGGAGCTTCATCTATATAGCTCGAAGTGAGCATAAACTCACCTGAGGGAACTTCCACTACCAACTCATAGGATTCCTCTTTCAAAGGATGAATCATATAATCCAGGAATTCTTCAGAAATAAAAGAATGAGAGGCACCCGAATCAAATAAAACTCTTGCTGAATAGTCATAAAGAGGTAAAGTACCTTCTATCATATTCGATGCCTCCGCCTGGGCTCGGGTGATGGCCATAACCCGACCCCTTCCCCGCTGTTGCGGTGCTCCTCTACCACGACCTGCCTGTGGCTGCTGAAACTGCTGCGGCAGCTACTGCTGCTGCACACCTCTTCCATAACCATACTCTCTCGGATAGGGGCAATTACGGATCAAATGCCCCGGCTGATTGCAATTATAACATCTATACCCTGGTGGAATAATGGGTTGTCTGGCAGTACTCTGCTGCGATTCCTCCACCTCTGGCCTACCACGACCTTGCTGAAATTACTGCCGACCTTGCTGAAATTACTGCCGACCTCCCCATCCTCTTCCTTTACCTTTAAATGCTTGCTTCAGTTTCTGGCCCCACTTACCAAAACCTGATGGAGAAGGTCTTGCTGGTGCTTTACCCTTACTCACACCCACTGACTACTGCGGTAGCCGAGAACTACCTGAATCTGACTCGCCCACCTGACGAGTTCTAATAGACCTTTCCAACATAGCTGCCCTCTGAGCTGCTTCTTCCACTGTTTTACACATAAGTGGCATTATTGCATTCTGCAATTCTACTCTTAAACCTCGAATAAAATATTCAACCATCATATTATTATCCGATACTACATAAGGTGCATATCTGCTGAGTGCCATAAATCGCATCTGGTACTCTAAAACTGAAGAGTTACCTTGTTGAAGTGTCCGAAACTGCTCCCTTTTCACTTGCTGTACTTGAATCGGAAATAATGTATCGTTAAATACATCAAGAAATTCCGACCAAGCGATAGCCTCTTCTGTCCTGCCTGCAAAAGTGGTCTGCATCTTCAATCGCCACCATTCCAATGCAAAACCCCACAACTGATAGGCAGCTTGTAAGGCCCTCGAAATTCCGTCGCATTAATTGTATTTGTAGGTGTATATTTGTGCTTGTGTATGTATATACGTATTTACGTACGTATTAATTAGTACAATTACGTGTGCATGTGTTTATACTAGATATAAATAATGCATGTATTGAATGGTGATAGTATGGATACACTACCATATACATATTGCATTTATATATGCATGGTATGCATGGTTTTCTGCATATTTTAGAGTTCTGGCCGAAGGCCTTATTGGCGTCAACCCCTAGCCGTTGAGGTGGTGTCAGCGTCCAGACATGGACGCCAACACTAATCCTGGCATCTAACGATATGGACGCCTATTTCTTTGACCTGCATGCGTTGCAGAGCCAGAAAATCTGGGAACAAGGGAGCTCACCCATTGGGGATCTGTCCCCAACGGCTCTGAGAGCTGTCTTGTCACCCTGTGAGTGGGAGAGAGGCCTCCCCATATGTCTGAACCCGGATCTGCCTTCTCCCACCCCTCTCTTCACCTTTGCAAGAGAGAAACCAGGAGAAAAACCCTAGTTTCTGAGCTGTGAGAAAACCCACTCTTTGCACCCAAAGATCCGACTTCCTGGAGCTAGATCCGGCCATCTTCCACGACAAGAGGATAGCTGGAGCAAAGGAGGAGGCTTCCCCGACATTTCCTTGGTGTGGAGATCTTCCAGGAGCCCGGAGGAGGGAGATCTTGGAGGACAGTTGCACCTTCTTGGGACTGCCCAAGGAGGGCTTCTCCGAGCACTTTGATCTATTGGGGCAATTTCTAAAAGGCAAGTGACCTAACCATAATGTCCCCGTATGTGTCTAGGTCGATTCTACAATTTTTGTATATTTTTCCCTCGAGTCCTAGACCCTCACATTCACCCAACTTGAGAGCTCGGGTCTGTGTTTCTGCACAGACCTGCATTGACGGCAAGGTCAATGGACGCTGAGATTATGCTTGGCGTCCATCGACCATGCCGCTAACACTGAGTCAGCGGCCAGAGACCGCCGCCAAGTTCTTCTGGACAGAACAGTGACCTGTTCTGCCCTTCCTATACAACTATTTTCGGTATGGTTTCCGTGATGAGGATATATGGTAACGCTATACACTATGTATACTATTAAATGTGGTGTGTGGATGAGTGTGATGTGTGGTGGTGGATGTTAGAAAATTGTATTCCATGAATTTGTAAGCATGATTTGTTGATAATCTTGCCAATCCATGTTTCATGATTAGGATTAGTCTGAATGCCTCAGTTTTGTCAGAACATGAAGATTAGTGGATCAGTATACGTATACTCAATTTTTGATAAATTGTCCATGCTTGCATAAGTTGCTAATAAATTCGGTTCGGTAAATAAAAAGGCATGTAAGAATGATTTGTGGTGATCGATCTATAATTGTATGATTTAGGGTAATTCTGTATTCTCAAATCATGCATATAACAGTAGTCTTTGTTCACACAGTAAGTGGCAAAAATGCATGATGTGTTAAACTCCATGTCAACTTAAATTGTGAATGGCATGCGATAGGTATTTGATTTTCTGTAAATTCTATTTAGCTCAGAAAAATATGAAAAATTGAATGTATGACCTTGAACTTGAAAATAGCATGTGGTTAAAATTTTAGGTCATTTGGACCAGTATATAAGGAGTTATGTATTTTCCATGTGAAATATAAAAATCTATGTATGTTATCATAAGGTGGTTAGATATTGTTTAAACCCAACCTGATTAGTGAATTTACTGTGTGTTAAGCTCCTGAAATCTGTAGTGCCATGTCAGGAAAAACAGAGATATGCATGTGAGTGAGAAAGTGAATGAGATGAAAAGTGATATGTGTAAAACCATGTGTGAAATCAGTAAAATGTGTAAATGTGTAACTGTGTCAATGTGACACTGCTTCCGTAGAGGGCAGTGGAACTGTATTAGGGAAAAGTCCCCCTGAGAAAGTTCAATGTGTAAGTGACCCTAAGGGCATTAGGGGGAAATCCTGGAGGTGGACAAGTACCACTGGTTAGGGTGGAGACTTGTTCTCCCGGTCTGCGCAGTCCAAGAGTCGCCATTGGAATGCCTAGATGGCGTCTATGTGTAATGTGATGTGTATATGTCCTTCTTTGGTGGTTTGGACTATGTGTCACGGCACCTAAAATGTGTAATGTGTAATGTGTAATGTGTAATGTGTATGTGTTCATGTGTAAATGTGTAAGTGAACAATGTGAATGTGTACGTGCAAAGTGCAACCATGTGAAAGAGGAAACTTGTGTAAAGAAAATGTGAGGATATGATATTGAAATCCATGTGAGACAAATCTGAAACCATGTGAAATCAGTAAGTTCATGTTGTTAACATCATGTTTATATGTGCGAAGATGTCTAGAATTCATGTTAGGGATAATTGATGAGCACTTGTGCAAAATAGCATGATTGGTTGTTCACATGATATGTTTTAAACAACATTGTAGCTCTCATGTGTAGGTTTACAGCCATTAAACCATGTGAAACCAGCAACTTAAAGCATGTGAAAATGTCTATGTATGTGTTTAAAAACATGTAAGATCCATGCTAGTCGTGTTTCCCTTTCATAGATGCACAATGTTCATGTTGGTAGCTCTCATGTCTTGGTTTTTTTAAGGCAAAATTTCACGAGTAAATTGAATAGAGAGCATGTGATAGGTAAGTTTTATTCTTAGAAATCTGAAAGCATGATCCATGTATTAATTTGTAAAACTTCCATGATAGGTTGAAACTTTCAAATGACTAGCATGCCATGTGTTGAAAATTTTGAATGAGCATGTAGAAACCGCTATGACCTATACATGTATGTTATGAGTAGTGTTGCTTGCTGAGTCTTTAGACTCACTCCTTGCTTCGGCGTACAGGTGTAGTTGGTGACGTGGCACCGTTGGAGGAGACAGTGGAGACGGACTCCGAGCGCGGAGATTAGTCATTGGAGTTTCTTTGAGACTTGTGCATTTCATAGTATGTAATTGGAACGTTGTATTAGAGTTATCATGAAAAGAATGTATAAGTGTGGACATTATGTATTTGAATTTCAGCAATTTAAATTATGTGAACTTCTAGCTTTTAAATGTTAATTGCGATTTTCAAGTATGTTTAATGTGGATGATGAATAAATGAAGACAGTTGTCTTTTACTTCCGCTACTCTGTTGTATATTCGCGTGTATCTCAGCTGTTTGTATCGTTTGGGTAAATGTCCCACTGTGAGGACTCTCGCTATACCGACGTGGGTTGGTATAACCGTACCGGTATAATGAGGGCCGTCACACAGCTAGCATGACTTTATCTGTTGCTGGACACCTCATGGTCGTAAAGACCCTCTCAATCTCATGAACCCAGTGTTCCGCTGTATCTGGATTCGGCCCTCCTGAATAAGTAGGCGGCTGCAATCTCAAAAACTTTTCAACTTTCATCACTGGTTCTTCTGCTATTAACACTGGCGGTGGTGGTGGCAAGGGTGCTACAAAAGGCACCTCCACTTCTGGCAGAATTGGAGCTATAGGTACAGTCTCTCCATCCCCAGGTGGCACGGCAACTGGTGGTACCGGCGCCTGCTGATCCATCCTCCTTCTAATATCAGTGAGGCTTTCCCAGATCCTCTCTATCATACGCTGAGTGCTCTCCTCTGGATCATCTCCTCCACCACCCCAATCTCTTCTATCAGCCATTTCAAATTTCTACATAAACAAAGCATCAAACAAAAATGAAACAACAAATTATCAGAAACCAGGGCCCCTACCAGTAGTGCACAAAGACCGAAATAAGGCTATGTATCTTTCTAGTTCCCTTATATTAACACGGACCTTGCTCTGATACCAACTGTGACGGAACACCTCGTCCAAGCCCGTTAAACCGATAACATGCCTGACCCGAGTCTGTCTCCTGCGAACGGGCCAAAGCCTCGCAAGGGATACCACACACTAGTCCGTGAAAACACAAAGGAACACACCATTCCATATATATTTTACAAATTTACATAGCCATATTTCCATAAAACTGAAAGAAAGTACAAGAGTCTGGGGCATACCCCGAGGTACAACTGAAGGAAGTAGACAACTAGTTACACTAGCTACACTACACTGCTGAAGCTGCTGACCCTGCACCACTACGATGCGGCTCCGAACTAGATGACGGCCGAGAAACGTCCTCTTCGCCTTCACCTGAGGGGTAGGGGTGAGCCTCGCTAGTCACTGGCTCAGTAGGAAACTCCTCCAACACCGAGCAAACCCAACATAGGTACGAAAGCAGTAAACTATACTAACAGTTTATAGAACAACTAAGCAGGATATTAAAGCTGTAAATATACTCACCGTCTGCCGACTAGGTAAAGCAATTTAATAAATAAACGGCAAAACCAAACAGGTGTACGAGCTAAAGTAGAGTCCGCCACACTCGAGCCACGTGAATTGGTTCGCGACACCAGTGACTGACTCGGACAAACACACACAGGTCTACCTCTCAGTCTCGCAGCCACGAACGAAAGGTCCAGCTGCCGCTCCACGTGAAAAGGTCAAGCAACTGTGGAGACCAACTAAACACCACCACCTGCGGACCACACGGTCGCAGGCCCATGCCTGGCACCTCTAGAGACCCTGGCATGGGCTCGCTAGAGTGAGGTACTGGAGAAGGACTAGCTGGGGACCAGTGTCGACTACTGGTGTCCGTACCCCCAACTACGAGAGCGCTACAAGTGACCAAAAGAAAAGTACAATAGTGATTGTCCCACTGTCGTCTTTCCCTCAGCCGGACGTACAACTCAAGCAAAGGAGTGAGGGTGTCCAGGTCAGACGACACAGACCTCGACGGTACAACACAAGTACCGAGACAAAGCCCCGAGCTAACAACCTGGCTCGCAGAGAACCTGGGGCACCCAACTGGAGAGGTAACCACGGTAGGCGTCGCACTACTCGCCACGTATACAAAACCACGTGCACGTCACACACAAACCACGTGAAGTCTCGTACAAAACCTCGTGCATTGATAGTTCACCACACGTGAACACCACGTAAACACGTAAAGAACTGGCTAACTGCATACCCAGTACGCTAGTCTCAGAAACCACGTGCACCCTGTGCACCGCAAGTACCAACACACCGCTTATTATCGATAAACACCATGCATGGCAATATTTAAATAACACATGTTGGCGGCAACATCGACTGCTGTTGATGGAATATAGACGGCAAGGGATTTGGCCGTCTAGTTCCCAGCTGAAGAACCTGGCGTCAATCGATGTTGACACTAAGCTCCTCAACTCCAGTTCCTGCAGAAACCCTAAACCGATTTTACAGGCATTCTCGGTCCTGAAACCATCGAGAAAACATGAGGAAATACTTCCTTTAACATCCACACACTACAACCAAGCCGTAACAGCATGTTTCACTACTCAAATTAATCAAACCACCCATTAACCCGCATAGAACACTTCCTTCCCAGAAACGCTATTATCACGTCGTTTCATGCTTTCAGAATACATAAAGTGATTAGAATGAACTAAAGGGATCATCCCCTACCTCAGGACGTGCTTAAACCTCCTAAATCCTCCCGATTAACACCAAATCCTCCGCGAGCTTCTACGGGAATCACGCCTCGCACTGGTGTTTCATGGCACAATTGGTCACCGCCACTCGTTCCACGATCCTCCAACTAACCTTCTGCAACCATTGGAAGCATTGGGGAAGCAAGGACATGAAAATAGAGCGAGGGAGAGGGAGAACCGAGTGGAAAAGCTGCCCTCGGGTGACCCTATATTCTGCAGGTCGCACAGGTTGGCGTCAACTCTGATGTCGCTTAGAAAATCGCCACCATAAAACGTCCACAAAGTCTGACGTTAAGTTCATAAGGTTGACGTCACCTTCGATGGACGTCAAACCAGTCAACGACCACACCTGGTCGTCAACCCCTAATTAGCTACAGCAGGTCCTATCTTGTTTCAGGACCAAACCTGCGCCAAACCTGCGCACACACACACGACCAAACCACATTGGCCTTACAAGGGCTACTACAACCATTACACACATGATCCATAAGGATCCTAAAAGTATGCGACGTTACAAATTCGGTCTCAAATCACATGCAACATATAAAGAACAGAAAAAGCCCTAACAGTGCGCGACTTGGGGAAAATGCTTATAACTCAAAATCTACTCATTGGAATTCGATGAAACCAGTGGGAAATGAAAGTTAACTTGCTGCTCTATTCATTGGTATAGGATATGTTAAGGTTTGGCCCGAGAAAACCTACCTTCTGGATTGAAGAAGTCCCGTTTTTTCAGAAAACCCGTGTTCAGACCACTTGGAGGAAACTGCTTAATACTTCGTGTATACTGCATGGAATTTAGGCATTCCATTGGGTTAGTACGTAGACTTGACCCTCTTTCCAGGGGTATAAGCCTTGCAAGGTTTGGTTTAGGGTTGACCTACCTTTGTTCGGCTTCAAGTGGACGGTTTGTGCAGGTCGCAGCAGACAAACGGGGGAAGAAGATGTCCTTCTTGTGGTCGATCCACAGCTCCCCAGCCCCCAAGAGCTCCTCCACACGACCCCAGCAAGTTGTAAACTTGTCCCCAGGGTTTGGGTGAAGAGTATTTAAGCAACCAAGGTATTTAGGAGTCCTATTGTAACTAGGAAAGAAGGGTTGCGGGTTTGGTTTGTGTCTTTCCAAAATTTGAAGATCTCTCCCTCCATTAGAGAGTCTTGGCCATCAAGCAACCTCCATGGGTGGGTAGGCACGAATTTGGGTTGCCAAGAGTGCAAGATCTCTTCCCAATTCAACTCTAATTGCCTCTTTCTAATTTCAGCTTATTTAAGCTACGAATTTCCATGCATTTTCTTGCTTCATTTGATTTTGGGTCATACGTGGTCCATTGGCCCAATTATGATAATGGGTCATCATATATAATGTTGGAAGTCTCCCCAATATTTTTATTAATTTATGGTTGCGTCGTATTTTCGCGTTAACCGCTTTCCGACTTGTTTCCTAGCTTGGATAATCGGTCACACTAACTCTTAAACCTAGCCCAAATGATTTTTATTGACCCAAATTTCTTGATGGGTCATGAGAGGATATTATTTGAAGCCTGTATATGATTTTTATTTAATTTTCTGACTCATCCAAATACATGTGATATGATTTTTCGACTTATTCATGAATTACGATAATAAGTCGTGAAGTACTTTAAACTTGACTTATCTGATTTTTCTTGACACAAATTTCTTTGTGGAACATTTAGGAATAATGTGTGGGTTGATTTATAATTTTACGGATTTTTCTGATGTGTTTAGCACATACGATAATGATTCGTATGTTTTAAATACTTTGATATTATGGAAATTATTTATTTCCATTTATTCGAATCTTTATAGTTAAAATTTTCGGGGTACTACAAGTGTTGTCCTGTGAATTTCGTTGGCATCATGGACATGTCTACTTTCGGGTTGAGAGTAACAGATGACGACGCCATGTTAAACGATATCTTCTTTAAGACTATTGTGAAAACAGTGGAAATAAAGGTTTCGCATGGCGATAGAACATCCATAATGCATGCAGTGCAAACATAGCGACATAATACAAGTTTGCGTAAATCAACATAGGCATCTTCCAAGAGGATAATAACAGATAAGTAAAGTATACATGCTGAAAATATGAACACGAATATATCTATATATAGGCAGTGGAGGCGTTCTAAAAGGAACTTGCCTTAGAGAAGATATCACCACCACTATAGGTGCGAAAAGGAAACAACGATCTTCTCCCAGGGTACAACCACATCCAACGAGATGACAGTCGCACACTGTTGATCTCGTAAAGCGAAAACTATCTAATATGTAAAGAAGGATCTCTATTGAATGTAGGGCAAAAGATGCATGCACCGGACACCGACGACGTGGAGAATGAGGTAGTTGGTGGCGGAGAGGAAGGCACAGCACGCCGACGGCAAGCAGCGACGGCGACGTCCGCGTCGAAGGCGAGGGCAAGAAATGACCAGCAAAGAGCGATTCCCCGGTGGTGTGCACGGCGTTGCTGACAGAGAGCAAGAGAGAGACCCTAAGAGATTTCTTCAGGAAGAAGACTAGGTCAACTCGTTTTCTTTCTCTCTCCTTATCACAACCGCCCACACCCCACTAACTCCGGTTCACTTCTTCAGGGACGGGTGCGTCCTGTAAGCCCACCAAGCAAAAAGGGATTGGAAAAAGAGTGACAGCCTAATAGGCTCGCGGTCACCTCACACGCGCGCCGTCTGCTCGGCCCGTCTTGGGGATACCTCCTTCTAGGTCCATAGGAACAAGTCCTTAGAACCACAAGGACTTATAAAGGCCACTCCCTTATTACTTGTGTTTTTCAATATGGGATAAAACCCATAAACACATAAAACACACTCTCCTACTAACCTTGAGTTTTCCCTAAAATTTGCATCCACCCTTCTTCTACCCAACATAAATATCTCATTGAGTTATATAAACATCACACTATTTAATTGAGGTGATAGGAAATGAGAAAAATATATATTATAAATTGTCTACGTATCTCATTGACAAAAAGTGAAAATATAAAATAAAATAAAAAAAAAAAATAATACTATTCATTGACGTGCTATGGCCAATCATGTAGGATGGTACGTTTTAAATTTTACTCGTCTTTTTTATAGATATATAATACGCGGACAGAGATTTTGAACTTAGCACTAGGGTTTTATTCCAGATAAAAGCACTAGTATTTTATTTGAAATTAAAGAAATAGGAGGGTACATATGAATTTTCTTGGCAATATTAAAATGTGCAAGAAGGATTTTTAACCACTGAGGTAATTAACACATAAATGAAAGAGGAGGGGAGCCCACAAACAATAAGTGGTGCGGGGTGGGGTGAAGAAAAATCACTATCATAGCTCTAATTTGCTCGGAATTTTCATATTTTACAAGTAGTAGAAATAGAAGAGAGGTCGAATTTTTTTCATATTTGATGTGCAGTAAAATGTGTGGGGGGTGAGAAGAGGACTCTTCAAACAAGAAGAGGTCACATCTCGCAAGAGGAGTGAAAAAGGAAAGTCGAATCATTAAAGAGGGGGGAGATGCAAGGAGTGGAGAGAGATGAAGAAGGGAGGGAGAGTTAAAACATGTAAGGACAGAAGGAAATGTTATAGATATAAATGCAGTAATATTCCAACATCTGTGATGTCATACCGTGACGCGGTGTTATCTCATCCAATCACTCGTAGCAACTATCATTACTACCACCAATCATCAACTTCCATCTTTGCACATCAATCTAACATTGTCACTGTGATGTCTTATGTATATGACTCCATTTGCATTGCCACATAATAGTCTGATACTTACCCAAGTAAATACCAAACATTTTTCACAAATATAAAAAGTGTGAGGTGAAAAAAGAGATTGTAGTGTAGACAATCAATATTAATAGCAAGGTTGCTGCGGATCACAGCAGCACAATCGAGTCAAGATTGTGTCAGAGATTTAACGAGTCCTTAATATGGTTGGCACAGTACAATGGATAATATTATTTTTTTTTAATTTTTTAAATTTATAATTATATATTTTTGCTATTTCTTATCACCTCAATTTAATTGTATGGTATTTTTATGGTTATTTAATGTGAATGAAACACATACACACCCTTACATTATGCATTATTTATATTGTTTATTACCACAATAGTTCAATGTGTGTCGTTTATATGTTATTACATAGGTCAAATAGTATTAAATATCAAATCTGAATCAAATCACCTACAAAACTAGATTACACATATAAAATTTTTTAAAAATATATATTATGACCCTATCATACCGATATCAAATGGTAAGAACTCGGCACAATCGAGTTCCACGTAGGGCTGTAAACGGATCCGGATAATATCCGGATCTGATTCAGATTCGTATCCGATTTAGCATATCCGTATTCGTTTAAGAGAGATCCGACGGAGCGGATTCGGATATTATCCGAATAATAAATGGAGCGGACGCGGAAATAGGAGATCTGCTCCGTTTAAGATCCGATCTGAAACTGAATTAATTCTGATATGTTATATATATATATATAACAATATATATATATATATAACCCTACACTAAAAACCCTAACTCCCCTTCCCCAAACCAAACCCGATCGCCCTTAGCCTCTCGGCGGCTCTGCCCCTCGCATGGCAGGCCTCCCCGGTGCCCTCCCACCGGCGCCGCCCCCTCCCGCCCTCCCACCAGTGCCGCCCCATCCCTCTCCCCTGCTAGCCGCCCTGTTCTCCCATCGCCATCGCTCGCGGCGTTGCTGCAGTGCAGATCTCGTCGGCGTCGCCCTCGCCCTAACGCCCTCGCCCCGGCGTCGCCCTCGCCCTCGCCCCGGCGTCGCCCTGCCCCCTCCCACTGGCATCGCACCTCTCGCCCCTGCCGGCCGCCCCCCCTCCCACCGGTGCTGCCCCACCCCTCTCCCCTACTGGCCGAAGAACACGAGAAGAAGGAAGTTGATGATGGTTGGAGGATTATATTTTGTTCATATGAATGTTAATGTTTAATTTAGATATTATTTGTGAATTTTTTATTTTTTTAGATTTTTTATATCACTTAATAATTTTATTGTAATTTATGAATCTGAAGTAGATAATATTCGTATTCGTTCCGTATAACCAAACGTCTTGTACTATTTTTTTTATTTTAAATTTTAATAAAAACGGACACATCATTAATTTTTAGAAAGAAATAACTTTTTTAAAAAAATATTTTCAAACACCCTATAAGATCAGACCTCTGGCCCAACGGATTATTTTCTCGGACGGGTATGGGCTCGGCCCAAGACCCGAAATTGTACAAGATATTGTGACCCGAGTCTGATTCGGGTATGGGCTATGCTTCCACCACCGTCATTGCAACTCCGTGAAATGCTGGAATGGCACGAAGCAAAGTTGTCTAGGATCCAGAATCATGACTTTATCTATTGATGATCGGATGGCTTTTAAAATTTAAAATAAAGTTTATACTTTAAACAGGTTGATGGGTATTGTTTATTATTAGGGAATATGATGCTTATTTTTTAGAAAAAGTCTCTAGCCATCAGCGAAACTATATAAGTACATGCTTCGAATAAGACCCAGATAAATATTTTTTTTCATTCATTTTTTTAACAACACAGAGTGCAGCACTAACCTAAAAACCTGAATCCTAAACTTGCCACACAGATCAATAAAATCTAACACTAACGCAACCAGAAGCAACCTATAAGAAGTGCAATTCGTCACCAAGATTTTTAGGCAACTAATGCAAGCACTCTGGGCCACCGCATGCAGATAGGAGCAGATAGATATTAGCAGATTGATAGGTACTAAGAAGGATGGTTCATTAATTGGGGAGATATATTGGACTACCAATAACCAACCACAGTACAACAAAGTAGTGGCGGACCTACATGGTTTTTAGAGGGGTCTTAAAATTTTACTGGATTGAAATTTTTTTATTAGAGATTTAAATTTTCATCATTTGAAAATTCACTGAAATAAAAACATAATCTATAAATACACCATTAAAAATCTCATTAAATTAAGATCTTACATCTATCACTGCAGCAAAAGAAGCATCTAAGGTGGTTCCAGACAATATTAAAGGCAAATCCGCAGCTTGGAAAGGCAAAAACTTGTCTTTCGAAAGTAGGATGGTACTTGTTAGACATGTATTGCTCTCCATCCCCCAGTATTAATGATCCCCTTGCCCAAGCTCTAGGAAAAAGCATGTTGATTTGATCAAAAGTATGTGTGAAAATTTCATTTAGAAAGGTGATTAGGATACAAGGTACTGGATAGGGCTGCAAACGGGTCGGGTTCGGAATCGGAAACACAGGTTTCGATTCCGATTTCGATAACCGAAATATGGTTCCGATTCCGATAATCGAAATATGATTCCGATTCCGATAAGAATGGTTAGTTTCGATTCCGTTCCGATTCCGATAACATTACCGGAACCGAAATTCCAATAAGGTAAGGTGTTTATCATAATTTTACCTTGAGTTTATGATAATTTATCAGAAAAACCGATATCGATACCGATTCCGATTATTTTTTCAATTCCGATTCCGATTCCGATAACTTATCGGAATATCCGATACCGATAAGCTATCGGTAACATTTTCCGATTCCGAAACCGATAATTTTTATCAGAATCGGATCGAAAAATCAGAATATAGAGTTCCGTTTACACCCCTAGTACTGGAGGATTGTTTAAGTTCCTGTGGACCTTTTAATAAAGACCATGGTCAGCTAAGAATTGAAGGGTTGCTACGTCCATACAGTCAAAATGCCAGGAAATCAACTCCATTTTCCACCCTTCCTTGCGGAGCTCATTTGCAGTCTACATGTTTGGGAGCCGAGAAAAAATCTATATTATAGAGATATTCTTTAGTCCCACAGTGAAAGATAGTGAGAACAAGTGTGTGTTTATATCAGCAAGAGTCTCACCTCTTCTCTCAAGAAGGTCATTTTAAAAGACAAAACCTCAAGCATGAGGATAATAATTTTTGGGAGGCACATTTAAATTACGTCTCTTCATTGACGCCGTCTGTGGGAACGAATGAGAGGTCATACGTCTTACCTGAGCATCTCATCTTCATGAGACCTGCACACTCTTATCCTTACCGGAGAGGTTGTGTAAAGATATTCTTTAGTCTCAAATTGAAAGAAAGTAAGAATAAGTGTGTACTTATTAGCAAGAGTCTTACATCTTCTCCTAAGATGACCATTTTAAAAGATAAAATCATAAGTATAGAGACAATACTTCTTGGAAGGTACATTTAAATCACGTCTCTTCGTACATGTCCATCAAAATTTGGGTAGCAGAACCAGAAGGAAAAATTTTCACACTAAATACACACAAAGTTAGAAAATATTTATTATCTAGTTGGCATGGTAAACAAATTGAGATGGATCACTCGGGAGTACTTTTATTGAAAATGTAGTATATGTGAAGTGATAAGACGGTGGTGACATTTCAAAAGTGCGGCAACAAACAATCGCAATATGTACATCATGAGTGGTGCATGACACTCAATCGCATATTATATATATATGGAAGGAGTTCAATATTTAGATCATTCAAGTTTATAAAAAGATTTTCTAAAAATTATAAATAATTAAGTTTTAAGTGTGTACCCCGAATTTGATCAAAAAAAATTATCTGTACAGACACATCAAAAAGGAAAACAACCGCAACCAACAATAGCAGCCGATTTTTAACTGACAAATAACACATTTTTATTGGCAAATAACACATTTTTTTGGTAAATAGCAATTCTAATTGACAAATAACTTTTTTCAACTGAGAAATAACAACTTTTGGTAATCGGCCACCGCCCTGCTACCACATCACTCGTCACCTCAAAGGACTAAGGGGGGTGCTATACTTGCAACACCATGAGTGAACTTTTTTTTTTTTAATAACGAAGAAATTTCGTCTCATGTGATTTTGTGGGTTCAAAGATTGGTGTTCGTGAACTTCAAGATTAAGACTTGACAACTTCTATTTTTCATGTACCCGTATTATTTTATCCCACTTGATCGAAAAAATTTCGGATCTACACACTTCGAAGATTATATGTAAATCAGATAAATCCCTCCCCTCAAAAATTGAACTCGGGACCTCTTACTTTTAAGTAAAGTTCTAATCGATCGACCCAACCGGATCTTCGAGTAAAAATTTTACTTTGGAAAGTTGCTTGGGGAGATTATCCACTGTGAAAAATTTTACATCCCGGGCGTCATTGAGGATGCAATCTGCCTAAAATGTGGACTTCGCACTGAGAATCACAAACTCAATGAAGTGTGCTAAAGGTAGATGGATGGATCGCACATATAAGTGGGCGGAGCTGCTGCAATAATAGAATTCATATTCGCATGTGTGTATTGTTGCTTACAATTAAATTTTTTTCGGTAAAATATTTTTCTTACATTACGGCCTTACGGGGCTGCTGCTAGTATGACAACATAGTTCATATTTGCATGTGTATTGATATTTATAATTAAAATTTTTTTGGACGCAAAATATTTCTCTTTCATTAACTATATGCATAATAACATACGGAGAACCAAAGAACAATACTAAAAATTCAAAAATTCTAAGGCAATTCGTTTTTGAGAGAGAGAGAGAGAGAGGTCAACCAGTCAAGTCATCGGTTTGGTTAGCAGCCCAAGGTAAATAGATTAATTAGCAAAGTTTATAATTAACATGGACCAGCGAACATCTCTGAGGAGCTGAGAAGGATTTGCATTAGGGATGCATCATCATCTATAGGTTAAAAGAGAGCAAATATGAGTCGGGGTGTTCACGGTTCGGTTCGATTCGATTTGGATTATTTTTTTTTCTTCCAAAAATCCAATAAATTGAACCTATAAAAACCGAACCCGGTTTGATTCGGTTTGAACCGAAAAAAAAACCCACAAAATTTAATGGCAGTCCCAAGTTTCAAACTCGAGACCTCTCATGGGGAATGAAGCGCATTTTCTCTTACGAAATAATATATTATTAAATATATTTGATTCAATCAATTTTCAAATAAAAATCGAACTGAATCGTGGGACCTGTCAACCTAAACCGAATCGACCTGAACCGGTCAATTCAATTTGTCAGATTGAACCATATTATGAACACCCCTAAATATGAGAGGTGTTTTTGTCAGCACCACCTGAGCTAGGTGGCTAGGCATTTTGTATGTGGGATCGAAGGTTGCATTTAGGTGGACTAAGTTTTTGATGACGAGGAAGGTAGTACATTAGTCTATACAGTGTTAGACTCTTTTTTCTTATCTTAACATATGAAAAAGAACTCTTAAAAAATATGTTAAAAATAATAAGTTACAAGAATCAAGTCAATTTCAACTTTCAAGTTAGGTTTAAGTTAGAAAATTGTGAATCAAATTCATTACACACCTCAATCAAGACTGCTCTTAGGGTTGCATGTGGATATCCACTTTCCGATTTTCAACTTCTTTCTGACCATTTTTAGTGGATGCAAAAATAATCATTTGCATTTATTTTTTATTTTATTTTTGATAATATAAAATTATTTTATATACAAAATTTGTAATTTTAAAATTTTATTTCTTAATATTAAGAAATTGGAGACTAAGCTTTTGACATCTCTTTAATTTGTAAATATAATATAATTAATTTCTCTCTCTCCTAATATTTATTATACCTATTATTATCAAAGATATCTCTTTTGCCACTACTTCTAATACTACACACATTCACTATATGATCACCGTAAATATTTTTGATTTCTTTCCGTTCCGTTTGGTGTCTAATTTTTTTATATAAAAAAATAGACAAAAAATTATCATTTTTATTTTTTGACTCCGACCTGTTGGCAACCTTAACTACCCTCTATAGTTAACTTTGACCTAAATGGATCGATCTGATACTCGACTTGGGCCTGCATTGAATCTGAGATAATTAACCTACTAATTATTAAGGGGGATTGCATTCTCCAAATTTTACGAGGATTAAAGAATCACAGAATCCTCCAAACAATGTCTATGTACATAAAATGATTTCTGATAAAATAAAATCACCAATCTATGAAAATAAAACCATGCATTTATATTTGTACAAGGAGATAAAAGGAAAGAACACGTTGATGGAAAATGCTTTTTTGGGAAGTATTTTCCCATAGAGGGAGGTGGGGTACATATTTTTGAAGAAAACAAGAGATATTTTCAGCACCTAAAAAAATCTAACCACTATTTTCTCATATTTGTAAAGTATTTTAAAATCTGTTAAAAAAATAAAATTCAGATGGTTAGACACCCCTCAACCTCAAGCGACCGGACCCGACCCGACCCGATCGGACCCGACCCGACCCGACACACCTCGTCTCGAGCTTCTTCCTTCGTACATAACAGAAACACTTCACGCAGTCACGGCCTCTTTCTGCCGTGCCCTAATCGACCTCAACTTCGCTGCTGCTCGTCTGCTCCCCGCGTCCTCGTCTCGGCGAAAGCAAGGAAGGCGGACGCATGGCGAACCGTCCGTCCTCTATCCCATCGTCTCCCCCTCCTTCCATGCTGAAAGTTGCATCCCCCTTCCTCTCTCTGTGGTTACTTTTCCTGGATCGTCTAATAGATCTCTTCATCTTTTCCAAATTTTGATGAGCAGCCATGGCGCGGTCGTTCGTGCAAGCGCTGGCGACGGAGGAGGTCGTTTCGCCTCTCAGGGTCGTCCAGATGGAAGGGCTTGTAGGATTCTTACAATTTTGTGCATCGTTCTTTCCATTTACCCTTTGGTCCGTCTAGGCTGTTGCATGATGGCATATATATATATATATATATTTATTATTTTTTTGGGGGGGGGGTTTCTCTTCCAAGCTTCAAAGTTCCTCCTTTGTTTATGTTCTGTGATTTGTGTTCTTTTCCCATCCATCTCAGGTCCGGAATTTAGGGTTTTTGGATCTTACCACCAGGTTCTTTGTTTCTTTCCGAAACGTACGAAATGATGGGACGGGAAAAAAATAACTTTAAGTTCTTGAACTCCTAAAAATGTTTGAGAATAACTTAGTGCACTTGAGTTTTGGACTTTGCACTTCATCTCTTGCTTCCCATTGGAGGGGTACATTGTGCTCTCTTTTCATTGGCCAATAAAAAGGGAGAAGTAAAAGTACAAAGTGCAAAACTCAAGTGCACTAAGTTCTTTTACAAAAATAATATGTTTCCACTCTTTAAACCAAGAAAATCGGGTGGCAGGAAAACAAGTTTAGTGTTCTTGAGCTAGGAGGCACTGAACTTAAGGTATTCAGCTCGTGCATCCAATTCTGCGAGTGGTAAAAGGTGTGATAAATAGTGGCACCGTATCACTTCGCATAGCTCTATGCCACTCATCATAAAATAATAGGGTGGACACTATTTTTGGTGGCCGCCATTATGCACCTACTTTTTATACTAGGAAGTGCCTTTGCTTTCTATCAACAACCAGAAATCTTCCATCACTTTGTATATCTTCTTCATGTTCACACATACTTGTGGGATCAGTTCCTTGTCTGTTAATTAGTCTTCCAATTCATATTTTGGTTGTTTATATGCTGTATTTGGCATCATGCAGGTTGTCTTGAAAATTATTAAACACTGCAAGGAATTCTCTCCAGCTCTGGTCACAGGACAGTTGCTTGGTCTTGATGTTGGTAGTGTGCTTGAAGTCACCAACTGCTTTCCTTTCCCGGTATGTGAAGTTTGACCTTTTCTCCTACTTAATTGATCTCGTGAATACTCCAGTTAATGTTTTGGAGTTTACAGATCAGAGAAGAGGATGAAGAGATTGAAACAGATGGGGCTAATTATCAACTTGAAATGATGAGATGCTTAAGAGAAGTCAATGTTGATAATAACACTGTGGGTTGGTATGTACCATTTACATCTTTTTAAAAAATGTTCTTTGTATATCTTTCTATTTGTTTATCTACTATGGTTTATTTTTTTTTGAAAAGTGGATGGTACCACAAATATATATTAAAGAAGAAAGAGATGTACAAATAAAAGCAATGAGCACTTAAAAACCCATATACAAAAAGGACCACCCCGGAAAGAAGGTCGACCTATCTAGACCTGTAAATGGAGCCGATATGGAGAGGATAGGGTGATATCCGAATTTGTATTCCTATTTGATTATAATTGGCCTGATATCTGAATCCAACACATTTAATTAGGTTGTATTTTGCCATTATTCGAATTCGAATTCGACGAATACTATCCAGATTCAAATATATCGACTATCTGATTAGGTGTAATCGAATAGCCGAATGCTATCCGGATTCAGACATATCCGACTCAGGGTTTGCTGAATCGGCGCGAATCGGCCCGATTCCCCCGAATCGGTGCGAATCAGGGGAAACCTGATCCCTGATTCGCCCCGATTCCCTTTATATATATATATATATATATATATATATATATTATATCATATTTGTAATATATGTTATACATTATAAATATGATATATATTATATATATGTATTTAATCAATATAATGTGTCTGAAATATGATATATGTAATATATATAATATATATGCAATATATATATATCATATGATATGTTATATATATAATATTCCCATGCGAATCGGTCCAATTTGGACCGATTCTGGGGGAATCGGGGCGAATCAGGAGCAACCCGATTCGTCTTCCGATTCCGATTCGGCAAACTATGATCCGACTATCTAATTAGGCATAAAAACATGATATATGTTCATAGTTTTTTATTTTAAATATATACATATATATAATGAACTACAAATTATAATAAATATAAAATATGATTATTAGCTAACAAATAAGAGCCAACCTACAGTGATAATGGAAAGAATACAAAAAAATCCATATTTATATTAGGTCGGGTAATATTCGAATAGATACCACTATTCGATTTCGTATCCAATTAATAATTGGATATCTGATTAAATTATCCGTCGAATTTCTTATTTGAATAATTATCCGACTAAATGGATACGAATTCGAATTTATCTCGAATTTTAGATGCTAGGTCTAGACCCATCTAACTTCCCAACAACAAAAAGAGAGAGGAGTTATGATTCCCCACATTACGGGACTCTGTAGCCGAAAAAATCACTCGCTCACAGACAAACGAAAGAAGCCTATCAATTGGCCTTGTTTCCATCTTGAACATTCTATTGTTCCTCTTGTTCCACAATGCCAGAGTGTAACGTGGAGGACCAGCCACCAAATAATCTTGTCACCCTTGTGGTTCCATCTCTTGTACCAATTGGAGAAGAGTTGGTCCACCCCTATAAAATGACCTAAAGGCTACTGGAATCTTTGACCAATCTTTGCCCAAACCTTCCTCGCAAATCTGCATCTGGTAAAGAGGTGGTTCATGTCCTTCTCGTTATCCCCACACAAGTAGAAATATTCTGAAGAAAAAGAGCCATCTTATCACAAGTGGGAAGACGACCATGAGAGATCTTCCAGACCAGCAACTTCACCTTAAGTTGGTTCTTGGGAACCCAAATCTGAGGGGCAAAAGAGTGTCGTACTCCCCCCATAAGAAAGGAGTCTAGCCTTCCAACCTGCCAGCTTAGATTCATATCTCCAAACCTCCACCTGCCAATCCTTGCAGTGAAGAGCTCTTACATACAAAGGAAGGCCCAGATAAGAGAAAGGAAATTCCCCAATCTGGCATCTGAAGATATCAACTGCTCGGCTGAGAGCTGAAGCCTCCTTGTTGATCCCTCAATATGACTTTTGGAGTAATTGACCTTGAGTCCACTGATATCCTGCATCATCTAAAGCATCAACTGGGCATCATACTTCTGTTGCACTTCATTAGTGAGAAAGAGGATGGTATCGTCTGCATACTGAAGGTGGGTAATACGGGAAGTAGACTAGCTTGCTTGAAAACCACTAATTACCTGCCGCCTCTGCTCTCAACCACAAACAACTCATAATGTGAGCTATCAACACTAAGAGAGAGGGAGACAAGGGTCCCCCTATCAAAGTCCTCTCCCACTAGGAAAGTAAGAAGAAGGCTGCCCATTGATGAGCACCAAAAAGGAAGCAGAGGAGATACACTCCCATATCCACCGAATTCAAATCTGTTTGAATCCCATCTTCTGCAAAACCTTAATAAGATGGTTCCAATTCACCGTGTCGTATGCCTTATCAAAATTCAGCTTGAGGAACATCACCCTCTTTCTCTACTGCTTCATACCATACAAGCATTCATGAGCAAGAAGAAATTCTCCAAGATATGTCTTCCCCTGATGACAGCCCCTGGTACTCACTAATCAAACCTCTAATGACCCCTATAACCTCCTGCTACCAACTTAGAAATAATTTTATAAGTGCTATTCAACAAGCTAATGGATTTAAATTTTGAAAAAAAATATTAGCACCCATCTTCTTAGAAATCAAAACCAAGAGGATTTTGTTAATACCCCGGAAATGAGCTCTGCCTTCTTGGAACTCTTGCACTGCGTCAATGAGTTCTTGCTTGATAATTTCCCCACAATGCTGAAAGAACACCATGGGGAAGCCATATGGCTCGGGCACCTTATCCCCATCAAGGGAGAAGACCGCCTGTCTGATCATCTCTTCTAGAAAGGGGCTCGCCTGGGTCTCCCTCAGTCGAAGGGAGAAGTGGAAGCAAACCATCTGAGAAAATCTGGCCTGCTCCTTTGTTCCTCAGTGAAGAATCTAGAGTAAAAGTTTGTGGCATGATTTCGGATGTCTCTTCCCAGTGGATATGTTGATCCCCAACCTGAAGCAAACTTGTTCCTCTAGCCTGAGGCAAACTTGTGAAAATAAACTGTGCTCTTGTCACCTTCATTTAGCCATTTCTTTCTAGATCTCTACTTCTAATAAATCTCTTCCCTAGTGAGTATCTCATCATACTCTGCACGAAGAGACTCCCTCCTTGATCCGTCGGCACCATCCAACAAGCCAGACCCGTCCAACTGGTCTAGGGCCTCAAACTGAAGAATAATCCTATCTTCCTGCTTGCCGAGAAGTCTCTTGACAATGCCCCAACTTCTGAGCACAAAGGCTAAGTGCTTCAATTTCCCAATCAGATTGGCCATGGAGGAACCATGGGGCCTATTCGCCTATGCCCCTGCCACAGACTTCTCATTGTGTCAAAGAAGTTTGCCTATGTAAAGTAGAACCTCGCAAATCTGAAAACTTGTCTCCTCTGATGACCACGATTCGTCATCAAGAGGATAGACTTATGATCAGAGATCAGTCTAGCCAAACAGGAGATCTGCATGGGAGGAAGTGGTCCTCCTAGTCAGCTGACACCAGGAATCTGTCAAGTCTGGAGCAAGTGGGATTCTCCTTCAAGTTGAACCAGGTGAACCGAGTATTCCTCAATCCAACATCAATGAGGGCTGCCTGTTGGATAAAGTTGTAGAAATCCTCAATCTTCCTGAGAGAGAATGAGCTCTTGTCCTCTCTAGCCGCATTGAAATCTCCACCCACGCACCAAGGCCATCCAGAAGAAAGGTGATAAGGCAGAAGCTCTTGCTAGAGAAAACTCTTCCCTTCACTAGTTTGAGGGCCGTAGATCTCAGAGAAGGCCCAGGAAAACCGTCCCTCAAACAGTGGAAATGAAGAGAGATGGTCAACTGATCAACGTGCCTTCCCTCCTCCACCTCCTCCACCTCAAAGAGGTTCCACAACACCATGATCTCGCTAGCCATCCCTATCGCCAGAGAGACCACCCCATTCGAAAGTCTACTACCACCAATCTCCTTCATCAGCCCCATGCCATCTCCTTCACACTTAGTCTTCTATAAGCAAAGGATATCAACTTTACACCTCCTCACCATCCTCCTCTTCTCACCCCTCTAGACCCCTTACGTTCCATGAGATGATCTTCATGATGAAGTGAAGTGTAAATCTCTCACCTCCCTTCTGCTCCACCCACTGCCTCTTCCTCTACACCACCCCTCTCAGTCTTCATATGGGACCTCCCCTTCTTAGCCTCCCTCGCCAAAGCTTCCAACTCTCTCTTCTGGATTAGGAGAAGAGAACCCCTCACTCCCTTTTCCACTCGCTCATGTGAAACACTGAGTTTTCCCATCAGATCTTTGCAGTGGTCCTCTGTCAACCTCTCCACCTCACCCGTCATAACTTTCCCTTCCTCTTTGCTCAGAATGCTGTTGCCTTTAGGCTCCCCGCAACCCTCATCTAGAGGGTACCCTGACACAGAAAAAGAAGTGTCAAGGATGTCTTTGTCGGATGGCCCGTAGAGAGGGTCCACCACCTCCACAGGAAGATTACAGCCATATGCCTCTGCATCCATCATTGCAGAATCCTCCGGAGCCGGTAGCAGTTGGAGCCTGGCCTCCTTGAAAGGCTCCCAAATCCAAGGCGATGGGGTTTGGGGACTGCATCTGGGAAAGGAAGAGGTCTGGCAGGGGGCTCAAATCCCTCAGACAGCTTCCCTGGACCTCTGCCACCACCCAGACCAACTGCAATCTAGACGGAGCCTGTGCTAGGCTCCCACTGAGATCATCATGTCCCTACATTGTCCCAGCACTGGGAACTCGTTGCCGAGTCTGCATGGCCGTTTGCAGATACCATCTTCTTCCTAGCCCCTCAATGGAAGGGTAGGATGGGGCGGCTGCCCGATTTGGACTCCCCCCTTGTAACTGGCGATGAAGTAATCAACATCCTTGGTTGGCCCCCAGCAGGCACCGAACTGACTGCATCGTAAGACTCTCCAGCAGTGGTGAAGGCTCTCCCCTCCACGATAGGGTAGGGGAAAAAGGCTCAACTTGGCGAACAGAGGTCGCAAACACTGACAAAGGAGCAACCGGCACCCCCAAGCGAGTGGCTGTCGACGACAAAGAAACCAGGTGAGGCCTTGCACCTTCCAGGAATCGAATGGCGAAGAAGAGGTGATTCTGGTCTCCCCGCCCCGATACAAGGATCCAAACTGCACTCAGGTAAGTGGCGGGACCTTGGCAGATGACCTGTCTACTCGGACCAGATCAGAGAAAGCCAGCAAACCGTTTTCAGCCCCCCGGTCACCTGAGAACCCTCCATTGGACCCCTGGCCGAGCCGTTCGGGCAGGTCAAATTCAAAACCCTCAAGCACAGCCTCCTGGGCTGTATGTCTCGTACCTCTGGCCATCCCGTCTGTAGCCCTAAGCCCAGTGGTGCCCGCCTTCATACGACCGTCTTTAACCTAGAGGCGTAGGGCAACTTCAATGCCCGCGACTTCCATTGTCAGGACTGCAGAAATGGCTGCTGGCAAAGCCACCTGCAGTGTTACCGCCACCAACATTCTGGATACTACCAGATTAAAACCCAGAGAGCCGCTCACGACCTTCCCAAAGTCCGAACAAGGAATCCTACTGTCCCTTCATCACCCAGGAAGATGGGAATATCTTCTATAACCATCGTGAGATGCCTTGACAAAGGGTTTGGAAAGGTTGCCCTCCACTTCTTCCAACGATGCAACCGGATCACTGTTCCATCCACCGCAAGGAGGCCCACCTCCGCCCTTCTCGCAACGTCCTTTGCATCCTTGCCCACAACCAGGAAAGAGTCGTCAGTGAGCCGCAGCATCTCCCACTCGGCCCCAGACACGTCCTTCAACCTCCGCCTCCACCACACCCTCGATCACCGTTGCAGCAAGGCAGGTGGCCATCCAGTCCAGCTGCCTCTGTAAGTGCTCCACTGGGAACTCCCCGGCATTACACCACCTCCTGCTCCCTATAGTGGAGATCCTCTTACCACTTGGGCAAAAGGACTGGCTATTCTGTAAGCCAGACGATGGCCTGCCAGGGACCACAGCACGACCACTGCAGAAACACCAGATGTGTCCATGCTGACTACAACCAAAGCAGGTGGGCACCTCCATCGCACTCCATCCCCTGGTCTCCACACAATCCCGTGGCGGGGGAGGCAGCCCCCGCAAGACCATAAACCCCCCAAAAATGGCAAAATCGCAGATCTTCTCTCTCTAGAAAAAACTAGAGAGAGAATGGATTAAATACAGTGATTATCTACTATGGTATTTGTAGAATTAGATTCCTGCATATGCTTAGAAACAAGTGTCATGAAGTGGTTTCTAGGTAATATCCTGATGGAACATCAAATTGCACTATTCTGCCCTGATTAATGTGACCTTTTGTATTTTGTTAAAAATTCCCATCCGACATAGATAATTGGAAGAGATAAATCTTTGCAAGTGGCATGTGGTGTTTCCTACTGCTGAAAACAGAAGAAAAGATGTTAGATCAAAATTACTACCCTTGTTTAATGAAACTAGATGGGGAGAGAAATAATAAGACAGGGAAATGAAATTGCCCTACTTCTGGTCTATGAATTACTTTTCATAAAAATATCAGAAACCTGTCAAATGTTGAGAAAGTGATTTATCAGAGGAAGAAACAAAATTATGTTTGACGTTGAGAACAATATGTTTTTCCATATGATCAAGATGTGGCAATGAAGCTCATTGGTCAATGGAAGGGAAAGTCATCGATTTGGAGCCAACTCCTTGGAAATCATGGTTCTCCATGTTATTCATGGAAAAGGGTGAAAACTATGCTCTCTTCAGCACTATCTTAAACATGGATGTAATAGATGTCACTTTCTTTTTTTCTTATGTGTGTAAAAATGTGTATCCATAGAGTAATTAAGTGTAGGGCAAGCAAACTGAACAATGTGCTAGCGTTGGGACTACATTGACCTACATGAGAACTAAGAGGGAAAGCAGAAATGAGCAACCACTTTGTCTGGTAGTGTTTTGAATGACAAAGGAAGAAGCAATAAATGTATGCTGGGGATGGGAAGGATGGCACAGTATTTTTTAGATTGTAAAACAAGTTTCCCAGAAAACTGTGAATTGGCTTGTTTAGGGTTAGCTAACTGAACCAGAGGTGTTTCTTCAAGTGGTCAAAATATAGTTATGGAGTTTGGCCACATACATCATTTAATGTTAAGTCAGGCTTGTAGCATGTTAGGATGGGCTAACGTTAAGCATGTGCTCAACCTGAACCTTCTGCATGTCGACCCAATTAGATCATATCTCTAAAATATTTATGAATATTTTCATTCAAGAAGTAAAATATATAATGCATCAGCTTTTCTTTTGATTCTTTCTTTTTTATAAATCCACAACCAAAACTCCCTAGCTTGGTCAAACTTGAGTTGGTTGAAAGGGCGATCCATGCCTTAGGCTGGGCCTTTTGGCCTCTTGTGTTAGCCCATGTATTGGATCAGACTGTGGTTGCTTCCAACATGATCCAATAGAATCTGATTTATTAAGTGGAACTACTGATAGTAGATGACGGAGTTGAGATTTGAACAGAAATCCGACCTTTGTTTCTTGCCAGTTTCAGTTGCAATATTACAATGTTTAGCTACCAAAAAAATCTGCTGTCTTTTTAATCCTTGTAAATGAATGCAGCATCTTGCTTTCAATCCTCGTCGATTCTTCATTATTCATTTGCTCCTCAGATGCATAAATACCTTGTTCAGGATTAACTTTGGAAAGACAGAAAAACAAGAAAAATCTTGATAGCAGTAATCTCAATTGAAAGATACCTTTTTCCTTCTTTTAACTAAAAGAATATCATCACTGTTTTTATAGAAATAACCTATACATTAGATTTCCTGGCATGCAACTTCTATGAATCTATGATGACAAATTTTTTGTTAAGAGTTTACAAAAATAAGTTAGTATGTAGGAACATCTTAATCAGGGAGATTCATAGAGAAATGTCTCTTTTACTTTGTCCCATATGTGTAGTTTTTAATTGGAGATAGTACTCCCCTCTGAAACCAGGTTCTTTTAAGAAAATATTTTTTGAACCACGTGTTTCTTCTTCTTTTGGAGACATGAAAATTGTTAGTTGATTGTCTTTCATTTCAGGTATCAATCAACTTTGTTGGGATCTTTTCAGACAGTAGAGTTGATTGAAACATTCATGAATTACCAGGTGACACTTTTCAACCTCCATTGCTTATGGATCTATGGTTAGTGAGCTCTATGGTATATTTGGTTCTTCACTATGTTCAACTCTCAGCAAACTACGAAAAGGACTTTAGGCACTTTGGTACTCCGCAACAAGCACATGATTGCACATTCTGTGGGTCATGTTACTAGATGAAAATAATGTGCTTGCCAACAATGTGTTTCAACTGTCTGAAATGAATTGTGTATTGTTAGTAGTTTTTTACGAAAGCATCTCAAATATCCAAGGCCATGCCACTTTCACAAAAAACCCTTTTCTACAATTTTACCTTTTTTTCTTCTGGATAACACCATGTGTGGTACTGGAATAAGAAAATTGGGGGAGGGGAGAACATGGGTTAGGGTTAGAATGGGAGAAAATTGGTTATGGATAAGTGATTCTGCCATTGTGGTGGAATGACATGTCCCCACCCTAACCCCAAATTTCGCAGTAAGCTTACCTCATCTCCTATCACCCTTATCCCTAATTTTGGGTGAAACTCAGCCTCATCCCTATCTTATCCATAACAAACATGGGCCTTAGTGATTAATTATCCTATTTGACTACCTGCTTTGCCGATAGGCTTTTGTATGCAATATATGATTAAGACAATGTCAGGTCATTATTCCTGATCTTTTCAAGACCTCTTCTCTCGGGCCTATTGGACAATGCTGAGATCGGATATGGGATACTGCCTATTTGGATAAACAACGACTATTTGTTCTTTAAAAGAGAATAGGTTTATGCAAAATCTAACTTTGGTGCTAAAGTTCCATCTTTGTCAGTTCTTGGTGGTTTGTACATTTATCTGCAGCCATATAATTTGCCAATGAACCTTTCTTGTGTACATGCCAACTGAGTGATGTTTACAATGTGCCTTTTAGTCTTGAAGCTGAGAACCTTGCAACAGACTAATCTTAAAGCTGAGACTCTTGTAATAAACTCACTGTTCTAAAGTCTAGTTGCATATGCTCGTCTCATGAGACCTAGTGCCATAAATGTACTTAAGATAAGATGCTGACCTGCTTTCTCTTGAAGGTACTTGAATAGAGGGGTAACTCTCTTACCTCAAGAAACAGGTTACCTTTTCCCAAGGGAGCTGCACCAATGGAGTGAACAACTCTCTCTCACCTCAAGAAACAGGCTACCCTTTCCCAAGGGAGCTGTGCCAATGAGGCTTAGCTGTGAGGGAGTGAGTTTGTAGAACAGTGTCACTATCTGCCAAACTGGACCAGGACAAAGTCAATGCACTATTGTGCAGGAAGCATCCACTTATTCTCTTTTTGTACCCATCAAAAATTTATCCTGGATTACGGTACCTCTGTCATTGGGTTGGGTTTCAGGGATTTTATTGCCTAAAAGCTTGTTTTACAATGTCTACTTGTATTTCGGTAATTATGCTATTGTTGCATTTGAATGAAACATGATGTTCTCCTGTTCCTGTTTCCTTCGATTCTTCATTAAATTGTGATCTCTGAATATATTATCTATATTCAGGAGAATATCAGACGGTGTGTCTGCATTATTTATGATCCATCAAGGTCAAACCAAGGGGTTCTTGCTCTCAAGGCGTTGAAGCTTTCAGACTCATTCATGGATCTTTATCGCAGCAACAACTTCACTGGAGAGAAGTAAGGGAATTTATTATTAGAATTACTATGAAAATATAGGAAGAATGAATCTCCGATTTCACATATTTTGTTCTTTGTTCAGGCTAAGGGAGAAAAATCTCGCATGGGTGGATATTTTTGAAGAAATACCGGTGAGTTTTTTTTCCACCCAGTAATGCCTACACAAACTGTTACTGTGAATGTAAATATTTCTGCAATGTTTAGTTTCCTTGCAGATGCGATGTAATTTGACACGGTCTTTGTTTATCAGACAGCATTCATTAACGTCTCTTCTTTAAACTAATCCCTTTTACCCTCTCGTCGTAGATCAAAGTGTCTAATTCTGCTCTTATAAGCGCCTTTATGACTGATTTGGAGACAGATTCACCTGTTACTCAGGTTCAGTAACTTGTTTATTGATTTCTTTATGTCCTGGAATACACATTTATCTTCTCTTTATGTCTGTTTTTTTTCTTCGACAGTGTGACTTTGATCGCCTGCAGCTATCAACTAATCCTTTTGTGGAGAGAAATATGGAATTTTTGATCGAGTGCATGGAGGATCTTACAGGGGAACAACAGAAGGTGATTTTACTTCGACAGTCTAATCTGTTTGTTTCTTCTGACTTATCATTATCATCTGATTTTTTCCCTTTTATTTCTAACCAAAACCATCATGCAGTTCCAATACTACTACCGAAATCTTTCACGTCAACAAGCACAGCAGCAGGCATGGCTTCAGAAACGAAGGTAAATGCATCATTAGAATCGCGCTAGCAATTTAGGAATTTTGTATTTGGTGCCAAAATGAATTTCATGTGGAAGAGTAGCACAATACTATACCTGAACCAATTTCATGATGACATTGTCATGGATTCTGCAACTGAGTCAGGCATCAGCTACTACTTTCGTGTCTGATGTTTGACATTTTTATGAGGTAGGGTTCAGGTAAAACTGGTCTAGTCAATCTGGTAATGCATTATATGGCATGCTACTTCAGAGTTAATTGTTAGACCTGCCTGAAGTAGATTTTTTTTTGTTTTCTCATTTCTTCTAGTCATACTTGTCCATATTTCTCTACATTTCTTTCTCGGATGTCAGTTTTCACTTTTGTTTTGCCAAACTCTCTGAGAAAATAGCGAACATTTGTGTCGAGTGTGGCAACATGCACCTGGCATTTCAAGTTCTTTTTTTTTTGGGGGGGGGGGAGTGGGTAGTACCACATGTATATATTTAGTAAGAGAATGAGAATGTGCAAGTTCTCATTTCAAGTTCTTCTTGATAGCATAAATGATAAATTTGATTTAATTCTTGACTGCTGTGCTAGCTTAGAGTATGCATCACATTTCGATGATTATATGAAGTAGGATGAACATTTCTCCCCCATTGCATTATTGCAATTTCTTAGTGGATCCCATTACTCCTTTGACCTTAATTTTTCCAAAAGAGATGTAAAAAGCACATAATTTATGTTTTCCATATTCATGCAATTCTTTTTAGTTTGTATACAGGAAAGATTTATTTCTTGCTTTATCCATAAATAATCCTATATATGCATGTGTACGTATGTTAGCGTGCATATGCATACACTTGTACTGAATACTTACATGCATGGTATGACTCTTCATATGCTATAAATGTGATCAATCTTTCTGTTGTCTATTTCTCTCTTTTATTTCATTAACGTTGCCTGTCTTCTTGTTCAAAACAACGTTTTCCCACTTGGTTATCTTTGTATTCTTAGTATTATCTGTTGTGATTTTATAGGGCGGAGAACGTGACAAGGAAAGCTCAAGGGGAGGAACCACTACCTGAGGAAGATCCTTCAAATCCCATCTTTAAACCACTACCCGAGCCGTCACGTCTTGATAGCTTCCTTATTACCAATCAAATATCAAACTATTGCAACCAAATTAACGGGTATGCTCTCTTTAGCCCTGAGATCCTGTCTAAAACCTGTGGCAATTTATTTTCCTTACAAATGGAAGTACCATCGGTACTCTGTCAGACTGCACATCTCCACCTCCTACTTCTGGTTATTACGCAAGCCCGAGGATGGTGAAAATTTAACAGGCATCCTAAGAAAGTGAAATAGTATCTTCTTTGTTTGGGGAAGAAGATGGTCGTATGACTTAAAAATATATCACGTAGAATACTTCTAACACCGGTTGTTCAGTGCTGCTTTTATCTAAGTGTCCTTCGAGGGGGTTGTCCATTGTTTTCCGACTGCAGCCACCTTCGTTTTCCTTTCAAACTGATGGCCTAGATGCGAATGTTTCGTCAGTGCTGATTTTGAGAAGAAAATTGTTTAAATCAGTATGAACATTATGTTTTATCATTGTGACAGATTGTTATTCGCATGTGTATTCGATAAGATTAAGAACAGTTCGGATGTCACCTCTGGTGTGCCGGTTATCGTGCCCACGAGTAAATTGTGGCTTGTCAAGTGCCAAACTTTCTTGGATGTATGCTTATTTTATGGATCGGGTGGTAATAGAAGACCTTTCGCTCTATTCTGGCACTGACCCTCTCATTTTAAATCTGGCTTACTAACTAGTCAAACGGCATTTGATGTCAGTATCGAGCCCTGTTACTATTTCGTGCAATCTTACTACTGTTCCAACTGTTTGTACAGGGTTGTCGGTCAGAGCCTGAGTAGATTGTACCTCATGAAGGCATTGCACGAGAACTGATCGAAAGGATGCAGCTACCAGAAACAAGTTTTTGTTTTTTCGAGTGCTTGTCAAATTGTGGTCAATGGGGATTAAGTTAGAAATTTTGTTGTGGGATTGCTCTTAAATATGGGTAATGTAAAGTATTATTGGGCTGAGCGTGTCCCATCGGAGCTGTAGTTTCTTTCTTGTTGAAATTCATCGCCTTTGCTTTTGGGCATTTGAAGTTAAAATGGTATATCCTATAGTGGACGCCATGCAGAAGATGAAGTCCAACTCCCGAGTATTTACATCTTTCGCGGAGTCCAAACGGAGGTAGAGATCAGTCTCGCCGGATGACGTGGCAGGAGCCAATTTAGGCATGCCACGTGGGCTAGCAGTGGCAGTGGCAATTGACAAGGGACGACGATTGGCAGCCGCCATGGGCCAAATCATCTTTTCCTGCATTTCTCTTCCATATTCAGCGTTGTTTTTTTTTTTTTTTTGTTTCTCTAGGTTTTTGTCCATCACGGAGGAAATAATCCTTGGGCAAATCGAGTCGCACTGGTGTCCGCCCCTTGGTATTGGTGGGCGTATATCACTAGCAAATGAACCTTGGAGAAAATGAGAAACTCCGAATTCCTCCTGACAAGACTCCATTTACGTACGCCGTCACCCATCAGATCTATCGACAATATGGTACCCTGAATTCATTTATCAGATTGGAAATACCGTGTGCGAACACATATGAAGCTCACATGTCTGTAATGTTGGTATTGTTTTTTTTTTTTTTGGGGGTTCGTAAATAGTAGTGACACTAGCAAGATAATTATATAGGAGAAGTTTCCTGCCGAGAGAACTGGATGGGCATCGTAGGTTTGGGCTCATGTGATTGGTTTTGCAAAGACAAACTTAGCTTGGGGTTGCATGCGCCGATTCCCATCTTCCCCCAGGGAGCTGCAGGAGAAAGAGAATTCGAATACAGACAGCCATTGTGTGAAGTTCTCTTTGAAGTAAAAGACCCCTACAAGGGACACATGGAAGCTTTCTTTGAGATATTGAGGAAGAACTACCCACCTAGTTACTCTTTCAACCGCTATCTATTGGATGGTCAAGGAAGAAGTTTGCCTCTTATCCCAAGAAGCCATGATAGAGAGCTAGCTGGTTGGGTCACACTTCCTGGACAACATGCAGGCAAAAATATCGCTCCTGACAGACAAAAGCAAATGACTGACCAAAAATGTCAACACAGAAACCCTGACGAAACTCATGCATGAATCCAACAAGACAACCCTCTTTTCCAGGAGCTTCCTATGTATGTGTCAGCTTTTTTCTATCCACAATGAAAATTATCATCACTGCAACTGACCGAAGCGCGTGGTAACATCCAAACAGTATTGCTTGGAAACAAAGGGAAACACTTGATGTTCGTCTCCGCGCACGGTAAGAGTTGCCACTCAAATCTTTATTCCATTGAAATAGAGAAAAATGATACCAATAGCTTATCAGAATTAGTATCAGATATTCCGATAAATTATCAGAATCACAATCGAAATTAAAAAATAATCAAAATTGGAATCGGTATCGATTATTCCGATAAATTATTCATAAACTCAAAAGACAAAATCATGATAAACACCTTAGCTTATCGAAATTTCAGTTCCGATAATATAATCAGAATCAGAAATGAATCGGAATTAACCATTCCAATTTTATTGGAATCGGAATCAAAATCGAGACTATATTTCGGTTATCGAAATCGATGTGTTTCTGATTCTGAATCCGACCTGGTTGCATCCCTACATGGGAGACCCAGGAGAACCATCACTTTTCTCCCCATTTTCTTCTCTTCGTCTTCCTTTGGTTTTTCCATGTTCTTCAATACTGTTCTAACTTGGTATCAGAGCCATACTGTCTAATGGCACAATCTTCTTCCTCCTCCTCTGAAATCTCTCCACCAAATGGAACCTCTTCGACTACCCTTTCATCCCTCCCTTTTTCCAACATCACCCATTTTCTTCCCCTCAAGCCAACCTGTGATAATTATCTCCTTTGAAAATCTCAATTTCAACCACTATTCCACTGCCATGATCTTTTAGGCATTGTTGATGGCTCGAAACCTTGTCCAAATGTGCATCTTCTTGCTACCGAGGACACCTCCATTAATACCACACCTCTTCAAAATCTAACACCCTCTGGCAGTGCTGCGATCAACTCACCTTAAGTTGGATCATTTCAGCTGATCAAAGAAGAAATGTTTCCTCTTAATGTAGGCCTCCGTTCATCGAAAGCGGTCCGGGATGCACTTTCTTCTGCCTTTGCTTCTCAAGGGTAGGCTCGAGCTTTGGAGTTACACACTCAATTTTGCACCATCTCCAAAGGATTGCTGTCCATCATTGATTATCTTCAACAAATCAAGAGCATTGTTGATAGCCTTGCAGCCATCAGACAACCTATTCCCAGCCATAAGTTGGTTCTCAATGTTCTTGGTGGACTTGGACCACAATATGAAGCATTTGTTCCAGCAACACTTGGCTGCAGGCATCCTCCCTTCACACTCAAAGAACTCCACGGGCACCTTGTGTATGAGAGCTGGCTTCAACAACAAACAAAGAACTCTCCTCAATATATACTTCTGGTAGCGCATCTCTCATGTAATACCCCTGAAAATAAATAAAGTATATGCGTAAATAAAAAATATAATCCAAGGAAGGGTATGTGTAGAATTTATGAAATGCAACGATAAGAAAAATCATAGTAGGATTTAACCCTAGAAAAGAAAGAAATATATGAACAACGTAAGCAATTTAAATTTCAGTCTAAAGCATTTCCCCATATTTTTCACATCGATTATAGAACAAAATCCATATCGATTCCTAAACAAATTATTTATCGATTGATGAACAAGATTCATACTAATTGGTGTATAAGTTATCTTCCGGTTGGAGAACAAAAGGGCTTCTCCCAATCGATTAGTGTTAAGTGATCTTTTGATTTGTGAGTAAGAGCTCCAATTTATTAACATTTAGGCCTTTTCGATTGGTGAACAACTTAAAGGGACCAATCGATTAGTGATATACCTTTCGATTAGCATTATAGAGGTTTCGATTGCTGAACATCTCCCTTTTGATTAGTGAAGACTTCTTCTGATTAGTGAGCAAACTTCAACTGAAGGTTACGATTGGTGAACAACCTGTTCAGATTACTGAACAAAAGTTCAGTAGTCCTTCCGATTGGCGATAAAGACCTTCCAATTACTGAGTAAAGGATCAATGTCTATCGATTGGTGAAGTCTTTGCACTGATTGTTGACTAATGTCTATCAATTGGTGACTAATGTCTATCGATTGGAGAAGTTTTGCACCAATTGGTGTTGTTTCCCTATCTATTGGTGTTATTCTCATATCGATTGATGTATTCTCATACTGATTGGTGTATTCTCACTCCGATTGTTGTATTCTTACACCGATTGATGTAATTTTCATTCTAATTATTGTGTTCTCATTCCGATTAGTGGCCAAGAGGCTTGAATCCTTCTGATTAGCATTAACAGTCTTCCGATTGGTGTTTATCACGGTCTAAATTTTACCAATTAGTGAATATTCATGTGTTCCTCCGCCAGAAAACTCTAGAGAGCCCTTGATAGGACCACTGCTACACCCTTCCAGAATGGTCTCTCCATTGCCTTACTTTATCTATGGTTAATTTAACACTAGAGTAATCAAGGTCTTATATAAATACTCCCTCCTGGAGTGCTCTTCGGGCTTCTCAAGGCCCTGTTCATGGAGGAAGGGAGGAGTAGAAGGCTCGAGGGTTTTATGCTTCTGTTGTTTTCAGAACTTCAGGTAGGATCTTCTAATCTTTCTAAGTCATAGTTAGTATGCCCTTCTTCTTGTTTATCTCTTTTCTATAATGAGACTATTAATTTGTTTAGTTATATTCTTTTTTTCCTACCGGAACTCTACCGGTTTGTTTAGTTGTAATCTTTCTCCTTCTAAGTTTTCAGTTAGCGTGTTAAACATCTTGGTTTAGTATAATTTAGTAGGTCTTTTAACATTTTTCTTAAATCACTAGCTAGTCAATTAATACTTATAAGTAACGTAGATCCCTCTTTACGATCCTTGATTGCTTGTTTCCTTTCCCATGCATGGTTAAATTGTGCGATTATGTAAGAATGATACTGATCATCACACCTGATAAGAAATGGCCGCTTTGGAAAGAACAGTCGACCGAACTCTGTGTTTCGATCGACTGATTCTACCAATTTGGTCGTTTAGTGAGGACTGTTTGTCAATGTGCTTGTCCACTTATTCTCACACTGAAGTTGCTAGTTCTCATTGTTTGTTGTACCCATATTTTGTAGGTTCTTCAATCTTTTCTAAGTCAGTAGTTAGTAGGTTAATAATCATAATTATTGTAAGTTCCTCCAAGATTCTTTTAAATCATTACTAGTTAGTAGTTTTCCTTTCAGCTGAAATTTTGTTAAAATGATTTCTTAATGTTATACCTCATGCGAACATGATATTTTACATGACTGTATCCCTAAAGTCCTGTCAATATTTATTTTTGAAATGTCAACATGCGTTAAGTGAAGTCTCAGAATCAAAGAAATAATTATGCGCCACACTTGCAGTGTCCTCCTAGTATGAGTTGGCCAAGTGGAATACTTGCAATGTCCTCATACCAACTATCCAAGTGATGGCACTGTAATGAATGTTTGATTGATTTACTGAACCACACTTGCAATGTCCTTCTGGTATGAGTTGGCCAAGTAGAATACTTGTAGTGTCCTTATACTGACTGGCCAAGTGTTGGTACCATAGTAAATGCATAATTGGCTTGTTAAACCTATTGGTTGACCAAGTGAGAACACTTGCAGTGTCCTTTTGGTATGAGCTGGCCAAGTGACAATACTTGCAATGTCTTTTTCATACTAGTTGGCCAAGTGGGAACACTTGCAGCTTGTAGGGATTACTTGTTTGACTTGTTAAAATATTCTTTCCAGTGTTTGTTATCTGTGATAGTGGTCTGTGGTTTATAGCTTGAGATTGAAATTACTTGCCAGTACTTGTTATTTAATTATTGCTGCATGCTTACTTGTGTTGTATCTTGTTGTGGTGGTGTTTTCCTGTTTGGGCCGGAGCCAAACGAGCCTCCACTGAAGAAGATGGGGAAGGCGAACGCCGGTGCGGACGGAAGCCTGCAAGACCAGAACGGGATTAGGGGGGCCCGGTTGAAGAACCGGGAGAACCCTCCGATGCCTAAGTCAGTAGGAGACTTGAGAGGCTTGAGGAAGGAAGGTTCAGTGAGGTGTGAATCGCTCGAGGGCAAGTGTGAGCAAGGGTACCTTGGATCACTTGCCTCTGCATGGAGGCTTACCAGTGCCTTTTATAGGCTGGAGTGCTGAGGGAGAGGGACGGAACATCCTTGATCAATGCCGCAAAGGGCGCGCCTGTTAGCGTCCTCCGCGGGGGGTTATGTGTTGAGGCGCCCGTTGAGGAGCTGCAGTTAATGCACCATATGATCGTGGAGTGCGCACGATGGAGCTGTTGTAACCGTCGTCAGGAGACGGGGAGCTGCTTGGAGGCTCCTTGGCGACAGGTACCGAGCGGGTGGCTGTTCGGTAGGCTAGACCTGCTGTTCGGTAGCCAGTGTCTGGGCGCAGTGCATGCCAATGGGACCATGGTGCGCCTTGAGCAAGATCTGTTTGGTAGGCTGGGGCCTGAACCGAATAGAGTGAGGGGTGTCCGGAGACCACTCTCTGGATCCTGGAGGTGTTCGGGCGTGGAGCCCGTGCGGTGCCCGATGCTCGGGCATCTTGGCGATTGCGGGCTCGAGCAGGAGCCGCCTGATCTGCTCGGTAAGGACAAATCCTTTTCGAGCAGCCGGTGCGGTGTTCGGAAACTACCACTGAGACTGTGGGGCATTTACAGCTGAAGCGTGTTTGGCAGCTGGTTGGCTGAAGCTGAGGACACGTGGCGCGAGGGCCATAGCCGTTTTGCCTTGCTGGGTCTTGATGGGCCTATGGGCTTAGGAGGCTAAAAATAGCCTCTACACTTACCCCCCACCCTCTCAAGTCTGCTCAGATGTGATCGTGAGCACTTGAGAGGGGAGATGTCTTCATGCTTGCGGCGGAGCAACCGGTCGATCGCGATGAGGCGACGTCCTCCTGAGAAGCGCTTGTAAACGAGGTCGGAGGTCGCTTTGGCGGGCGTGGCTGCCGAGCTAGTGGCAGGCAAGGTGGGTTCCGCTGGTGTCTAGAGGCTCGTGGGTTCCGCGCAGGTCGAGCTGAAGAGCTCGTCAACCCGGGGTTGAACCGAACACCTCTGTCATAGGACGGGTAGTGCGCTGGTCTTCTGAGCTGAAGAGCTCGTGACCAGGGGTTGTACCGTTCGCCCGACTTCTTTAACTAGCATTGTCCTTTTCCCCCTCTTTTTGGTTGTGTTCTGTCCGAATCGGAATTCGTCGGTGTCTAGAGGCTCGTGGGTTCCGCGCAGGTCGAGCTGAAGAGCTCGTCAACCTGGGGTCGAACCGAACACCTCTGTCATAGGACGGGTACCGCGCTGGTCTTCTGAGCTGAAGAGATCGTGACCAGGAGTCGTACCGTTCGTGCTTTACATGAATCGATAGAACATCGAAGAGAGAAGTAGGACGCTAAGCAGAGAGGCTTTTGTAAATAATAAGCCTTTTACATGTCAGGTTCTCGATATGGTTCTGCCGCCGAAGGTAGGCAACTTGTAGAAACCTCTTCCGAGAACTCAAATGACCTTATAAGGTCCTTCCCGTTTCGGGGCGAGTTCACCTGGTTGGCTCGGCCGGCAGCTAGATTCTCCTCACACGCAGCGTGGCGTTGGGCAGTGGAGAGGAGCTCGGCGAGGGTAGGCGGTTGCTGGACCCCGAGCGTCCTCTGAAGGAAGCCGTCGCGAGTGCCTCGGATGAGGGCACTGGTGGCTAAAGAGACGTCGAGGCTCGGGATGCGAAGTGCTGCTGTCCAGAACCGCTGGACGTAGTCCCAGAGCGCTTCGTCTTTCTTCTGCCGAACAGACAGAAGTGATGCTGCGATGCGCGGTTGAGACCTTCCGACCAGGAAGTTGTCCGAGAAGGACTTTTTCAACTGGTGGAAGGAAGAGATGGAGCCTGCGGGGAGGGCTTCGAACCATGCTCGCGCAGCCTCCTTCAGCGTGGTCGGGAAAGATTGGCATTTGGCCGCGTCTGATGCTCCGTGGAACACCATGCGCGACTCGAACCCATGGACGTGGTCCGCTGGGTCAGTGGTGCCATCGTAGGGCGCGATGGAAGGTAGAGGCAGTTTTGGGGAGACCCAGGCTTCCAGGATCTCTGCGGTGAACGGGGAGCGGAAGTCCAGGTCGTCGTCCCCCAAGAGTTTGCCTTATGCCTTCTGGATCATCGCGTCCATGCGGCGCTCAAGGTCAGCGACGCGGCGGAGGCGTCTGACCAATTCCTGGTCGGCAGGAGTTGAGCCCTCGCGCCTGGACGCGTGGGCATTGTAATCGGCGTCGGAACGCGCGGGGGCCTGAACCGTCGCGACATGACAGGGTGAGTTGGCCTGTCGCACTGGTGTTCGGCGTGCGAACGGGGGCGATTTTGAATGCTACTTCTGCGGCTCTAGAGGGACACAAGACCGTCGGTGAGACGACTCCGCTAGTTGCTCCGGTGACGGGGGAACCGTCAGGGCCAGCTGTCTGGCCAACTGGGCCTGGAGGCCCTGACAGATTCCTGTCAGATGTTGCATCTGCCGCTGGAGCTCTGCTATCTCCAGAGCGGTCGCAGGTACTGCAACAACAAGATTGTCGCCGGGTGCACCAGTGGGGGCGACGGCGGCGTCAACAAGGGGGACTCTGACGCGTGAGTCCGCGTGCGACTGTCGAGACCTCGTCGCCCTACTGCTGTAGTTCTGGTGAGAGGAACGTCCGCGAGCCATGGCTTTTAACCATGTGGTCGTGGGTTCGATTCCCACAGACGCGCCAATCTGTGGTGGTGTTTTCCTGTTTGGGCCAGAGCCAAACGAGTCTCCACTGAAGAAGATGGGGAAGACGAACGCCGGTGCGGACGGAAGCCTGCAAGACCAGAACGGGATCAGGGGGGCCCGGTTGAAGAATCGGGGAGAACCCTCCGATGCCTAAGTCAGTAGGAGACTTGAGAGGCTTGAGGAAGGAAGGTTTAGTGAGGTGTGAATCGCTCGAGGGCGAGTGTGAGCAAGGGTACCTTGGATCACCTGCCTCTGCATGGAGGCTTACCAGTGCCTTTTAAAGGCTGGAGTGCTGAGGGAGAGGGACGGAACGTCCCTGATCAATGCCGCAAAGGGCGCGCCTGTTAGCATCCTCCACGGGGGGTTATGCGTTTAGGCGCCCGTTGAGGAGCTGCAGTTAATGCACCATATGATCGTGGGGTGCGCACGATGGAGCTGTTGTAACCGTCGTCAGGAGATGGGGAGCTGCTTGGAGGCTCCTTGGCGACAGGTACCGAGCGGGTGGCCTGTTCGGTAGGCTAGACCTGCTGTTCGGTAGCCAGTGTCTGGGCACAGTGCATGCCAATGGGACCATGGTGCGCCTTGAGCAGGATCTGTTCGGTAGGCTGGGGCCTGAACCGAACAGAGTGAGGGGTGTCCGGAGACCACTCTCTGGATCCTGGAGGTGTTCGGGCGTGGAGCCCGTGCGGTGCCCAGTGCTCGGGCATCTTGGCGATTGCGGGCTCGAGCAGGAGCCGCCTGATCTGCTCGGTAAGGACAAATCCTTTTCGAGCAGCCGATGCGGTGTTCGGAAACTACCGCTGGGACCGTGGGGCGTTTACAGCTGAAGCGTGTTTGGCAGCTGGTTGGCTGAAGCCGAGGACACGTGGCGCGAGGGCCATAGCCGTTTTGCCTTGCTGGGTCTTGATGGGCCTATAGGCTTAGAAGGCTAAAAATAGCCTCTACACTTGTAAATTACAACAGCTTAACGTTTCTAAATTTATTGAGTTGTTAATTGCCATTGTTATTTAATGCTAGCTCATGATCTGGATAGATAAGAAAATAAATTTTACAGGGCATTTTTATTTAGGGCAAATTAATTAGAAGTCTCTGACTGTAACATGAAGCTCCTTACTGTAACAGGACTTAACGTATACTGTAACAGGTGATAACACTTACTGTAATGAATTTCAACTCTGTCAGGGACTAACAAATAAGTCAAAAATCTGATAGGGACTCCTAATTAATTTATCCTTTTATTTATTAACATTTTTCAGATAATTATCAAAAGTAAAAACTAGTCGGGATGCGTTGAGAGTTGAGCAGAAAACAGCCTCTTTTGTCCACAAGAGATCAAGAATGATTTTGTAATAGTTACTCGTTTCTATTCCTAGTGTACTTGTAAAAAAAGAATTTTTTTTGTAAAGTGTTTAGTATGTATAAGCTTTGTAAAATAATCTAAAATAGAATATATGTGAATTCCTTCTTACTCCTGGGTGTTCTGATATCGGGGTCATGTTCTCATCTTAGGGGCGTGACACTATACATTCTCCCAACTCCTCTGCTACCTTGCCCTCCCTTTCCACCGCAGCGTCCTCCTTCACTTGGGGGGGATTCATTCATGTTCCAACTTTTCCCATGTCTCCTAATACGTCACCTGCAACAGAAGTGTTACAGAGCTCTAATGAGACAAATGGCACACCTGGTGAGGGAAATGGCATACCCACAAATAGTCCACACCCTATTCCCACAGCTGCTATATCCCATGATTACCAGAACACGGGATAGGCCCAAAGTTTACAGTACCACAGTTACTCATCAAAGAGAGGACCCTTCTTTACCTGCACACTGAACCATCTAATTTTACTGAAGCTCAGAAAGATGGCAGATGAATTGAATGCTCTTCTGAAAAGTGGCACTTGGGTCCTTGTTCCACCAAATCCCAATATGCATATTATTCACTTCAAGTCTAAGTGGGTCTATAAAGTCAAAGAGAAATCAGATGGCAACAGTAGATTGTTTCAAAGACCGTTTGGTGGCCAGAGGATATATATATATAAACAACAAAGAAGGTATTAATTTCCATGAGGTTTTCAGTCCTGTCATAAAGCCAACTACAATTCGACTGGTTCGCACTTTAGCTCTAACACATAAATGGTGTATTAAGCATGACTAGATGCCGCAGGGGGAGGCACTCTAATTTTGGCTTCATTCAAATGAGTGGGCATTTGTTGTAAGAGAAATGTTATGTTTTTGATTAGTCTGGAGCATAATTAATGTGGAAGATTATATATATTTTTTATTTTTTAAACATATGAAGAGAGATGACATTTAATGATAAGATATTTAATATAAGAGAGAGATTTTGTGCGCATAAAATAGTGCACACAAATAATCATATAACATATATAAATAATAAAATAAGACACAAATGACAGAATAATTCACACAAATAATATGACAATGCACATAAATATTATTTGTGTATATTATTGTGTTATTTATGTGTCTTATTCTATTATTTATGTACGTTATATAATTATTTATATATTATTTTATATGGATAAAATCTCTCTTCTATATTAAATACTCATCTCTCTCTCTTATATTAAATGAACTAATTAAAAAAAAATATGAGACTCTTTCACGTCAACTATACTCCCGACGACTAATAGGGAGCATAGTATGATCTCTTTGTTGTAACGGTTCTGACGCTCTATATATAAAGAGAATATTTTTTCTCTATTATTTGACGTGCTACCAGTTGTCTTCACACCTCTGTATCCCTGTTCTTCAGTGTTCTAACTATAGGCACGCATACATACGTCCCCGAATGATGTGTACCACATATTTATCGTGGAAGTATATCACTTTTACGTGAGCTTGTGATGTGATTCTGTAACCACATTATGCATATAATAGTTGCATTCAATTAGAATATTATGACATGACTATAAAATTAAGACAGCAAATATTTCAAAAAAATGGGTTAATATATAGTAGTGCTGCTGGTCGATCATTAGGAGCTAATTGTCGATCAATTTAGACGAGGAGAAGCAGAAAATTCCACCTTAAAGGTACAAAGTTGAGCCAGCATCAACATATAGATTAAGAGAGAGAGAGAGAGAGAGAGAGAGAGAGAGAGAGAGAGAGAGAGAGATAGAGAGAGAGAGAGAGAAAGTACGTACATAAAGTAAGGTAACCAACTACAATGATGACACGCCCATCTTAATTACTACGTTTCTCTCTTAAAACTCTCTTTTGTTGTCTTTTACATCTCTCTCTCATGACCAGTTACACTGCCTATTTGATGTAGTAGGGGAGGTCGAGGACGTAGAGGAGGAAGTAGGCCCAGATGACGCCGGAGATGCCGCCGAAGAAGAAGCCGCCGGTGAACTGGGCCCAGCCGTCCGCGGTCTGCAGCTTGTCGGCCTCCTTCTTGCGGCCGGTGAGCGTCAGCGTCGGCGCCGTGGACGGCTCGCCCTCGCCGAAGGAGGCGACGCCGTACATGGTGAGGCAGACGCTGAGGATGACCACCAGCCCGCCCGCCGCCAGCGACCCGGCGGCCCCGGCGTAGGGGGTGTTCCGCAGCGGCCCGGCCTTCACGAAGGGACCCACCAGCAGGTAGCCGTGGGCCAACCCCACCTCGATTCCCCGCAGCAGCGGGCTGACTGCCGTCCGGTACGCCGGCAGGTTCGACAGGTACCACGCGATCAGCGGGCTCGACGTGATGGGCGTCTCCAGGCCCCCGATGAAGGGGTCGCCGTTCAGTGGCTCGATCACCTGGTACGTCGGCTGCAAACCCCACCCACACACATGCAGTACGATAAAATTTATGTGACCATTAATTGAAGTGCTTGTGCCGGTGCGTGTGAAGGAGGAAGAAAAGGGGAAAACCAGGTAGCTATATATGATACTATGACATGGGGAGATAGAGGACCTTCTCGGCCTGGATGGCGCGGACGGTAAAGCAGGGCCGGCGCTTGGAGGGGAGAATGGCGCCGGAGAGGCCGCGCGGAGCCACCAAGCCTCTGGGGATGGCGGAGCGGAGGCTGCTCTGCAGCAGCTGACTGGCCATGGGGGATGCCGAGGCTGTCGCCATTTGCCCGGGGGTGGCGGTTCTCGATCAACTCTGCCCTTCTCTGTAGTCCCTGCAGCTGCTTCTGTCTGTTGCGGTAGGAAGAGGAGAAAGTACTTGGAAGAAGAGAGGGCCGGGTGCGTAGGAGAGTTGTGTGGGGTGGGGTCGGGAGGGGATCGAATGCGAGAGCGTGATTGGAGGGGTGTGGCAGCCACCGCAACCCTATCTTATCCGGAGTTGGATACCACCACAAGACCATGATCTCCCCCCGGCCCGCACACTCGTCCCACACCAAACGGATAAAGTTCGGGCCTGGAATCTCCCGGTCCTATCCCCCTCGTGTTTATTGGGCCGGTCTAACAGGCCCATCTCCAACTTAGTAGCGTACCATTGCAATGCTGTGTGTGTGTGTGTGTGTGTGTCTCTCTCTCTCTCTCTCTCTCTCTCTCTCTCACACACACACACACACACACATTAAAAAAACAAAAAACAAAAAACAAAAAAACATCTATAAGGATGGTGTGTTGGGCAAGTATTACTCCCCCCCCCCCCCTAGACGACCGACCGGACTTATAATATTAAATCTGAACATTTAGACGGGTTTTCTCCTTCAACATATTCAGAAGCCTCCTCTACTAGTCTGGTTGGACAATAGGTCAATAGTATTTTCCTTCATTTTGTGACATGTTGGGAACATTTTTGGATATATACATATGTACATCTTCAAAAACCATACCAACAAGTCACAACTAGTACTTGGAACCCAATCTAAAGCATGTTGATGGAGCTAGACTCGAGTTTCATGGTCTCAAAGACCATACTCCAATGCCCAAGTCATGGCCAGCGGGATTAAGAGGGGAAGGCACCTGCACTGAAGACTCATGTGCACACCTTAAAAAAGAAATAAAGAGTATAATTAGAAGAACTTAATCTAGGGCATATGCCACCTGGCTAGAGACCTTGTCGTAGGATGTGACTTGTAGATCTAACCACAACTTCCAACGTTGGATCACTTAGAAGTCTCTGGCGTCGGATATTTGAATCTGGATCTGAATCTGTAATAAGTCTCCTGAACCCGTTTTTACCCTTTTGGTGCCAACCATAATCCATTTGGTCCTCATGTTTGACTAGCATGGTTCTTAATTTGTTTGCTTATCTGGATCCAATACAGGTTGTACGTACACCTGTCACTAGCCCCTGATTCCAGGGGTTGGAATGACGACATCATCAACACGACATCCAGAGTCGATCGCAGAGGTCATCGACGTGGCTCTGTCACTCGCAACTCGTGGTTGTTACACAGGGACCTCCTTAAAATCGGACTCAACGGCCAAGTGCATGTACAAGTTGGAAGAATGATTGTTTGAGTTGGACCATTCGATTCACGTACTTCTAACATTTGTAGACACTACAAAAAATTGCACAAATGTCAACGGCTTAAAACTGTTGACATATGTTAATCTTATGTCAACGGTTATAAGCAGTCGTTGACATATATGTTGATCATATGTCAACGACTTTATGTAGCCGTTGATATATACTTTATATATCAACAATTTTTTGTAGCCGTTGATATAAAGTCGTTGATGTAGTGGTGTATTTCTGTTTGGGCATGAGCCAAACGGGCCTCCACTGAAAGGATAGGAAGACGATCGCTGGTAGCAGATGGGAGCCTGCAAAATCAGAACGGAATCAGGGGGGCCCGGTTGAAGAACCGGGGAGAACCCTCCGATGCCTAAGTCAGAATGAGACCAAAGAGGCTTGAAAGGAAGTGGGGGTTCTCGTGTGTGTTGCGCAAGGGTAGTGTGAGTAAGATCCTGTACCTTTGCATGGAGATCATTTGGGTTTTTTATAAGCGAAGATGTCGAAGGGGCTAGGGGAAGCGTCTCCCCAACGGTTACCGAAAAGGGCGCGCCAGTTGGCGCCCTTGAAGGGGAGTCATGCGTTGAGGCGCCCTTTGAGGGGCCCTGCAGTTAACGCTCCCTTTAATCGTGGGATGCATGCCTCGTCGTGGGCGTAACCGTCGCTGCCTGGCGACGAACCTTTGCTACTCCTCATGCTTGGGAGGTACCGAGCAGGGGGACTGCTCGGTAACAGGACAACCTGCTCGGTTCTTGGAGTTGACGAAGTTAAGGCATGCTTCTAGTAAGTGTCGTTCGGTAGAAGATGCCTGGACCCCATAGGTTACAGGGTGTCCGGAGATCACCCCTGGGGTTTGAAGATGCTCTGCTCGGAGCCAGCAGGCCGCGCTCGGAGGCCATGCCGCGTGCGAGGAGTGCCGTGCTGGGCTGTACTGGGCCATGATGGGCCCTAGGGGTCTAGGTGGCTAGAAATAGCCACCACACTTGCCCCCCACGCCTTCGAGTTGGCTCGAGAACCGAAGCGCTCGAAGGCGGAGGTCTGCTCGAACGTCTTTCCGGCATTTAATGCGATGCCGGCCTCGGACGTGCAACTGGCGGCGAGGAAATAGTAGTTCGACGTTCCTCCTCGGGGTGAGAGGAAATCTCATGATGAACGGGCGACGTGTCAGGCCAAGAACTTCACGTGGTACACCCGAACGTTCACTTGGAGCGGGGAGGAACGCCGTTTTGGCTCCTCGAATTTCACACCGCCTTTTCCTTATAAGTGAGAGGTGGGGCGAAAGCAAGTCCATTCCTTCCACCGATTTGAAAAAAGCTCGCTTGCCCCCCAAGTCTTCTCGCCGCCTTCTGCTTCGCGCTTCTTCGCCGTTTCTTCCGTTCGCTGCTCCTTCTACTTCCGGCAATGGCATCCAAGGGAAAGGCTACCATGATTGCCGAAGTGAGCGGCGTGACGCCAATGGGAGCTTGAGGGCCAAGGTGCTGCCACTATGAAGGCCTCCGGGAGCGTTTTCGGATCGGCGACGATTACGAAATCATCATGGCGAGGGAGGAGGAGTCGCACCTGGTGAACAAACCAGGTTGCTTCGCCCTCTCCATTGATCATATGGAAGCAGGGTTCCGACTGCCGTTGCCAGAGGTGGCGAAGGCGCTGCTAAACAGATGGGGAATCGCACCCATCCAGCTCACTCCCAATTCGTGGAGGACAATATGCATCTTCTGCATCGTCTGCCGACTTCGGAAGGTTCGCGGCTCGGCGGAGGTCTTCCGAGCTCAGTTCGGCCTCACGGCCTCGCCAACAGAGGCCAGCGTTTATTACACCAAGCATCGCGCAGATAGGATGCATATCGGCCTGCCGAAGAAGCATTCCAACAACAAGGGTTGGATGCACAGACTTTTCTTCGTTAGGCGCCGCGATGGTGCGCCGGAGTTCGGGTTCCCGACCAGAATCCAGACGGCCAGGAAGGAAAGTTATCCCTTCCTGATTCAAGATGAGGCAAAAGCTTCAGATAGCCTGAACTGAGTGGCCGTGCGGAACGGCGATGGTTATCTGACGGAATTCCAACTCGTCGAGCATAGTTTAAGCAGACCATGGAGTAAGTATCCAAATGTGTCCCGTTTGTTGGTCTGTCAGGGGGCTGCTTTATGATAATCTCCTCTTTTGTTTGCCAGCTGCTGAGGAATTGGCCGCTGGTCGGAATACGGAGGCCATGGAGGATTACGCCGAGAAGATAGCGGTCACCGCGCACCTATTATATGAGGGTGATGATGTTTCTGCCGTGGTGAGGATCCCCACTGCGGTGAGGGTTCCCACCGCGGTGACAACCGCAGTTGTGGCACTGTCCATCGCCATGGGGCAGCTCGTATCTAGTCCTCGGGTCCCTGAGGAGAGGCCCAAAAATATCTGCCTTAAGAAGAAGGCTACGAAGGAGGCGGTGCCACCCTTGATCGGAGAAGGGGAAGTTGCAGTCAAGTCCTCGGCCAGGAAGAAGAAGTCGGCCACAGACTGGCATCAGTCTACTACGGAGGATGCCGGAGAAGGAGAGGTGGAAGACCAGCCCCGGGCGCCGAAGAGGAGGCGGCTGGTAAAGAGTACACGCCAAGCGGCCGAAGATGAGGCCGAAGATGAAGAAGCCTCCGAAGAAGAGGAAGCCCCACAACTTGTAATGTGGTGGAGGCGTGGAGTCGAAGAGACGGCCGAACAAACCAGGCCGCAAATTACGGGACAAGCCCGACCCCTGTCAAGGGAAGGGGCCTACTCTAAGTTTGGACTCGTCACGGTGAGCGACGGGTCCGAAAGTTCCACAGGGGAGCTCGCGAGGGTACCGACGCCTCAAGGCCCCGCTGAAGGGCGGTTTGAAGGGGAGGCTGTGGCGAGGGCTTCCAACAGTGCAGCCGCCGTGCAGACCACGGCGGAAGACGATGCCGTGGCTACTCAAGGACCGACCTCTGGAGGGGCCGAGAAGGTGGCCCAAGAAGTGAACGTGCCAGGGGAGAGCACGTCCCCCTATCCCCCCACCGTAGCATCAGTTGAGATTTCAATGAAGGCGACTGCTGCGGGTTCTCTTGAGGCCGAGGGTATGACTGAGACTGAGGGGCCCCTCGCCCCTACGGAAAACATTGAGAGGGCGACTGCGGCGGGCGTTGTCGAGGCGGCCGGAGGGGAGGAGACGGTCGCTGGACAGACCGACACCGTCGTAGAGGCCCGAATTGCTTCCGAAGATGATTGCCTTCCGCTGTCGAAATCGCTGAAGGGAAAGGCCCCGCTACCGCCTTCGGTGTCAGCACTAGAAGCAGCCCTAGAATGCTTTGAAGGGCATGCAGCCAGAGATCTCCCTCCGCGTCCCTCTGCATCGCAGCTAGAAGTGCTGGCGCGCTGCCAGGGGTTGAGTCCGGAGGATGTTGCCCAGCTAGCTAGCCCAGAGGGGGGGTGAATGGGTTATTTAAAATTTGATCTTTGATTAAAACCTGTTCACTAAAAAGATTACACAACAACTTAAACAAACGTTAGAGTTGGACGAAATAAGACAGCAAACGCACATAAGCACAACCACAAGACACAAGGGTTTTTATCCTGGTTCAGAACTCCTCTCCACAGGAGACCTACGTCCAGTCCTTGAGCAATGCCTCAGGATTTCACTAATTAAGGTACTATCCCCCTCACGGATCCTTACACCCAGCCTCAACTGGTCTTCCTTCAACTTGAAGGGAAAACAACCACCCTGGATACCACCAGGTCTTCCTTCGTCCAGAAGGGTACAAACTAAAGAAACGAAGTTTGAGAACAAGCTTCAGACACTAGCTCAACCAGCTACAAGCTGAAGCAAACAAGCCTCGAGAGAGAAAGAGAATTTGACATTGGTTTCTCTCCAAAGACTACACAGGCTCTCACAAGAATTTCTTCTTTGAACACTGAGAGCTAAAGAGCTAAGAGAACAATTGGAATGGTCGCTTCGCTCTTGCTTGGAACTCAGAAGACTCGAAGAATTGGTGTTGCTTTCTTTTTGAATAATGTTATCTCTTTGTTGTGTATATTTCTTCTCAGTCTTGAGTCTTGTATTTAAGCTTCTACTTGAAATTTGAACGTTAAAAGAACTGTTGTCTCTCATCCAGGTGTACGTTAGACTGGTCAGCAAGGAAGCTTCTGATCTTCAGTCTTTTATCCTTTAGTACATGCCAGAAAAATATTTTAGAATCTTGTATCTTGTGTCCAACGATGTACAGATGAGTCTTGTCAGATATCTGCGAGCATATCAACAATAAATAGAGGACAGCTAGGACTGTCGTCGATTGTTAGTTGCAATTGGAACAGATATTTCAATATATAGCAAAGCTCCTTTCTGTCTAAAAAAGGACGTAGACAGAGTAGCATAAAATGGAAGATATTATCTGCATGCATGGGAGATACGATCAGAGAGCATTTAATGCGTAGCAGTCAACAGACGAGATATGACTTTGACTTTTCAACGCTATTAAAAAGCATTATACTGATACAACAAAAAGTCGATATGAACAATCCCGATGCCTTCATGACTTATGAAATCGTTATACGATAACAGACAAATTGTTATGACAAAGCATTATTAAATTATAATGATGAAATCGTTATGAGTTATAGCAAATCGTTATAAACACTTATCAAGTTGTTATGAACTCTAAAGAAATCGTTGCGAGAACTAAAGAAATCGTTATGGATATCAAGTCGTTACGAGTTTCAAAGAAATCGTTACGAGAACTAAAGAAGTCGTTATGACTATCAAGTCGTTACGAGTTTCAAAGAAATCGTTACGAGAACTAAAGAAGTCGTTATGACTATCAAGTCGTTACGAGTTTCAAAGAAATCGTTACGAGAACTAAAGAAGTCGTTATGACTATCAAGTCGTTGCGAGTTCTAAAGAAATCGTTACAAGAACTAAAGAAATCGTTACAGCTATCAAGTTGTTACGAGTTTCAAAGAAATCGTTACGAGAACTAAAGAAATCGTTACGGCTAGAAAGTCGTTGCGAGTTCTAAAGAAATCGTTATGAGAACTAAAGAAGTCGTTATGACTATCAAGTCGTTGCGAGTTCTAAAGAAATCGTTACGAGAACTAAAGAAATCGTTACAGCTATCAAGTCGTTACGAGTTTCAAAGAAATCGTTACGAGAACTAAAGAAATCGTTACAGCTATCAAGTCGTTACGAGTTTCAAAGAAATTGTTACGAGAACTAAAGAAATCGTTACGGCTAGAAAGTCGTTGCGAGTTCTAAAGAAATCGTTACAAGAACTAAAGAAATCATTGCGACATCTTTTAAGAAATCGTTGCGGTATCGATTTGATTGAACTTTTCGGTCAGAAGGAAATCGTTCTGTTTATCAATAGAAGTCGATACAAAGACTTGGACAGAGCATGAAATGAGACTTACCTGATTGTCTTGAACTTTCTATTTTCTTTTATTTCCTGTTCTCAAGGCTCAAGTAATTCATTAGTACTATTTTGTTAATCATCAAAATTAATATATATAAATAACTGAATTAATTTATATAGGGAAGGTTTGGTCATCAGAGGATACTCCTGAAGGTTCAGGGGAAGTCTACCGGGCGAGGAGCCGCGCCGAGGAGGAGACCGAAGAGGACGTCGACGTAGAAGCGCTATCTGCTGGCGTTTTGAAATCGATGGCCGTGCTGAAGCAGCTCTCCATGCATAGCCGAAACCACAAGCAGATGTGGGAGGCTAAATATGCATTTTGCAAGGAGCTTGAAGCGTAGCACCAAACTCAGAAAGTAGTGCTACAAAAGGAAGTAAACACCTTGCGAACGACGCTGCGTGCCTCGAGCTGGAACGAGAGGTTGCTCGAGCGGAGAAGGAAGCACTTTCCAAGGTGCTAGCCGAAGCCGAAGCGCGAGGTGTTGCTAAGTACAAAGAGGGGCCTGACTTCAAGGAAGACTTGGAGCAATATGGCGCGCTTTGCTACAAAATTGGCCTTAGCGATGGAGAGGAGCGTGGTTGATCTTTGGCCACCACTGAGTATGCTCGCGAAGCGTTTGAGACGACCGTAAAGGAGTGTCGGCGAATAACTCAGGACTCGCGACTGGACGAAGTGTGGTTCATGCACTTCCGTTCAGGGCGTATGTCCCATGGGAGCGAGGACGCCGGGCCCTCCGAGCAGGCTTCGTAGGTGCATCTGTTTGCCCTCTCTTCTCTCTTTTTTGTATAGCTCGGGATTTTTGAGCTTTTTTAGGAAAATGAATTTTAATGAATCCCCTTTTTAAGTGAGTGACTTCGCTTTTTCTATCTTCTTTCCTTTACTATCGTTCTGTTCGAATAGAAATTCGTCGACCGTTTTAAAGGGTTCGCAATTACCGCACAAGTTGTCTGGAACAGCCAAAAATCTCCGACCCGGGGGGTCATGCGGAACACTTTATACTTGGTAGTATCGCCTCGGTCCTTTTGAGCTAAAGAGCTCTAAACAAGGACAGCTCGGATACCAACTCAAGCCGACCGAAAGAACGGGAAGAAGAGAAATAGGATGCCAAACAGGAGGCTTTTATAGGTAGTAAGCCTTCAAGTTGGATACATGCCAGGTTCTGGGTATGGCTTCGCCACTAGGAGTAGTTAGCTTGTAAGAGCCTTTTCCAAGAACCTGGGTGACCTGATAAGGTCCTTCCCACTTGGGGGCGAGCTTGCCGGTTGCTCTTCGGGGATCCGATGCCGAGCAACGACGAAGAACGAGGTCACCTTCGAAGAAGCTCCTTTCCCGAACTCGGGAGTTATAATATTACGCAAGTCGCTGTTGGTAGGAGACTAGTCTGATGCTGGCGTCACTTTGGCGTTCGACAAGCATGTCTAGGTTCTCCCTAAGCGCGTGATTATTGGCGGCCTCATCGAAGTGAGTCGTCCGGAGAGTGGGGAGAGCCACTTCCAAAGGTACAACGACCTCTGTGCCGTAGGCCAAATGGAAAGGGGTCTCCCCAGTGGCTACCCGAGCAGTTGTTCGGTGGCACCACAATACATTAGGGAGCTCGTCAATCCATGAACCTCCTGCAGCCTCGACTCTTGTGCGAATCCCGTGCAGCAATGTTCGGTTGACGTTCTCAACCAAACTGTTTGCCTGGGGGTGTGCAACTGAAGTGAAGTGGTTGTAGATGCCGAGCTCAGAGCATTTCTGCTTGAAGAACGTGCTATCGAATTGCTTCCCGTTGTCGAAAGTAATCACCCTTGGGACGCCGAAGCGGCAGAGGATGTTCTTCCAGATGAACTTCCATGCAGCTCGGTTGGTAATGGTAGAAACGGGTTCTGCCTCGATCCATTTGGTGAAGTAATCGATGATGACGAACATGAATTTCTTCCGCCCTTGAGTTTCTGGGAACGGACCCAATATGTCGATGCCCCATCTGGCAAAAGGGCGAGGTTCGAACAGGGTGTGAAGTTGTTCAGCAGGCTGCTTGATAAGCTGCCCGAACTTCTGACATTCTGGACACCTTCTGACGAAGGACATACAGTCATTTGCAGAGAAGGCCACCAGAATCTTGCTCGAATGATGCTGCGCGCCAGAGTTCTGCCCCCCAAGTGGCTTCCGCACAACCCTTCATGGGCTTCTTCGGTGGCTGATGCTGCCTCAGTGGGACTGAGGCACCGCAGAAGAGGTCTTGAGAGGGATTGTCGGTACAGTTGACCTTCTATGAGGGTGAACCTCTGGGAGCGTAGCCTAATCTTGCGGGCTTCACCTTGGTTAGACGGAAGCTCATTTCGAAGTAGATATGCCATGAGGGGGTCTATCCAGCTCGGAGCTGGAGGATCAACCTCGATGGCGGCTACATCAACCTCTATGCTCGACGAGGCTAGCTCTTCTATGAATACGGAGAGAGAAGGGGCGACGTCGCAAGAAGATGCCAACTTGGCGAGTGCATCGGCCCGCACATTCTGCTCCCGTGAGACATGGATGATTTCGAAGTAAAGGAGGTCCTCTGTTCGGTTATTCACCTGCTAGAGGTATTGTGCCATGCGGGGCTCCCTTGCTTCGAAGTGTCCGCTTACCTGGCTGACGACTAATTGCGAGTCACTGAAGACCCGTAGTCAAAGTGCCCCGAGGTGCCTAGCCATTCAGATTCTGGACAACAGTGCTTCGTACTCGGCAACGTTGTTGGAGGCGGAAAAGCGGAACCTCAGAGCGTATTGGAACTCTAAGCCCTCCGGGGAGGTGAGAACCAAGCCAGCTCTGCTCCCTGTGACACAAGAGGATCCGTCCACGTAGAGCTCCCATGGGGGCTCGTCGGCCAATGGAAGGTCCTGCTCGGCCGGAAGGGTGCATTCCGCGACAAAATCTGCCAACGCATGTGCCTTGATGGCCGTCCTCGGACGGTAGCTGATGTCGAACTCGCCTAGCTCAATGGCCCATTTGATGAGCCTGCCGGAAGCCTCTGGCCACTAAAGGATGAGCTTTAACGGCTGATCGGTAAGGACCGTGATGGAGTGGGCCTGAAAGTAAGACCTAAGCTTCCGCGCGGCTGTGACTAGAGCCAAGACAAGTTTCTCTGCTCGGGGGTACCTTCTTTCAGCTTCTTGAAGGACCCTGCTGATGTAGTAAACGGGACGCTGGGCCACTGCCTCTTCTCTGATCAATACTGTGCTGATGGAGTGTTCGGTAACCGAAAGGTATACGAACAAGGGTTCCCCGAGCACAGGTTTCGAGAGAACAAGTGGGGCTGCTAGATATGCCTTCAACTCGGCGAAGGCATCTTTGCAGTCCTCCGTCTACATGCCCCCCTTGCTGTGAAGAGCCTCTGGGTCCTCGCAGTAATTTAAAAAAGTTGAAGCTCCTCTTTGCTGCTCGGGACATGAACCGGTTGAGTGCGGCTAGACGTCCAGTCAGACGTTGGACGTCGCGCACCGTCTTGGGACTGCTCATATCAAGTATTGCTTGGATTTTCTCAGGGTTGGCCTCTATTCCTCTGTTTGAGACGAGGAAGCCGAGGAACTTACTTGAGCGTACTCCAAACACGCACTTGGCTAGGTTGAGCTTCATGTTGTACCTTCACAGAGTTGCGAAGGTCTCTTCGAGGTCGGAAATGTGGTCGGTGCTCGGGAGCGTTTTGACCAACATGTCATCGACGTAGACCTCCATGTTTCGCCCAGTCTGCGGCTCGAACATCTTGTTGACCAGCCACTGGTATGTCGCACCAGCGTTCTTCAGACCAAAGGGTATCTTGGTGAAACAGTATAGGCCCAGGTCGGTGACGAACGTAGTGGCGTCTTGGTCCGGAGGATGCATGCTGATATGGTGGTACCCAGAATATGCATCCAAAAAGCTGAGGAGCTCGTGACCGGACGTGGCGTCTACCAGCTGGTCGATGCGTGGCAAAGGAAAGTTGTCCTTGGGCGTAGCCTTTTTAAGATCCTTGTAGTCTATGCACACGCGCCATTTTCCACTGGCCTTGCGTACGAGGACCACGTTGGAAATCCATCTTGGGTACTGGGCTTCCCGGAGGAGCCCAGTCGCTCGGATTTTGACGACGTGATCCTGGATCACAGCCTGCCATTCTCGGTTGACGGGTCGCCTCCTCTGTTGAACCAGTGGGACTTGTGGGTCCAAGCGGAGGTGATGCACCATCACCTCAGGAAGGATGCCCGGTAGTTCGTCATCGGACCACGCGAACACGTCCAAATTGGCTAGTAGGAAGGCTCTGTAACGTAGCTGCTCGGCTTCCTCTAGTAAAGCACCAATGTATAGGACGTGCTCGGGGTTATCGTCTACCTGGACTGGAAGCAGATCTTCGGCAGGGGTTCCACGGCTGGTGGAAGGCTGATTGGCCGGCGGAGGAGCAGGAGCTGTGTAACGTAGCGCGTTTTTCGGATCTTCGCGGATCGTGGATTAGTGGTAGTTCGGATCTGTGTTTATTGGTTTTGGTGTGGTGCTCATGGCCAATATGGGGTCATTGAGCCTTGGTTGTGGTTTCCGCGCGTTGTGTGGAGCTTAGTGGGCCGGCAGGTTAGGCCCGTAGTGCCCGTTGGTTCACTGAGTGTGAACACGACAGTGGTGTAGGCCGCGTTCTGAACGCGTCAGTAGCGGGGGTCGCGTTCAGGTTGCCGCTGTTTGGAGTCGACGCCTGCATGCGCGCTGCGTGTCGTGCACGGGGCGGGGCTGCTGACGTCTGGAGTGGTAAGGCGACGCCTGAGGCTGTCGCGATCAGGTCGCGACGGTTAGGTGTGTCACGATAGTAACCGCTGTGTGGTTTTTAAAAAGGTTTGGCCGAACAGAGCTTCTGCAAACTCTGCTCGACCAGGGAAGGAGCTGTTGCGGCTCTGTTGGGTGTTTTGGCATTTTGGCGAGGTTCTCGACACGCTCTCGACGCGAGGACGTCGCGAGGAGTGGGGGAAACGCCGCGCCATGCTTGGATTGCGCGTTCTTCGTGAAGGTAGGGAGATTCCACCATCTTTGATTACGTGGATGGCATGTGATGCGTATTCGATAGGTTTAATGCTTTATGAACAATAGATAGCATGCTAGGTTATTCATTAAAGCATGAAAATCAGAAATTAAATGTGGTTTGCATGAAAATCCGAAGATGGTTCCCGGATTAGGTTTTTGCCTGAGAAGGCGACGGTTTCTGCTGTCGCGACCAGGTCGCGACAGGCCGACCCGTCGCGACATGATTTCTTGTCGCGCCATATCGTAGCGTCGCGATCAGAAGGCGGTCATGGCCTCTGTCGCGATTGCAGCCGAGGGTTCTGCTTTGCTGCTTTTGGTGTTTTGGTTATCCGATTATCGACGTTTAATGTGTATGGCTTTGGTAAGAGGTGCATTGGCCTCTGTAAAGCTCTGTGAGCAGGTTGCCCACATGGTTAGTGGGAAGTTTACATAATCGATGTGGTGTTATCGTGGTTTGAGGATATGTATGGCACATACTCCGTTGTAATGGTGTTTCGTGTGTGTGTGTGTGTGCATGGCACATGCACCGGTTGTCGTAGTAGTTGGGCAGTGAGGTTCCTGCGTGAATCTAGCCCTAGCTTTCTAGTATGTGATTACAGATTGGTTATGATGGTTAATTAATGGAGTATAAGTGTGGTTATTAAGAGGTTACCGAGTAATGAGTTTAACGTGGCAATGGAGGTCACCTTGTGACCAATGATAAGCCAATTGTGGTTGACTATCGAGATCTATGTGTATGCTTGTGTAGGATAGCTTGTGAGTCATGGAATGACCAGGTCAAGCTAGTCCTTACGTTTGTACTGTGGTTTGTAATAAAGAATATATAAGCATATATCGTGATTTATGCATTGCTGAGTTTGGTGGTCCGGCGCCTATTCCGAAATGTCTCTTCAGTTGGGAGCCCCAGGTTTTGTGTGAGCCAGGCACCTGAGTGTGCTCGGGGCTTGTCCCGGTGCAGTGGTACCGTCGAGGTCTTGTCGTCTTCTTGGACACCCTCACTCTCGGGGAGAGTTGTCGTCCGGCTGAGGGAAAGACGGCAGTGGGACAGTGACTTGTGAGAGTTTGTGTTTAGTCACTTGTAGCGTGCTCGTAGCTGGGGGTTACGGACACTAGTAGACGTACTGGGCCCTGGCTAGTCCTGTTACCAGTGCCTCACTTTAGAGAGCTCAGGCCAGAGTCTCTAAAGGTGTTAGGCATGGGCCTGCAGGGTGTGTGACCTGTAGGTTGTGGTGGTTTGGTTGGTCTCCACAGTTCTTTGGCTTTACTTGTATTGTGGAGCTGCAGTTGGACTTTACGTCCGTGACTGCGAGACTGAGAAGTTGTTCTTGTGTTGTGTTGTCCGGGTTGGATACTGGCGTCATGAACCAGTAGTCTGTCCCGTGTGGTGGCATCGTGCTTTTCGGCTCGTGCTTGGCTATCAATTGTAGCGTGTGTTAGTTGTGGTTTTACGCATTGAGGTGTGCCATGGTGTTGGCACAGTTGTTGTTGAGGTTGGTGAGCGATGACTCACTAATTGTGGTTTGACTGGTTGTGGTGTGCCCTAGTGGTGGCACAATTGTGTTTGTGTTTCAGTGGTGGTACCTTTTGGTGATAGGTACCTGTACTCTTTATGGGTACTGGTTTCTCGTAGTACGCTGAATACTAGCCTTTTTGGGTGGTTCCCTACTGAGCCAGTGACTTGTTGAGGCTCACTCCCTTACAGTTCTTTTCAGGGTTTATCGTTGGTGTCGCTTGAGGAGGTGTTGTGACAGACTTGTACCACCAGCAGTAGTGTTAGTAGAGTTGTGCGAGCTTGTGCTCCCTCGGGGTATGCCCCAGGTAGTTGTACTCTTTTTAATTTGGACATGTAATAATGTAATGGGACAGATGTAAATTGTATATGCAGATATGAGCACATATCCTTTCTTGTGTCTCTTACTGTTGTGGTTTGTCTTTTATATTCTTCCTAGACTCGTGTACGAGTTATCCCTTGCGAGACTACGGTCCGTTCGCGGGAGACGGATCTGGATATGGACCCTTATTGGGTATAAATATCCAGGGCCGTTACAAGCTAGGGCCGCGAGAGGTTGCTTGTCTCTTAAGGAGAGGACGTAGCACCGTCGGGACTCGCGCTGGCAACCGAGCACCTCGCCGATCCCACTTGTAGTGGGGAACTTCATCTTCTGGTGGAGAGACGAAGGTACTGCCTTGATTCGCCCGATCAGGCCTCTGCCAAGGATGGCGTTGTAGCCGAGCATGTTTCTAATGACCAAGAAATCCACCTCCTTGGTCACGCTTCTCTGGGCCGTCCCAAGTGTTATTGGGAGGCGAGCTCTTCCCATGGGCTGAACCGAAACCCCCGAGAAGCCGAACAAAGGTGACTCCACAGGGGTAAGCTGGTCAGTCTTGAGGCCCATAAGGAGATAACAATCATAAGCCAACACGTCAGGGGCACTTCCATTATCTACCAGAATCCGGCACACATTACAATGATTGATGGTGGCCGAAACAACCAACGCATCCGTGTGCGGAGTGGTAACTCCTACAAGATCTTTGTCCGAGAAGGTTATGGCCTCCTTGGACTGTGCGCGTGCGGGATTGGCTGGATAAGGGGCTGGCCGAGGCGTCGGAGGCCTATCCATGATGTGCACATGCCTAGCGTAGTCGCGTCGGCTCTGCGTGCTCTCTCCACCTGCGCCGAATCCTCCCGCGATCACATTGATTTCTTGCTCGTTGGGCTCGTTATTGATCGGCTGCTCGGGAGTCCATTCTCGGCGTCTGGGGCGGTCTTCATTTCGGCACACGTATCGTCCGAGGTAGCCGCACTTGATGAGGGACTCAATCTCGTCCTTAAGCTGGCAGCATTCGGAGGTGTCATGGCCGTGGTCACGGTGGAAGCGACAGTACTTGTCCTGGTTGCGCCTCCGGGGATCGGAGCACATTCTTTGTGGCCACCGAATGTAGGGCTCATTCCTGATCTCTGCCAGGATCTATTCGGGTGCCACAGTGAGAGGAGTGTAGTCGGTGAAGGGGTGTGTTCAGCGTGGTGAGTCCCCATTACGCCGGACTTTCTTCCGACCACGGTCGGGACCGTCGTCGGATGGTCTCTTCTTGTTCGACTGCTCGCCCTGCTCTACTCGGCCGGCTGCTAGGCTCTCCTCGCACGCGACATGGCGTTGTGCAGTAGAGAGCAGCTCGGAAAGGGTGGACGGTTGTTGTACCCCCAACGTCCTTTGCATGAAGCCATCTCGCGTGCCCTGGATGAGGGCACTGGTGGCCAGAGGGACTTCCAGGCGGGGTATGCGGAGTGCCTCAGTCCGGAACAGCTTGACGTAGTCCCAGAGTGCCTCGCCTTTCTTCTGCCGAACGGACAGAAGAGATGCTGATGTGCGCGGCTGAGACCTTCCACCTAGGAAGTTGTCCTGGAAGGACTTCTTCAATTGGTGGAAGAAAGAGCTGGAACCCGCAGGGAGGGCTTCAAACCATGCCCGCGTGGTCTCCTTCAGGGTGGCCGGAAAGGTCCGGCACTTGGCCGCGTCTGATGCTCCATGGAGCACCATATGCGACTCAAAGCCATGAATATGGTCCGCAGGATCGGTGGTGCCATCGTAGGGTGCAATGGTGGGCAGAGGGAGCTTGGAGGAGACCCGAGCTTCCAGGATCTCCACTGTGAACAGGGAGCGGAAGTCCAGGTCTTCGTCCCCCGGAGCCCTGTCTTCTGCTTGCTGGACCATCGCGTCCACGCGGCGCTCAAGGTCGACGACGCGACGGAGGCGTCTGGACAACTCCTGGTCGGAGTGGGCGGACTCCTCCCGCCGGGACCTGTGGGAATTAGCTCTGATGACGGAAAGCGGGGTAGGCGGGACCACAGCGGAACGGCGGGGTGAATTATCTTGCCGCTCCGGTGTCTGACGCGCCGAAGGTGCCTGGCATGACTGCCGGGGCGATTCTGCATGCCGCTCCTGCGGCGCCGGAGGGGCGCGGGACCATCGACGAGACGACTTTGCCTGCTGCTCCGGCGGCGGAGGAATCACCAGGGCCGGTTGCCTGGCTAATTGTGCCTGGAGGTCCTGGCAGATTCCTGCTAGGTGCTGCATCTGCCCCCGGAGTTCTGCCATTTCCTGGGCGGTTGAGGGTACAACAGCACCAGGGACGTCGCCAAGCCCGCCGGCGGGAGCGATGGCGACATCAACAGGGGGGACCCGATCGCGTGAGTCTGCATGCGACTGTCGTGACCTGGTTGCATGGCTACCCATGTTCTGATACTAGGAACGTCCGCGAGCCATGGCTGAAGTCGTTCCCACAGACGGCGCCAAATGTAGTGGTGTATTCCTGTTTGGGCCTGAGCCAAACGGGCCTCCACTGAAAGGATAGGAATACGATCGCTGGTAGCAGACGGGAGCCTGCAAAATCAGAACGGAATCAGGGGGGCCCGGTTGAAGAATCGGGGAGAACCCTCTGATGCCTAAGTCAGAATGAGACCAGAGAGGCTTGAAAGGAAGTGGGGGTTCTCGTGTGTGTTGCGCAAGGGTAGTGTGAGTAAGATCCTGTACCTTTGCATGGAGATCACCTGGGTTTTTTTATAGGCGAAGATGTCGAAGGGGCTAGGGGAAACGTCTCCCCAACGGTTACCGAAAAGGGTGCGCCAGTTGGCGCCCTTGAAGGGGAGTCATGCGTTGAGGCGCCCTTTGAGGGGCCCTGCAATTAACGCTCCCTTTAATCGTGGGATGCATGCCTCGTCGTGGGCGTAATCGTCGCTGCCTGGCGACGAACCTTTGCTGCTCCTCATGCTTGGGAGGTACCGAGCAGGGGGACTGCTCGGTAACAGGACAGCCTGCTCGGTGCTTGGAGTTGACGAAGTTAAGGCATGCTTCTAGTCAGTGCCGTTCGGCAGAAGATGCCTGGACCCCATAGGTTACAGGGTGTCCGGAGATCACCCCTGGGGTTTGAAGATGCTCTGCTTGGGGCTTCTGCTCGGAGCCAACAGGCTGCGCTCGGAGGCCATGCCGCGTGCGAGGAGTGCCGTGCTGGGCTGTACTGGGCCATGATGGGCCCTAGGGGTCTAGGTTGCTAGAAGTAGCCACCACAGTTGACAAATCTTAATTTTCTTGTAGTGAGAGTAAAACATGACAAAAGACGTACAAAAGAGAACGAGTGCATGATCAGATGGGTCTAGGATCTTATTTCAGAAAAAAAAACTTCTTAAATCTTTAAGTCAGTAAGAGGTGGGAGAGAACGAAAGTAGCAAGGAGAAGATCATGGGGAGTCAAATACTTGGGTGTGCCAGTGTCTACGTAGGTCTGATAGAGCTATCAGACTTACGTACCTTCTTTCTCTTCATCCCCATCTTATCAACACCATTTGAGATTTCTCTCACTCCCCATAATCTCCTCCCCTCTCTATGAGATGTGGTTTTAGGGGTAATTGGAGGATCCTGTGTAGGGCTGTTCATAGTCCGATTCGGTCCGATTCAGTCTAATTTTTGAGTTGAACCGAATCGAACCGAACATGGGTTCAAACCGAACCGAATCAAACCAAAAAGGAAAAAAAAACAAGCTTCGACAGGTCTAAGTTTCGAACCCAACACTTGCTCATATAAATGGGAGACACTAACTCACTACACCATGGTTTCAATTGTAAAAATATACATATTTGTTTATTTTATTATATGTTCGGTTCAATTCAATTTCAAAAAAAAAATTTGAATTGAACTAACCACTCTCTCAACTCAAATCGATTCGATCCGAACCATCCAGTTCGGTTCAGCTTTTCGGGTTAACCCGAATAATGAACAGCCCTAATCTTGTGTGGGTGGAGTGGTCATGATCATGGGGCGCCATCACATGATCTTCTGACTGAACCTACCGAGTGTGGGGTATGTTTTGCCACCGTCATCATACTTTGAGGTCCCAAACACATACATTCCTGTTGTTGTCATGCTCTAAGGTCATTGAGACATCCCTCACTATCATCTTTAACCTATGAGATCTCAAGATACGCCTTACGGCAACCGCGATCATGACAAAGATGCACAGCTCCAAGGGCTCCCCTCTAGTGGCTAGGAGATTGGTTAGTGGGTTGATGGGCCCAGTTGGAAAAAAACTTGTCTATTTAAGGTTGAACCAATGGAACCGTCGTGGGCTTGAGGAATCAGAATCTAATAAGCTCTAGTCATATTCTCTCTCCTCAATGAATTTGACTTGAAGAATTGAACTCTAGTAGATTATGATGACATTATCTCTCCTCAATAAATTTGATGTAAGAAATTATGCGTTGATAGATTATAACTATATTCTCTCTCCCCACCTAGTAATTATGTAATATTTTGATTGGGAAAAAATCGAGATCCCTAAAATACTAAAATCAACTCATTTTAAATTAGATCTAGAAAGAAGATCTTCTCATTATCCTTTTTGAAGCATATAGAATTCATGAGATTCTATACAAATCTTCATTCCCCAACTCAATGAAGGTGTATATGACCAATTGAGTAGGATGCTTACAATAGATGGAGCATCCACTATTAAGTTTGCACATAGGTAGAATTAACTTGCGTCAGTCTAGATACCACTGAAGCGATAGCTCTCATGAACAGCATCAATTAAGCTAGCTAAGTAGCTAGCAATCAATGTTGGGCAGTGGTGATTGAGAGGGATGCCCATATAGTTATTGAAGCCTATTCCTACGGTAACCAAATCTCTCAAAGAGCATATGAGAACACCTTAAAACTACACAAGAAATAGTAAAATTCGCTTAGGGACCATAGGAAGTCAGAAATATTAGACGAAGACATGAGAGATGTAGGGGAGTTGAAGGAATTAAACCCAGTGAAATCTAGGACACACTGTACTCCTTGAACGAATAGGTGCAATAGATGATACTTCTTTCCCATAGGGGCAGCAAGAACATCTAGAACAAGGTGGTACATAGATATGTTCATCAGTGGGATAACATAACTGTACAATAATCTGCGTACAAATGTAGAGGCTTAGCAATCAAGGCGGGAGATGAGATACTAGCTAGACTAGAGGAAATGCTCTTATCAGTTTAGGAATTTTTACATATAAACCATTTTTATTGTGAATAGTACTGTAAACATGTCACATCCTCACTAAAAATATTGTTAAAGATTATAACTATAAAATTTAAAATATTACAAAGAAATGACACTACAATGTTACCGTGCGCGGACCCGCCTAACCATGATTTAACGTAACTTAAACTGACGAAGGAAAAATGACAAGATTATCCACAGCTAAAAATCATGGGTGTTAAAGTGACCATCTCTTTAGAAAAAAGAATAGTAAAATTATTTTGTCAAAAAAAAAAAACGTTCAACTAACTAACGGGAATCATGGGATGAATTTGGAAGGAATATTCGCTTTTGAAAAATATTTTTGCATCATTTGATATTTATCGATGTTAATTTTAATAGTATTTTAATAAGGATGGTATATTTTCAATATATATTTATTGTGATAATAATTTATAAGCAAAATCTTTATTAAGTGGACGATAAATAATTGTTTTTTGGTGATGGAGATGATCATCTATCCCAATCACCTTTGCTAAACATCAAGTTCCATAGAATCAAGCAGAAGAAAAGAGATGATCTTAATCATCCACTGGCATTCTAATCATCGAATTAGATGTTCATCTTACAATATATATTGTGAATTCTGTTAGTCCCATTTGAGAGGTTCATTTGTAAATAATCTGTTAAATCATCCCCAGCGGCCAATATCTTTGTTATCTATATAGAAATTTCTTTGTGAGAAAAAAAAATAGCACCACCATTTCTCAAAGAACACGAGGCACGTAGTTCTGATTTCGTCTGAGGTAGATCGCTGTCTATTCTAAATACAATAGAAATGAGATTTGTAACTATCAGTATATTGTGAGTTCTATCTATTTATATTTAAAACGGATAACGGACAATCCATTCTGGATGGATAATATATAAATCGTTCTCTCGATCTTGTATTAATATCTAATGATCGATAGAGTTGTGTCTAGAGACCAAATCCTCGTCAGTCATCACCAAATCAAGTCCCCTACCTTTTACCCTTTTCTCTTATGCCGTTGCATCCGCGAACCCACTCCGGCCGCAACTAGGGATGTTTAAACGATTCAAATTGAAAAATTGAACCAGACCGACCGGTTCGGTTCGGTTTAGGCTCCTATGCAGTTCAGTTCAATTTCACTACTGAAACCGAATATATAATATAATATAATATAATATAATATAATGTGTATCACTTACTCAAACATCACGTAGCGCAGTTGGCTAGTGCCTCTGTCAACGTCATAGGTTCGAAACTTCCCTCTTTCCAAAGAAAATTCCCCCAAAAAATGCCAAACCTGTGAAATTTTGTCAAAAAAGCCTAAAAAAATAATAATCGAACCCAAAACCTACCTATTGAAATGCTAGCGCCTTAGCCATCAAGCCAATCACAAGATTGTGATATAAGTGGCATTAGACTTCGATTTAAACCGAACCAAATCGGTTTGGTTCGGGTCGTTAACCTTGAGATTCAGTTTAGTTTGGTTTGGTCAAAAAATGAACCAATACAGACCGAACCGACCCGTGTTCACCCTAGCCACAACCGATATCGATGCTTGGGTCCACCAAGGCCATCCACGTGATGTGCTTACATCCTTGGTCTCCCACCACCACGTTCGATTTGTTGGGTTGAGTGTGTTTTGCAATTTCCTAAAGTTGTATTTTAATGATGACCAATGAACATCACTCATGCCTTGATTTTGACGATGACATATTGAACATATTATACATTTTATACATATCACAACAATGCTTAAACAACATGTTTTTGATGTTTAATATCTCACATTTTAATGATAATATCTTGTATTAATGGTTTACACTTTATATTTTCAGATTTATACAAATTTGTCACAGTGGTGTCGACACAGTTCACCTGTGTGTCGACACTAGATGACTGTCCCAGAAGCATGTTCTGAAAGAAGCAACCAGTGGTGTCGACACAGTCCACCTGTGTGTCGACACTAGATGACTGTCCCAAGAAGCAGTCATAACAGTTGAAGCTAGTGGTGTCGACACAGTCCACCTGTGTGTCGACACTAGATGACTGTCCTGGGAAGTAGTCAGAATAGTTGAAGCCAGTGGTGTCGACACAGTCTGCCTGTGTGTCGACACACTTCGACTAAAGCCCAAAAATGAGAATTTTTCTAGACACGTGGTTGCTTAGGAATCAAGGAATTTGACCTAAATTTTTGTGCCCACACACCCCAAGACATCTCATGGACATATGGGGCTATAAATACCTATGATCCTCGTACCCCAAAGGCATTCAAGCCCATACCATTTCCAGAAGAGCTTTTTGGCGGCAAAGGGGTTTTTCCAGATCTTGCTCCATCTCCAGAAGCTGCAGACCATCCTTTCAAGAGGAAGGACGTGGGAATCAAGGCCAATCTTTGGAGAGAAGTTTGATGTGCTGAGAAAGGGAGCAGATCCAACTGAAGAGCAGCAGCAGAAGAAGAATTTTTGGCAATTTAGATGCCATTGGAGCAGAGCATCACAAATTGAAGGGGATCTTCATCGAATTCTTTCAAGTCTCTTCAATTCGAGCTTCTGCAAGACCTCTTCACCAATGAACATCCAATCTACATTTATTTTACTCATTTCTTGAAGTGTTTTCACACTTTCGTCTATGAGATCTGTGCATGAAGTTCTGTGCAGATTTCTATGTACGATTGAGTCTGTGAATCAGATCATTGCTAGAGGATCTGATTTCTTTTGTCTTTGATCTAGCTCTAGTTTGTGAGCCATCGAGCTCTTGTTTGTGAGTCGTCGCACTCACTGTGTGGTTTGAGTTGTCGTGCTCAATTTGGAGTCGTTGTGCTCCTGTTGTGGTTTGAGCCGTTGTGTTCAGTTTTTGGAGTTGTTGTGCTCCAGGTTGTGTGTTTGAGCCGTCGAGCTCAAGGGTGTTTGGAGTCGTCGTGCTCCGATGTGAGTTGTACTCTTTTGCGTAGTGGAGCCTCACTATGTGAGGGGTGGATGTAGGAATCACTGGTGTGATTTTCGAACCACCTAAAAATCCTTTGCACAATGGTTTGATCTACTTGTCTGCGCTAGATGCTTGCATAAGATTTCGCTCTCTCTACTTGTACAATTCCTTCACACACTCTATTCACACAATTTACACATTCATACTTTACATCAATAAATTGTTTGACTGAATTGATATCTGATTCGAAGTAATTTTGAATTGCTTAAGCTTCCGCATTAATTTGTGTTAAATCTATTCAACCCCCCCCTTCTAGATCTGATCCATCCACCTATTCGATCCTACAATTTGTATCAGAGTGGGTTAATATCTGTTTCTGATCTGATTTGATTGCCACTGTTTGATCTCTGTGTTGCTTGCTTGAGTTGTTTGCTTGCTCTTTCATTATCTCTCATTGTGATTGATGGATTCTCGAGGATTTGTAGCTGAGGGCCATTCCATTAATAGACCATCATTTTTAATGGGTCTGATTACTCTTATTGGAAAAATCGCATGCAAGTTTTTCTTAGGACTCAAAACTATGAAATCTGGAGGATAGTTGAAGTTGGTCCTTATGAAAATCAGGAAGATGAAGAAAATTTGACTAGAGAGCAAATTAGGAAAGCTACTCTTAATTACAGTGCCATGAATATGCTTTAGTGTGCTGTCCACCCTAAAGAATATTTAAGAATATCCATGTGTAAATCTGTTAAAGAAATGTGGGATAAACTTGAATTAATGTATGAGGGAACATCTCAAGTTAGGGAAACCAAAGCAAACATACTGTTTCTGAATATGAATTGTTTATGATGAAATCTGATGAATCAATTTCTGAAATGTTTGCTAGGTTTATGACAATTGTTAATGGACTGAAGGCACTAGGTAAGGAATACACTGATGCTGATCTGGTGAATTTTTTTTTGCGTTCTCTATCATCTATCTGGCACACAAAAGCTACAATGGTTGAAGATTCTAAGGATTTATCCAAAATCTCTTTGGATGAACTCATAGGATCTTTAATGACTTATGAAATAAATCTGAAAAGAAGTGATGAACATATGCTTAAAGCTAAAGCAGTAGCACTTAAGGCTTCATCAAGCAACAAAGAGAAAAATCAAGAAAAATCAAGTTCTGATGAGTCTGAGTCCAATGAGGATGAACTTGCTCTCATGACTAGGCAATTCAGAAAATTTTTAAAATCAAGAAGAGGAAAATTCAATGGAAAGAAAAAATATTCTTTTAGTAAAAGGAATGCTTCTTCCTCAAACTTTAATGCAGGTAGAAATAAAAAAACTGATGAAGATATTATTTGCTACAGGTGCAACAAGGTAGGACACATGATGGGTGAGTGTCCTGAGATGAAAAGGACAAATATAAGAAGAAAAACAAATTGAAGAAGCCAAAAGCTATGATAGCAACTTGGTCAGATGAAGACCAAAGTGAGGATGAAGAAGAGAACTCCTCAAGTTCAATAAATGAGGAGTTATGCTTTATGACCAATAGCAGTGATGGAAATGTGAGTTCTTCTTTTGAACAATATACTATTGATGATTGGCAAGATGCATATGCTGAGTTGGTTGAAAAATATTCTGAAATAAGAAAAGAAAATTGAAAATTTCATGCTTGATACTTCCTTAAATAGACGAATTTTTGAACTGGAAAATGAAATATCTGAACTTAATGAAGAAAAGGAAGACCTTCTGAATGAAATTGATGAATTTAAAATTACATCTCAAAAGGCCAACAATGATTTTGAAAAGCTTTCTGAAAGGATGGAATTGCAACAAAAAGAAAAGTAACAAGCCATTGATGAAATTCAGAAACTTAAGAAGTTGTTGGGTGAAAAGGAACAAGTGATAAAAATTTTACAAATGGAAAAGAAAATCTTGATGCATTGTTAGGACTTAGAATGAATGCAGAAAAACATGGACTAGGATTCACCCCAAAAAAAATCATTGAACAATAAATCTTGTGAAAAGAAAGAAAAATCTTCAAAAATTCCTTTGATAAAATTTGTCAAAAGCACTAGTCCAGAAATAAAAATAAACAAGTGTCAAAGAAAACATCTGAAATAATAAAAAACCAAAATAAAAAGAAAATGTCTAATTAGAAGAAACGAAACAGGTCGACACATGTTGTAGACAGGTCGACACCAGTTGACCATAAGTTGAAATCTGTGGCCACTGAGTCGACTCTACCTTAACATAGGTCGATCTATCCACTTCTGAACAACAAAATAATGTTTCACAAAAATTCAAATAAAAGTTTGAAAAATTATAAAAACACAAAAATACACTTTCATGATGATTATTGGAGATCCAGGACATCACATCAATCTAATTGGATCAATTCTTAGAATCAATGATATTATTATCCTCATTGGTACCATTCACAATCTTTTTATCCAAAATTTCCAAGATATCAACAGAATTCTTTGTTTGGATTTCCATACATGAACAATCATGCCAAAATGCATAATTTCTATGCTTATGAAAGGAAAAACACTGGTGTTTTCATTCCAAATCAGAATGTTAAAATGCCAAAAAGGGAAATCATTTCTGAAACAAAACAAAAATAAAAAATAACTCAAATATGGACCAGAAAAGACTTATTGTTTTTGCTCAAACAAACTAATGGTCCCAACAATGTTTGGGTACCAAAATCTTTTCTTCTTTGATCTGATTTATGCAGGATGGTCGTGCACCCAGCTCCAATGTGTGATTTCTTGACAGTGGGTGTTCACGACACATGACAGGAGATAGAACAAAATTTTCATTTCTGATTGAAAAGGAAGGAGGATCTGTCACATTTGGAGGTAAAAATAAAGGGAAAATCATTGGATCTGGAAATGTTGGTAAATCATCCTCAAACTCAATTGAAAATGTTCTGTTAGTTGATGGTTTAGATTACAATCTTTTGAGTATAAGTCAATTGTATGACAAATGTCACAAAGTTGTTTTTCAATCTGATTTCTGCAAAATAATTGATTCTTCAACTGAAAAAATAAAATTCTTTGGTAAAAGAGAAAACAATGTCTACATGATCAATCTTGATAAAAACTTTCATGAAAACATTTGTTTGGTGGCAAATAAAAATGAAATTGCATGGACATGACACAAAAGACTTGGTCATGCAAGTTTCAACACAATAAATAAACTCTTAAGGCTAAATCTGGTTAAAAGACTTCCTGAATCTCTTCCCAATGTAGAGAACCAACTTTGTGGGATATGTGCTCAAGGAAAATAAACCAGAAAATCTTTTAAAATTTTCAATGATGTTCTCACTTCTAAACCACTAGAATTACTTCATATGGACCTTTTTGGGCCAACAAGAATTCTCAGTATTAGTGGCAAAAGATATGGATTTGTAATCATTGATGATTTCACTAGATTCACTTGAGTAATCTTTCTATCCCACAAAAGTGATGCTTGTTTAGAATTCAGGAATTTCTGCACCACTGCCTTAATGAGTTTTTCACATAAAATCAAATCCATTTTGACTGATCATGGGGGAGAATTTGAGAACGAGGCTTTTTCTGATTTGTGTGCTGAACTGAACGTTTTTCATAGATTCTCTTCTCCAAGAACTCCAGAACAAAATGAAGTTGTGGAAAGGAAGAATAGAACCCTTGTGGAAATGGCTAGATCTATGCTTTTGGAAAGTAAATTGCCCAAATCCTTCTGGGCTGAAGCTGTGAACACAACAAATCACATCTTGAATAGAGCATTGGTCAGACCAAAAATCAGAAAAACTCCCTATGAAATTTTGAAAAATAAAAAATTAAATTTGTTATACTTTAAAGTTTTTGGTTGCAAGTGCTTTGTACATAATAACAATAATGAAAATCTTGATAAATTTGATGCCAAAAGCCATGAAGCTATTTTTCTTGGCTATTCGAAAATTTCTAGAGCATTTAGAGTTTACATTCTCAAGAATAAAACTGTGGAAGAATCTCCACATGTAGTTTTTGATGAAAACTCAAATCAAACTGATGACTCTACATCTTGCAGGGTTCCTCAAAATAATGAAGAGGATGACTTCGTTGTCGAATCTTCACCAACTGTTGAAGAGAATGGAGATCCATTTGAAAATCTGGACAATCAATCACCTACTACAAGTGGTTTAGGTAACATTGATCCAGAACTGAATGCATCTCAAGAGGTAATTCATGAAAATAGATTTTTAAGAGATCATCTAATTGAGAATGTAGTTGGTAATGTACATGATAGAGTTAGAACTAGATCATCTTTTCAGAATGCAATAAATGAAGACCCACTGACACTAATTTCCCAAATTGAACCCAAGTCAATTGATGAAGCTCTAACTAGTGAGGATTGGATCAATGCAATGCATGATGAACTTCATCAATTTGATAGAAATCAAGTGTGAGAATTAGTACCTAGACCTAGTGACCAATCTGTTATTGGTACTAGATGGGTGTTCAGAAATAAATTGAATGAAAATGGACAGGTTGTTAGGAATAAAGCTAGACTAGTTGCCAAGGGGTACAATCAGGAGTTTGGAATTGATTTTGAAGAATCATATGTCCCTGTAGCTAGACTAGAAGCTGTGAGAATATTTCTTGCTTTTGCATCATCCCTGAAATTTAAAGTTTATCAAATGGATGTGAAAAGTGCTTTCTTGAATAGATACATTAAAGAAAATGTTTTTGTAGAACAACCTCCCGGATTTGAAAATAAAAAATATCCTGATCATGTTTTCAAACTCAATAAGGCTCTTTATGGTCTTAAGCAAGCTCCAAGAGCTTGGTATGACCGTTTGAGCTCATTTTTGTTGAATAAATGTTATACAAGAGGTAATGTAGACCAAACCTTGTTTACAAGAATTGTCAATAATCAAATCAATGTTATCCAAATCTATGTTGATGACATAATTTTTGGGTCTACAAATAAAGAACTGTGTACTGAATTTGCGGATCACATGAAAACTGAATTTGAAATGAGTTTGATGGGAGACTTACAATTCTTTTTGGGATTGCAGGTACATCAAACCAGTGAAAGGATTTTTATAAGTCAAACAAAGTATGTGAAAGAACTTCTGGAAAGGTTTGACTTTCAGCACCTCAAGCACTCATGCACACCAATGGCAATAAATGTAAGACTAGAGGAAGATTCATTTGGTAAGTCAGTAGGTCCAAAGACCTATAGAGGTATGATTGGTTCTCTACTTTACCTCACAACCTCTAGACCAGATATTCAGTATAGTGTGTGTATGTGTGCTAGATTTCAAGCCAATCCTAAAGAAAGTCACATGTTAGCTATCAAAAGGATTTTTAAATATCTTGTTGGAACATGTGAACTTGGAATTTGGTATCCTACTGGTTGCAAGTTAGATTTAATTACTTACTGTGATGCTGATTATGCTGGTTGTAAGCTTGATAGAAAAAGTACTAGTGGCTTGTGTTTATATCTAGGTGGATGGCTATTTTCATGGGCTTCTAAAAAGCAACATTCAGTAGTTCTATCCACTGCAGAGGCTGAATATGTTGCGGCTGGTTGTTGTGACACTCAAATTCTTTGGGTGAAACATCAGCTCCTAGACTATAATCACAAATTGGGTTGTATTCCTATTCTGTGTGATAACACTAGTGCTATTAATTTGTCTAAAAACCCAATTCAACATTCACGAACAAAGCATATTGAAATAAGGCACAATTTTCTAAGAGATGAGGTTGCTAAGAAATCTTTTGAGCTTCACTTCATTGAAACTGAAAAATAAATTACAGATATTTTCACTAAGCCTCTTCCAGAAAACAAATTCTCATCTTTAAGAAGAGAGCTTGGTTTGTGCAAATTTCCACATTCTTGATATCTTCTATCTCTTTTTGTAAATAAAGGTCTTCCTGTTCTTGCAAATAAATTCCTCACCCTCACATTACATTGATATTCTTGGTATATCAAATGGTGATTTGAAGAAAGACAAGTCAGGCTTGTCTGGACACTTTCACTATGCATGAGTATATGTCTCCGCTAAGTATCAAGAGTCTTGTATGCAATTGTTGAGGGGGAGTCCTTGTCTTTCAATAAAACATTCTTGTTCATTCTATTTTCACTTCATTCCATTCCTATTTCTTCAATAATCTTCATGTTCACCTTGTGAGGGGGAGATACATGAAAGGGGGAGTCATTGTCACATTCCTTGACCTTAATTGTCTATCTTGAACTCCAAAATTATCAGAATTTTTAAGTCATTGTGCTATTTTCTTATGAGAGAATTAAGACATTGAAACTAAACTCATTGTGCATTTAGTTTAATTTCAAAGATTCATTATCATTTCAAGGTTAAGCAATCTTAATACTGAATGTCTTTAAAATGACTTGCAAAACACTTGTAGGCACATGAGTGGCTTTACTACTTAACTTGTGCATGTTTAAGCTTCAATTTTACCACATGTTAAGAATAATTTTTCTAAATTCGTAGTCATGACTTGTCTGGTCAAAGCAAACATATTCCTGCAAAACATCAAAAGAAAATGATCAACAATCTGGAAAGATACAAACAGAGCAATGCAAATTCTTGAACCACTGAGTAACCGGGCCATTTCACCTAAAAGTGATTTGTTTCACGTCAAAAAGTGGAAATCAAAATTTTCAACTCTGTATAAGATAATGAAAGTTAAACCACTGAGTAATCAGGAGGTCTTGCATCTGATCAATGTGATCTCTTGCACTGAAAAGTGAGATTTAACTAATTTATTCTTGTATTCTTTCTCAGTTCAAAATGAAAGAAAATCAATTTGATAGGATGAAAAAGCTGAAGACCTTAATAAAGTTCATGTATACTGAGTTTAGAACTATTATTCTATATTGTGTTAAAATTAAAGCTCCTAACATCCTTGTTAAATACTTCTGCCCACTCATACTGGTCACTTTACTTCACATTTGCATCATTATTTTAACTACATTTAGATCATTATATCTTGTAATACCTTGTGTTGAGTGTGTCTTTGTGATTAAACTTTGTTGCACAATAACCAAAACACAATAATTTCTCTCATTTGACAATATCACTTTGCCTCACTTATTTTGATTATATCTGTTAATTCATTTCCTACATTTCATTTCTTGATCTCCTACAATCTTTGTTTCTCTCTCTTATCTATCTTTTTGATGCTGTCAAAAAGGGGGAGAAAGTTCTTTAAAGGGGAGAAAGTTTCTTATGGGAGAAAGTTCAAAGGGTGAATATGATCAAGGGGAGTTATTGCAGTCAAGGGAGTCAGGCTATTGAGAGATTGTGCATATATTTTGTCATCATCAAAAAGGGGGAGAATGTTGGGTTGAGTGTGTTTTGCAATTTCCTAAAGTTGTATTTTAATGATGACCAATGAACATCACTCATACCTTGATTTTGATGATGACATATTGAACATGTTATACATTATACATATCACAACAATGCTTAAACAACATGTTTTTGATGTTTAATATCTCTCATTTTAATGATAATATCTTGTATTAATGGTTTACACTTTATATTTTCTGATTTACACAAATTTGTCACAGTGGTGTCGACACAGTCCACCTGTGTGTCGACACTAGATGACTGTCCCAGAAGCATGTTCTGAAAGAAGCAACCAGTGGTGTCGACACAGTCCACCTGTGTGTCGACACTAGATGACTGTCCCAGGAAGCAGTCAGAACAGTTGAAGCCAGTGGTGTCGACACAGTCCACCTGTGTGTCGACACTAGATGACTGTCCCGGGAAGTAGTCAGAACAGTTGAAGCCAGTGGTGTCGACACAGTCTGCCTGTGTGTCGACACACTTCGACTAAAGCCCAAAAACGGGAATTTTTCTGGACACGTGGCTGCTTAGGAATCAAGGGATTTGACCTAGATTTTTGTGCCCACGCACCCCAAGGCATCTCATGGACATATGGGGCTATAAATAACCATGATCTCGTACCCCAAAGACATCCAAGCCCATACCATTTCCAGAAGAGCTTTTTGGCGGCAAAATGGGCTTTTCCAGATCTTGCTCCATCTCCAGAAGCTGCAGACCATCCTTTCAAGAGGAAGGATGTGGGAATCAAGGCCAATCTCTGGAGAGAAGTTTGATGTGCTGAGAAAGGGAGCAGATCCAACTGAAGAGCAGCAGTAGAAGAAGAATTTTTGGCAATTCAGATGCCATTGGAGCAGAGCATCGCAAATTGAAGGGGATCTTCATCGAATTCTTTCAAGTCTATTCAATTCGAGCTTCTGCCAGACCTCTTCACCAAGGAACATCCAATCTACGTTTATTTTACTCATTTCTTGAAGTGTTCTTCACACTTTCGTCTGTGAGATCTGTGCATGAAGTTCTGTGCAGATTTCTATGTACGATTGAGTCTGTGAATCAGATCATTGCTAGAGGATCTGATTTCTTTTGTCTTTGATCTAGCTCTAGTTTGTGAGCCATCGAGCTCTTGTTTGTGAGTCGTCGCACTCACTATGTGGTTTGAGCCGTTGTGCTCAATTTGGAGTCGTTGTGCTCCTGTTGTGGTTTGAGCCGTTGTGCTCAGTTTTTGGAGTTGTTGTGCTCCAGATTGTGTGCTTGAGCCGTCGAGCTCAAGGGTGTTTGGAGTCGTCGTGCTCTGGTGTGAGTTGTACTCTTTTGAGTAGTGGAGCCTCACTGTGTGAGTGGTGGATGTAGGAATCACTGGTGTGATTTCTGAACCACCTAAAAATCTTTTGCACAATAGTTTGATCTACTTGTCTGCGCTAGATGCTTGCATAGGATTTCGCTATCTCTACTTGTACAATTCCTTCACACACTCTATTCACACAATTTACACATTCATACTTCAGATCAGTAAATTGTTTGACTGAATTGATCTCTGATTCGAAGTAATTTAGAATTGCTTAAGCTTTCGCATTAATTGGTGTTAGATCTATTCAACCCCCCCTTCTAGATCTGATCCATCCACCTATTCGATCCTACACGATTCCCATAACCCTCAGGTGCTTACTAGACCGGAGATGGTGACTGAGAACCACTGACAAAGGTGAACTTAGAATGATGGATGAACACTGATGTTAGACAAAGAGAACTCAACCCCGAGTTAAGGATAAGGGCCAACAGAAGGTGCCCATGAGGCCACATTCGTGAGAACACCTACGATCCCATGTCACGAAGGTCAACCGTCAGGCACACACGCCTGTAGACACTTGTTTACTACTCTTAAGTTGAGCATTTTATCTTATTCATATTTATGTCGCCCCATTCTGACCTCTTGTTTAGAGTCATTCTTTGGCCCATTTTGAGCTCATTAAGGTCATATGTGTTGGATTGTTGATAGTGATAATGCACCTAGAGAGGAGGTGAATAGATGCTTACCTAAAAAGAACACACCTTAAAGAAGACCTTAAGTTTAATGTTAGTTGAGTTAATAAGATAAGAGTGAGAAAGTTAAAGTGTGAGCGTGGAACCAGGACAATCACATAGGACACAAAGATTTTATTCTGGTTTGGAGCTTCCCTCTAGCATGAAGTAGAATATGTATGATGATCAACCAAGAGGGGAGGGGTGAATTGGTTATCGCCTTAAAAAAAAAACTTTTACATAATAGATTAGACTTAAACAAGCAAACCTACTAAGCTAGATGCATAGTGGAATATAATAAGTATATAAACAAAATCGACTATCCTAACATGCGTAGAACGGAGATAGAAGAGATGGATGCAAACCACAATTGTGCACGCAAGATTTAGAGTGGTTCGGAAAACACACCCCCGTGTGCGCCTACGGCCACTACCTTACACCCCTGTGAGGATTTCCACTAACTTGTTTCCAGATACAAGTTACAAACCCTGCCATACACGGTTGTTTTCGGGGACAACACAAACCCCACCTCGTTTTCTAGGGATGAGAGAACTCAATTTGTATGCGCCGCATGTACTACACACCAACCAACCAATATGTTCTTGGTTTAAAGAAGAACAAATGAAAAATGTGGACACGAGAGACAACAATCTAAACAAGGTAAAGTATAGAGTTCTCCTGTGTAAGGTCATGGGCCTTATTGGACCATTAATGGGCCTTCCTGGAACAAGGTTGGTTGACGTCAAGGGGGCTTGACGTCAACAGTGAGTTGACGGCAGTAGAGTGTGCCATCTACTTGGTCTTGACGGCAAGCGATGTTGTCGTCTACCCGGGTTTTTGGAATTTTTCGAGTGTTGAACTTGACGGCAATTGATGTTGACGTCAAGTTCTTGGCGATGCGGTTGACGGCAACCTAGGTTGACGTCAACCTGCGTCGGACCTATTTTTATATGGCAACCCGAGGCCCTCTTATTCCACCTTTTCTCCCCTTCCACACCTCCACTTTCACCTCTCTCCTTCTCCACCTCTTTTAGCCACCGACAGGAGCTCGTGGGAGGTTGTGGTGTGTGTGGTGGCTTTAGATTAGGTGAGGAAATGACGATTTTGGAGGATCGGCCTCGTGGGGTGTGCTTGGGGGATCAGCGCGATCCTGAGGTTTTTCTTGATGTGGTTTCAAGGCGCCAAGCCATAGGTCCTAGCTGGTCCTACCTTTTTGTGTGACTGTATGACTATTGCTGTGTTTGTTGTGTGTTGTTGAGCCTGCAAGGTTCTAGTCTTTTGACGCGCTCCTGCGAGGAGTTGGGCATCGTGCCACCAGTTTCTGTGTGTTTTAGTGCAGTGTTGATTTACTGTGGTTTATTTTCTTTCACTTCTTTTAGTACTGTTTACCGGTGGGGGTTAGTGTCCAGGTGTTGAGGAGCTGAGTCACTTTGGTGTTGGTCCTGCTTAGCTGATGAGAGTGGTACCCTTTTGTGTACGTACTTGCTGTACTCTTTAATTTTTTTGGATCTGCTCTGAGTTGTACCAAGTTGTTATATATATATAGTTGTTTGTTTTTAGTTCTTGTGGTTTGTACATTTTCTTATATGTTCTCCTCAAGTACTTTCTTCTAACCCTTCCAAGTTGGTTTAGGGTTTAGGTTACTACTAGGTAACTGGTAATTCGGATCCTGGGTTGTTACATCCTATCTCAGAAGTTCGGCCTGATGTAGTCGTCTTCGCTCAACAACGTCACATCGAAGATCTGGCCAATGTAGAATGCTTCATAACAAAGTATTGTAGGAAGCAACACCAAGTCTACACCTTTCTGATGAAGAACACTTTCTTGGAACGTCTGGAAGGCTTCTGGACGATGAAGACTCATTCTTTAGGCTTCTACAAGTTCAGAGCTTCTATTGGCTCTTTCTGGGCAGCACAATTCTCTCCTGAACACTAGCGCACGAACTGCTCTCTTGGAGGCGGCTATCCTTTTTTCCTTATCATGATACCAAGCTGTATTTATGGCGGAAGACCCTTAGAAAATATCTGAGAGACGTGCTTGTGCTAATCAAGGCAAGAGTCCCACTTTCGGAAAGATTTCGTACAGAGTAGGAAACTCGTCGCTGTAATCGATCGATCAGACTTGCCAAATTGGTGTCCGATTATGGACATAGCTTTGGAGTCGACCTACTTCTTCTTTTGTGTTGACATGCTGCACCAACTCAGTCGTCCGATTTTGTAACACCCCGGAAAATTTAATTACATAAAAAATCAAAATAAATGGAAATAAATAATTTCCATAATACCAGAGTATTTAAACATACGTATCATTATCGTATGTGCTAAAACATATCAGAAAATTCCGTAAAAATTATAAATCAACCCCAAACATTATTACTAAATATTTTACAAAGAAACTTGTGCCAAGAAAAATCGGATTAGCCATGTTTAAAGTGTTTCGCGACTTATTATCGTAATTCATGAATAAGTCGAAAAATCATTATCACACGTACTTGGATGAGTCAGGAAATTAAATAAAAATCATAAATTGACTTCAAATAATATCCTCTAATGACTTCAAATAAAAATCATTTGGGATAGGTTTAAGAGTTATTGTGATCGATTATCCAAATTAGGAAACAAGTCGGAAAACTGTTAACACGGAAATACGACGCAACCATAAATTTAATAAAAATGTTGGAGAGACTTTCAACATTATATATTAATGACCCAATATCATATTTGGGCCAATGAACCACATATGACCCAAAAATCAAATGAAGCAAGAAAATGCATAGAAATTCGTAACCATAAATAAACTGAAATTGAAAGTGGTAATTAGGGTTTAATTGGGATGCAATCATGCATTCTTGGCAACCCAAATTCGTGCCTACCCACCCATGGAGGTTGCTTGATGGACAAGACTCTCTAATGGGAGGAGAGATCTTCAAATTATGGAAAGACACAAGCCAATCCCGCAACCCTTCTTTCCTTGTTGCATTAGGACTCCTAAAACCCATAGATGCTTAAATACTCTTCACCCAAACCCTAGGGACGAGTTTAGAACTTGCTGGGGTCGTGTGGAGGAGCTCTTGGTGGCTAGGGAGCTGTGGATCATCCACAAGAAGCTAATCTTCTTCCCCCGTTCGTCTGCTACGACCTGCACAAACTGTCCACTTGAAGTCGATCAAAGGTAGGCCAAACCTAAACCAAACCTTGCAAGGCCTATACCCCTGGAAAGAGAGTCAAGTCTACGTTCTAACCCAAGTGGAATGCCCAAATTCCATGCAGTATACAGAGTATTAAGAGTTCTTCAAACAGTGGTCTGAACACGGGTTTTTTGGAAAAATGGAACTTCTTCATCCCAGAAGGTAGGTTTTCTCAGGCCAAACCTTAATATATCCTATACCAATGTGTAGAGCATCAAGTTAACTTTCGTTTCCCACTGGTTTCCTCAAATTTCAATGAGTATATTTTGAATTATAAGCATTTTTCCAAAGTCGCGCACTGTTAGGGCTTTTCCCGTTCTTTATTTATTACATGTGATTCAAGACTGAATTAGAGCAAACCCACAACATGAAATTTTTTCTACTAGTTGTCCTCGTCATGTCTTGTGTTTGACATGTTGTCTAAATGTCAATAGTTAGAGAGTTATAAGCATGGTAAGAGGGTCGCTGCATGATACTACGTTTTCAGATTGCACTTGGTTTTACGTTTGTGTTTGACTTGATTAAAGCCTGTCGAAACCATCCTTGTTTTCTAATTCCGATTTACTGGAAGTACCCTAGCATGTCTAGGTTGGTTTAAAACTGGTTTCGTAATTTTTCATGCACTATACAATTTGTTCTTAATTTTAAAACAACCCTGTGTCAAAATAGGGAAAGTCTGGTCCGCAATCCAAAGCACTGTCCTTTCTCTGTCGGAGTCAGGAGCAGACCCTGTGAACGCGAAAGCCCGATAGGCCGCGTTCTGAGGTCTTGTCGCGACAGCAAACCCGTCGCGTTCTGAACGCGACGAGCACGCCCGTCGCTATCTCGCTGCCTGATCTGACTGCCCCGTCGCGTTCTTCACATCCCATTGTCGCGTTCTGTTCCCGACCCGTCGCGAACCTTACTGGGGTCCGTCGCGACCTGACCTCCGGGTCTGTCAGCCCTGTCGCCTTCTTCACATGCACCCGTCGTGATCTGCCTGCCTGATCAGACAAGCCTGTCGCGATCCTTACAAGGCACTGTCGCATTCTGATCTGACCCCGTCGCGACCCTTACCAGGGTCCGTCGCGACCTCAGTATTTCGCATGAAGCCCCACTTATTTTGTTTGTGAATCTTACCGCTATACCCAAGGTCTGTTTAATATGATTTTAATGTGTAAATTGTATGTCTTGGGTCTGATCATTATATGATGTCTATTTAATGGCTTAAAAGTGTTTAACCCATTTTAAAAGCCTTAACTACATGAATATTATTCTAATTACTTTCTTAATGATATGACCATTCATGAAACTTGTGATTGACTCTTGTTACCGTTCTAGCTTGATTAAATGATAATTATTATCTTTAAATCTTGCAAACCCATGTATAGTTAAATGCATTGTCATCGCATGCCATCATGTTAAATGTTTTCCGCGAGTTTGAGACCGATGGATTGAGAATTGAGACGTGTACGTCACTACACACTTGCACATATAGGCAGCCCTTTCTTGGGAATTTGGAAGCTCTCTACCGGTCATTCCGAATCGGTAGACTAGTGACCTTTTCTCCAAGGCCTCCGTAAATCTCCTCTGACCATGGATTCCCATATGGCCGACGAGTTGGTTGTACCATTGAAGTTCCCTGGAGATAGCGTGCACTTTCTCTCTCGTCTTGTTCTCGTGAGTGTGATTTACAATCTAGACTAAAGCCATTAATGTAAAGATTGAACTAAAGTATAAATCGTACCATTATGCTGCCAAATTTATCTCTTGACCATTGTTCTCATGAAATCATGTTCAATTTACTTATTACTTATTCTCATCATCATCATGAACATGACCTTACACATGCTTACTTATTGAAACTCTCATTGGCCATTATTAATGACTGTGGGTATCTACATTTAAAATTTTACATGAGATGCTGACAGGGCATGGCGTGTGTCCAAGGGCTCCAGTCTAGCCCCAATGATGGAGAGTCATAAATATACTGTTAACCATATGGTATAATGATTACTGGCGTTGCATCTGCGTTGGGAGTCTTGTTTGCTTATTGAATGATAGATACAATAACCATATACACGTGTCCTGGTGTACATTCTTGATGGATCTTTTCTCGGTGTACATTAGTGTCTACGTGCCGGATTAGTGATACATTATTGTGCTCGTACATTCTTGCTTGCTTGCTTGCATGATATGGCCATCCTGCATTTAATGCAATTAGTGATATCTTGCGTTCTTGAAAACTATTGACATCAAGTGAAATCTTGCGTGCTTGTACAAAGTGGTCTATTACTAGTTCTATCTTGTCATCTCGTTCTAGATCTCGTTCTATCATGATCACTCTATCTAGCTTGTTTAATGTATCGTGTTTTAACGAGTTTTATTCGTACATGCATATCATGACATTCATCGTGCTTACCTAGTTCTAAATTGCTAATCACTTATATTATTGCCCACACATTGAGATATAAATCATACTGGGCTAGTTTGCTCATCCCCTACTTTTACCCAATCTAGGTGACTATGAAGTTCAAGAGGAAGAGCAAGTCGAGGATGGGAATGCGTCTGAGTGATGAGCGTTCCAATCATGAGTCTATCTATAGTTAGTTTATCTTGAGTGTTAGATTCATGTAGTAGGAAGTGAGGAATAAAATGTACTTTTCCTTTTTATTGAGTCTTAGTCCTGTATTAGTTCTTCTGAGACAAATATGAGATTTGAATATACTTTCCATTAAGTTCAATATTTGGGCCCTATGATGATGTATGTTGTTATACATTTAGTGCGTGCTAGCTAGAAGCTTATTTGCCGACTGTTCACATCTCGAGATATCGTCTCGAATTATATTATTCCACATTATTAATTAATATCCGCTGCGTAATTCTCAGGACGTGACAGATTTTGTGAAGTCGGTCGACTGATTCTTCGACTATCCCAACACCAAATTACACTGGCTAGGTCGGTCGTCCGATTTTGCCAAATCGGTCATCTGATTTCCTTCGAAAATCGGAAGCTTGGTCTTCACTAGGGAAGTTGATCGACCAAAATCTCCAAATCGGTCGTCCGATTTCCTGCTTGGTCATCAATCGATTGGGCCTTGTTCTTCAATCGATTGACCTCTTGTTCTTCAATCGATTGAGCTTTCCTTGCTCTTCAATCGATTGAGCTTTTCTTCACCAATCGGAACCTTGGTCATTAATCGATTGGCTTTACATAATCAGTTGATCGATTCTTGAAAGTCGGTCGTCCGATCTCCTGACCGTCACAACACCAATCTGTACTGGCTAGGTCGTTCGATCGGTTTCTTTAGGTCGGTCGATTGATTTCCTGCAAAAGTGCAAAAATTAAGTCAGTCTTCTATTCCAGCTTTGTCGAAGCCTTGGCCTTGGAGAAGTCCACTTTATGTGCAACATTTGACATACTTTACTGCACACTTAACACACAAGTTAGACCTTCAAATCAAATATCTATAGTTCAAACACTTGGGTCAAGAATATGAATTATACTTAGTGTTTTTGTTATTTTCTCAACATAAGTTACACTTAGTGTGTTTGTGATCATTAAAATCTACAGAGTACAACAATGACCTTTTTTTTTATGATGACAAAACACTTGTAGATTTTTCACACAACACACAATATAAAATTTTTTATCCCAATTTGTTGTTCCATTTTTTTGTTTTTACTTTTACATTTCACACAAGCATGCAAAGCATTCTGTCATGTAAACATTTGAATTTTCTCCTCTTAAAGTTACTTCTAACTCGCCCCTTTTCGAACACAATCTCTCCCCAAAACAAGAATACATAAAATCTACATATTCTCTCCTCTTTTTTGACAGCATCAAAAAGTGGGTGGTGATAGGGATAAGAAATGCAATTGGCTGAATGACAAAGTATGAATATTAAGAATTCACTATAGGAAGATTAAGGAAGTGCATGTACTAAGAATTAGCCATATTATAGTCCATGTATTTAATCAAGTTCTCAAAATACACTTACAATTAAAATCATGAGAAGTGATGTGAGAGACATGATCAATAGACATCACACATGATGAGAGATAGAAATTCTAATTAACACTAAAGAATACTCTCAATCTTACCCATGCATGATAGATCCTCGATTTTTGGTAGCTAGCACTCTATCCATTTTTTATTATTATTTGAAAGCAATTGATGTCAATTTTTTGTTTCTTTTCCTTCAATTTTGATGAAACTATTGCCGTTTGACATGAGACTTCTCACTTGTTCAGTGGAAAGACCAGGTTACTAAGCTCAGTTCCTCTTTTCACATTCAATATGGAATAGGTAGCTTTTTTCTTAGGTGTTACTACAAATTAGGTAGATTTTAAGCATCACAAGAGTATTGAAATTTTTTTCCACCGATCTTAAGATGATATTTGTTAATCATAGTCATGTGCATTAGTGTGTTGGCTTCAATTTTAGATGTATTTTGAGGAGCAAGTTAAATGCATAACTATTTGGCTCCCCTTAATGTATGCACCCACCAAATGCAAAAATCTCCCCCTTAGTGGTTGAATTTATGCACACTAAGTCTCAAGCCAATGTAATAAAATATCAAGGGAGTATTAGGCCATAGAAAGAGTCAAAGAAGTGTCTTTACATATACTTCACATGTAGACATACAAGGTATAGACATGTAAAGGACACTATATTCTAAAATTCTTTTTGTGTTTTTTTTTTATTTTTATTTTTGTTTTTCTAATAGAGAAAACAAAAAAACATTGCCCATATACAAAGTCTAAAAGAGTAAACAATTAAGCCAAATGACAGATTCTAATTGAACTAATTACAATGAAAATGTACATGAGTTTTCATGTCTTACCTTGAAAGCTCAAAAGCAGAAATGAACATTATACTCACTAAACAATCTCGACATCTTGAATTTCACATTAATGCTCCAACTTCATCTTTTCAAGACACATGTAACCACAATTCTCAAGTGGATTTCTTTGGTACCCAAATAGTTTTAGCTCCATCATTGTTAGTCTGGAAAGGCAACAGATCATTCCTAATCCACACCAAATTCATTTTCTGCATATTTTTCCTCAAGATACAAGTGTAGTTCATATGACTATGCCCTACACAGAAATAACATGTAATGTTTGAAGTGTGTTGTGTGGGACATGGCATATGACTGACATGATGATGAACATGCTTATATCCTTTCACATGTGATGGTTTATTAACTTGCTCAGTTTTCTTAGCATGAGCTAGCTTTTTAACATGAGCAGTTTCCTTAGCATGTGATTGTGAAGTGCTAGAAGCAATAGAGACATGAACAAGTGAAGTTTTTGTCTTAGACTCAACTGAGTTAGACTTAGTTTTCTAAGGTACATACCCTAGACCATGTATATGGGTGTTTACTTTGACACTAAGAACCTCATCCAGCTTCTCTTTTCCCTTCATGAGTCTAGAAACAGTGAATTTCAAATTATCAACTGTTTCATGCAATTTCTCAATTGAATTTTTAGAAACTTTAACATTTTCTACAAGTACATTCACTTGATTTTTAAAGTTTTCATTTTCAAATTTCATAGAATTATTTTCCTTTTCATGCATGCTTAACTTTACAGAGAAAACATCATTATGAAGCATGCATTCCATTTATTCTTCATACAATGCAATTTTACTTTGCAAAGCCTCACTTTCATCACGAAGGTTTTCACATTTCAATTTGAGTTCATGACATGACGTGTAAAGAATTTCATTATGAAAAAAACCTTCAATTTTCATTTTTAGTCCTTTATTTTCCTTTTTTACTTTCTTGTATTTTCCATACAAGGCAGAATACATTGATTCTATCTCCTCAATGGTAAAAGATTCACGATTAGAATTTACCTCAAAAGATTCATTTTCAATAGACATGAATCCACAGTCGACGTCCTTTTTTTCTTGGACATCTTCTGTTGTAGAGCTTGACTTATCAGAGTCACCCCACGTGGCGACCATGGCTTTGGATTTATTTACCTTAGCTTTGCTCTGCTTTCTCTGAAATACTGGGCATTCGGATCTCATGTGCCCAATGTCTTGGCATGTAACACCTCAAGTTTATTTATAAAAAAAATTGGCCATGTAATTTTATTTTTTTTTATTTGCATGATAACGTTATCATTAAAAGAAGTGCACCTTACACTGCCATTACAAAAATAATCATTGGGAATAAGCACACATAAGTTTACACAAGTTGACAACCTAAATAAAATTTCATTAATAGAAAAAGAATTAAAAGAAAATGATATTATACATATATGCTTGTGACACAGTGGTTACGTAGTCATTCCACTGTTCACTTACTATTTACGTACGTAATCCACATTACGTATGAGCCCCCTTATGTGTTAACTTCGGGTTAAATCTCCGGCGGAGCTCATCTCCATCGTCCAGATTTCACGCACGCCTCCCAAATGTAATCTCTATATATACACCCCCCTAGTGATCCTTATCCAAATGTCACACTACTGCTATTGTTTCTGCTGAGGGCTGAAGAAGAAGAAGGAGGAGGAGGTGCTAGGTGCTGTTTGGAAGGAGCTTCAGAAGCTCTACCTCTTTGAGATTATTCTCATTTTCTTCTAGCTAAGGTAGGAACCTTGTCTTCTATTTTCCCTTCTCACTTGTGCTACCCTATTTTCCCTTCTCGCTTGTGCTACTCTTCAAGTGCCTTCTAAATACTTGTTCTTGTTAGAGAAGACCCTTTTTATATATATCAAGTCAGAACCTTGAGCTCTTCTCTAAACTCTCACTTACCACCGCGAAGAAAATCTGTAACACCACCGAAAACCTATCTTACCATTCGGGTCTACTGATTCTACCCCTAGAAGGAAGAGATCTTATGAGACAAACAAAAAGATCTGTAGTCAGACAGAGAAATAATAAGATAATCATGTGAAACAATTGTAATCGATGTTTTATAAAGACAATCGATGTTCAGAAACAATCGATGTTCAACAATCAATATGACAATTTGACTGGCCAATATAACGCAGTCAGTCGATGTGAAACTTTGGATATGACAACATGTAGCTTCGGATATGACGAAGTGTAACATCGACTGATCATGACAAAAAGTAGCATGACGAAGTACCGGCTTTGGATATGACGAAGTTAACTTCTGATATGACAAAGTGAGACTTCGACTGATCAAGACAAAAAACTAGCATGACGAAGTACTAACTTCGGATATGACGAAGTGAGACATCGATTGATCAAGATAAAAACCAGCATGATAAAATACTAACTTCAGATATGACAAAGTGTAGCTTCGGATATGACGAAGTGTAACTTCAGATATGACGAAGTTAACTTCGGATATGACGAAGTGTAGCTTTGAATATGACAAAGCGTAACTTTGGATATGACGAAGTTAACTTCGTATATGACGAAATGTAGCTTCGGATATGACGAAGTGTAACTTCGACTGATCAAGACAAAAAATAGCATGACGAAGTTAACTTCGGATATGACGAAGTGAGACTTCTACTGATTAAGACAAAAACAAGCATGACGAACCAACTGAGATCTCCTGAATAGTCGACCGATTCCCTTGTTTGTTCTAGCTTGTCCTTTTCTTAATTGTATTGTATTTTTCTATAGTACTTAAACTTGGGCCAACCCAACTTACTGGCCTTACCTTGTCCTGCTATACTGATACTCTTGCATTAGACTTGCTGTAATATTAATGTTATTTTGAGATCTTCCCGAACCATACTAAAAGACTGATCAAATGGAAATGATGACACTTTGGGTCTTCAGACTCTATTGGACCAATGCCTATGCAAATGGGGCCGATCCAGTCCTGGGAGGAGCACCTGAATCGATTACTGAATCATACTATTCAAATATGTACCAATCAAAATGGATCCACTGGGTGTTTGGCATGACACCACCTACTGCTAAATTTAGTCTACATTTCCATAGACTGTATTATGGCTTGAATTTTATTACTGTTTGGTTTTGAACAAACTTTGTTAGAATATCTTCATTGAACTATACTCCAGTATTATTGGGTATCGCATTTGCATTCTCTTCTTGATTGGTATACTTGTTGTCTTTTCCTTATTATTGAAGAAATTTCCTACTGAGCACAATTTCTCATGAATCTTGTTTTCCTTCCAAGCATCTCAGATGGAACCAACACCCCAAAGAACTGTGTGTCGAGTGAATCCTAACTTAGAGAACCTTGTTCCCTTTAATCTCTGCCACCCAAGTCATTGTATATATTAAACCTAAAACTATTTGTTCATGTAATGTAATTATTCCGTTGCACTGCCTTGTAATTATGAATGATGATTCCTATTTACTTTATCTTGAATCCTCTGTCACCTTCGAAAATAGTCGATGAATAGGACGTGACATGGCATTCATAGCAGACCAATTTATTTTTTCTGCTGGAGTCCTCTTTCTTGTTTCTATCCTTGAAGTCCTTAGAAGAAGTAGCATATTGTGGCCTTTTCTTTCTCAAAATTTTTTTGAAGCTTCGTGCAATCTTGGCCACTTCTTCCTCATCTTCACTTGAGGAGCTCTCATCTAGACAGATTGCCTTGGACTTTTTAGCCTTCAGTGCCACATCTTTTTGCTTGATAAATGGCTGCTCGGCTTCCTCCCTTTTCAACTTTATATCATAAGTCATGAGACTCCCAATCAACTCCTCCACAGTGAGGCTTGATAGGTTCTTGGAGTCCTCTATGACTGTGGCCTTGGTGTGCCATGCTGGTGGGAGGGATCTCAGAATTTTACGGATGATCTCAGTGTCCGTGTAGTTCTTGCCAAGTGTCTTGAGTCCATTTGTTATCTTTGAGAGCCATGCAAACATCTCTAAGATGGTCTCGACTGGGCTCATCTTGAACATCTTATATTCATGGACCAAGATGTTGGTTTTGGTCTCCTTGACCTCTGACGTGCCTTCATAGATCAATTTCAACTTGTCCCACATTTCTTTTGCTGAGCTGCACATGGAAACACGAGAATACTCATCAGGGTGTATAGCACATTGCAAAATATTCAAAGCACTAAAATTCATCTTGAATTTTTTAATGCTATCCTTTGTCCACTTTCCTTCATCTTCTAGCAACTCATAAGGACCAATATTTACGACTTTCCAGATCTCATAATCTTGAGCCCTGAGAAAGACGTGCATACGGTTTTTATAAAAAGAATAATTAAAATAAGGTGGACGGTTGATAGAATGATCCATAGGCACATATCCTTTGATGACCATCACACACAGAATCACTCTTATAATCAAGATCCTTGCTCTGATACCAATTGAAGTAGAATATGTACGATGATCAACCAAGAGGGGAGGGGTGAATTGGTTATCGTCTAAAAAAAAGGAAAAAAAAACTTTTACATAATAGATTAGACTTAAACAAGCAAACCTACTAAGCTAGATGCATAGAGGAATATAACAAGTATATAGACAAAACCGACTATCCTAACATGCGTAGAACGGAGATAGATGGATGCAAACCACAATTGTGCACGTAGGATTTTGAGTGGTTCGGCAAACACACCTCCGTATGTGCCTATGTCCACTACCTCACACCCCTGTGAGAATTTTCACTAACTTGTTTCCCATGTACAAGTTACAAACCCTCGCACACACAGTTGTTTCCAGGGACAACACAAACCCCACCTCGTTTTCTAGGGATGAGATAACCCGATGTGTATGCGTCGTACGCATTACACACCAACCAACTAGTATGTTCTTGGTTTAAAGAAGAACAAATGAAAAATGTGGACATGAGAGACAACAATCTAAACAAGGTAAAGTATAGAGTTCTCATGTCTTAGAAGTTCCGCCTGATGTAGTCGTCTTCGCCCGATAACGTCACAGTGAAGATCTGACCAATGTAGAATGCTTCAGAATAGAGTCTTGTAGGAAGCAACACCAAGTCCACGCCTTTCTGATGAAGAACTGTAACACCTCGGTTTTATTTATAAAAATAATTGCCCATTTGTGTATAATGCATGATGATGTCCCAATTAGTTTAATTATTATGCGCACTGCCATTACTAAAATAAACCTTGGAATAGGCACACATAAGACCATATAAATTAATAACCTAAATAAATAAAATAATATTGATAGAAAAAGATTAAAAGATAATTATATTATATTAAAGAAATATATGGAATTATATATATATGTATATATATATATAAAATTTATGGCACAATGATTACGTAGGTTAATCACTGTTCACCTACGTAACAATGGTTACGTATTACCCCCCCCCCCCCCCCCCCCCCCCCCCACGTGTTAACACTGGGTAAAATTTCTCCATCGAGCTCATCGCCATCGTCCAGCTATTGTGGCAATCTCGCATGAGGATAAACTCTACAAGATCTATAAGATTGGGTTGATCCTTATCCAGAACTGGCTACTCAGTGCTACTTCTGTTAAAGACTGAAGAAGAAGGAGAAGGAAGGGAGCTACTGGGTGCTGGTAGGGAAGAAGGCTCCGAAGTTTTGAAGCTCTCTCTCTCTTTGAGAGAATACCCTCATTTTCTTTTGGCAGAGGTAGAAAATTATATCTTCTTTTCCCTTTCCAATTGTTATTCCCCAAGCATCACTGCTCTAAGCACTTGCTAGTGTCAAAGAAAGTCTTGACATTATACCCTCAACCCTCCGTTTGAAGCCTCAACCCACTCCTTCTGAAAGACAGAACCCAGTTTTGTAAGAATCATCGGAATCGGTCGATCGATCCCCTCCTTTTCTCCCTTCCCAAGAGAGAGAAAGAAGAGAGATAGAAGGCATATAGCCTCCCACTTTCTTGGAAAACCATGTACAACTATAGTATAGTCTTTGGTCTTGCATTTCTACTTGTTTATTTCCATTCCCAAGCAAGAAAAAGTGGTGTGGTTTGTGACCGTACGATTCTGGTTTTTACCGAAATCGATCGACGGAAACCAAAAATCGGCCGGCCGATATCACCTTTCTGGTCGACCAACTTTGTCATTTTGGTTGACCACCAAATTGAAACCATTACTGGCTTGGTCAGCCGACCGACTTTGTTATTCCGGTCGACCTCCAAATTGAAACTCATAACTTTGCGAAACTGAAACTCATACCTTATTTAGATTTCATATCATTTAAGTAAATGTTATTTCATTTACTTAAGATATTACATGTAAATAAGAAAGTACCCCCCCCCCCCCCCCCCATTTGAATCCAATAAAAATATCAGAAAAATTATATCTCTTAACAATAAAAAGTCAACTCTCCCACCGAAGAAGAAAATCACGATTTTGGTGATTCCATCAAAATAGTGTTTTTCTAATCTCTCATAATTTGGCCTACCTGAATGTCTCATAATTCAAATAAACCTAGTAGAATGCTAAAAATCCAAGGTCCGGTGAAAAATGATAAACATGTATATGACTTCTCCAAGGAGTCTCTCTTCTACTGAAACAAAAGTCAAACATTGCCCTACCCTTCCAGTCGACCGATTTTCTCTTGAGTTTATACATGCTGTTCCAACTTGCTTCTTTCCCAGATTTCTTATATAGCTTTATATTATTTAAACTTGGACCAACCTAACTAGCTAGCCTTACTTTGGCTTTCTATCATTATAGTCTTACATTGAACTTGCTTTAATATTAATGTTACTTCGAGATCTTCCCGAACTATATTAAAAGACTGATCAAATGGAAATGGTGACACCTTGGGTCTTCAGACTCTACTGGACCAATGCGTATGCAATGAGGCCGACCCAATCCCGGGAGGAGCACCCGAACTCGACCACTGAATCGGTCTATTCGAATTGTACCCGTCAAGAATGGATCTACTGGGTGTTTAGCATAACACCACCTACTTCTAAATTTAGTCTAAATTTCCATGAACTGTATTATGGCATGAATTTTATATCTGTTTGGTTCCGGGCAAACTCTATTATGATATCTTCATTGAACTATACTCCAGTGTCATTGTGTATGGCAGTTGTATTCTTTCATTGACTGGTATACATATTGTTCTTTCATACCACTGTCATACCATATTGTTATTGTTGATGACAATTTCCTACTAGGCATAATTGCTCATGAATCCTACTTTCCTTTCAGGCATCTTAGATGGGACTAACTCTCGAGGGGAATGTGTGCCGAGTGAATCATAAATTAGAAAACCTTACTGCCACCTAAGTTGTTGTATTATTAAGTGTGAAACTATCAGTTCATGTAATCTATTATTTCGCTGCAACTCTGTATGAATATACAAGACCGTCCCTGTTTGTATTATCTTGATTATTCTGTCACCTCCGAAAATAGTATATGAGTAGGACGTCACAAGAACACTTTCTTGGAACATCTGGAATGCTTCTGGACGATGAAGACTCGTTCTTCAAGCTTCTACAAGTTTAGAGCTTCTACTGGCTCTTTCTGGGTAGCATAATTCTCTCCTAAACGCTAGGGCACGAACTGCTCTCTTGGAGGCGGCTATCCTTTTTTCCTCATCATGATACCAAGCTGTATTTATAGTGGAATACCCCTAGAAGATATCTGAGAGACGTGCTTGTGCTAATCAAGGCAAGAGTCCCACTTTCGAAAAGAGCCTGCACATAGTAGGAAACTCGTCGCTGTAATCGGTCCATCAAACTTGCCAAGTTGGTCGTCCGATTATGGACTTAGCCTTGGAGTCGACCTGCTTCTTCTTCTGTGTTGACATGCTGCACCAATTCAGTCGTCCGATTTTGTGATGTCGGTCGACCGATTCGTCGACTGTCCTAACACCAAATTGCATTGGCTAGGTCGGTCGTCCGATTTTGCCAAATTGGTCGTTTGATTTACTTCAGCAATCGGAAGCTTGGTCTTCGCTAATCAGAAGCTTGGTCTTCACTAGGTAAGTCGGTCGAACGAACTCTCCAAATTAGTCGTCCAATTTCTGCTTGGTCATCAATCGATTGGACCTTGTTCTTCAATCGATTGGCCTCTTGTTCTTCATCGATTGAGCTTTTCTTGTTCTTCAATTGAGTAAGCTTTTCTTCACCAATCGGAACCTTAGTCATCAATCGATTGGCTTTACATAATAGGTCGATCGATTCTTGAAAGTCGGTCATTTGATCTCTTGACTGTCACAACACTAGTCTGTACTGGCTAGGTCGGTCGACCGGTTTCTTCAGGTCGATCGATCGATTTCTTTCAAAAGTGTAGAAATCAAGTCAGTCTTTTATTCCACCTTTGTCCAAGCCTTGGCCTTGGAGAAGTCCACTTTATGTGCGACGTTCGAATCAAATATGAATAGTTCAGACACTTGGGTCAATAACATGAATTATACTTAGTGTTTTTGTGATTTTATCAACATGAGTTACACTTAGTGTTTTTGTGATAATTAAAATCTACATAGTACAACATAGTGGAACTTCTACATCTAGTCTCTAAGCCAACTAGCTTGAGATTCAGCTACCTTATCCCCAAGGTACAACACACTAAGGACAACTGGCCTTTCTTTTGACACAAGGGGAATTACACTACTAGAAATTCGTAGCCTTCCCTTATCCAATGTGGAAACGACACCAACCCTACTGGCCTTCCCTCGTCTAGAGGGGAACTCATATGCATTGCAGATCTTACCTTAATAGGGATAACAACCAATAACACAGAAGAAAATTCAGGAGTGTGCTAAACAAAAACATGCCCAGAGACACAAACAAAAAGAGGGGTGCAATAGACGTAAGGTCTGGACTCGAAAATGACACTTCTTCTAGCTAGAATTCACACTTACTCAATTTTACATATAATTGGTGATCCCGTAATAACTGTAAAGAGATTCTTAAATTTTCTTCATGTTTCTCTTGAGTCCTTGAATAAATCAAGATATCATCTATGAAGACTACCACAAACTGATCAAGATATGGTCTGAACACTATGTTCATTAATTGCATAAAGATAGCTGGTGCATTAGTTAATCCAAATGGCATTACTATAAATTCATAATGCCCATATCTACTGTGAAAAGATGTCTTATAAATATCCTCTTCTTTGATTCTCAGTTGATGATACCCAGATCTAAGGTCGATTTTAGAAAAATATTGAGCTCCTGCTAGCTGATCAAATAGTTCATCAATTCTGGATAGTGGATATTTATTCTTAATTGTCAACTAATTTAATTATCGATAATAAACACACAATCTCAAGGATCCATCCTTCTTCTTAACAAATAGCACATGCGCTCGCCAAGGGGATATGCTGGGTCGAATAAATCCCTTCTTTAACAAATCCAATAGTTGTTCTTTTAACTCTTTCAGTTCAGCTGGTGCCATTCTATAGGGTGCTTTAGACACTGGGGAAGCTCCTAGAAAACGTGTCACGTCCCAAGAATTACGCAGCGGATATTAATAATGCGGAATAATTGGAGTCGATATCCCGAGACGTGAATAGTCGGCAAATAAGCCTCTAGCTAGCACGCACTAAATGTGTATCAACACAACATCATAATAGGGCCCAAATGTTGAACTCAATATGAATTGTATTCAAATCTCAACTTATTGTATTCAAAATGGAAACTAATACAGCTCTTCCAATATTGGATAACAGAACTAAGACTCAATAAAAGAAAATTACATTTATTCCTCACTTCCCACTACATGAAGCTAACACTCAAAGCAAACTACTATAACTAGACTCATAGTTGGAACGCTCATCACTCGGACGCATTCCCATCTTCGACTTGCTCCTCTTCTTGAATTTCATCGTCACCTAGAATGGTTAAAAGTAGGGGAATGAGCGAACTAGCCCAGTAGGATTTATATCTCAATGTGCGGGCAATGATATAAGTGATTAGCAATTTAGAACTAGGTAAGCACGATGATTGTCATGATATGCATGTATGAATAAAACTCGTTAAAACATGATACATGGAACAAGCTAGATAGAGAGATCATGATAGAACGAGATCTAGAAGGATATAACGAGATAGAACTAGCAATATATCACTTTGTACAAGCACGCAAGATTTCACTTGATGTCAATAACTTTCAAGAACACGAGATATCACTAATTGCAATAAATGAAGGATGGACATATCACGCAAGCAAGCAAGAACGCATGAGCACGATTATGTAACACTAATCTGGCACGTAAACACTAATGTACACCAAGGAAAGATCCACAAAGAATGTACACCAGGACATGTGTATGTGGTTATTGTATCTATCATTCAGCACGACACACACGACTCCCAGCGCAGATGCAACGCCAGTAATCATTATACCCCATGGTTAACAGTATATTTATGACTCTCCGTCATTGGGGCTAGACTGGAGCCCTTGGACACTCGCCGTACCCGGTCAGCATCTCACTTAAATTTTAAATGTAGATACCCATAGTCATTAATAATGGCCAATGAGAGTTTCAATAAGTAAGCATGTGTAATGTCATGTTCATGATGATGATGATGAGAACAAGTAATAAGTAAATTAAACATGATTTTCATGATAACAATGGTCAAGAGATAAATTCGGCAGCATAACGGTACGATTTATACTTTTAGTTCAATCTTTACATTAATGGCTTTAGTCTAGATTGTTAATCACACTCACGAGATCAAGAGAAGAGAGGAAGTGCACGCTATCTCCAGGGAACTTTAATGGTACAACCAACTCGGCCTCCATGTGGGAATCCACGGAGAGCGGAGATTTACGGAGGTCTTAGAGAAAAGGTCGCTAGTCTACCGATTCGGAATGACCGATAGAGAGCTTCCAAATCCCCAAGAAAGGGCTACCTAGATGTGCAAGTGTGTAGTGATGTACGCATCTCAATCCACAATCCATCGGTCTCAAACTCGCGGAAAGCACTTAACATGATGGCATGACATGAAACTATGCACTTTAACTAATCATGGTTTGCAAGATTTTAAGATAACAAATTATCATTTTAGTCAAGCTAGAATAGTAACAAGGGCGAATCACAAGTTTCATGAATGATCATATCATTAAGAAAGCAATTAGAATAATATTCATGTAATTATAACTTTTAAATGGGTTAAACACTTTTAAGTCAATAAACAGTCCTCATAAGATGATTAGAACCAAGACATGCAAATTATACACTTGATACCATGTTAAGCAGACCTCGGGTAAGCTTGTAAATACGCATCCTATACAGTGGACGCATTTAAAAACGTAGTGTACACTGAAAAAGCAGTGAAACTGTGAAGACTCCAAATCGCGTCCACCCTTATAGCCGCGTTAATGCTTGAATTGCGTCGGGGGACCCGGACGCGTTAAGGAAAAATCATTTAATAAAAGCTTGGGCGGGAAAATCGCCTGAAATGCGTCGGGGTAGACCGTCGCGGTTCAGACCGGCTCGGACTCCCAGGCGGCGCGAAGACCCGTGCGCGCCGTTGACTGGTCAGCGCCAGAAATGCGTCGGGGTGCAAGGACGCCTTTCAGAGATCATGTCACCCACGAGCGACGTGATACCAGACGCTTGAAACACGTCGTCTGAACCGGACGCGGTTCAGACATCAGACCGAAAACGTCGAAACATGCAGGAAACTGGGGTGCGATCCTTGTAACGCTTATATCTTCTAAACTAGGGCTTTTCGGACAAAAGTCTCAACATGAAAGTTGTAGGGAACATGGAGTAGATGCAAACTATGATTTTAAAATAATTTAAAACGTCCTAAAGATGCGCGATAAATTGACATGAACACAAAAAGTTTCTGACATGCGCAACTTTGGCAAAATGCCTATAACTCTACATGTACTCATTGGAATTCAATGAAATCGGTGGGAAACAAAAGTTAACTTGATGCTCTACTCATTGGTATAAGATTTGTTAATGTGTGGCCTGAGAAAACCTACCTTTTGGGTTGATGAAGTTTCGTTCTTCAGAAGACCCTCGTTCTGACCGTCTGTTGAAGAATGCCTAATACTCCCAGTGTACTGCATGCAAATTATGCATTCCACTTGGGTTAGAACGTAGACTTGAACCTTTTTCCAGGGGTGTAAGTCTTGCATGATGGGATTTAGGTTTACCCTACCTTTGCTCGACTCCAAGGGGACGGATTGCACAGGTCGAAGCAGACGAACAGGGGAAGAAGATGACCTTCTTGTGGTCGTTCCACAGATCTCCAGCCACCAAGAACTCCTCCACACGACCCCAACAAGTTGTAAAACTCGACCCTAAGGTTTGGTGGAGAGTATTTAAGCAACCATGGTGTTTAGGAGTCCTATTGTGACAAGGAAACTATGGTTGCAGTTTTGGCTTATTACTTTCCTAATTTGAGGATTTCTTCCTCCATTGAAGTGCCTTGGCCATCAAGCAATCCCAAAGGATGGCTAGGCATGAATTTGGGTTGCCAAGAATGCATGATTGCATCCCAATTCAATCCTAATTGCCTTTTCCTAATTTCAACTTATTTAAGTTACGAATTTCCATACATTTTCTTACTTCATTTGATTTTTGGGCCAAATGTTATCCATTGGCCCAATTATGATATTGGGTCATTAATATATAATGTTGGGAGTCTCTCCAACATTTTTATTTAATTTATGAATGCGTTGTATTTCCGTGTTAACGGTTTTCCTACTTATTTATTTATTTGTATAATCGGTCACCATGTGATGTACAATTGGTTAATCAGATTTTTTGTTACATGAATTTCTCGTGTAACACTTAGGAATAATGTGTGGAGTTGATTTATAATTTTTACGGAATTTTCCGATGTGTTTTAGCACATACGATAATGATACGTATGTTTAAATACTCTGATATTATGTAAATTATTTATTTCCATTTATTTAAGTTTTTATGTAATTAAAATTTCCGTGATGCTACACCCTCCCCCACTTAAGAGAATTTGGTCCCCAAATTCATAGATCATTAATTGGCTTTTTGATAGTTATGATCCTTGAGGTCGTTTCGGATTTAATTCCTCTAACTTGTTTCCACATCGTGGATGCTAGTCCAACATCTACACCTATGGCCACCCGTACTATTCATTTGGTTCCTTCCACTCATGTTTTCCTTCACGGTTGTTATAACTCCATCTTATTTTTCTAGATGAACTATGGTATAATTACTAGATTATTCCTTTCTAATTTCTCCTTAATGATCTCCCCCACTTAGAAATGTACTAATAAGAAAAACATCATAAGATCAGTCTAAGGGTTTAACAATCATACCTCCTTCCGGGAGCTCCGCTTGCGTTATTGCATTCACGCGTCCTTGACGCTTTACCACTCCTTGGTTTCTTCCAACTTGGTCCTTTTGCATGGGACAGTTTGGTATACGATGTTCCTGACTCCCACATCGCAAGCAAGCCCCGGCCTTCTTCCAGCACTTGTCCTCTTGGTGCCCAGGCTTGTCGCAAAATTTACAATATTCCACCGTCGTTGTTTCTTCTACTTTGATCTTTTTCTCCATGCCATAGTCCTTCCCAATGGTTGGCCTTTTGTTGTTGTTATTGTTGTTGCTGTGGAAATTCCTAGTAGTATCGACTGATCCTCTTTCTATGAAGGTCGGCTTTGAGATGTCGTTCCCCCTTATGCCTTCCACCTTAGCCATAGTGTCTTCTACCAGTTGAGCTCTTTGGACCATCTCAGTGTAGGTTTGGATGTTGTGTGGTCCGAGCTTTTCAATGAACATGGGCCTGAGCCCATCCATGAAACGGTTTGCCTTCAGTCTTTCAGTTCCCACCAGGTGTGGGGCATACACAGCCAGACGCGCGAACTGAGCCTCATACTCGGCCACAGACATTTCTTTCTATTTTAGTGCGGAAAACTCTGCTGCCTTCTTCTCCTTGACCCTTCCGAGAAGTACTTTCCTCAGAAAATCTCCAGGAAACCTGCCCATTCCAGTTCAGCTATATTAGGCAGATGGGCCGATGTGGCCTTCCACCATGCTCGGGCATCCTTAGTGAATTGAAAAGTGGCCAGTACCACCTTCTCCCTGTTAGTGCATTGCATCACTAGGAAAATTCGTTCTATCTCCTCTTGCCAATTCTCTGCCTCGTCTGGGTCAAGGGATCCAGAGAAACGAGGAGGGTTTAAACTCTTAAAATTCCGGTGCAGATCACCGGCTCCATTCCTTGCAGCTGTAGCCTGATTTCCAGCCTGAACTACATTTTGTAATGCCTGGGTCAGACCAGCCACAGTGTTTTGCATAGCTTGCCACTGGTTGCGAGCCATTGCGGTTGAGTGAGAGAGTTATGAGGGTTCCTGAGAAAAGGATGGAAACCAATTAATGTCTCTAGATACATTATAAGAGTCAATGGGTATGAGTGTTTTGTTCATTCTATCATATTCCCAGTCTCTACCCATTCTCACCAAGTACTATATTTAATTTCCATGACATGGGTTCCATATGTATCTCCTAATCTTGAGACATATATCCTATTTGGTGTTCCTAGGCTCTGATACCACTAAACTGTCAGTCCCGAGAATTACGCAGTGAATATTAATAATGCAGAATAATTCGACTCGATATCCCGAGATGTTAACAGTCGAAAAATAAGCCTCTAGCTAGCACACACTAAATGTGTATCAACACAACATTATAATAGGGCCCAAATGTTGAACTCAGTATGAATTGTATTGAAATCTCAACTTATTGTATTCAAAATGGAAACTAATACAACTCTTCCAATATTGGATAACAAGACTAAGACTCAATAAAAGCAAATTACATTTATTCCTCACTTCCTACTACATGAAGCTAACACTCAAAGCAAACTACTATAACTAGACTCATAGTTGGAACGCTCATCACTCGGACGCATTCCCATCCTTGACTTGCTCCTCTTCTTGAATTTCATCGTCACCTAGAATGGTTAAAAGTAGGGGAATGAGCGAACTAGCCCAGTACGATTTATATATCAATGTGCGGACAATGATATAAGTGATTAGCAATTTAGAACCAGGTAAGCACGATGATTGTCATGATATGCATGTACGAATAAAACTCGTTAAAACATGATACATGGAACAAGCTAGATAGAGAGATCATGATAGAACGAGATCTAGAAGGATATAACGAGATAGAACTAGCAATATATCACTTTGTACAAGCACGTAAGATTTCACTTGATGTCAATAACTTTCAAGAATGCGAGATATCACTAATTGCAATAAATGAAGGATGGCCATATCACGCAAGCAAGCAAGAACGCATGAGCACGATTATGTAACACTAATCCGGCACGTAGACACTAATGTACACCAAGGAAAGATCCACCAAGAATGTACACCAGGACACGTGTATGTGGTTATTGTATCTATCATTCAACACGACACACGACTCCCAACGCAGATGCAACGCCAGTAATCATTATACCCCATGGTTAACAATATATTTATGACTCTCCATCACTGGGGCTTAGACTGGAGCCCTTAGACACTCGCCGTGCCCGGTCAGCATCTCACTTAAATTTTAAATGTAGATACCCATAGTCATTAATAATGCCCAATGAGAGTTTCAATAAGTAAGCATGTGTAATGTCATGTTCATGATGATGATGATGAGAACAAGTAATAAGTAAATTGAACATGATTTTCATGATAACAATGGTCAAGAGATAAATTCGGCAGCATAACGGTATGATTTATACTTTTAGTTCAATCTTTACATTAATGGCTTTAGTCTAGATTGTAAATCACACTCACGAGATCAAGAGAAGAGAGGAAGTGCACGCTATCTCCAGGGAACTTCAATGGTACAACCAACTCGGCCTCCATGTGGGAATCCACGAAGAGCGGAGATTTACGGAGGTCTTAGAGAAAAGGTCGCTAGTCTACCGATTCGGAATGACCGATAGAGAGCTTCCGAATCCCCAAGAAAGGGCTGCCTAGATGTGCAAGTGTGTAGTGATGTACGCATCTCAATCCACAATCCATCGGTCTCAAGCTCGCGGAAAGCACTTAACATGATGGCATGACATGAAACTATGCAGTTTAACTAATCATGGTTTGCAAGATTTTAAGATAACAAATTATCATTTTAATCAAGCTAGAATAGTAACAAGAGCGAATCACAAGTTTCATGAATTATCATTCATTAGGAAAGTAATTAGAATAATATTCATGTAATTATAACTTTTAAATGGGTTAAACACTTTTAAGTCATTAAACAGCCCTCATGAGATGATTAGAACCAAGACATGCAAATTATACACTTGATACCATGTTAAACAGACCTCGGGTAAGCTTGTAAATACGCGTCCTATACAGTGGACGCATTTAAAAACATAGTGTACACTGAAAAAGTAGTGAAACTGTGAAGACTCCAAATCGCGTCCACCCTTATGGCCGCCGCGTTAATGCTTGAATCGCATCGGGGGACCCGAACGCGTTAAGGAAAAATCATTTAATAAAAGCTTGGGCGGGAAAACCGCCTGAAACGCATTGGGGTAGACCGCCGCGGTTCAGACCGGCCCGGACTCCCAGGCGGCGCGAAGACCCGTGCGCGCCATTGATTGGTCAGCGCCAGAAACGCGTCGGGGTGCAAGGACGCCTTTCAGAGGATCGCGTCACCCACGAGCGACGCGATACCAGATGCTTGAAACGCGTCGTCTGAACCGGACGCGGTTCAGACATCAGACCGAAAATGTCGAAACATGCAGGAAACTGGGGTGCGATCCTTGTAACGCTTATATATTCTAAACTAGGGCTTTTCGGACAAAAGTCTCAACATGAAAGTTGTAGGGAGCATGGAATAGATGCAAACTATGACTTTTAAATAATTTAAAACAACCTCGAGATGCGCAATAAATCGACATGAGCACAAAAAGTTCTTGACATGCGCGACTTTGGCAAAATGCCTATAACTCTATATGTACTCATTGGAATTCAATGAAATTGGTGGGAAACGAAAGTTAACTTGATGCTCTACTCATTGGTATAAGATTTGTTAATGTTTGGCCCGAGAAAACCTACCTTTTGGGTTGATGAAGTTTCATTCTTCAGAAGACCCTCGTTCTGACCGTCTGTTGAAGAACGCCTAATACTCCCAGTGTACTGCATGAAAATTGTGCATTCCACTTGGGTTAGAATGTATACTTGACCCTCTTTCCAGGGGTGTAAGTCTTGCACGATGGGATTTAGGTTTACCCTACCTTTGCTCGACTCCAAGGGGACGGATTGCACAGGTCGAAGCAGACGAACAGGGGAAGAAGATGACCTTCTTGTGGTCGTTTCACAGCTCCCCAGCCACCAAGAACTCCTCCACATGACCCTAACAAGTTGTAAAACTCGACCCTAAGGTTTGGTGGAGAGTATTTAAGCAACCATGGTGTTTAGGAGTCCTATTGTAACAAGGAAACTATGGTTGCGGTTTTGGCTTATTACTTTCCTAATTTGACGATTTCTTCCTCCATTGGAGTGCCTTGGCCATCAAGCAATCCCAAAGGATGACTAGGCACGAATTTGGGTTGCCAAGAATGCATGATTGCATCCCAATTCAACCCTAATTACCTTTTCCTAATTTCAGCTTATTTATGCTACGAATTTCCATACATTTTCTTGCTTCATTTGATTTTTGGGCCAAATGTTGTCCATTGTCCCAATTATGATACTGGGTCATTAATATATAATGTTAGGAGTCTCTCCAACATTTTTATTTATTTTATGATTGCGTCGTATTTCCGTGTTAACGGTTTTCCGACTTGTTTCCTTATTTGGATAATCGGTCGCCGTGTGATGTACACTTGGTTAATCAGATTTTTCGTTGCACGAATTTCTTTGTGTAACATTTATGAATAATGTGTGGGGTTGATTTATAATTATTACGAAATTTTTCGATGTGTTTTAGCACATACGATAATGATACGTATGTTTAAATACTATGATATTATGGAAATTATTTATTTCCATTTATTTGAGTTTTTATGTAATTAAAATTTCCAGGGTGCTACAAAAAGTTCTATTGTAAAATTGATTTCCCTTTCTAGAGGTAGCCCTGACAAATCATTCAAAAATACTTCTGGAAATTCCCTGACCACTGGTATGTCCTCTAATTTTGGTCTTTTATCTTTCCTTACCGACACACAAGCTGGATAAGCATTACACCCTTGACTAATTAATTTACAAGCTTGAAGAGTAGAGATAAGAGGCAGTGACTATTTTTTATAAGTACCATAAAAATAGAATTTTGGTTGATTGGAAATACCAAACACCACCTTATTTTGTCTACAATCCACACTAGCAAAATACTTAGCTAACCATTCAGCTCCTAAAATCACATCATATTCTTCCATATCCAAATATATCAGGTTTGCAGGTAACTTGTGGTTTAAGATTAGCACTTCAATAGAAAGATAAAACTGAGCTAATTTAACTCCCATGCCTAGGGGGGTTGATATCACAAGTTCCTCTTTTAAAAGTTCAGGTTCTACAGATAAAGTAGAAGCAAATCTATAATATACAAATGAATGAGTTGCTCCAGTATCAAAAAGAACATGTGCAGATTTGGAGTGGACTAGAATGATACCTTCAACAACACCACCTTCCTCAGATTCCTTATGCAGTAAAGCATGCAAATTGTCTTGCTTGCGCTGACCTTCACGAGACCCAGTTCCTTCAACATAGGACATTCTGAAATCTGGTGGTTTTTATTACCACATCGCAGACAAGCACCTAACTTCCTCCAACACTCATCGGATCTATGGCCCATTTTGCCACAATACTTACAGAGTTCATTTTTTTTGCCTTTGTACACAAACCCTTTCAACTTTTTGTTACCTTGTTGTTCCATCTTGCCTTTAGATTTCATTTCCTAACATCTGATTTCTGGTTTCCAGACCCAAGTACATGTTCCTTCTTGTTAAACCTCTGCCTTGCCATCCTGATGTTATTGGTTATTTCAGCAAAATCCTCACATAGCTGAGCCTTTTAATTATTTCAGAATAATTCTCAATATCCAAATTCATCAATTGACTGATATATTGCGGTCGCAATCCATTAAGGAATTTCTTTGCTCTCATTTTCTCAGTAATGACAAGATGAGGTGCATAATTAGATAGCCGAGCAAATCCAGCTTCATACTCTGCCACCGACAAATCTCTTTATTTCAACATTGAAAACTCTATAGCCTTCTTTTCCTTAACTCTCTCAGAAAAGAACCTATTATTGAAATGTTGTAAGAAATCCGCCCAAGTCAAGGGTTGGGTTGGTAACATAGCTTCCATAGATTCCCACCATGCTCTCGCATCCTTTTCCAGCTGGAAAGTAGCTACTAATACTTTCTCTTCATTGGAGCTGTAACGACCCGACCTCTCGGACCCCCGCCAGGGACCCCGAAGTTCGCGTTGTCACCCACGGATCCGAAGACCCGGAAGGGTTAGAAGAAATAGTCTAGTGAGATATGTACTAAATTTAAATAACTATAACAAGATATACAATATACAATAGTCTGTACAACATGTCCCAAGTAAAAGCACAGGTACAAGAAGAAAGGTGCAGTCCTTAAGGGGCATACCCCGAGAATTTGCAAAGCACAACTCACAACTCACTCAGGTACAAGAGCTCACAACACTCGCTCTCACTACTGCTAACAGCACACGGCGCCACGGCCGCCTCCGCAACCCGTCCGACACCGAGCTCCCGCGATGACGAGCCCCTAGCTGAAGGAAGTAAGGGGAGTGAGCCTCGCGAACAAGGCCCAGAAGGGATTACCAGTCCCTCACCGGCCAGAGCAACAGAAACTCCGAAAATAGGAAACTACACTAGAAAGCTGTAAAGCGAGGAACACCTACAACATGATACTACAAAGTAGTGGAACAGAACAATGCAATGTCATGACCGCCAACAAAGGTCGAGACACACACACGACTCCCGCATAAACCAACGGAGTCAGGCACCAAGCGGAAGCAACCCTCGGTGCACCCGCTAAGACCACACAACAACCAGGTGTGAACGACGTCTCACCACAAGCATGACCACCTCAGACCTCCACAAGGTTGAGGGCCCACAAGAAGAACCACCACGGACACACCGCGAGGTCGGAAAACCACACACCGGTGCCACCACGGACTGGCACCAAGGAACGGACTACGGAACCAAGAGAACACCGAAACGGAAACCACCAGAAGCACGAGTCCGCACAACGCCAGACCAACGACGCCCATGGAAGCTAGGTACGGCCAGGCTATAAACTGCCATGCAAGCTAGGGCAACGAATAACACTTGGAAACGTCGTGAGGAAACGCCATTACAACAACAACAACCAAGCCACTACCACTGGCAGCCAAGAGGAGGACACACCAGCCACTCCCTCTGCTCGCCAGCCTGGCTCCTGCCTCTAACCTCCCCGGAAGAGCGAGACAGAGCCACCACAAACACACAAACACACGCAACACCGCAGCCTGGCCAAGCTGCGGCCCCACACCTAGCACCACTATGTGGCTCCGAAACCAACGTAGAGAGAGGCAGTGAGACAAAGGACTATCTGGGCTGCGCCGGGAAGAAAACACCTCGACAACCTCGGCGTCCCGCCCCAGACAAGAGAGCTCTACAAACAACTCGGCGCTGCTGTCCAAACCTCGTTTTCCCCTCAGCTCTAGAGTCCGCCAACTCGGCTGCCAACTAGAGCACGCTCATAGCCCAGAGCACTCCCTCAACAGGCTCCCGAGGAGGGGGGTCCCAGGCAACATAGACAATCTCTGAAAGAGACAAGCTCTCAAGTGCCAAGCACTGGGCGAACAGGCGGGGCAAGCACAACAAAAACCACACCGAACTGCTGGCTTGTAACCCACGACAAGCCCAACAAGCACAAGGCACGCACGAACCTTCGAAAGGGCCATCGACCAACGAAGGCACACACGAGCAAGCCAGAACCTCGGAACCCCACTAGTCAGTACGAAAAACATCGCTATTCTAATAATCGATTGGTCGTCAGATAATCGATTATTAGACATACGCGTGAGACTCCTAGCACCGCCGCTAGGACACGGCCACGAAGGTGTCACCTTCGGTCACTGAACGCAGCGAGGTAACCTGCCGCGTTCCCCACCAGAAGGTCCTAAGGGCAAACCTGCCCTGGGACACACGCCAACACGCTAACTGAGGCCACGAAACACCCGAGGCAACACAAGTACTATCACGTCCCCCCTGGCCGTTGCGATACCATCGCGACGAGGAAGGGCACCGTGACAGCAACCCTATCGCGATGGGAAAACGCGTCGTGATAGTGATCCTTATCGCAACCGAGCAACGTGTTGCGACAAGGTAGCGTCCGACCGGGCCGACGCCTCTTCTGGTGTTGCGACACGCACCGCTGTCGCGACACCAGCAGAGTGGCAGACCCACGGGATGCTCCATTCCGGGGCCGCCCACAAGCCACAAACACATCACACGAGGGAGGGGAGCATGGAGAAGCTATCTAAACTACCTAGAAAGCACGAGGAGCACCGAATCCACCCAGATCGAGAAGAGCACAAGCAATACCTACCTTTCAAGAAGAAACGAACCCATTGGGGGCCCTTCATGTTGGATTGGCCACCTCTTCCTTGCTCCACGCAAGCTCCATGACGTCGGAAACACGAGCACGACCCTCCTCCTCGCCTGAAACACACAAAAGGGGAGAGAGGGAGGCGGAGCACCGCTGGAGGGGGAGAAGAGAGGGGAAGGAGGGAGAAAGGGAGAAGGGGTCGCTGGCCAAGGCCTTAAGCCTTTGGCGCCCAAGTCGCGATGGGTCAACGCACCGCGACAGGAACGCGACGGGTCAACGCACCGCGACAAGAACGCGTCCCCTAGGGACGCCGCGACAATGCGATAGGTCGTACTGACACACCTGCCACCCTGACAGGCATTAGACGACAAAAGGCACAGAACACTGTTGCGACCCATTGACCGGGCGCGACACGAAGACACAACGGAGAAGCAAGGAGCGACAAGAACGCGACACACAAGCTCGTCGCGACAAGGATGACTGTCGCGTCGAACACCCACGATGCGACACTAACGCATCACCCAGCCTGGACGCGTTAGTGGTCAGTCATCCAAGACATCGGATGGAAAGCCGGGAAGCCGGGTCTTACATTTTACCCCCCTTAAAACAATTTCATCCTCGAAATTGGGGCAAGCTCAAAAGATCTCGAGGCACAAAATGAAGCACAGGGCGCAAACGTAAGACCAACGCTAAGAAGCCACTAAGTCTCAACACGACCTCCTCGTGGCAACAATCGTACAACCAAACACGCGCGGAGCACACGAAGCGTAGGTGTGAAAAGCCACTAAGTCTCACCACGACCTCCTTGTGGCAGCAACCGCACTGCCAAACACGCACAGAGCAACCAGCTGAAAAGCCAACGGCTCATGCATAAAGCTCCCAACACACGGGGAGCATGCAACCAAAACCCAACGGCTCACAACACGCTCCAAATGCACCTAGAGCACAAAACTGAAAACCAATGGCTCACTCCAGCCACACATGGTGTGCCCAATGGAACAACAACCCCACAGGTGCGGAGAAACGCCAAAAAATGACCTGAACAGCAGAAAACGCCAGCCGAGAACTGCACAGCTGCAGCCACCAACAGACCCCACTGTTGGGACCAACCAATCAGCAACCCACGCTGTCGCAAGCAAAACCCGACAGAGTATACAGTTGCCGACAGCAACACGAGAATCACCGGTCAACAACCCACTCTGTCGCCAGCAAAACCTAACAGAGCACACAGTTGGTGACAACAACCAGGAAAAACACCTGAGAGTCAAGCACAACACTCAGGGGAACAGCCTCACGCTACTAGCAGCAGCTAGTATCAGTCACCAGCCCAACCAAGAAGCCACGTGAGAGACAAGAACCAGAGAGAAAACACGCTCGCGGAGAATCCTCAACGCACGAAACAACGTCCACTGCCACCGCTAGGTCTTACCCAGACCTTCCTCGCGGTCCAACAGGGACAGCAAACGCACACGGAGAAATCTCAAGACGTGAAAACGACATCCACTATTAGCACTAGGTCTCACCCAAACCTTCCTCGTGGTCCGACAAGGACACCAAACGCATGTGGAGCCACAAGACTGTGAAACCACACGCTCCACAGCGTGGCACACCGCGGCAGAAACACAGAAGACGTCTGGGATTAAGCCGAAACTGGACACCTCACAACGTCGACAAACCACGTGGTCGAGTACTAGCGAGCCAATAAGCCTCACTGTCACCAGACGAACTGACAGGAGACTCCACCATTGGCTTCCAGACTCACCAACACCACGCACAACCGCAGAACTAACGAAGAGTTGGTAGCACACCCACCACGCCCACACAAGGCTCAGCACGGGTACCAACATGCCAACCACCAGAAAGATGCACAACCACACTGAAACTGAAACAACCGCAGAGGTCAAGGACAACACATCGACCTTAGAGGGACCCAGACCGAAGTGGGGTACCACAACCGAACACACTCGCTCGCAAAGCGAGAGGGAAAACCTGGACACACGCCACAACCAAAGTCTGGCGTACCACTGATAGGGCTACCTAGACAAGGCAAAGCAGCCACCCCACAACGGCAATGGTACAACCACAAGACTCAGGCTAGCACACGTGTCCCAAAGGCAGAAATCCCAACGCCTCCAACATCGAGCAAAGTCGTGAAACGACGCACGAAGCTCACGATCAAGGCACATGGCACAACACATGGTGCTATCACAAGCACCAGGAGCCACCCAAGGTACAACACAATGCACCAAGGCTCCAAATGGCACAAAACCGAAACACTCGAGCATGAGCACACGGTTCTACCACAAGCACCAAAAACTAAGCAAAGTGCAACACAAGTGCACCAGCGGCCGAAACAACACCATGGGCTAACAAGAAGGACTCTTCACTAGAGACCCGCCAAAAGCTACACGCAAAGGATTGCAAGTCTAAAAGGGCACAACTGGCCAAACCGACCTCGACCTTGAGGCACAAAAACACGAAGCATCGAAAAACACTCAAGGTGCAGCACACACAACTGCACCAACAGCCCAAGACGACACATGACCCTCCGAAGGGGACTCTCCACTAGAGACCCACAACAGAAGCACATGGAAAGCCGACGACTTCAAGAGTGCAACAACCACGTCGGATCCAAAGACCACACAAAACATGGAGCACCGACTCTGCCGCACGGGGAGCAAAAGAGACTCCCTGGCGCGCAAGAGCAAGAAGCACCACCTCTATCACGACCGATAGAGGGACCAAACACTAAAATAATGACACGAAAAGCCTCCAATGCACAAGCCGAGGCACAATCAAGCACACATCGGAACAACGCTTGCACGAGCAAGCCAAGCAAGAAAACAGGTGCACAATAGAGCAACACTCACGCATGCAATCCAACAAGAAAACGGTACTACCTCACACCAAACCAACAGGAACCCAATTCCCCAAATTGTTCAGGCATGCAGTAAGAAACAATCACAACGATAAATGGCACGAATAGGTCCACCGACCCACGGTGCCACAAGGAAGTGTCGGCACGAGGGGAGCAACCAACTCAACTCAAAAACAACTCAAGGGAAGATAACTCCACCAAAAGGTCGCAACGATGCACACCCTGAAAACACAACACCACAGTGGAGCATCGCCACCTCGAGCAACCCACGAAAAGCAGAGGAAGGAGACACACACAACGGCTCTCTTCCACATGAGAGAGGAAAATCCACAACGCAAGACTGGCACTTCCACAAGAAGCACAACCATCCAGACACCGACTGCACTCACCAGACCACCATCTGGGAGAGCACGCCGGGCACAGGAAAAGAAAACAAACCATCCAAGCCACGGGGACACACAAAGTCCTACCAGCACAGTCGAGAAACTCGGAAACAAACAGCAAGGCAACCTGACCATCACAGTGACCAGACACACGGTCAAAGGCACCACACCTTGACTGGAAATGCTCAGGCAGACTGTAACACAGACAGTCCAACCGGCAACAACGACAGCTCATCTCTACAGAGACAGAGAGAGAGAGAGAGAGCAATGACAACCAAAACAATACGAAGCAGCCCTGGGAAGGACCTCCACTAGAAACGATACAAAGTCGTCCTAGGAAAACTTCATCAGAACAAACAACCAAACCAAACGACACGCTTCAAATCACAGGGGCAACACAACGGTGGCCCGAAACATAACACTCTTGGGAAGAACCTCCGCAAGAAATGACAAAGGGCAATCCTAGGAAGAACCTTCACCAGAACGCACAACCCAAATGACCAAACAACATGGACCATTAGAGAGAACATCACAACAAGCAGAAGCAACACAAGCCGGTCCTGAGAGAACCTCCACCAGAACCACCAAGGCACAGTTCTGGGAAAACCCGCCAGAACGCACCAGCCAAAACAACAGCATACCTCAGACCCTGAGGTAGCACAGCAATAGCAGAAACGAGCACTGAACAGTCCTGGGAGAAACCCTCACCAAGACAACAACAAACGGTTCTGGGAAACCTCACAAGAACACAAGGCAACCAAGCGATGCACCTTAACCCAGAGGGCAACGTAACAGCAACCAGAAACGAGCACAACTCAGTTATGGGGAAACCTCACTTCCACCAGAACCAACAAAGAAGGACTCTGGGAGCACCTCACCAGAGCTCACAACCATCCAGCATAAGGCCGACAAGCAACCACAAACAAGTGTCATAGCGCTCAACCAGCGATGCAACACGGCACACAGAACATCTGCTTAGCTCGAGCAACAATGCCGACTGAGTAGAGCACAGCGCACAACAACGCACGATAGGAGATCACACACACAACCAACGCAGCACACCCCAACAACAGGGGAATAGCCAACAAGGCAAGGACACTTCGACCGGTTCCAAAGGCAACAACCCTGCATCGGTGAAGGCCACACCACACGCAGGCTCTCTCAGCCTTTGCGACACACATGCACCCAAATGCGATGAAGACGACCAAGAGCACCGCGCCAACATGGCACGAACACACCGAGTGACCACATTCGCCACGCACACGACGCAGCAACAATTGCAACCCACTGCAGCGCGCACAGGAACCTTGTAGGGAAGTCGCACGCTTGCAAAACAATTGAAAGCACAAGCCTAACACTAGTCGGACAATGTCAGCAGCGTACTAGTACCTTTCTTCGAGACAGTTATAGTTATTAACTCATTACAAATCTCAATAGACCCACGCTCTAATACCAACTGTAACAACCCGACTTCTCGCCCCTGCCAGGGACCCCGAAGTTCACGTCGCCACCCACGGATCCTGTAGCAACCCGAAAAATTTAGTATTTAAAAATTTGAAATAATAAATTTCTATAAAAACGAAATAATAGAAACATACATACCATTATCGTATGTGCTAGAACACATCTAAAACTTTCATAAAAATTATAAATCAACCCAAAATATTATCCCTAAGTGTTCCACGAAGAAATTCGTGCAACGAAAAATCTGATTGGCCAAGCGTACGTCACAATGTGACTAATTATCCAATTAGGAAACTGAGTCGGAAAACCGTTAACACGGGAACAATAATGCACCCATAAATTAAACGAAAAGGTCGGAGAGACTTTCAACAACATGTAATGAATGCCCATCATCGGAATTGGACCAATGGACCTTCCATAGCCCATGAATAAATTCAAATAAGAAAAATATAACAATAATAATATTAATCTTGAATAAATGGGAAAATGTGAAGCAAAGAGAATTAATTAAAACCCATTAAATGAAAATAAGTAATGAGCTTAATTAAATGGACCCATTAGAAATTAGTGGGTCAAGATAAGGATTTATAAAAGAGGAATAATGGGAAAATAACCTAAATTCGTAACTTAATTTTTACTTAAATAGAAAAGAGGTATTTAATGCATTAAATTGGAAGTTTGAGTTGGACTTGGATTCCTAAACTTACCCTAATGGGTTGGCCACGAATTTGGCTCCCTTCCTAACCCAATTAGAAGTTCTCAAGCTAGGAAAGGGAAGAGAAAAATAGGAAACTCGAAATTAAAGGGGAATTAGACTTAAACTAGGAAAGGGAATGGGGAGAAGCTTAAATACTTCTCTAAAACCCTCATGGCCGGCCCTAGCTCGTGCCAACAGGTTGCTGGATCAGGAAGAGAGGCCAAGAGGAGGAGAAATCGTGGGAGAAAGGAGTTCTCAAGCCCTCAACCCGAGTTCTTCAAGTCTAAACCCTAGAAGAGGATAACGATCAAAGGTAGGCATTCTCACGAGCATAAACCATGATAATTTTCTGTAGGATTCCTCATCCATCAGGAACAAAAAGCCCCTGGTTTCATATTTTTCCATCAAGCAAATCTTTAGTTCTCAATTTTCAAAGTTCGGTGAACTTCATGACCCCGAACCCTCTTATTAAATTCACATCTTCATATATATACTCGTCCTCATGCCATGAGATTTTTACTGTAAGGACTGTTGGATGTTAGGTTTCTTTTGCCCCTGAAAGCCCTAATTTCTACCCATCCTATCATGCGAATTAATTCGTGGATCCCAACTGTACACAGTTCTATGTTCGTCCTGAATACTCTTATTTAAACCATGTTGAAACCTTCGTTGCTTTCCGATTCTGATTTACTGGATGCACCCATGCATGTCTGGATCGGTTTAGAACTGGTTTCACAATTTTTCATGCACTATATGATTTGTTCTTAGTTTTAGAACAACCCTGTGTCAAAACAAAGAAGGTCTGGTCCGCAATCCAAGAAGTGTCTGGTTCCTGTCGTACTCGGGTACAGATCATCAGAACGCGACGGCCCGATAGGTCGCGTTCTGTGGTCGGGTTGCGACAGTCTACTAGTCGCGTTCTGAACGCGACAGGCATCGCCGTCACGATCGCTGTGCCTGGCCCGTCGCGATTCTTACTAGGCACTGTCGCGTTCTCAACGCCTGATCCGACAAGCCTGTCGGGATCCTTACAAGGCACTGTCGCGTTCTTATTCGACCCTGTCGCGATCCTTACAACAATCCGTCGCGATCACAGGATTTTGCAAGAAAAACCCCTGATTTCAATGCTCTGATTGCCTAGTGTGCTTATACCCGTTATTCCCAGTTATTTTCGTAGTAAATTCACTTAATATAAATTGGACAATTAAAATGCATACACATGACTAATTCCCTTTCATGATTTCATGACACATGCACACACTTGGAACCATCCAAATATGGCTTAATTGGCATGAACATGTGACATAATATATTTGGTAATTTATGCAATTAAATTGCCTTACTCATAAATGAACGTCCTCGATTTTCGCATTGTTTTGAAACACTGATCTCGACGTTCCACTGTTCTAAAATTCTTCTAGAACATCGAGCATTTGTTTCTATAATTACCCTCTTTCTTGACTTGGACGAACTCTCCGTCGGATACTCCTTCCGCCAGACTAGTGAATCCTTGTTCAAGGCCTCTGTAAGTCTCCTCTATCCATGGATTCCCACATGGTCGACGAGCCGGTTGTACCCTAACACCTATGATACCCTTTAGGGATCAGTATGATCCAAACGGCTATTAGAAGTTCGCTCTTATCTAGAATCACGCCGGACCTCTGGACCTGTTCTTAACATGGCCAGTGGTAGGGTTGTGAGTTCCGCCTGACTGCCGACACCAAGTGCGCGTGTTATGCAACTGTTACTATCGCCTGTTTATTCGACGTGTTACATGCAATGTCCACTAGCTCTTATCTACACTCTATTCGCTCATCTATTCACGTTCTCTCTACTGTCTCGTCTATTCTTCCAGTGCTCTCATCTTCTTCTTGGTACTCTATATTGGCCATCGACTGATTGTCTAAATATAAACAATATAACTAATGCCTAGCAATATATAAAGGGCCCGATCTGGTCCTGGGATGTGCGCCCGAAAGTGCTAGTGCCCATGGGAGTTAAATGATCAGAGTGTTTGGCATTACACTCGAGTGCTATCTATCTCGACTATCTAACTGACAATCAAAAGGTGTTATGTTCTCTCGTTGTCTATTGACAAAAAGTGCTATGTTCTCTCATTGTCTATTGACAAAAAGTGCTATGCTATACGCGTTGTGCTATTGCTATACTTGTTCTATTGTGCTATGGCCATCTTGCTATTTTTGTGTTATTCCCGACACTTGTGTTATTTTTGGAAAGTCTATAATTGGAAAGTCTTGCAAATTCGTTCATGCGCTATCCTGCTATCTTTTACCGTACTTGACTTTCTCGTTCTATCATTAGTTACTATGCCTTTAATGCATTAATTATTTAAAGCTTGCTTGAGCCTGTGATTTAAGTCCTACTGGGCGTTATCGCTCACCCTGCGTTATTTGTCATTGTGTTCTCAGGTGAGACCGAGGATGAGCAATACACTCAAGAGGACGGGAACGACCTGGAGTGATGTCATGAGTACCCTAGCGTCCTATTACTATGTTTAGCGTTGTAGTAGTTAGGTTTGAAGTTTAGTCCTTTACTTTTGTTTCAATGTAATTGGGCCCTATAGATTGGGTCTGATATTAGTGGTTGTAACTAGACATTGGAAATTATTAATGAGAAATGTTTGTTTTAGTATTATTCATTGTGCAATGGTTTGATGTCTGGTACTCGCTCTATACCTTTTCTTGCAACTGTCTTGCGTTCTGATATTCCGCGTCGGGGCGTGATAGTTTTGTGGTATCAGAGCCTAGGATGTCCTTGTTAGGATGTTTTAGGTCCTAGGATGTTCTAGGTGAATTGCCATGACTCGTGTCTAAGTCAACCATCATACCTATGTGAGAGTTTGGGTAAAGCTTGGGGTTATGCTAGGAGCTTAACTATATGTACAAAAAACTCTCAGTTTAAGAAGAAAATAACAAATTATTATTGCTCGCAGGAGACTAGAAGAGATGGCTGACGAGCGTGCACCAATGGACGAATTACAACGGACCGTGCAAGGGTTGACTCAAGCCCTTAACAACGTAATTCAAGCAAGAGCAAGAAATGGGGCAAGGGACTTATATGGAAACTTTCAACGAATAAATCCCCCTAGGTTTAATGGAACTCCGGATCCCGATGAAGCTAAAAATTGGGTGAAGGAGATGGAACGAATATTTAGAGTTATGCAATGTTTAGAGCAGGAGAAAGTCCTTCTGGCAACCTTCCAGTTGGACCGCGATGCTAGAGCTTGGTGGGAAACTGCCAGTCGTCAATTACCCAACATCAATATAGAGTGGGATGAATTTTTAGAACTCTTCAACACCAAATATTTTTCCGAGAGGAATCATGAGAAGAAGGAACTCTTAATGGACGCCAACATGAGACCAACTCAAAGGCTAGTTCTAGCATGTCAGCAAGCCGCTCAATTGCTAGAAGAAGCTTTGGAAGAGACCAAGGAAATTAAAGAGGTGACCAACAAGAACGAAAAGAGAAAATACCATGATGGCAAGAAGGCAACCCAGCAGACAAAGCGTAATAATGAGATTTCTAGGATCATCTGTTTTCATTGTCACAGGCCAGGTCATGTGGACAAGGAGTGTTGGCGGAAGATTGGCGCATGCCTACGTTGTGGCAACACGAGGCATCAGCTACGAGACTGTCCTCTTTTAGAGCAATCCACTACTAGTGTGAAAGATCTCAACTCTATGACAAAAGGAAAGCGACTAAACAATGGTAAGGGCAAAAAGAACAATAAGAATGATAGGCGTTTGACTCTTAATCACGAAGGTCGGTGCAAGAATTGCAATAAGGCGTGCCACATGTCGAAAGGTTGCTGGAAGAATCAAGGGAAGTGTTTTCGATGTGGCAGCTCAGACCACAAGATTAGAAATTGCCTCGAGAAAGACAAACATTATGGAAAATCAACACATCAGGATACACTCAAAGTTTTGGCAATACCTAGTCCAAATGACGAAGTAAGAACCATGGAAGGTAATTCTAAACTTACCCTGATTACTACCTTTAGCATAAAGTGATGATTCACATGTAACTGAAGGAGTCGTGGAATTTGGTGGACCAAATTCTTTTTAAGTGGGGGAGGATGTAGCCACCCGGAAAATTCAGTATTTAAAAATTGGAAATAATAAATTTCTATAAAAATGAAATAATAGAAACATACATACCATTATCGTATGTGCTAGAACACATCTAAAACTTTCGTAAAAATTATAAATCAACCCAAAATATTATCCTTAAGTGTTCCACGAAGAAATTCGTGCAACAAAAAATCTGATTGGCCAAGCGTACGTCACAACGTGACTAATTATCCAATTAGGAAACTGAGTCGGAAAACCGTTAACACCAGAACAATAATGCACCCATAAATTAAACGAAAAGGTCGGAGAGACTTTCAACAACATGTAATGAATGCCCATCATCGGAATTGGACCAATGGACCTTCCATAGCCCATGAATAAATTCAAATAAGAAAAATATAACAATAATAATATTAATCTTGAATAAATGGGAAAATGCGAAGCAAAGAGAATTAATTAAAACCCATTAAATGAAAATAAGTAATGAGCTTAATTAAAGGACCCATTAGAAATTAGTGGGCCAAGATAAGGATTTATAAAAGAGGAATAATGGGAAAATAACCTAAATTCGTAACTTAATTTTTACTTAAATATAAAAGAGGTATTTAATACATTAAATATGAAGTTTGAGTTGGACTTGGATTCCTAAACTTACCCTAATGGGTTGGCCACGAATTTGGCTCCCTTACTAACCCAATTAGAAGTTCTCAAGCTTGGAAAGGGAAGAGAAAAATAGGAAACTCGAAATTAAAGGGGAATTAGACTTAAACTAGGAAAGGGAATGGGAGAAGCTTAAATACTTCTCTAAAACCCTCATGGCCGGCCCTAGCTCGTGCCAACAGGTTGCTGGATCAGGAAGAGAGGCCAAGACGAGGAGAAATCGTGGGAGAAAGGAGTTCTCAGCCCTCAACCCGAGTTCTTCAAGTCTAAACCCTAGAAGAGGAAAACGATCAAAGGTAGGCATTCTCACGAGCATAAACCATGATAATTTTTCTGTAGGATTCCTCGTCCATCAGGAACAAAAAGCCTCTAGTTTCATATTTTTCCATCGAGCAAATCTTTAGTTCTCAATTTTCAAAGTTCGGTGAACTTCATGACCCCGAACCCTCTTATTAAATTCACATCTTCATATATATACTCGTCCTCATGCCATGAGATTTTTACTGTAAGGACTGATGGATGTTAGGTTTCTTTTTCCCCTGAAAGCCCTATTTTCTACCCATCCTATCATGTGAATTAATTCGTGGATCCCAACTGTACACAATTCTATGTTCGTCCTGAATACTCTTATTTAAACCATGTTGAAACCTTCGTTGCTTTTCGATTCTGATTTACTGGATGTACCCATGCATGTCTGGATCCGTTTAGAACTAGTTTCGCAATTTTTCATGAACTATATGATTTGTTCTTAGTTTTAGAACAACCCTGTGTCAAAACAGGGAAGGTCTGGTCCGTAATCCAAGAAGTGTCTGGTTCCTGTCATACTCGAGTACAGACCATCAGAACGCGATGGCCCGATAGGTCGCGTTCTGTGGTCGGGTTGCGATAGTCTGCTAGTCGCGTTCTGAACGCGATAGGCATCGCCGTCGTGATTCTTACCAGGCATTGTCGCGTTCTTAACGCCTGATCCGACAAGCCTGTCGCGATCCTTACAAGGCACTGTCGCATTCTTATTCGACCCTGTCACGATCCTTACAATAGTCCGTCGCGATCACAGGATTTTGCAGAGAAAAACCCCTGATTTCAATGCTCTGATTGCCTAGTGTGCTTATACCCGTTATTCCCAGTTATTTTCGCAGTAAATTCACTTAATATAAATTGGACAATTAAAATGCATACACATGACTAGTTCCCTTTCATGATTTCATGACACATGCATACACTTGGAACCATCCAAATATGGCTTAATTGGCATGAACATGTGACATAATATATCTGGTAATTTATGCAATTAAATTGCCTTACTCATAAATGAACTTGTCCTCGATTTTCGCATTGTTTTGAAACACCGATCTCGACGCTCCACTGTTCTAAAATTCCTCTAGAACGTCGAGTATTTGTTTCTATAATTACCCTCTTTCATGACTTGGACGAACTCTCCGTCGAGTACTCCTTCCGTCGGACTAGTGAATCCTTGTTCAAGGCCTCCGTAAGTCTCCTCTGTCCATGGATTCCCACATGGGCGACGAGCTGGTTGTACCCTAACACCTATGATACCCTTTAGGGATCAGTATGATCCAAACGGCTATTAGAAGTTCGCTCTTATCTACTATCACGCCAGACCTCTGGACCTGTTCTTAACATGGCCAGTGGTAGGGTTGTGAGTTCCGCCTGACTGCTGACACCAAGTGCGCGTGTTGTGCAACTGTTACTATCGCCTGTTTATTCGACGTGTTACATGCAATGTCCACTAGCTCTTATCTACACTCTATTCGCTCATCTATTCACGTTCTCTCTACTGTCTCGTCTATTCTTCTAGTGCTTTCATCTTCTTCTTGGTACTCTATATTGGCCATCGACTGATTGTCTAAAGATAAACAATATAACTAATGCCTGGCAATATATAAAGGGCCCGATCTGGTCCTGGGATGTGCGCCCGAAAGTTCTAGTGCCCATAGGAGTTAAATGATCAGAGTGTTTGGCATTACACTCGAGTGCTATCTATCTCGACTATCTAAATGACAATCAAAAAGTGCTATGTTCTCTTGTTGTCTATTGACAAAAAGTGCTATGTTCTCTCGTTGTCTATTGACAAAAAGTGCTATGCTATACCCGTTGTGCTATTGCTATACTTGTTCTATTGTGCTATGGCCATCTTGCTATTTTTGTGTTATTCCCGACACTTTGGAAAGTCTTGCAAATTCGTTCATGCGCTATCCTGCTATCTTTTACCGTACTTGACTTTCTCGTTCTATCATTAGTTACTATGCCTTTAATGCATTAATTATTTAAAGCTTGCTTGAGCCTGAGATTTAAGTCCTACTGGGCGTTATCGCTCACTCTGCGTTATTTATCATTGTGTTCTCAGGTGAGACCAAGGATGAGCAATACACTCAAGAGGACGGGAACGACCTGGAGTGATGTCATGAGTACCCTAGCGTCCTATTACTATGTTTAGCGTTGCAGTAGTTAGGTTTGAAGTTTAGTCATTTACTTCTGTTTCAATGTAATTGGGCCCTATAGATTGGCTCTGATATTAGTGGTTGTAACTAGACATTGGAAATTATTAATGAGAAATGTTTGTTTTAGTATTATTCATTGAGCAATGGTTTGATGTCTGGTACTCGCTCTATACCTTTTCTTGCAACTGCCTCGCGTTCCGATATTCCGCGTCGGGGCGTGACAGATCCGAAGACCCGTAAGGGTTAGAAGAAATAGTCTAGTGAGATATGTACTGAATTTAAATAACTATAAGATATACAATATACAAAAGTCTGTACAACATGTCCAAAGTAAAAGCACAAGTACAAGAAGAAAGGTGCAGTCCTTAAGGGGCATACCCCGAGAACTTGCAAAGCACAACTCTCAACTCACTCAGGTACAAGAGCTCACAACACTCGCTCTCACTGCTGCTGACAGCACACGGTGCCACGGCTGCCTTCGCAACCCGTCCAACACCGAGCTCCCGCGACGACGAGACCCTAGCTGAAGGAAGTAGGGGGAGTAAGCCTTGCGAACAAGGCCCAGTAGGGATTACCAGTCCCTCACCGGCCAGAGCAACAGGAACTCCGAAAATAGGAAACTACACTAGAAATCTGTAAAGCGAGGAACACCTACAGCAGGATACTACAAAGCAGTGAAACAGAACAATGCAACGTCACGACTGCCAACCAATGTCAAGACACACACACGACTCCTGCAGAAACCAACGGAGTCGAGCACCAAGCGGAAGCAACCCTCGGTGCACCAGCCAAGAGCACGCAACAACCAGGTTAGAACGACGTCTCACCACAAGCACGGCCACCTCAGACCTCCACAAGGTCGAGGGCTTACAAGCAGAACCACCTTGGACCCCGAACACACCGCGAGGTCGGAAAACCACACACGCCGGTGCCACCACAGACTGGCACCAAGGAACGGACTACGGAACTGAGAGAACACCGAAACGAAAACCACCAGTAGCACGGTTCCGCACAAGGCCAGACTAACGACGCCCACGAAAACTAGGTACGGCCAGGCTATAACCGTTGTACAAGCTGGGGCAACGAATAATATTTGGAAACGTCGTGAGGAAATGCTGTCACAACAATAACAACCAATCCACCACCACTGGCAGCCAAGAGGAGGACACACCAGCCACTCCCTCTGCTCGCCAGCCTGGCTCCTGCCTCTAACCTCCTCAGAAGAGCGAGACAGAGCCACCACAGAACACACAAACACACGCAACACCGCAGCCTGATCAAGCTGCGGCCCCACACCTAGAACCACTACGTGGCTTTGGAACCAATGTAGAGAGAGGCAGTGAGACAAAGGACTATCTGGGCCGCACTGGGAAGAAAACACCTCAACAACCTCGGCATCCCACCCCAGACAAGAGAGCTCTACAAACGACTCGGTGCCGCTGTCCAAACCTCGTTTTCCCCTCAGCTCTAGGGTCTGCCAACTCGGCTGCCAACTCGAGCACGCTCGTAGCCCAAAGCACTCCCTCAACAGGCTCCCGAGGAGGGGGGTCCCAGGCAACGGAGACAACCTCTGAATGAGACAAGCCCTCAAGTGCCAAGCACCAGGCGAATAGGCGGGGCAAGCACAACAAAAACCACGCCGAACCACTGGCTTGTAACCCACGACAAGCACAGCAAGCACAAGGCACGCACGAACCCTCGAAAGGGCCATCGACCAACAAAGGCACACATGAGTAGGCCAGAACCTGGGAACCCCACTAGTCAGTACGGAAAACATCGCTATTCTAATAATCGATTGGTTGTCAGATAATCGATTATTAGACAGACGCGAGACTCCTAGCACCGCCGCTAGGACACGGCCACGAAGGTGTCACCTTCGGTCACTGAACGCAGCGAGGTAACCTGCCGCGTTCTCTACCAGAAGGTCCTAAGGGGCAAACCTACCCTAGGACAGACGCCAACACGATAATCGGGGCCACGGCAACACCTGAGGCAACACAGGTACTATCACGTCCCCCCTAGCCGTCGCGATACCATCGCGATGGGAAAGGGCACCGCGATAGCAACCCTGCCGCGACAGAAAAATGCGTCGCGACAGCGATTGTAACGTCGCGTGTTTTTCGGATCCCCGTGGATCCTTGTTTAGAGGATTTGGTGACCAATATGGGGTCATTGGGCCTTGGTTGTGGTTTCCGCGCGCTGTGTGGAGCTTAGTGGGCTGGCAGGTTAGGCCCGTGATGCCCTTTGGTTCACTGAATGTGAACGCGATGGAGGTTTAGGTCGCGTTCTGAACGCGCCGGTAGTGGGGGTCGTGTTCTGGTTGCCGCCGCTGGGGTCGACGTCTGCGTGTGTGCCGCGTGTCACGCATGGAGTGGAGTTTACTGACGTCAGGAATGGGAAGGCGACGCCTTTGTCCGTCGCGATCAGGTCGCGATGGGAAGGTACGTCGTGATCCCAACCGTTGTGCATTTTTAAAGGGGGTTTCTCCGAACAGAGCAGGGGAAGCTCTGCTCGGCCAGGGGGAGCTGCTGCGGGGTTCCTTCGAGAGGCTCGAGGTTTTGGAGATGTGTGGAGCGTGTTCTCGCCGTGAGGATGTCGCGTGGAGCGGGGGAAACGCCGAGAGATCTTCGGTTATCGCGTTCTTTGAGGAGGTAGGGAGATCCCACCTTGGTTTGATGTTTGGATCGTGCGTGGAATGTGTGTGTTGTGTTTTACGCTCTTTAAACCATAGATATCATGCTAGGACAATCATTAAAGCATGTAAAATGGGAATTAAATGTGTTTTCTAGGGTTTGTGGGGTTAATCCGGAGAAGGGTTCCCGGATTAGGATTTTCGCCTGAGAAGGCGACAGACCCGGCTGTCACGACCATGTCGCAATAGACCGACCCGTCGCAACAGTGTTTCTTATCGCGACATGTCGGGGTGACGCGATCTCATTGCGTCGTTGCACTCGGTCGCGTTAAGGCTTCTTATCGCGGTCCATCGGGGTGTCGCGACCTGATTGCGACTGAACTCTATGTCGCGACATCAGCAGTGAGGTCTTTTGATGCATGTTTTTAAAGTACGTTTATCTGATTATTTATTATGTTGTGCATGGCACCGGTTTGTGGTGCGTTGGCACATGTAGTGCTCGTAGAGCACAGTGCTCATTAGGTGAGCATGTTTTACGTGGTTGGCGTGTCGCTTGTGTCATATATGTAGAGTTTTCGTGGTTTGGATGTGTGCATGGCACATACATTATCGAGGTATAAATCCTATGATTTATTGTAGTGGTTGGGCAGTGAGGTTCCTGTGTGAGCCGAGCCGTAGCCTTGTGGTGTTTACATGATTTGTGTGTCATGCAAGTGTGCGCACGACTAGTGGTTCGACGTTATGATTATTATAATATAGTTTGTGTAGTTACCTTGAGGTGTTTGGGTAGTGAAGGTCACGAGTGGACCTAGCCCTGGTTTGTTGTTGTCCTTCGAAGAATATTACATTAATTTATGTATTAAGTGGTGTGTGTGTGTTGGTATGGAGGTCACAAGGTGACCGATGATAGGCAATATTATGTTATGTGATTGTAGTTTGTGTATGTGTTAGTGTAGGATAGCTTGAGGGTCACATGGTGACCGGTGTTAAGCTAATCCTAACACAGGTTTATCGTGGTTTATAAATAAAGATTATATATGTATATATCGAGATTTGTGCATTGCTGAGTTTGGTGGTCTGGCGCCTATTCCGGAATACCTCTCTAGTTGGGTACCCCAGGTTCTGTGTGAGCCAGGCACGTGTGTTTCTTGTGCTCGGGGTTTGTCCCGGTACTGTGTGTACTGTTGAGGTTTGTGTCGTCTGTCCTGGACACCCTCACTCCTGAGTTTGAGTTGTACGTCCGACTGAGGGAAAGACGACAGTAGGGCAGCGACTTGAGTTTCTGTTTGGTTGCTTGCAGCGCGCTCGTAGTTGGGGGTACGGACACCAGTAGTCGACACTGGTCCCCAGCTAGTCCTATTTTCTAGTGCCTCACTTTAGGGTGCTCCGACCAGAGACCCTAGAGGTGTCAGGCATGGACCTGCAGCTGTGTGTTTGCAGGTGTGGTGTTGGTTGGTCTCCACAGTTGTTTGACTTGTTCTCGTGGAGCAGCAGTTGGACCTTTCGTCCATGACTGCGAGACTGAGAGGTAGTTCTTGTGTTGTGTTGTCCGGGTTGGATACTGGCGTCATGAACCAGTAGTCCGTTCTCGTGTGGTGGCGTCGTTCTTTTTCGACTCGTGCTTTGCCAGTGGTTGTGGCTTGTGAGTGACTCTCAGGTTGTGGTTTTACCCGTTGAGGCGTGCCCTGGTGTTGGCACTGATGTAGTTGTGATTGGTGAGCGGAGACTCACTAGTTGTGGTTTGACACGTGTAGTGTGCCTTGTCGTTGGCACAGTTGTGTTATGGATTTGCCGTAACGAAGTGCCTTGTGTTGGCACTGGTTTAGTGATTGGTTTCCGTGGTGGTACCTCGTGGTGGTAGGTACCTGTACCCTTTGTGGGTACCGGTTTCTGGTAGTAGGCTGAGTACTAGCCTTTTCAGGTGGTGAAGTGGAAGTCTTACGGTGAGACCTTCCACTTATTGTGTTTTACCCTTCATGGGTAGGCTTCTGATTATGGTTTAGTATGCGATGGATTGGCACCGTGGTAGCCAGTCCTGTTACTTAGGTGTGACATTCGATACATCGTGATTTAAGGGTATAAAAGATTAGCTCTTGGTTAGCAGTCCTGTTACCCGTAGGTTAAAGGTTTGCCAATGAAGCTTGTAGCCTAGGCAGTAGTTTGCCAGTGTGGCGTATAGCTTAGGCGACCCGTTATTGTGGTGGTGTGCCTGTGAGGCCTGTGGCCTAGGCATTTCAGTTGTTTGGCAGACTAGTGGTGTTGGACTAGTTCTGATGTTTCTTTCCTGTTCTGAGATTTGCATTAATTGATGTTATTGTGTTTAGATTATGTTTTTACTGTTGTTAATTATGAATGCGGTGAGCATGATTTGGTTTGGCTTTTAGTGTTGCCAGTGAGACCCTCTGGGATTGAGGTTCTTCAGTGTTGTGGGTGGTTTTGTGGTTCCCCTACTGAGCCAGTGACTTGTTGAGGCTCACTCCCCTACAGTTCTTTTCAGGGCTTACCGTTTGTGTGACTTGTGGAGACGTTGTGGAAAACTTGTACCACCAGCAGTAGTGTTAGTAGTGTGGTGTGAGCTTGTGCTCCCTCGAGGTATGCCCCAAGTAGTTGTACTTTTTAATTAGACATGTAATAATGTAATGGGACAGTTGTAAATTTATATGCAGGTATGAGCACATGTACTTTCTTGTGTTTTATACTGTGTAGTTGTCTTTTATATTCTTACTGGATACTTGTGTGAGATATCCCTTGCGAGACTTCGGTCCGTTCGCGGGAGGCGGATTTGGATATGGAGCCTTAATGGGCATAAATATCCAGGGTCGTCACAGCGATCCTTATCGCAACGGGGCAACGCGTCGCGACAGGGTCGCGTCCGACCGGGCCGATGCCTCTTTTGGTGTTGCGATGTGCACCGCGGTCGCGACACCAGCAGAGAGGCAGACCCACAAGATGATCCATCTCGGGGCCGACCACAAGCCACAAACACATCACACGGGGGAGGGGAGCATGGAGAAGCTATCTAAACTACCTAGAAAGCACGAGGAGCTCCCAATCCACCCGGATCGAGAAGAGCACAAGCAATCCCTACCTTTCAAGAAGAAACGAACCCATTGGGGGCCCTTCCCGTCAGATTGGCCACCTCCTCCTAGCTCCATGCAAGCTCCATGATGCCGGAAACACGAGCATGGCCCTCCTCCTCGCCTGAAACACACAAAGGGGAGAGAGGGAGGCGGAGCACCGCCGGAGGGGGAGAAAAGAGGGGAAGGAGGGAGAAAGGGAGAAGGGATCACCAGCCAAGGCCTTAAGCCTTCGACACCTAAGTCACGACGGGGTGACGCATCACGTTAAAGACCTTAACGCGACGGGTCAACGCACCACGACAGGAACGCATCCCCCAGGGACGCTGCGACAACGCGACAGGTCGTACTGACACACCTGCCACCCTGACAGGCGTCAGACGACAAAAGGCACGGAACACTGTCGCAACCTGTTGACTGGGTACGACACGAAGACATGACGGGGAAGCAAGGCGCGACAAGAACGCGACACACAAGCTCGTCGTGACAAGGATGACTATCACGTCGGACACCCACGATGCGACACTAACACGTCACTTAGCCTAGACGCGTTAGTGGCTAGTCATCCAAGACACCAGATGGAAAGCTGGGAAGCCGGGTCTTACAGGAGCATTGCATTACTCTAAAAATTCTTTCCATTTCCTTTACCCAATGCTCTGCTTCATCTGGATCTGAAGATCCTACAAAATGAGAGGGATCCATACCTTTAAAATTTTGATGTAATTCTCCTGTCCCTCGATTTCCACCACCTTGGGCCAATCGTTGCAGGGCTTGAGTCAACCCTTGTATAGTCCTTTGCATTTCTGTCCATTGTGTGTTTTCAACTTCCATGATAGAAATTCTTCCCTACACAATCCAAGAATTCGATATTGATACCATAATCATTTAAATCAAAATTCCAAGTAGGCATACATGCACAATTAATAAAGTCATCCTCATCTCATTAAAACACCTTATATTGGTTCATACATTGTTACAAAATATTTCAGCACTCTACCTGTGTCAAACAAAAGTTAATAGACTACTTCCATCATTTTTTTTTTTTTTTACAACTGACACCCCTTGACTACCCTTTTATCCACCACTATACATGTGTATTTACATCTTACACACTTATTTACAATACTACTATCACTTCAGTTGTTCGGGTCTTTGGGAATCGATTCAACTTCTGTGTCTATAACTGAACCTTCTGACTCTTCACGTGGTGCATCTTCATCATGATATATTTCATGAGTGACTTCATGAATTGCATCCCATCGCTCTTCAGCTCGATTCAGTAGCAATTCCTGTGTTATTGTAAGCCAATCTAGTAATTCTTGAATTGCAGCAACACATTCAAGAACTTGAGCCACATCTTCTGCTCATCCATACCCTACTAAAGATGTAACCCAATCTTTAATCACTGAATGGAGAGCTCCCTGATCTCGGCTGTATTCTTCCCCATCCAGCCGCCATGCTTGCAGAATCTCAAGCAATCGGTCCCTAGCGTGTCCAGCCATTATGCTGAAATAAATGAACATGAGAATTTATATAAATTAGATCTATAAAATCTCCTAGTTTGTCACACAATCCCATTGGTTCTAATCCCCACAAATTATTTACAAGACCTTAGGTGATATCCTGCCCAACTGTTTCTCTGATACCACTCAATCTGTGACGCCCTGAGTGCAGCGAAAAAAAACCCCAGGTGCACATAGATGTCATTCAATCAAGTGTAACAACATGTGGGTAGAAGGAAAACATGAAATTATATTTACATATAACAGCCTCATATTACACAGTCATAGTTCTTTACTTGGCAGGTACCAAGTAACTGTACAATAAGAGACAAAAAGAAAAGTATAAAAGTGGTTCTTCATGTCTACTCCCCAGTCCCTTGCTCACCCTCTTCCTTATCAGTCTCACTAGAACCTGGAAAAAATGTTGTAATCACATTATGAGCTAATTGCCCAGTAGGTAAATTCACATTGCCCAGGGTTTAAGTGATTAAGACATTAAAGCAGTGGTACATAAACTTGATGAATAAGTATACTGAAAATTGACATGGTAATGAGAGGGTATATCAAGCTTAAGTAGAACACCTTGACCCATATGTAGCAAGAAAGTCATTATAAGGATGTTAGGCATGTACTATCAAGTAAAGGATAAAATCAGAAACAATAAGAGTCAAGTAAAACAAGTTTATAAAGGTAAGTTCTCAGGAAGTGAGAATTTTTCATGTATTGAACAACTAGATATTGAGCATCAAGTACTTACATGTACACTATCTAAAACCAGATGTCTAGTAAATTTAACATGTACTTTAGGTGCAATGCCACACCAGACCATTCACACTCTCATAGGTACAAGTACTTTTGGGTGCTCCTCCCAGGACTAGGTCAGGGTCCTTTTATTGGCTCTTTCCAGCATTGTAAATCCATGAGAGATCTAGAGATCCCAAGTTCTAGACATTGCAAGTGAATTTTCAAGAAGTATGAGACAAGCTAACAAGTAAGAGTTGATCCATGAATACTTTATAAACCACTTTTAGAAGAGTTAGTAACTTAATAATTATTTCAGGTAAATCTGAAATTTAATATACCATAATTCATGTAAAAGTTATTTCAAGAAAGAACTATGATTAACAGCGTGTGTCGACCTGAAACACTGAGTGTGTCGACCTGAGTCACTGGAAACAGGGGTTAGGTTGACCTGAAACACTGAGTGTGTCGACCTGAGTCACTAGAAATAGGGGTTAGGTTGACCTGAATACAAGGTGTGTCAACCTGAATGGAAGGGTGTGTCGACTCTCTGAAGGGTATTGTCGACTCTCTGAATGATAGAGTCGACTCTCTATAGGGTATGAGTCGACTCTCTGAAGGATAGAGTCGACTCTCTACAGGGTATGAGTCGACTCTTTGCAGGGTATGAGTCGACTCTTTGCAGGGTATGAGTCGACTCTCTGCACGGTATGAGTTGACTCTCTGAAGGATAGAGTCGACTCTTTGCAGGGTATGAGTCGACTCTCTAAAGGATAGAGGGCCTTTACTCCTTCTACGAAACTCCTTCCTTCCTGACTTTTCCTCTTCTCCCAAAGCTTCGACCGCCAGCCCCTTTATACTAATGCATATAAAGGGGCTAAACACTTCCACACTCTCACACGCTCACACGTAGATTTCTCATCATTGCACCCACTTTCTCTTAACACCACACACGCACTCATGCATGTTACACTAACAAGACTAACAAGCACATACTTACACGTATGTAGGTACATGCAGAAATGTTTATCTCTTTTGTTGGTATTATTTTATCATTCTTTTTTATACACACACACATATATTTATACTAATGCATATATACACTTTTACACATACCTACCACTACCTACACATGTTTACACTTGGATGGAAGTTACTGCTAGGTGAAGAAATAATTAACTTACGTAAATAGATTACTATTCATTTAGGTCTCTTTGGAACCTTAATTTAATATTTAAATGACATCCGAGTAAAATAAAATTTCAACCACAGTCTAATTACAAAGTGGTAAGTTTTATAGTAATTTTATTTAATTTTCTGAAATAAATACTTATCAGGTACAAATTGTCCTAAAAATAGATAAATCAGATTTACCTCGTTAACTGTGCATAAAAATTCTCAATATTTATATTTTTGGAATCAACATATTTTTTTTTGATAATTATGATAATTTCAAACTTAAATTTCGTTACCAAAATCCAGTGACACCCTGTCGGTGTACATATGTCCGGAAATGGTACCGACGTGAAACAATGTAAATCTTTGAGTGATTTTCTGGTGCAAGTATGCTAGGCTTATAGCTTCATACTTGGTATTAATTTGAGGCATCACAAAATCACCTTCATTTAATCGAAGTTTCCTTCATTGAATCTAAGTTCCTTTTGTTCAATAGAAGTTTCCTTCGTTGAATCGAAGTTGTCTTGGAGCTCAGACCAATAATTAAAGTGATACTTCTTCCAATCGAAGTTATACTTCTTCTTATAATCAAAGTGCTTTCATCGTGTAATCGAAGTATATTTCTTCATATAATCAAAGTAACACTTAATGAATTTAGCATACCTAGACTTAGTCTAGTTATATGCGTTCTTTAAGTTACGAAATTAGTTTAAGCCTAAGATATAATATGTTTTAAAAATGAATTTTAGTCCTTAATTAAATTTCTTTATTAAAAGCTAATATACTTTTGTCATCATCAAAATCTGAGGATTAACATGTAATAATATATTCTTATGCATACATGTTCCAACAATCTCCTATTTTTTAGTGATGACAAAATTCTAACAAAACATGAAAGGAAAATTTCATAAACAAGTGAAATGATGCATTTAGGCAATATAAACATTCATAGAACAAAATATACTGAGTGAAAAAAGAATTCTATGCATATATTTGCAACATAACTCTCCCTCTTACAAAATTCTCTCCCTTTTTGTCAATCAACGAAAAGGGTACTGAAGTTCTTCTTCTGAGAAATATAAAGTAGAGGGAAAAGAAGAATAGTAAGGAAGAAGGAACTCATGGAGTGACTTTTCAACAGAAGGAAGACACCTCTCATAAACATCGAAAGGCATGCTATAATATGGATGAGAGGTCTATTGAAAGTATGTATATAAAGTAGAGAGAAAAAAAGAATAGTAAGGAAGAAGTAACTCATGGAGGGACTTTTCAGCAAAGGAAAGACATCTCTCATAAACATCGAAAGACATGTTATAACATAGATCACTACAAGGAAAAGCGTCGATAGTGACCAACAAAATCGGTCACTGATCAATCACAATTTGGTCGCTAAGGCACTTAGCGACTGATTGCAACCGATCAATGATTGATTTTGTCGGTCGCTATATTCTGGTCACTATATTGTGACCGATATTTATTGGTCATAGAATTGGTCGCTAATAGCGACCGATCATAATGGTCGCCAACCGGTTTCAAAGGTTGCGACCGATTTTCTATCGGTTGCTACTATCTGCGACTGATTAGCGACCCATATAAGTGAGGTCGCTAAGTTTTAGCGACTGAATTGCGACCGATTTAATCGATCGCAATTTGGTCACTAATATCAAAATATTATTTTTTTAATATTGAACCATAAATGACAATAAATCACCTGATAAATGAAAATAAAAGAAAACCACAATACATCCACGACACAAATTACAATATCCCATCACACAAACCACAAGAAACATCTACAGAAACCCATCACACATCCATCATAAAAAAAAATCACAACATCCACACAACGGAGAAGAAATCACAAACCACAATATACACCCATCACAAATCCCTTACATATGTGTCATCCTGGTCCTCGTCTCCCCCACAACCTTACGATGGATGATCTTGTATATCATTTATAAAAAATTAAAATCAAATACTTAATAAATAAACTATTTTTTTCTTTAAAATTGAAAGCAAGATGTTTTTCACTTAACTTAATTTGACAAATGACAATTTGAGCGTTTTGCTTAAATCGAGAGTCCAATTTGGACTCCATCAGTTTCTATAAGTCTCTCTCACCTTTCCGGTTGTGTTGGAATCATTGACAAATTAATCGGAGCTATATTTTTAATTTTGACCCTCCTAAACCCATGTTTATTGACTTTAAACTAAGTTCTTTTAGAAAATGTAAATTTGAGCATCGAGCTCAAACCTGGAGTCCAATTTGGACTCCATCAATTTTTACGAGTTACTTTCACCCCACAAGTCATGTTGGAACAATCAATAGACTGATTGGATCTGTATTTTAAATTTTAGACCCTCAAACCCAAGTTCACAGATTTTAAATAAAACTAGTTAAGAAAATGAGAAATTGATTGCCCAGTTCAAACCAGGAGTCCAATTTGATCTCCAACAATTTTTGCAAGTCACTCTCAACTTTTTGATCGTGTTGGAATCATTGACAAGTTAATCAGACCTATATTTTTAATTTTGACCTTCCTAAACCCGTGTTTATTGACTTTAAATTAAGTTCTTTTAGAAAATGTAAATTTGAGCAACGAGCTCAAACTTGGAGTCCAATTTGGACTCCATTAGTGTTTACGGGTTACTTTCACCCCCCAAGTCGTGTTGGAACAATCGATAGACTAATTGGACCTGTATTTTAAATTTTGGATCCTCAAACCTAAGTTCACATATTTTAAACAAAACTAGTTTAAAAAATGAGAAATTGATTGCCCAGTTCAAACCGGGAGTCCAATTTGGACTCCGCCAGTTTCTACAAGTCACTCTCACCTTCCCGGTCGTGTTGGAATTATTGAAAAATTAATCGGACCTATATTTTTAATTTTGACCTTCCTAAACCCGTGTTTATTGACCCTCCTCAACCCAAGTTCTTGTATTTTATAAGATGATATTTAGAGTTGAGAAATAAAAAATCAATCAAACACTCACCTGAAACCTCAGCTTTGCGAGAATCTGGGAGACGGTCTGAGAGATGATATGTGAGATACTTTGAGAGACGGTCTCGTTGACAATCTCCCTCAACTGAGCCAGAGTCATGGTCGGGGCGGCACTAGAATACCACCTGGGGCTACAGGTGTGGTAAATAGAGAGGTCGTATGTGAGATAGAGCTCGAGCATGATGATATCACCCTGGCCGTGCCCAAGCTATGTCCAAAATCATATACGTGGCCTTTCTTGGGTGCCCCAGATGCTGCAACCCAAATGTCAGGATCCAACTCTGGACGTTGACTGTTGTCCCCGTACCTTTCATCCATTCCTCTACTATATGACTCCTGCAAAAAAAAAAAAATCAAAATTATTCTTAATTCTACATTTTACTTTTAAATAAAACTATTAGTGTATACACTTACCTCTACCTCCCGAGCTTTCTCACTAATGTAATCATCTGTCCCTTTCTTCTTATGAGTTTGATAAAAAAGTTCTTGAAATTACGGTGGCCAATTGAGCTGGGCTTCCTTTTTTTCAAATAAATCACAGTTTATTATTAGATTTACAAAATTTAAAGAATCTAGAAGTGTACTTACCAATCATGCTTTATGTGTTGCAAAAGAGACAGAGCCATTCATGTGTACATTTTTCTAGGGATGTGTAGCTCTGTTTAGCTTTGCTTTGGCAGAATTTTCATTTCATTTCTCCCCTCCCCATATCTTGCACATCTCCATCTGATACTCCTTTCTCATCCAAATAGGCACGTGCTCCTTCCACTGGGTCTTATATGTGCTTACACAAACTCTTTCTGCATTTCTTATAACATTAGACAAAAGATGTTTGAAATTTGCTCTTGTAGTGGTTGTCCATGTAGATCTAGCACGTAACTTATCTGAAGGCTCTGTAAATCGATGATTCCTCTGCATATTAAAAAAAAAAAATTATGTACACCATAAGAATTAGTATATTAAACTAAGAATTGAAAAATACTTAGTTTAAAAGAATAGTTCACATACCATGAACATATCATACAATAAATCATGAACATCCATAAAAAAATCAGAAAATCGATGGATGGGACCAAGAAAGTGTGCTTGAATTGACTTTGTAATAAATTGTGATGCTTGGGTAGTGTGGCGACCCTGGATATTTATACCCAATAAGGCTCCATATCTAAGTCCGCCTCCCGCGATCTGGCCGAAGTCTCGTAAGAGATATCTCACACAGGTGTTCAGTAGGAATATAAAAGACAATCATACGAATATAAGATATAAGAAAGTACATGTTCTCATATTCATTTACCACAAATTACACTGTCCCAATACAATATTACATATCCAAGAGAAAAATACAACTACCTGGGGCATACCATGAGGGAGTAGAGCTCACACAACTACAACTACGACTTAACTGCTGGTGGTACAAGTCTACCACAACGCTATCGCACACCAAACCCTGAAAAGAACTATAAGGGAGTGAGCCTCAACAAGTCACAGGATTAGCAGGGAACTCCCAAAACCACAACAAACTAGCAATTGAAAGAAGGAACCAAGTCCTTAACCCCCAAGGTCTCACTGGCAGCACTAATTGAAACACTACTGATGTAAAATGTGCTAACCATAAACATAACTGAACTGCATTAAACATAAACACATTAACTACCACGACTTACAGGAAATAAGGGAAGCAATGGGACTAGTGTAGACACACCAGTCCATCACGGTAGCTGAAAGAACCACACCACAAGCCACATAGACCAACCATTGTCCGACTGTAACGAGACTGACAACAAGGAGTTAGTCTCCCACAGAACGAACGAGTGAAGCAAGGCCACATATATAGGCCAACAACCAACGAAGGGTAACCGGACTAACAACAAGGGTTAGTCCCCACCACAATACCCATGGTAACAAACACATTGGAGAACTACCCACACAAGGGTACAACTCCATAAATGGAAGGTCACATAATGCGACCCCCACAGAAATCGGTCCACCTCAACACCTGAAAAGGCTAGCACACTGTGTGTTACAATAGCCAACAACCCACACAGGGTACAAGTATCTGAAGCCATGAGGTACCATAACTGAACCACAAGTGCCACTATGCCACCAGCACGGCACACAACAAATGGTCACAAACCACAACCGTCAGTCACCACTCACAAGCCACAACCACTCATACAACACGAGTCGGAAGGAACGACGCCACCATACGGGAGCGGACTACTAGTTCATGACGTCAATATCTAACCCGGATAACACAGCACAAGAACCACCTCTCAGTCTCGCAGTCAAGGATGAAAGATCCAACTGCCACTCTACAACCACACAGTAAAGCCAAAGAATAGTGGAGGCCAACCAACACCACACCTGTAACGACTCTGGATATTTATGCCCAATAAGGCTCCATATCCAGATCCGCCTCCCGCGAACAGACCGGAGTTTCGCAAGGGATAGCTCGCACAAGTGTCCAGTAAGAATATAAAAGACAACAACCACAGTATAAGACACAAGAAAGTACATGTGCTCATATCTGCATATAACAATTTACAACTGTCCCGATACATTATTGCATGTCCAATTTAAAAGTACAAGTACCTAGGGCATACCCCGAGGGAGCACAATTTCACACAACACTAACTACTACACTACTGTTGGTGGTACAAGTCCGCCACAACGCCACGGCAAGTCAAACACACGGCAAGCCCTGAAATGAACTGTAGGTTAGTGAGCCTCAACAAGTCACAGGCTCAGTAGGGACCACCCAAAACCACAATAACTAAACAAAAAAGACCTCAACCTCAAAGGGTTTCACTGGCCACACAAATAGCCAAACCACATCCTACTTACTTAAACCATGGTTAATCAACAATTAACATAAACATATCAATTAACGTAAACTTTGGAAGGTAAAAGGGAACAGCAGGACAAGCACAACATTTCTAGTCCGCCCAACCACTGGGAATACCTCAACCTCAAGCTTCACTGGCAGACCACTGCCCAGGCTTCAAGTCTCACAAGTAAACCACTGCCTCAGCTACAACCCTCACAGGCAAACTACTTACGCAGGGTAACCGAACTGGCATCAACATGCCAGATCCAGCACACTATGGAACCGTAATCGGTAACTTACCCTAAATAGGGTATACAACATGTGTGGAAGGTCACACCTCACGACCTCCACAAAAACACCAGTTCATCACAACACTTGAAAGGTTGGTACACAATGTACCACAATACAAAGTCAACCCCCAAGGGATACAGGTACCTACTCTTACTAGGTACCAACGCTGAAACCTCAAACGCAAAGGGTAACAGAACTGCTAACCAAAAGCTAGTCTGCCATACCCCAAAATCACAACACAACGGAAAGCTACCCTTACAAGGGTACATTACAGCAGGTGGAAGGTCCTACAACATGACCTCCACAAAGCATAGCTCCACCTCAACATCTGAAAAGGCTAGTACTCAGCATACCACGAGAAACGGATACCCACAAAGGGTACAAGTACCTACCTCCACGAGGTACCACCACAGAACCACAAACACAACTGTGCCATCACCAGGGCACACCACAACCAGTCAAACCACAACGGTGAGTCAACACCCACAAGCCTACACCACAGGCAAAGCACGAGTCGGAAGAAACGACGCCACCACACGGGAACAAACTACTGGTTCATGACGCCAGTATCCAACCCGGACAACACAACACAAGAACTACCTCCCAGTCTCGCAGTCAAGGACGAAAGGTCCAACTGTCGATCCACAAGCACAAGCCAAAGAACAGTGGAGACCAACCAACACCACAACCTGTAGGTCACACACGCCGCAGGCCCATGCTTGGCACCTTTAGGGACTCTGTCCCAAGCTCCCTAAAGTGAGGCACTGGAAAACAGGACTAGCTGGAGACCAGTACGTCTACTGGTGTCCGTACCCCCAACCACGAGCGCGCTACAAGCGACCAAACACAAACTCTCTCAAGTCGTTGCCCTCTGTCGTCTTTCCCTCAGCTGGACGTACAACTCAAACACAGTAGTGAGGGTGTCCAGACAGATGACACAGACCTCGATGGTACACACACAGTACCGGGACAAGCCCCGAGCACTCACGTGCCTGGCTCACACAAAACCTGGGGCTCCCAACTGAAGAGGCATTCCGGAATAGGCGCCGACCACCAAACTCGGAAACACACAAACCACGATGTATAAAAATATAACCTGTATTACAAACCACGGTATAAATGTGAGGAATAGCTTGTCCTGGTCACCCTGTGACCCAAAAGCTAACCTACACAGACACGTTCACGAACCACGATAGACTATTGTAACATGGCTTGTCATTGGTCATATCATGACCTCCATTGCCACCTTAAACCCAATACACAGCAACCAATAACCGCACACACCTTATACTAATTAAACCACCGTAAATAACTTATAAAAGACATTAAGGAACAGCGGCTAGGTTCACACCGGAACCTCACTGCCAAACCATCACAAACTAATTATTAAAGTTATACCACGATAGAGTCTAAGCCCTGCTCACACTACAAACTACATAAACATCATGTTCACTACGTAAACAACACGCCCCTTAAACGCTACATGTGCCCATACACCGCCCATGCACAACAAACCACGATAATCAGATAATTATGTCAACATGCATAACATAAAGCCTCTCAGACCTGTTAACGCAACAGGGTCCTTGGTCGCCATCAGAACGCGGCCCCTCGACATGTCGCGTTAAAAAGGAGAACGCGACGGGTTGGGCTGTCGCGTTCAGAACGCAATACCCTGGGCCGTCGCCTTCACAGGAGAGAACCCTAATCCGGAAACCCTTCTCTAGAACTTCCATGCAAACCACCCTAAATGATAATCTAACCCAGCTTTCATGCTCATTTCATTGCTTAAACATGGTATCTACTGTTTATAAAGCATTAAACCAACTAAACATGCACCACATGCGATCCACACAACAAAACATGGTGGAATCTCCCTACCTCCGTGAAGAACACGAACTCCCAGCGTTTCCCCCCGCTCCGCACGACGTCCTCGCGGCGAGACCACGCCAAAAGCACCGTCAAGCCGTCCAATCGCCCAGCAAAACCCTACAGCAAGCTCCCCTGGCTGAGCAGAGCACACTGCAGCTCTATTTGGCCAAACTTGCTTAAAAACGCACAGCGGTTAAGAATGCGACGTACTCCTGCGTCGCGACCTGAACGCGATGTAGGTGGCCGTTGCCTTCCTAAGGTCGACGTCAGCATGCCGCCCCCAACGTGCGACACGCGGCACGCATGCAAACGACAACCCAAAACAGCGGAAACAGGAACGCGACCGCCAGGGCCGTCGCGACGTGAACGCGACGCACACTCCCGTCGCGATCACAACCAGTGAACCAACGAGTGCTATGGGCCCAAACTGTCGGCCCACTAAGCCCCGAAAACCTGCGTAAACATCTGAAACACACACTAATGGGCCACACACTAGCCACCAAACTCGCTAAGCAAGGATCCACAAAGATCCGAAAAATGCGTGACGTTACATTATTATCACATAAAAGGAATGTCGTCCTCGACATTCAATACGAATCACGGTAATTCGGATTATCACCTAAAAAGAAATAAAGCCATAAAAAGGACAAGTAGGATACTCTTCCTCTGCATATGCCTTTCAAACCATCTGTGTTGACTGAAAAACTGATTCAATCTATTCATTTCTATACTTGCTCTGCTTTCCCTTTTCTTTAATCCATTTCATAGCTGCACTGCCCGATTATTACATTCTGCTCTTTCTTTACTTTTCAGCTATAAGCAATTCTACCTTATTGTTGGCGCTTTATCTCTTTGGACTCAACCTACTTCCACAATTTTCCGGCTGTGTTTGCAACATTTCTTTCGGGACTGCTTCACCTTTCTCGAATATCTTACACTGTAGTACTTTACCATGCCATAATCTTTCTAAATTCTTGGATTTTTTTTTCGGTGCCATTTTCTTTTTCTATTTATCACTGCTTGCTGTTATCATGCCTCATCTGCATTTACATTCACAACTGCCAACTTTTCAAAGAAAACCAATCACCATCTTTAAATTTTCTGCTTTTTCATATTATTCTGCTCATACCGCTTTAAATCATCTCTGATTAAAAACCACAATAACCTCTGTTCCTTTATTCCACTGCATAAAACTTTACACTTTTCCTTATCCAAGCAAACCTTGAACAATCTGTCAATATTAAATCTTCCTTACTTCCGCTGTGCTACTCTGATCACACTGGACACTTTGCAAAATATTTCACAATTTCTGTTCGCATTATTGCTTTCAATTACTTACTTCTGACTTCAACTGAATTCATTTCTAACTTTAACTGCTTCTCAAATCATCTTATTCAATTAATTTGTGCTGAAGAAATTACTGTAATTTCTGATCTGCTAAACCGCTATTAACATGTTATGCTCTTTATATACCTTTCTTGCTTTACTAACATTCTCTGGCTAATCTCATAATTTTGTTGCATACCCTTTCCATTCTTTAATTGATCTGCTCCTGCTCCTGCACCGAACTCCAGAATATCTTAATAACAATCTATTTCTGCTTAATTGAATCATTTTTTTTGGCACCGATATACAAACTCTGGCTGAACATTTCCTGACTCATCTGATCTTATTCACTTCATCATTTGCTAAATTCTTCCTTTCTCTGATCCATTTCTCTTCTTTATCTAAACTGCCAATCATTTTAATCATAACATCTTTTTGCAAAATATTTCTCTTATTTATTCTACTGTCTGACTAATCTTATTGTACCACCATACTATAAATTTTCCTAATATTTAATCATCTTTCATTAGAATACTACAAAAACTCAAATCTGAATACCAATCTCTTTAAATATAGTAACTTGCTCTAACTGCTTCCCTTGTTCCACTAACTGCTCTTTTCTCAAATATCATAAATATCACAATCTGTCTTACTGTTTCTCTCAACTCAATATTTCTTAACTGCTTCTCCATTAATACACCTCTTTCCATTCTATTTCACTTGGCTTAAACTCATTTCAACATACTTAACTTTAACTTTGATTTTTCTCAAACTGCTCAAAATTACTAACTTTTACTGATCTTATCTTTAGTACTACCACTTTTAATAACTTATTCTAAAAAATCTTCATAATCTACTACTCATCAACTGAATATCTTCCTTGTGCAATTCTCAGAAAATCCAACTACACACTGATTCTTCTTTTCTCTTTCTCTATTCAACTAAACTTTTTTGTACTTATTTATACGAATCCTCATATCAAACTTCCTATTACCCTCATTATTCATAACAACACCTTTCTCAAATTTCAAATCTCAGGCACACTTGCCATAAATCACTGCTCTTCTATGTACCAGTACCTCTACTGAGGTTCTCAACTATAATCTGCACATTTAATCATTTCTGACACACACTGATCTGTTCCTCATTACCTCATTACCATATACATGTCTCTGCTAACTCTGTACCTCACTAAAACTCACTTACTGAATTCCATATATGAACTTATTAATCTCCTCAATTTCTTTAACTATGAATTTTTAACAACTATACCTTTCTATTACAAACTAGCACACTGGTATAATCACACAGATTATACCACCTCTAATCACATCAACTTTTAACAACTGCTAACGGCTACCAAATTCTCAACACATAAACACGTTTCACAGAATAAAAACTCAGATAAATACCACTTTAACCAACATAAAACCGAAGACTTACTACCAGCAGTGGACATTAATCCATATATTGGGACGTTGTAACCTCAATGTCTTTTCATATTCTAACTGGACCATTGCTCTGATACCAACTGTAATGGCCCTGGATATTTATGCCCAATAAGGCTCCATATCTAGATCTGCCTCCCGTGAACGGACCGGAGTCTCGCAAGGGATAGCTCGCACAAGTGTCCAGTAGGAATATAAAAGACAACAACCACAGTATAAGACACAAGAAAGTACATGTGCTCATATCTGCATATAATAATTTATAATTGTCCCGATACATTATTACATGTCCAATTTAAAAGTACAACTACCTGGGGCATATCCCGAGAGAGCACAAGCTCACACAACACTAACTACTACAATACTACTGGTGGTACAAGTCCGCCACAACACCGCTGCAAGCCAAACACATGGCAAGCCCTGAAAAGAACTATAGGGGAGTGAGCCTCAACAAGTCACGGGCTCAGTAGGGACCACCAAAAAATCACAACAACTAAACAGAAGAGACCTCAACCTCAAAGGGTCACATTAGCCACACAAATAGCCAAACCACATCCTACTTACTTAAACCATGGTTAATCAACAATTAACATAAACATATCAATTAACGTAAACTTCGGAAGGTAAAAGGGAACAGTAGGACTAGCACAACATTACTAGTCCGCCCAACCACTGGGAATACCTCAACCTCAAGCCTCACTGGCAGACTTCTACCTAGGCTTCAAGTCTCACAAGTAATCCACTGCCTCAGCTACAAGCCTCACAGGCAAACTACTTACGCAGGGTAACCGAACTGGCATCAACATGCCAGATCCAGCACACTACGGAACCGTAATCGGCAACTTACCCTAAACAGGGTATACAACATGTGTGGAAGGTCACACCTCACGACCTCCACAAAAACACCGGTTCATCACAACACTTGAAATGTTGGTACACAACGTACCAAAACACAAAGCCACCCCCCAAGGGGTACAGGTACCTACTCTCACTAGGTACCAACGCTGAAACCTCAAACGCAAAGGGTAACAGGACTGCTAACTAGAAGCTAGTCCGCCATACCCCAAAATTACAACACAACAGAAAGCTACCCTTACAAGGGTACATTACAGCAGGTGGAAGGTCCTACAACACGACCTCCACAAAGCACAGTTCCACCTCAACACCTGAAAAGGCTAGTACTCAGCGTACCACGAGAAATGGATACCCACAAAGGGTACAAGTACCTACCTCCACGATGTACCACCACAGAACCACAAACACAACTGTGCCACCACCAGGGCACACCACAACCAGTCAAACCACAATGGTGAGTCAACACCCACAAGCCTACACCACAGGCAAAGCACGAGTCGGAAGAAATGATGCCACCACACGGGAATGGACTACTAGTTCATGACGCCAGTATCCAACCCGGACAACACAACACAAGAACTACCTCTCAGTCTCGCAGTCAAGGCCGAAAGGTCCAACTGCCGGTCCACAAGCACAAGCCAAAGAACAGTGGAGACCAACCAACACCACAACCTGCACGTCACACACCCCACAGGCCCATGCCTGGCACCTTTAGGGACTCTGGCCCAAGCTCCCTAAAGTGAGGCACTGGAAAACAGGACTAGCTGGGGACCAGTACGTCTACTGGTGTTCGTACCCCCAACCATGAGCGCGCTACAAGCAACCAAACACAAACTCTCTCAAGTCGCTGCCCTCTGCTATCTTTCCCTCAGCCGGACGTACAACTCAAACACAGGAGTGAGGGTGTCCACGACAGACGACACAGACCTCGACGGTACACACAGTACCGGGACAAGCCCCGAGCACTCACGTGCCTGGCTCACACAAAACCTGGGGCTCCCAACTGAAGAGGCATTTCGAATAGGTGTCGGACCACCAAACTTGGAAACACACAAACCACGATGTATAAATATATAACTTGTATTACAAACCACGGTATAAATGTGAGGAATAGCTTGTCTTGGTCACCCTGTGACCCACAAGCTAACCTACACAGACACGTTCACGAACCACGATAGACTATTGTAATCAGGCCTGTCATTGGTCATATCATGACCTCCATTGCCACCTTAAAGCCAATCCACAGCAACCAATAACCGCACACACCTTATACTAATTAAACCACCCTAAATAACTTATAAAAGACATTAAGGAACCGCGGCTAGGTTCACACCGGAACCTCACTGCCAAACCATCTCAAACTAATTATAAAAGTTATACCACGATAGAGTCTGATCCCTGCTCACACTCCAAACTATGAAAACACCATGTTCTCTACGTAAACAACACGCCCCTCAAGCGCTACATGTGCCCATACACCGCCCATGCACAACAAACCACGATAATCAGATAATTATGTCAACATGCATAACATAAAGCCTCTCGGACCTGTTAATGTGGCAGGGTCCTTGGTCGCCATCAGAACACGGCCCCTCGACATGTTGCGTTAAAAAGGAGAACACGACGGGTCGGGCTGTCGCGTTCAGAACACGACACCCTGGGCCGTCGCCTTCACAGGAGAAAACCCTAATCTAGAAACCCTTCTCCGGAACTTCCATGCAAACCACCCTAAATGATAATCTAACCTAGTTTTCATGCTCATTTCATTGCCTAAACATGGTATCTACTGTTTATAAAGCATTAAACAAACTAAACATACGCCATACGCGATCCACACAACAAAACATGGTGGAATCTCCCTACCTCCGTGAAGAACACGAACTCCCGACATTTCCCCCCACTCCGCACGACGTCCTCACGGCGAGACCATGCCAAAATCACCGTCAAGCCGTCGAATCGCCCAGCAAAACCCTGCAGCAAGCTCCCCTGGTCGAGAAGAGCGCATTGCAGCTCTGTTTGGCCAAACTTGCTTAAAAATGAACAGCGGTTAAGAACACGATGTACTCCTGCGTCGCGAACTGAACGTGACATAGGTGGCCGTCACCTTCCTAAGGTCGACGTCAGCATGCCGCCCCCAACGTGCGACACGCGGCACGCATGCAAATGACAACCCAAAACAGCGGCAACAAGAACACGACCGCCAGGGCCGTCGCAACCTGAACGCGACGCACACTCCCGTCGCGTTCACAACCAGTGAACCAACAGGTGCTATGGGCCCAAACTGCCGGCCCACTAAGCCTCGAAAACCTGCGTAAACATCTGAAACACACACTAATGGGCCACACACTGGCCACCAAACTCACTAAGCAAGGATCCACGAAGATCCAAAAAAATGCGCGACGTTACAACACCTGCAGGTCACACCACTGCAGGCCCATGCCTGGCACCTTTAGAGACTCTGGCTGAGCTCTCTAAAGTGAGGCACTGGAAAATAGGACTAGCTAGGGCTCAGTATGTCTACTGGTGTTTATACCCCCAACCACGAGCACGCTACAAGCGACTGAGTACACCCACAACACCCAAGTCGTTGCCCCACTGCCATCTTTCCCTTAACCAGATGTACAACTCAAACATAGGAGTGAGGGTGTCCAGGAAGATGACACAGACCTCGACGGTACACACAGTACTGGGACAAACCCTGAGCACAACAAACCACAACGTGCCTGGCTCACACAGAACCTAGGGTACCCGACTGAAGAGGCATACCAGAATAGGTGCCAGACCACCACACTCGGCAAACACACAAGCCACGTCAATCATTTACCACATGCATAAAACTTATACCACGGTACACATATCATAACTAGCTCGTCACTGGTCACCACGTGACCTCCAAGCAACTACACACTATTATGCACATGAACCACATGACCATATTATAGCCTTGCCTGTCATTGGTCATCTCATGACCACCATAGCAACACACCACCATGCACATAAACCACACATATGCATCACATAACCTTTATAATATAATTAGCATGATTAACATAATCATCATAACTAACACAACTCGTTACTAATAATAAACCAATCCATTAACCTAAACATACTTTACTAACATGGAAACAACTTAAACACCTTAATAGCATTATGGAAAACCAGGGCTAGGTTAACACAAGACTCACTGCCCAACCACCACAACACAACGCAAACCTCTGAAGCTAAAATTGTCGGACACAGTCGTCACCTTCAAAATCGCGATGACCCCACTGGTCGTGTTCACAAGGAGAACGAGATAGGGCCCAAGGTCGCGACATAATCGCGACGGCCCGATACGTCACCTTCAAGACATACATTGTAATACTTAACAGTCGAAGCGTAAATCGCGACGGACCACATTGTCGCATTTACACCAATTGGAACAACCAAAGAGAAACGCGATGGACTACCCCGTCGTGTTCTCACTAAAACGCGACGGTTCAAACCGTCACCTTCTCAGACGAACGATTGAACCCCCATCTCCTCACAAAAAACCATTCCACAGACTGATTAAACTACCATTTTATTCATTAGAATATAAGAGACACCACCATACATTGCCATAGCATGGTTTGCAAAGCTCTAAACCATTTAAACAATTAAAAGCAAAGAGGGTAGTCTCCCTACCAACTCGAAGAACTCGCAGAACGCAAGAAATGCTGCACCGCCGGCAAGTCCACACTCCACGGTCAACGGGGACTTACGGGCGTCCTCCTCACGTGGAACCCGCGCCAAGCCAGCCACCTGGAAGCCAAAAACACCAAAAGAGCCGCAAAACCTCCTCCCCTCCGTCGGACAGAGCCACCTCTACTCTGTCTGGCCCGAAATAGAGCAATAAGTGCCACAGTCAAAATCGTGATGTAGGCAGACGTCGCGTTTAACATGCATTAAACGTGACAGACCAAACCGTCTCCAAACGCGACGCGCACCGGAAAGGCGGTTTTGTGAATTGCAACGTAGGAAGCCATTGAATTCAAAACGCGACGACATACCCCGTCGCCTTCTTCACCAGAAAACCTACAAGCTATATGGGCTAAAACTTAAGACCCACAACACCCACACAAGACCCGGAAGCCACAACCAAGGCTCATTGACCCCACATTGGCCATGAGCACCATGCCAGAACCATTAAACACAGATATGAACAGCCGCGGCATTGCAGGTAGGCTCTATTTTATTCTTGAAATTGAAAATATTAAAACCACAATGACAAATAGATAACAAAAACAATGCATTACATACCCTTCATTTATCCACACCCCGCATCGTCTCATCATAACTGCCCTCCCCCTCGTGATGGCTTGCCTCGTCATCAGCATGTACTATACAAATTAAATAGCATAAACAAATATGACCTATACAATCTAACATAAAGAATTATATTAAATAAATACCGCAATGCATACAAATCAAAGTATACATACCTGCTGCCGGTGGTGGAGGTGGAGAGGGCGTCAATCCTAGTAGTGAGTGGAGGCAACCCGACCTATAAAATCTGACATAAAGAATTATATTAAATAAGTACCACAATGCATACAAATCAAAGTATACATACCTGCTGCGGTGGTGGAGGTGGAGAGGGCGTTAGTCCTGTAGGGATAGAAATGAGATAAGTAGTGTATATAAAGAATACATATCTTATTATAAATAATGTTTATACCTGGTAGTACAGACGTGGAAGTAGCTCGACTTATAACGAATGGTGGAGCTGCAGAAAAGAGAGTAGATCTCCTCCCACTATCCTCTCCCCTCCCACTTGAAGAAGTCGCACGTCGTCCTCGAACCATATCTTCAAGGAGTAAATCAACACTTGCATATTAATCAATAACAATAGAAAGATGTAAAATATTAGAATTGTTAATAAAATTGTCTACCATTAATCAAACATTCTCCATTTCATCTTCAGATGTTAGGAGTATATTAAATTGGAATTAGCATCTTCATTATCATTATCAGTCGAGAGTGATTTTAACATTCATTCCACAACGGCTCATCTGCATCTTTAAGTAGCTGATAAAATCTTTCAGCTGTCTTGTTTGGCAGTTCTTCACTATGTACATGCTTCTCATGAACATTGAATCATGGACCAATAGTATCTATGACCATATCAATGTATGAACTTCTACTTTCAATATTGGCAGGCTCGTAGGACCACAATATTTCACCATGACATGTCAAGTTTATATAATCTTTAACAAATTCCTTTCTGTATAAATGACGTTGTACATCCCATGTTGTAAGCCACTTCAAGTTCTTACAGACTACACAAGGACATCGGATACGACCCTCACAATCTACAACTTCAATAGGATTTCTCAATGCAAACTAGATGAATCTCTCAATTCTATTTTTAAATTTCACAGACACCACTTGATCAACTACTCTACAGTACATCCATGAACGATCTTCAGTCATTTTCTCTATGCGAATTAAATGTTAACACACAAAAACTTTAACATGTTTAACAAAAAAAAAGATCCAACATTTTTCTCACATCATCCATCTCTACTATTTTTAATAGGAAGAAAATATTATTTAGATTTTCACTTTTTAACCCATCTATGAAGGTTTGATCGTATGATTAATTATTATATGTGTCATATCATTTGCTAAAAAATCTAGCAGCATCTCCTCACACCTCTCCGATATATCACAAAATATTAATTGATTATGAAATTTTCTTAAACACTTACTAGTAAGTGGTTAAGAAAATAATCAAAATCAATAAAGATATATCAGAGAGGAGTGAGAGAATGCAACCGAAATTTTTAACAAGCAACACAAATACATATAGTAATTAATCACCTAAGTACGATTAAACATTCACTGACTATCCAAACGGAACAATTCAAGATTTTGAATTAGATATACATGTTCTCATCTTGAATGAGTAGGTTGATTGACACGGCTTAACACGCTCTCCTGAGACGTGTGCAATGTTAGGTTGCATTCACTTATCTCAGCTCACATACAACATCCAATTAATTAAATATTAATAAGATAATAACACATTCTAAAAAAAAAAAATTAGAATTCTAAAAATATGACAAGATAATTAATCATTTGTGTATATATAAATATGCAGTAAATTACTCATGCAAATATGCAGCAAAGATTAAACTATGATAATGACCCTCCATAATTAACTCTAAACAAATGTTGGTCCCGATAGAAGCCTCCATAACTCTACATACAACAGTCCTCTCACTACCTACTACCCTTCTTGCATTCCCTCCCTGGATTTGTATATTCTTCCCTCGCACATATCATGTCATCCTCTACTCGCCCAACTATCAAGCCAAAAGAATCATCAATGGATGGAATCAAGTTCCCAAAAAGAGGTCTATTGCTTGTTATATTAAAAAAAAACCAGAACAGAAAAAATTGCATACTCCAATCATGGCATAGAAACACATTGTACTTACCTATAGGCATGAATAAATAATTTCATACAAGTACTATAGCTAAATAGGAAGCAGTCGGATTAGATTGGATATAATCTGATGTGAAGATCTCCTCAAAATCTGAACATGTACCATATTCCGACAAAAAACTCCAGAGGTGAACAACCCAATCACTATAAAAGAAGAAGTGATCCATAGACTCCTGGCTGCTATTGCGGCAGCACACACATTTGGCGCACATTCTATCGTCTGTTGGAATGCAATTGTGTAAATTTTCCAGAGATGCACTGCGAGCTTTATGAGTAACTTTTGAGACCATAGCTTCTCCCAGAAAAGGTCAGATTGGTTCCCAAGGGTTCCTGCTCTGAGTCCTATATATATTGAGGATGTTGAACATTTCCCAGAGGGGTTTGGGCACCACACCAGCATGTCAGGATGATCCGGTAATGAAATGTGACCAATGCTGCACCGGGTTGCACCCGGCAGAAATGAATCCATAATACTCTCCTGTTCGGACAATAGATTATCAACATTTTCCTTAGCTGTAGCAGAACAAATCAGCAATTGGGAGGCAATGTCATCAGGGACTCGAGAAATCAGTGGTTCACTATAAACGATTTTGATCGATTTTGCGACTGAAATTAAATCAGTTGCAAAATCGATCTCTGATCTGTGATCGATTATATCGGTCACTATAAACGATCGAATAGCGACTGGTTTTTTCGGTCGTAAAATAGGTCGTTATATCCGCTTTCTTTTGTAGTGGATCAAAAGTCTGCTAAAAATACGTGAGTTGACGATGATAGAGTTCCTTGATGAAAAAACGAGCTTGAGAGGGATTGTATGAAAGAAAACGAGAGTGGACTAAGCTCTTAATTTTACATCATTTAAAGAAGGATGTAGAGGTCATCGGCCAAAAGAGTGATGCTGCCTGAGCATCATGCTAGTGGTCAAGACCACTAGGCAACTAACGCAAACCCTCGTGCCCAGGGATCGATCCCTGGGCGCCCCTACCCATCCCAACGATATGTCCATATTGCTACTATGTGGGGACGGATTTATAGTAAAGTTGGAAGTGCTTAGTCCATAGAGTTTTAATATGATCCTCTGCGAGTTGGAAGTGCTTAGTCCAGAGAAGTGGTAGAGACTCTAAAGAGAGCTCCGGATAGCATTGATGCCGTTGGCTGAGGTCAAGCCTCTCTACCTAACCCAAAGTCTACTGGATGGAAGAAGTGAGAGAGGAATATTTTCTAGCTAATTTAAATAAAGCGTCACGAAAGGATAATTAGTTCTGATTTTTGACAAAAAAAAATTAACTTGAGCTCTAAGGGCTACGACAAAAAGCCTTTGAGCATTAGGGCTATCAGCAATAGCTCCTAGAAGAGAAGGATACAAAGTGCTAGAAAATATAGAAGCATTGGATGGATTGGGATTGGGTTCAGAATGAAGTAATCGCTTGAATTGGTGATAGGAGAGGTGAGGCAGATGGAGGGCAGATCTCTAATCATTGAACTTCTTTAGCTTCTCACAAAGTGCTGCAGCTTTGTCTGCAGAAGCTCCCACAAACAAGTTGACCTTCTTGAAAAACCATTGATCTAGGTGCAGAGGAGGTCAACCAGCTCTTTTCAAGTTCTGAATGAGTTGGGGGTAGTCTCTGGCTTCTAAAGGGTGCCTTCGCAACCACTCCTTTCTTAGTCAAACAGATTGATCCATCAACTTTTGCAATTTTGTACCATCGAATTGTTTAATTTCAACCAGTAAAATCAGCCAATCCTTAAAATCAGAATCTAGTTGACCAAGAGATAGTTGATATCTCCAAACATCAATGTATTTCAAGATCCACTTTGCTCCCCAGTGATTTGGGAAATGATCTATGAGAGGGGGATATTGGGGTTCACCAACACTTACTTGTTTGCCCCTTTCTTTTTTCTTGCACTTTCTTCAGGTGGTTCCATGGGCCCAAGAGAATTCCTCTTCTTCCTTGATGTCAACGAATCGAGAGATGGTAGGTTGTGGTGATGGTTGTGTAGCAAGAATGGAGGCAGCTGCTTCAGGCTGTGGTGGTTGACAAATGGAGGGCTGTGGTGTTTGAGAAATGGAGAGTTGTGGTTGTGATGATGAAGATTGAATGGTGGAGCGGATGGTAACGAAGGTGATACCACAAAAGATTCTTCTTCCCTGACCTTTTTCTTTTTAGCCATAGATTTTTGACGCCCGGATGGGAGTGCTGGAATTTGCCTTTTTGCTTATGGTGCTGTTTGCTAATGCTGGATCTGTTTAGTACTGGGTCTACTGGTACTGCTGTTGCTGCTATTGCTGATGTAGAGGAGGAATACCAACTTTGGAACTAAAGATGTTAAAAGTGGCCTACTCATCCTTAATTGAAGACAACTGCTGCAAGAAATCTGTCCACATATCATCCAACTTCATGTCTAGTTGGTCCACATGCAATTTTAATTCCTCTAAGTCAACTCTAAACTCCTATTGACTGTCTGACTTATCCAACATCATCTCATCTACAGACTCTTCTGGAGAGCCATAAAGTTTTCTGCTTCCTCTGCTACTAGCTCCCCTGAGCTACATCCTGTTCTGAGCTTGATTGTGGCTATTCTGTTGGTCTTTCTGGCTCTATCTCTGTGGTGTTGCAGCATTGGGTTCTTGAATTGTAAGTGTTAATTAAAAGTTGCTCTTCATCAGAAAGAGATGCTTGAACTTCAGTAGATAACTCCCCTTGTATATCAACACACTCTCCCTCAGTTGGCACTCCTCAACAAATTTAGAAAATACTGATGAAACGAGCAGAGTGATAAGCCTAAGAGAGGAAGATGGATTAGCCTCCTGGTGTTGTGGTTGTGCAATATCTTTAGGTATAGGGACTACCACTTCTGATGCTTGCTCTGGTTGGGGAACATTGTGAATTTGAACCTCTTCCTGTATGGGTTCCATAATTGAAGATGGCACATGATCAAGCTCTTCTTCTACCAGATTATTTTCTCGCTCATAGTCCAGGATGGAATGGTATCCTTCGTCTATTGTCCATCAACAAATTTAAATTGACTACTCCTTAAGTTTGACACACCAATAGGTTTTGTCTGGGTAGTGTGGGAGTCTCGTTATCCAACTCAACTCCAAAATGTCTAAAAATTACAGTAAGCATCGGACCATAGGGTAGAGCCATGGAGGTCTAGAAAGATTCTTGATAGCCTTCATTTTCTCAAGAATAAAAGATGTTAGATCTACACTATGCCCTTGGATAGCCCAAAATAACAAGTTTCCATCCTTCTGTGAGAAGCAAGCATGACTATTTAGCCGGGGCACTAAAATGTGACTGATGATCAATTGAACTAATCTTTTTACTACAGATAATGATTTACATCTATATTACCCTTCTTAATCTGAAACATAGGTCCCACAATCCCTAACCTCTGCTGCTCATCGGGAACAATTTCTGACGCACCATGTCCCGAATTTGAGCATGTAAATAGTTCTACCAATAGAGAGGGGGCTGATTGCAGTGTCTTGGGCCCTTATTGGACCCTTAATCGATTTTTTTGCAGTGTGTGGGGGTTGACGATAGGATCAGCTGCCGTCAAGCATTGTCAATGGCAGGAGGGACTGTCATCTAGTTAGGATCGACAATTGGAGAGTATGTGGTCTAGTTGTGTTAGAGGCAACCTATGTTGCCATCTACTAAGTAAGTTTTTGAGGGCTTCTCTGTGTTTGGTTGATGACAACTTATGTTGACGTCAAGTTGAGTCAGTAGAACTTGACGACATCCGATGTCGTCGTCAACCTGGGCGGACCGTTTTTTTATACAGAGCACTCGATCCCTCTTCTCTCTCCCCATCTCCACTCTTTCCACATTCACTCTCACCTACATCTGACGGAGGTTCGTGGGCGAGATGTTGGCGTCTGTGGAGGCGGCTTTTGTGAAAAGCGGGGTTGAGTGAGGAGGAATAGTCCGTGGGCTGAGATTGCAGGACAAATATTTTTACCACATTTTCCCTTCATTTTAGGTAGGAAGGCTAACCTCTGTACCCCAGTTGTTATTTTTGTAATGTTGCATGTGAGTTCCATGCCTTGGAATCGAGTTTTTAATGGGTTATCCATACGCGGCGGATGGATGTTGCATCGGGTGATCTGAGGGTTGGATTGTTGTTTTTCAACTGTTTACAAGTGTTTTCCAAAGTGGGGAAAAGTTCCCCATTGTTGGTTTTGTGTGTAGGAGGTGATTCCTCTCGTGGGAGAGGGTTGGGCCTATCATCGGTTCTGGGAACCAATGAACTTGACTGCGAGATCTATTGCCATCTAGTTCTTCTTGATGGCATGATCCGCTACTGTTAAGCACACCTTGATGGCATGCGATGTCACCGTCAATTTCTGCTAACGGCAATCGTTGCCGCGTTTACTCTGTGTGACCCAATAATGCTCCATTGTGTTATCTGCTTGGTGTGTGGGCATGGTGGTGCCCACTTCATGGCATGGTGTCTCCAGAGATAAGAGTGCCTCCGTCTATGTTGCTTGTGTTATGTGCTCTTGTTGTGCTGTGTACCCGATTGTCAAGTGTGACTCCACCTGGATGACTAGCGTGAGTTAGTCTGTTGGTGAGCCTAGAGATCGAGAGCGTCTCTGTCTAGTGCGTCCCCCTTGGGATGATTTTAAGACGATTTCCATGGCAACTCTTTTCCATTCGTTAGAGTCTAGAGTAGGGGGAAATCAGTCAAAGACCAGATGTGAGGGAAAGCATATGAATGTGCACACAAGGCTGATGTTTGAGGACTCCATGGTGTTGAGGCGCCAAGTCATAGGCCTTAGCTAGTCCAACCTTGTGTGGTGTAGCTCGTGTTTTTGTTTGTGTTCTTATGCCTGTGAGGTACTTGTGTGTCTGACATTTCTAGTGTAGAGGCAGTCGTTGTTGTTTGGGCTTTCAACATGGTAGCTTAACTATATTTCCAACTTTAGTTGGTGCAGTGTGTACTTACTTGTTGGGTTTTCTTTCTTACACTTGGTTTACATGTATTGTTTCACCAATGGGGTTAGTGTCCCTACTGGGCCTTGAGTAGAAGCTCACTGCCTTCCCTTTTAGGTAAGGCGTTGCCAGCCCAGGACGTAGACGTGCAAAGTCGCTCCAATGGTCTTGTCTAGTTGCTAGCTTTGTAAGCTGAGTACGTACTTTAGTTGTACTTTTCTTTCTCACTATACTTGTGGTCTGAGATGTACATACTGTTACAGTTATATATATAGAGAAAGTTGAGTTTTGGTTTGCACTTGTTGAGATTCAAATTTCTTATATGGCTTCCTCAGACATCTTCTTTAACCCTTCTGAGCTTTGGCTCCTGGGTGACGGTTCAGGGTTAACGTATACTGGGGGGTATTTGGTATCTCATGTTGGCCCACGGTAGCACAACAGAGAAGGGGGGGGGGGGGTGAATGAGTGCTGCAAAATTTAACACTTAAAAATAAGACTTTGATGCGGAAGCTTTAGTTAGAGATTAAATGTAGTGAACTAAATAAGCAGTAATCAAACAAGGACAATCATATAAAAAGACACAAGGATTTATCTTGATTTGACATTTTAAATCCTAGTCACACTAGGGAGGTCTGGTGCGACTCTAAACACATTGGATTGCACATGTGCATTAGTGTTGCTGCTAGAAAACCCTAATTTCAACCAATTTAGAATAAAACCCAATTTGCTTGTCTTCCAATGCAAGTAAAAAAGAAAAAATAGCATGAAATCATCATTGATTGAACCCTAAACCTTCAGGCATGATCAATTCGACCATAACTAGGGTTAGACCTCCTTTGAATAGATTTGTGATGCAACATTAGAAACCGTATATTGAACCCTAAAACACCTAATGCTCTTCATTGGCTTGACAAAAATTGGGGCAAAATGTATCATTGGAATCTATACATATGGGAGAGTCTATATTAAGCATTAATCAAGATATGATCCAGGTTTTGTTGAGTTTTAAGGTGGTTATTTGAAAAATGAGAAAAATTGATATATAAGTTTTGTTGCTCGAAATATGATCAAACCACACAAGCAAAATTTGGACGCATACAAGGGACTAAAATATCAAGCTATTAACATGCAATGGTGGGAATCACAAGATTTAGGGGTTTTGCACGAGGTTCATGAGAACGAGGAACCCAATGAAAATCCATCAAATACTCAACATACACACAATATAAATTAGGCAAAACGTGCCCATCATGTTCCAAACATGCATATGCATCTACAGTAGAGATTAATTAGGATTTGGCCTTAGATCACCTACCTCTTGTATAGATCTAAGTGAAACGATGAAGAACATGAAGAACTTGATGGTTTGGGGTTGGGGATGATATCCTCTACATCTCCCCATGATTCTCAACCTCTTGGCCACCTCAACAACCTCTGGACTCGTGTTAGGGTTGCCCAAGAGAGGCCAATATAGTATATTTATATGGCTAGGTCATAGAAGGGTGAAATTTAGGTGGTTTCCTAAAAGATGTCCATAGGGTGACGAATTGGCTTGCCTCTCATGAGCAATTGCCATCCTTGCATCTAATTTGAGAGGAAATATGACTGCTATTTTGTATCCCATTATTGGGCTAGAGTTTGGGCTCAGACAATGGCCCAATTAGCTTATGTTTAGGCTTAATTGACCCATATTTTTTTTGGGTATTAGGTTAATACAAAAAATTTCACATTAATTCCTCATGTTGGACTTTCCTTTGGGCCCATTAAACTTGATTGGACCACAATATCACTTTTTACTTGATGGTTTATTGGATTTTGCACACGTGATGATAACTTTTCCATATTATAGGGTTTATCGATTTATGACTTCGTTTAGACTCATGCTAACCCTTCATGTGTGATTGGGCCTAATTCCTTTTACTGACCATTGAAATCTAATATTTAGTTTAGTATCCTTATACAATTTTTATTGGATTTCATATTAATTTTCCACATGTGATAATAGATTTTTTATTTATTGACAGTTTATGAAAAATATAGGTTACCATAATTTTTGTCCACTGTACACATCTAGTATAATAAAATAAACCTACTACATGCTTTAAATACCATAAAAATAGATCCTACACATGGTATCTGGCAAGATCTAAACCTATACATGATTTCTATCAACTTAAACAAAAAGAACAATGTGCATGATCATGGAACATAGTGTACAACAAGTGGAATGTGTTAAGCCCGTCTCATTCAAGCTAAAAAAACTCTAATCCCATGAGAAACCCAAGAGGAAGAAATCCACCCTACCAAACGAAGGAGAAAACACCCATTGGGTCCTTCTTGTGATCTGGCAGCCTCCTCCTAGCATAAATACAATTCCACAGGCCAACCTTGCAAAAACTCGCTCTGGGGAAATGCCCTGTGGAGCTGAGGGTGAAAACCCTTGCTCTGTAGGTGTAACAACCTAAAAAAGCATCGAAAATTGAAATGCGTCTTGGTGACCCAGTGAGTCTTGAATGCGTTCTGTCAGGCTATCACGCCTTCGATGATTTGGGACATGTAACTTGGTCAAATCACCAATGAAAACACATTGAAAACACTAGGCATGGCTTAAACTGAAACATACCATGCTTGGGAGACACGTTCTGAATGTGGCTATCCCCTCAGGGGCGGCTTCAAACTGAATACCACGCACACAGTGGGCCATAAGTAACGACCCAAAACACCTGCACAGATCTGATAAAGCCAAATACACATTCCACTAGCCACACATTAGCCCAACAACCTACTAAATCTGATAATTTAGAATCCGGAAAGCCAGGACGCTATAGCCACGACATCAATGACTCTAGGCTGTGCGTTTGGAACTACCCAAAAACCTTTATTCTATTAACCCCGAAACCGACTTGCACTGGGTCAAGGATACAACTGTGCTGCTGCAACTATAGAATTATCCTGATTGATAGCTAGTATGATCACCATTCAGGGATTCTAGGTCGGTTAGTGCGATGAACTAAATGATGAAATGAGCACCTGTAAATGTGCCTTTGTGTCAGCACACTGATGACTAATGAGATCAGTCATCCTCATCCTATGAGTATGTATCATGTGCACCAATCTATCTAGATCTATGATGTCCCATCTCGAAGACCCCATGACTAGAAACATTTAGAATACGTGTTTCTAGATAACTGATCTTATTATCATAATCTCATTATGATTCAGTCATTATTACATATGTTCAGGGTCTTCACCATATCACATGACAAGCACATATAAAATAATAAGATCTAATTAAGAAATATCATTATTATTATTATTGATAAGAATGAGATAATATAAGAAATGATGCCATCTCATCTCATGTGATTGGCTTGTAGGGCATACATCTCTTTCATGATCTTTAGTGCCACGTGACAGATGTCGTCGATCAGAGCCTCCTCCATCATTGCTCAGAAGTGCAGCATCACGCATGCCCCTGAGAGCTCAACTGTGGGCTTGAGATTCTCTAGGGTGAGGTCGTCTCTGATGTGCCACCAATGTGGCAACGAATGCCCCTCTCCCGACTGGGGAGATGGATTCTTATAGCTCCAGTTGACTTGTGCCCTCTTCACTGCATGCTTCCTCTTTGGTCATGCCTCCTTGGGAGCATTCCCCTTGTCGATGTGTGGTTGAGCAGGGGTGCCATTAGGTGTGGCCTCAGTCTCCACAGGCCCATCCTCAGGGACTAATTGACCTGCCTCCCTCTCCTTAGTGGCTTCGGCCGCTTGCTGAAATGCTTCACAGTGTAACGTCGCGTATTTTTCGGATCGTCGTGGATCCGTGTTTAGTGGGTCCACTGTGTTGCCCTTGGCCAATGTGGGTCATTGGACCTTGGTTGTGGCCCTGGTTGGTGTTTGTGGGTGTTGTGGGCCGACAGTTTTAGACTAAACAGTTGACAAGTTTTCTGGTTCAGGTCGCGACATAGACCTGCGTCGCGTTCTAAACGCGACGGCTCTGTACGTCACGTTAGGGTTGCCGCCATGGGCGGTCAGCGTCTGCATGGCCGCCACGTGTCGCGTGTCGGGTGACCTTGCTGACGTCGTTTGTGAGAAGGCGACGGCCGCCTACGTCGCGTTCATGTGGCGACGTAGGGCTACGTTGCGTTCTCAACTGCAAAGCATTTTTTTTTGAACCCTGGATGAACAGAGCTCTTACAAGCTTTGCTCGACCAGGGGAAGCTGTTGCGGGGTTTCTTCGGGTGGTTCGAGGTTCAAGAGGTGCGTGGGGCGTGTTCTCGCCGCGAGGACGTCGCGTGGAGCAGGGGAAACGCCGAGGGACCTCCGGTTTTCGTGTTCTTCATAAAGGTAGGGTGTTCTACCTTGATTTATGCTGTGGATTGCTTGTTAGTTTGTTCATTGCTTTGGAGACAGTAGATACCATGCTAGGGTATCCATTAAAGCATGGAAAACGTGAATTAATTGTGGTTTGAATGGTCTGGAGTGGGGATCCGTAGAGTTTCTCCTGTATTAGGGTTTACGCCTGTGAAGGCGACGACCCTGGGCGTTGCGTTCTTAACGCGACAGCCCGATGCGTCGCGTTCCGGTTTGGAAGGTGACACATGAAAGGGTCACGACAGGATGGCGACCAAGGGTTCTGTCGCGACAACGTTGCGACAGCCTTACCTGTCGCGTTGTGGTTTTCCATGGCAACATGTCGGGGCGTCGCCATCTGATAGCGACGTCGGACCCTATCACGTTAGCAGGTCCGAGAGGCCTGTTTATGTATGTTTTCAATGTTTGGGTTATTCAACCATCGGTATTTATTGTGCATGGCTATGACAGGTGGAGCCAGTGCACTTGTTACGCTCATGGAGCAAATTGCTCCCAAGTTGGGCATGTATTACGTGGTTAACGTGTTATGTACGTAATCGGCTTGGTGTTTACACAGTATGTGTGGTGCGTTGGCACCAGTAATGCTCTTGGAACAAGCTGTCCATGTGTTGGACATGTTGTTTACGTGAATGACGTGTGGTGCACCTGGTTGGTGTATTATGCACGTACTGTCTATGTGGTTTGGATGTTGTGCATGTGGTTTGTGTGTGCATGGCACATCGTACGTCATCGTGTTTATTGTATATTAATTATTGTGGTTAATCTGTGGTGTTGTGCCGTGGTGTTGTGGCGATGAGGTTCACGTTTGAACCTAGCCTTGATCCTTTAGGATCTTTTATAGATTATCCTAAATGGATAATTAGTAAAGTATAAGTACGATTATTACATGATTATCGTGTACTGTGTTTAGTGTGGCAGTGGAGGTCACAAGGTGACCGATGACAGGCCGTGGTGTTATTATTAATTTGGTTTATGTGTGTGATTATGTAGGTTAGCTTGTAAGTCACAGGGTGACTGGAACAAGCTATTCCTAACATATGTACCGTGATTGGTAATAGAAAGTGTTTGTGTATATATCGTGGTTTGAGCTTACCGAGTGTGGTGGTCCGGCGCCTGTTCCGGAATGCCTCTCTAGTCGGGTATCCGAAGTTCTTTGTGAGCCAGACACGTGTACTTGTTGTGCTTGGGGTTGGTCCCAGTACTATGTGTACCGTCGAGGTCTGAGTCGTCTTCCTAGACACCCTCACTCCTTTGTTTGAGTTGTACGTCCGGCTGAGGGAAAGACGGCAGTGGGACAGCGACTTCCCATAGCTTGTTTTTAGTCGCTTGTAGCGCGCTCGTAGTTGGGGGTACGGACCCAGCTAGTCCTGTTTTCCAGTGTCTCACTTTAGGGTGCTCCGGCCAGAGACCCTAGAGATGCCAGGCATGGACCTGCAGCTGTGTGTCTGCAGGTGTGGTGTTGGTTGGTCTCCACAGTTGTTTGACTTGTTCTCGTGGAGAGGCAGTTGAACCTTTCGTTCGTGACTGCGAGACTGAGAGGTTGTTCTTGTGTTGTATTGTCCGGGTTGGATACTGGCCTGATCAGCCAGCAGTTCGTTCTCGTGTAGTGGCGTCGTTCTTTCCGACTCGTGCTTTGCCGGCTCTGGTTGTGGCTTGTGTGACTTGCCGATTGAGGTTTCACCTGTAATGTTGTGCCTAAATGATGGCACAGTAAAGTTGTGGTTCTGTGTAGTGTTTACCACCTACTTGTACCTTTCGTACGAGTGTTTGTGCTGTAGTACCTCAGGGTAGTAGGTACATGTACCCTTTGTGGGTTGCTTTGCAGTTTTATAGTGTACACAACCTTTTTAAGTATTGAGGTGATACTCTTGTTTGTGTGGAGGTATTATGGATTGACCTGCCACCTGTTGTATTTTATCCATTTTAAGTAAGTCTCCGTTTATGGTTTATTGTGAGATGGATTGGCTTGTGGTTGCAAATCCTGTTACCCTTTGTGGGTAATTTGCCGATGAGGCTTATGGCCTAGGCGTACTGTGGTTTGGAGGAGCTGTGCTCTGTGGAGGTCGTGTGATGGGACCTTCCACTTGTTGTGTTTTACCTTTCTTTGGGTAAGCTTTCGATTATGGTTTTAGTGTGTGATGGATTGGCCCGTTGTAGCCGATCATGTTACCTTGTGTGTGTAGCTTCTAATATATCGTGGTTTGAGGTTTAATGGACCAGCACTTGGTTAGCTATCCTTTTACCTACAAGGTTGAGGGTCGCCTGGGAAGCTTGAAGCCTAGGCAGTGACTTGCCTGTGTGGCTTAAAGTGTAGGCGACCAGTTGTTGTTATAATTTGCATGTGAGGCTTAAGGCTTAGGCATTTAATTGTTGAGTGGACTAGTGGTGCGATACTAGTCATGTTGTTTCTTCTTACCTTCCGAGGTTATGTTTGATTAAGGTGTTTATATTTAATTGCAGTTTAAATTCAATTGTTGTGAGCATGGAATGGTTTGGCTATTGGTGTTACCAGTGAGACCCTTTGGGGTTGAGGTGTCCGTGGTTTCGTTGTTGTTTTGGGTAGCCCCTACTGAGCCGGTGACTTGTTGAGGCTCACTCCTCTACAGTTCTTTTCAGGGTCTACCGTCAGTGTGACTCACAAAGGCATTGTGGCAGACTTGTACCACCAGCAGTAGTGTTAGTAGTGTAGTGTGAGCTTGTGCTCCCTCGGGGTATGCCCCAGGTAGTTGTACTTTTTAGTTGGACATGTAATAATGTAATGGGACAGTTGTAAATTGTTATATGCAGGTATGAGCACATGTACTTTCTTGTGTTTTATAATGTGTAGTTGTCTTTTATATTCTTACTGGACACTTGTGTGAGATATCCCTTGCAAAACTTCGGTCCATTCGCGGGAGGCGGATCTGGATATGGAGCCTTAATGGGCATAAATATCCAGGGCCGTCACAGTTGGTATCAGAGCATGGTCCAGTTAGAATATGAAAAAACATTGAAGTTACAATGTCCCAATACATGGATTAATGTCCACTGCTGGTAGTAAGTCTGCGGTTTTGTGTGATATAAAGTAGTTTTTACGTGAGCTTTTGGCACGTAAACCATGTGTTTCTGTTTGTTAAATTGGTAATTGTGAGCAGTTGTTAAGCCACAGCGTGGATAGTGGTATAAGATGTGTGGTTGCACCAGTGTGCCAGGGTGCAGTTAAAGTATAGTATTTAAAGGTTTTCAGTTGCAGAGATTAGAGGAGAAAGGTAAAGTAGTGCTCTGAGAGGGATATGCCTGATATATGTTAGTAAAGCACAGAGTTAACAGAGACAGGTATAGGGTGTTACTGTGATAGATCAGCAGAATGTTACTAGTAAGGAATAGTGTATGTGTGATAAGTTGCAGATAAGGTTATTGTTGATTAGTAATTGAATATAGTTTGAGCAGAGAAAAGGTAAAGCTTGTGTCTGAAAAAAGTTGAAACTAAGATTAAGAATGTTCAGAGTAAGATAGAGTTATGCGGGTCAGAATGAAAAGAAATGGATTAGCTAAGAAGCTGTTGAGCAATATCAGACTAAGTGGTATAGAGAAATCAGGCAGAGCTAGTTATGATATTTAAAGAGATTGACTTCAAATTATAGCTTTGGCAGTCGTCAATGAAGAGTGTTTGTATGAACTATTGTGTGAATGGTACAGTACAGGACGAATAGCTAAGTAACAGAATAATTGAGAAGAATATATGGCAAGAAAAAAGGCACAGTTGGCAGATTATTAATTTAGAAAAGAAAAAATATGATAGATTATGAAACAGATGTAACTGAAGGACTGAGGAAGTGATCAGTAAGAGTTTGCATGGCAGCACACAGAGAGTGGATTAGTTTAAGCAGAAGTGTTTTCTCGAGGCAGTATTTTAAAATTTGATATAAGAATAAAAGGCAAGACAGTTAAGAAATAGTGTGCAGATCTGAGCATGGCTGAATGAAAATTGAAACCGTCAGATATAGAAAGAAAAGAGTGTAATAAGATAAACAGTGAACGACTTAAGGTCAGATGACACCCGATAGAAATAAAGTTAATGTGTGTAAAGTCAGTTGAACAGTGTAATTTTTCTTGAAATAAGAATGCAGCGTCACAAAGATGAAAGCAAATGTTTTGAGAAATGATGGAAATAATGTGGTTAGTCAGATAGAGAATGTAAATTGAAGCCAAAAAGGAATATGAAAAATAAAGTATGTCAGTAATGTAATGGTATGGCAGAATTGGATTTTTTTTAAAAAAATGTGGCACAATTAGAATTGAAGTATTGAAGAAAGTAGTTTGGAAATTTTGATATTGTTTTTAGTATTGATTAAGCAAGTAAAGCAATCTGTATTAAATTTAACCGGAATCAGAATAATGGTGAAAGTGCGTAGCAATTGTGAATAATAATGAGAGCAGAATTTATGGAATATTTTGTCAGATATTTTGTATAATCAGAGTGGCATAGCGGAAGCGTGGTGGGACTGCAACCCACAAGTCAGACAGTTGAGAATATGAGAACAAATAAAGCAGAGTAATGGCTAATAGTGATAAGCATATAGTGAAATAGCACCGAGTAATCCGGAAGTTTAAGCAAGGTTCAATATGGCGGAGTACCCAAAAGTAACAGAACAAAGTAAAAGGATTTGAGCAAGAAAAAATGGCCCGGAAAGAAATGTTGCAAACACAGCTCAGAAAATGTGGAAGCAGGTCGAGTCCAAAGAGATAAAGCGTGACCGGCAAGGTAGAATTGCCTACGGCTGAGGAATAAGGACTGATAGATAAAATCCACGGAATAAAGTAGTTATGAAACATGTTAAAGAGGAAGGGAAAACAAAACAAGTAGGAAATGAACAAATGGATTAGATAGTACAGGTGAATAAGCAAGTGCAATGGAAATATATCCTAATTGTTCTGTGTACGACTTTGTTTCTTTTTAGGTGATAGTCCGGCTTGCCGTGATTTGTGTTGAATGTCGAGGACGACATTTCTTTTTAGGTGATAGTATTGTAACGTCGCGTGTTTTTCGGATCGTCGTGGATCCGTGTTTAGTGGGTCCACTGTGGTGCCCTTAGGCAATGTGGGTCATTGGACCTTGGTTGTGGCCTTGGTTGGTGTTTGTGGGTGTTGTAGGTCGACAGTTTTAGCCCAAACAGTCCACAAGTTTTCTGGTTCAGGTCGCGACATAGACCTGCGTCGCGTTCTGAACGCGACGGCTCTGTACGTCGCGTTAGGGTTGCCGCCATGGGCGGTCAACGTCTGCATGGCTGCCACGTGTCGCATGCCGGGCGACCCTGCTGACGTCGTTTGTGAGAAGGCGACGGCTGCCTACGTCGCGTTCAGGTGGCGACGTAGGGCTACGTCGCATTCTCAACTGCAAAGCGTTCTTTTTTTTTTAAACCTTGGACGAACATAGCTCTCACAAGCTCTGCTCGACCAGGGGAAGCTGTTGTGGGGTTTCTTCGGGCGGTTCGAGGTTCAGGAGGTGCGTGGGGCGTGTTCTCTCCGCGAGGACGTCGCGTGGATCGGGGGAAACGCCGAGGGACCTCCGGTTTTTGTGTTCTTCGTAAAGGTAGGGTGTTCTACCTTGATTTATGCTGTGGATTGCTTGTTAGTTCGTTTATTGCTTTGGAGACAATAGATACCATGCTAGGGTATCCATTAAAGTATGGAAAACATGAATTAATCGTGGTTTGAATGGTCTGGAGTGGGGATCCGTGGAGTTTCTCCCGTATTAGGGTTTGCGCCTGTGAAGGCGACGACCCTGGGCGTCGCGTTCTTAACGCGACAGCCCGATGCGTTGCGTTCCGGTTTGGAAGGCGACACATGAAAGGGTCGTGACAGGATGGCGACCAAGGGTTCTGTCGCGACAACGTTGCGACAGCCTTACCTGTCGCGTTGTGGTTTTCCGTGGCGACATGTCAGGGCGTCGCCATCTGATAGCGACATCGGACCCTATCGCGTTAGCAGGTCCGAGAGGCCTGTTTATGTATGTTTTCAATGTTTGGGTTATTCAACCATCGGTATTTATTGTGCATGGCTATGACAGGTGGAGCCAGTGCACTTGTTACGCTCATGGAGCAAATTGCTCCCAAGTTGGGCATGTATTACGTGGTTAACGTGTTATGTACGTAATCGACTTGGTGTTTACACAGTATGTGTGGTGCGTTGGCACCAGTAATGCTCTTGGAACAAGCTGTCCATGTGTTGGACATGTTGTTTACGTGAATGACGTGTGGTGCACCTGGTTGGTGTATTATGCACGTACTGTCTACGTGGTTGGATGTTGTGCATGTGGTTTGTGTGTGCATGGCACATCGTACGTCATCATGTTTATTGCATATTAATTATTGTGGTTAGTCTGTGGTGTTGTGCGTGGTGTTGTGGCGATGAGGTTCACGTTTGAACCTAGCCTTGATCCTTTAGGATCTTTTATAGATTATCCTAAATGGATAATTAGTAAAGTATAAGTACGATTATTACATGATTATCGTGTACTGTGTTTAGTGTGGCAGTGGAGGTCACAAGGTGACCGATGACAGGCCGTGGTGTTATTATTAATATAGGTTTATGTGTGTGATTATGTAGGTTAGCTTGTAAGTCACAGGGTGACTGGAACAAGCTATTCCTAACATATGTACCGTGATTGGTAATAGAAAGTGTTTGTGTATATATCGTGGTTTGAGCTTACCGAGTGTGGTGGTCCGACGCCTGTTCCGGAATGCCTCTCTAGTCAGGTACCCCAGGTTCTTTGTGAGCCAGGCACGTTGTACTTGTTGTGCTTGGGGTGGTCCCGGTACTGTGTGTACCGTCGAGGTCTGTGTCGTCTTCCTGGACACCTCACTCCTTGTTGAGTTGTACGTCCAGCTGAGGGAAAGACGGCTGTGGGACAGCGACTTCCCAGAGCTTATTTTTAGTCGTTTGTAGCGCGCTCGTAGTTGGAGGTACAAACACCAGTAGACGTCACTGATCCCCAGCTAGTCCTGTTTTCTAGTGTCTCACTTTAGGGTGCTCCGGACAGAGACCCTAGAGATGCCAGGCATGGACCTACAGCTGTGTGTCTGCAGGTGTGGTGTTGGTTGGTTTCCACAGTTGTTTGACTTCTTCTCGTGGAGCGGCAGTTGGACCTTTCATCCGTGACTGCGAGACTGAGAGGTTGTTCTTGTGTTGTGTTGTCCGGGTTGGATACTGGCCTGATCAGCCAGTAGTTCGTTCTCTTGTAGTGGCGTCGTTCTTTCCGACTCGTGCTTTGCCGGCTCTGGTTGTGGCTTGTGTGACTTCCGGTTGAGGTTTCACTGTAATGTGTGCCTAAATGATGGCACAGTAAAGTTGTGGTTCTGTGTAGTGTTTACCACCTACTTGTACCTTTCGTACGAGTGTTTATGCTGTAGTACCTCAGGGTAGTAGGTACCTGTACCCTTTGTGGGTTGCTTTGCAGTTTATGGTGTACACAACCTTTTTAAGTATTGAGGTGATACTCTTGTTTGTGTGGAGGTCTTATGGATTGACCTACCACCTGTTGTATTTATCCGTTTTAAGTAAGTCTCCGTTTATGGTTTATCGTGAGATGGATTGGCTTGTGGTTGCCAATCCTGTTACCCTTTGTGGTAATTTGCCGATGAGGCTTATGGCCTAGGCGTACTGTGGTTTGGAGGAGTTGTGCTCTGTGGAGGTCGTGTGATGGGACCTTCCACTTGTTGTGTTTTACCTTTCTTTGGGTAATAGGGTGTTGGAAGTAGTTTTTTTTTTTAAACGATTCTATCTAAAAGTTAACGACGTCTTTGCTTTCTACTAAAATTTTAAAATTATAAAAAAGTGATCTTATGTTTGGTAAGAAGTGTTTTTTTTTATTTGTTTAAAGACAGGTAGGCTGGGGGGGGTGCATAAGGTAGGGGGCATGGGGAGGGCACAGTGGTGTTAGGGGGGGGGTGCTGGGTGGGGGAGGGGAGAGGAGGTGTTGGGGGGGGGGGAGGGGAGGAGGGCGCAGAGGTGGTGCTGGGGTGGGGGGGTGGGGGGGAGGGCGCAGGGGTCTGTAGGGGGGGTGTTGGGGAGGGGAGGGGAGGAGGAGGTGGGGGGGGGCCCAGGGGTGTGGGGGGGGGGGGGGGAGGGGAGGGGGTGCAGGGGTGTGGGGGGGGGGGGGAGGGGAGGAGGAGGTGGGGTTGGGGGGGGGGGGGGGGAGAGGAGGAGGAACTAATGTTCCTAAAATAAAAACAGGGTCAGACTTATTTTTTTTTCTAGAGAGATTTACATAGGAAAAAATTTTTACTCTAAAAAAAAATTGTTTGCCAAACGTGTCTTCATGTCTGTCTTCTCTCTTTTTTAAAATTTAGAGAAAAAATAGGTAAAAAAACTGCAACCAAACCCTATAAGCTTTCGATTATGGTTTTAGTGTGTGATGGATTGGCCCGCTATAGCCGATCATGTTACCTTGTGTGTGTAGCTTCTGATATATCGTACTTTGAGGTTTAATGGACCAGCACTTGGTTAGCTGTCCTTTTACCCACAAGGTTGAGGGTCGCCTGGGAAGCTTGAAGCCTAGGCAGTGACTTGCGTGTATGGCTTAAAGTGTAGGCGACCAGTTGTTGTTATAATTTTCCTGTGAGGCTTAAGGCTTAGGCATTTCAATTGTTGAGTGGACTAGTGGTGCGAAACTAGTCCTGTTGTTTCTTCTTACCTTCCGAGGTTATGTTTGATTAAGGTGTTTATATTTAATTACAGTTTAAATTCAATTGTTGTGAGCATGAAATGACTTGGCTATTGGTGTTACCAGTGAGACCCTTTGGGGTTGAGGTGTCCGTGGTTTCGTTGTTGTTTTGGGTAGCCCCTACTGAGCCGGTGACTTGTTGATGCTCATTCCCCTACAGTTCTTTTCAGGGTCTACCGTCAGTGTGACTCGCAAATGAGTTGTGGCAGACTTGTACCACCAGCAGTAGTGTTAGTAGTGTGGTGTGAGCTTGTGCTCCCTCGGGGTATGCCCCAGGTAGTTGTACTTTTTAGTTGGACATGTAATAATCTAATGAGACAGTTGTAAATTGTTATATGCAGGTATGAGCACATGTACTTTCTTGTGTTTTATAATGTGTAGTTGTCTTTTATATTCTTACTGGACACTTGTGTGAGATATCCCTTGTGAGACTTCGATCCATTCGCGGGAGGCAGATCTGGATATGGAGCCTTAATGGGCATAAATATCCAGGGCCGTCACACACAGTCCATCTTGTCTGCATAAGGACACAATGCCAAGTCACTCACAAATCATAGCAAGTCAAGAAGCAAAAAATAGAGATAGGCATCCTCTGACTTATTGATCGAGGGGGGGGGGGGGGGGGGGGAGCTAACCCAACCTCCTTTGGATGCTCCTCCATCAGAAGTGCTCAGGCCGACCTCTCACCAAAGAAGGGTTGGTTGGAGGACCTCGGGGCTGAACGACTTAAATGCGGGTATTGCAGGCTTGCAACCGACTCTTTGAGACCAACTGCCAAGAAATGGGGAAGGTAAACTCCTCACTAGACTTGGACCATACAAAAAAGAATCTTTATTTCCGCCAATGGACAGAGGTCAGGAGGCCAACCACTAGAGCCTTCTTGGTGCGTTAGGTTGTGCTTAAAGGAATAGCAAAAAAGGAATGGCCTATTATGGGCTCCTCTAACCTGACCCTAAGGCAAATTATTAGAAAAGAAAAGATAACCCACCAGCTACTTAGAACAAGCTATGAGGGAGCGATTCCCTATAGCCAAGCAATTTATCTACAAAGGAAGAAAACATGAAGCGAAAGCCGACCCAGATGGCTTCCTCGTAGACATACAAACAACCATCTAGGGCTGACTTTGCATGCTCCTTGGTTGAGGGACGATCAACTCAAAACTCTTTAGGATCCCATATCAATCTCGGAGGGACTGTAAATCACCCTCGAACATATTTAAGGGACATGCCCAATTGATTGAGCTTCTTGCCAAGAAGGTCACACCTCCTCGGACTCTTCATCGTCCTCGGCCCCAGCTGAGTCATCCTCTATATCTACTTTGGAGGCAGAATACCTTAGCTCCTTCGCTTCCTCTGCTAGTTGGACTGAGGACCCCTCACCGCACTTGTCTTGACCCAGTGACCTAAAGGCCGCTGAGGTGTCATTCGAGCCCAACTTGCTTAAAGAAGACCAAGACAAACGATGCCCCCTAAGTCGGGCTGCCTCCCCATCCACACTATGAGAGCCAATGCTCTCCCTAGACCCTTATCCAACATCCTGCTAAAAAGAAAAGAATAAGTCTTAGGACCTACTCAGTCGAAGAACACTGCACTCAAGTCACTAGATCTATAGCCGAGAGCTCTTGAGTTCAGAGTGTTGATCTAAGTGCAAAGTTGCTTGAGGTTCAGGACATTATTTATACTTGTCAGAGGGAGAAGGGGCTCGACGGCAATTATTAGCCTCTAAAGGCTCTCCTTGGTACCAAGGTAGGAGATAGCTGTGACTTATCGTCGGCCCAATGTGACATCTTGGTAAAAAGAACCACTTTATGAGATGATGGCATGTCTTTGTAGGCTATAGTGTAGTGGACCGCACCTCGGAGCTCATGAAGGTGGCACACGACTCAAGGGTGAATTACTCTCGACTCAAGACCTTGGCAAAGAACCAACTCGGGAGTGGGGCTTATGATGATGCCCTATGGTTGGGCCGTCCAGTGCAACCCACCTCCACACCAAGTTTCCTCCTCGGCTTGGTGCTACTTGACCAAAGATGGCGACCAAAAACCACAAGCAAAGGTGAACTCCAAAAAGATGGCTCAACAATGATGTCAGATCGAGAGAACTGAACCCCAAGTTAAGGATAAGAGATAGCAGAAGGTGCCCACGAGGCCATATTCGTGAGGATACCCATGATCCCATGTCATGAAGGTCAACCGTCAGGCGCATGCCCCCAATTCATAAAAATTGTCTCCTCTCTACCTCCCCATAATGGCCAATCAAAGTCCACTCCCCTAAAGCCCAGGAGGCGTAATCAAAGACCACTCACATTCTCAATTCGGACTAGAAAATGGGGAAGGTGGACAACAAAGTTATGTCAGATGGTTATCATCCCCAGAGATGATTTTCCCAAGGATTATAAAGGTGAAGCGATGAGTACAAAGAAAGGGGTTGGGGGGGGGAGCTAGCTCTCGATCGAACCCCAATTCTCACTTTATTCTCATCGCTTACTTCCTCTTCTATCTTCTCTCAACATTTAATTTAACAGTTGAAGGGTTGATCTCGAGAATTACTTCTCAGACTTGACTTCTATCTAGGTCCATTGAATATTGACGACGTCACTCCCCCCAACCTCATCAGCGCCCGTGTAAGATTCTTTCTTAGGCACCCTTGAAGTCAGCCATCTCGGCCTAAAGAGACCTGACTTCAACACTCGATAAGTTTGTTGCCCGATTTGTTGAGAATTTGTACTTAGAATCTCATATTAATTGTAAAGGCTATTACCTTAATTGCTCACCCTTCACTTTCCTCTCACACTCTCCATCTATTAAGGCTGCAAACGAGTCGAGTATTATGCTGCTCAAGTTCTATTCGTTAATGTTTAATCGAGTTCGAGTCGAGCTCGAGTTTTATCGAGTATTGAAAATGATTGATCAAGTTTGGTTTGTTTAAATACTATCGAGTTCGAGCTCTTAACGAGTATCTTAACGAGCCTAATTGAATTTGCGAGTTATATATATATATATATTATGTATATATATAAGCACAATTCAATTTACAAGTAAAAACCTAATTATTTATAAGACTCAAATTTATCTTATTTCAAGGTCATACCCCAAGATCCTTCATAGGTTACTTGTTTAATTTTTTTAGTATAATGTTTAAAATATTTAACAACTACATTTATAATTTTTATAATTAAAGAATTAAACAAATTATTTACGAGCTTAAACGAGCCGAGTAGACATTTGCTCATACTCGATTCGTTTATGAAACGAGCTTAAATTTTTGTTTGAGCTTGACTCGTTTACTTTACTAAATGAGTCGAATTCGAGTAACATCCGAGTCAAATTCGAGTTATTTATTGAGTGTATTAGTTCGTCTACAGCCATTCATTTTATAATTTGTGTATTTACACACTCATATTTAATCTTTTACATTTTAATATTTATAAATATTTCGTACTTTAACATTTTTTTTAAAATAATAAATATAATATTTTTATATTTATAATAAGAAATTAATATAATCTGAATATATTAACAAGTAACTAATCGAGTATTTTAACGAGTATATTATCGAATATCTTAACGAGTTATTCGCGAACGTATTCGAGTCGAACATATCTCTATTCAAATTCGACTCGTTTATGAATCAAATTTATATTTATTCAAACTCGACCCATTATCTAACAAACGAGTCAAGTCAAATTTTTATCGAATCAAATTTTAAACTACTTATCAAGTATCTATAACTATATATAAGAAGTGACACTTTTTTTTCCGTCCGGTTCAACTTTTGTTAGCCCGGTTCACTCTTTAATTTTTCCTTCAATTTTTCTAACGTGGCCGGTTCACTCTTTAAACGTACAAATCTCACATTTAATTTTCGGTTTATTTATCTGGGATGAGGAAACGTTTAGCCTTTGCCCCGTTTACATTTACTCATTTTACGTTTAACCTTTGGTCCGGTTTACATTTAGTATTTGATTTATATATCACTAAACGTTACATTGGCCTTTGATTGCCCCTTCCAATTCCGATCCTCTGTTTTCTACCTCACATGTCAAGGTCAGTTACGACTGTGTTTTTTATAAACAGTTTTATTCGGAGGGCAGTCTCTAGCTCCTCCACCGTGTTGCAGAGCATGACGTTGAACTGCAAAGAGAGCACGAAGTACCGCCAGAGGAAGGTCGACCACGGGTCATCGCCATCAGCGGTGCACATATACTGGGACATCTGCGACCGCCGGAACCGGTAGCTGTCTGGGAATCCATCTTGACGTGCGGCAGTGCTCGAGCAGACGGCTGCGGTGCCGTAAGCCCCGCACGTGGTGATGGTACAGAAGAAGACGTCGGCCTCCCTGGCCACCTCGATGGTCCATTCGAAGAAGACGTCAGCGATGATGCAGGCTTGAGGCCGCTCGTCCCGACGGTTGACGTCAGAGACAAAGCGCTCGAAGTGGGGGCGGAGGGACTCGGAGGCGTGGCAGAAGCGGATGATGTCGGGGCCGCGGAGGGAGTCGGTGTTCTCGATGTCTGGGGGCAGGCCGTGGTCGGCGCTGCGAAAGTGGATCTCCCTGAGGAGGACGTTGTCGGAGCCTTCCGGAGAGAGTACCGAAGACCGGAGGGTTAGGGCGTTGAGTGGAGTGGTGAGGAGGGTGATGGTGAAGCCACCAGGCTGCCAGCGTTTGATGAGCCAAGCCAGGGACAGGAAGGGCCGGAAGTGTCCCTGCACCATGAACAGGGAGCATCAGGATTTGCCAGGTTTGGAGCACTTGCTTATGTTACTGGTTCTTATTTGTCTAGATACATGTCTGAGTTCTACAAGTACTTGGAAATGGGCCTGCAAATTTTTTAGGAATACCAGGTTTGTTCTATTTCAGTTGGAGTTGTTGGAGACATATGTCGCGCATTGGATGAGAAGCTTCTTCCATTTTGTGATGGCATAATGAGCCAGGTTTTCAAGAACTTATCTGACTCCAGGCTTCAAAGATCTGTCAAGCCTCCTACATTCACATGCTTTTGGGGATATAGCACTTGCCATTGGTAATAAATTTGAGAAGTATCTTCCCCACGTTATACCGATGTTGCAGGGGGGCAGCAGAGCTGTGCTCCCATTTTGATCCCCAGGATGAGGAAATGCTTGACTATGGAAACCAACTTAGGACGTGCATATTTGATGCCTATTTAGGTATATTTCAAGGATTCAAGAGCTCCAAGCCAGATCTTATGATGCCCTATGTGGTTCATGTCCTGCAGCTCATAGATGTCGTGTTTAAAGACAAGAATGGGTACGTGCACTGTCAACGTTGTTAGGAGCACATCTTGCCAACAAATCCATTACCTTGATCTAACCTAAGCATTTATATTTGAATTGTAGGGACGAAGGTGTGACCAAGGCTGCAGTTGCGGTGATGGGCGATCTTGTTGATGTGCTTGGTCCAAATGTTAGTATAATGTTGTTCAAGGATCGAATGTTGTTCCATACGGAGATCCTGGGCGAGTGTTTCAGATCTGGTGATGCCCAGCTTAAGGAGACAGCAACATGGTGCTGGTCTCGTGAGGTGAGACCATTACGCTCGGTGTTCAGAATTCTATGGTTATACCTTTCTAAGTGTCTGACATTGCAAGAGCTGGGTGTATACGAGCTACCTCCAACCTAATGCCCTTGTAAACTTGCATCCGTTTTTAAAATTGATGTCATTTGTCTGCATACACACAAATGGATGTGGGCTGTGGTGTTATGGATGTGGACTGTTGTGGAAAGTATCTATCTTATGCATCGATTAGTCCATGATCTTCGGTCATGAAGGTTCTTCTGGAATCAAAATTTCCCACTCACTTCTAACATGATTTTTCTTTTCAGTTTAAGTAGTATTTCTCTTTTGGGAAGATGATATAGGATTTTGTGCCATCTCATTTAAGGTATTATCCTCACCGTTGTATTTAATTTAAGTAGTGGCTCAATGATAAAGTTTAACCCTTACCGACAATATATTTACAAAATATTCTCCTCACCTGAGAAATATTGTGGCTCTTGTTCTGTCCATCTCACTTTTAATGAATTGCCTTTAAGAGGAGCATAATGTGTCTAAGAAACTATACTTACATGTTAAAGTACTTGTGTGAAAGAATGTAAATAGAGGGTCAAATAAGTTTTATAAATATTTTTTTCTTGATCCAAGTTAGAACAGAATCGGCACTCATAATTGAAAAAAATTCACTCTCACGTGCTATGCTCAAATTGCAATCTCATATATTCTATCTTATATTCTTTATATTACAATAGATACTCTTATATTAAAAAAAATTACTCCACCTATACATATCATGTTTGGTATCAAGATAGATCGAAAATAGAATGAGGATATCTTCAAAATTTTGAAGATATCTTTAAAATTTTGAGACTATCATCAGTTTATTCTCGATCTATTTTAATACCAAATAGTCTTCAGGAAATAACAAAGTCAAGTGGTAAAGGTTAGTAAAATATTCTGTTGAACAATAAAATTTTAGATATGTTATACTAACATAATATAAAAGATTCTAGATGTATACGTGTTATCATTTTTTAAAATCTTAAGTTAGTGAATCGTATGTGTTTACTTAGAAATATGAATTCTATATGGTAAATTAAAACTATACGGATCTTATATATGAACAGATAAATCCACAAAAGTATCTATTGTAAAGGTGTCGGGCCACCACCACTTCATTGATGTTGGTTCGTATTCCTTGCTTCAAATGTCTTCAATTTTTAGGGAAGAATAAAATATATCTAGTCATAACCATGAGAATTGTTATATATATCTTCTATTCTAGATGTGTACTGCCACAGCTGGGCCTCCGTAATAATACATATTTTATATTTTTTTTCTTTCCAACCATATTGCTATATAGTATGAGAAAAGTTTATAATGCACTTGACTTTTACGCTTTGCATTGTACTTCTTGTTTCTCATTGGACAGATGTATTGTGTAATTTTTTCATTAGCCAATGAAAAAGAAGAAGCACAAAGTACAAAGTGTAAAACTCAAGTGCATTAAAATTTTCTCATATAGTATTAATAGTATAGGATCTACTATAATTTGAGTTCATTTTTCATCTTCATCTTCGTGTACCTAAAAATTTAATTATTGATATGTAATCAATTACTTACTCAAAATCAATATACACTTTTATTGAATCTTTTACCGTTTATCTAGAATGTATACATGTTACCATGTCTACGTGATTATAATATATAGATAGTATACATTATTTAGTCAAAAAAGACTATTATTTAGAAGAAGAAGTTAGCTAAAATAATTGACAATACTAAAAAAATTAAATAACATAAACCAATTGCTATGAGCAGAATAATTAACTTTTAAACCTGTTGTCAAGCTAAATATTTTCTTTTAATTGAATAGATATTCTTGATCAAATGCCTTATCCCAATAAATCATGGTGAGTTATTTTATTTACTATGAGCAGAATGTTGTTATAAATCTGATGTGGTTGCTCCGAGATGGTTGGATCTAACTATGACAACTTTAATTTTAAGATTTATATCACATATCATTTAACTTTTATCTCTCTTATATTTAGTATAATTGTTTAATTTCTCAATGTAAAAAAAGAACAATTGTTAAATTTATTTAAAAGAAAACTATTCAAAATAAATTTATATTTTTATTTATTTTTATAAATATATGAAATTTTATTTAATAATTATACTACACTCACAGATATACTCTACGTAGCGCGTTTCTGTAACTAGTATTAATTAGTTTGTAACTCTACCATCCATGAGCCAAACTCGAACTCATAAAATATGCTCTCGACGGGGGACGCGGATCGAACTGAAACTACTACTAGAATCTACTCACCGATTGCCATCCGTATTCCCTCGCATGTCCAAGCTGGGCGGTGACGCCTCGCCGGCCTTCGCGTAAGGTCACCGGATGGCACGAGACTCGCAGTCGTTCGCTCGTCCCCCTCAGAAAATCAGAATCTTCATCGGGCGCCGCCAGACCAGATAGACGACCCCTTCCCGCCCGGGCCCTTTGGCCGCCGCTAATGGACACCGGTACGGTGTCTGTACCGCTTCCATGGATACCGCTTCCCCAAACCCATCGCCCCCAAACTCGCCCACGCACCCGGTTCGTCCTGTTGAAGAGTACTGCGTTACAGAGGCCGGACTACGGTGCGGCGAGCTCCGGGCCAAACTATTAGTTAATCGCGGCCGTCCATACGGTGTTGCCTTTACAAACTCTACTGATCGTACGGCAGCGATGGTGCTTCCGCCACAGGGTACTTGTTGTCTCCTTTTGGATGTGCAATAACTCCACTCGTGTGGTTGCCCCTGCTGTGTGATGGTAAAAAAATTAAGGAACTAATGATGCCCCCACGTAAATAAAAAGTACGGGTTTTTACTTGGCCGATTAGCTTAACTAGGAGGGTGATGATGAGGAATTTAATTAAAACCCCAAGATGAGTGATCGACGAGGAAGGGATGATCTACGTCGCGTCCTTTCGCCTCCGTAGATCTTGCATCATCGCAAAGAAAGGGGCTACGGAGACCGTTGGATCGTTATCAGAGCTCCCGGCTGTCGACGCGTGTCTCGGATAACGATGCTGAGCGTACCTTCTATTGTTTTGTACCGGGGAGTAGACGCGCGCTCCAACGTCGTCTGGTTCCTTCGTCCGTAGTCTCTACCCTATAACGGAGGGTCTACCGTGGTCGTTTCGGCCGCAACAGCATTAATTAATAATAATATAAAAAAAGTCTATCTAATTAATGGGTCCTAGCTTTTACGTAAAAAGTTATTTTGCTTTATTTTATTTTATTTTCACTTCTTCCCCGGGTTTCACCCTTAATAAAGAAGAGAGGGCCTCCGCCGTGGTACCTTATACCTGTTGTTGCTGCTGCCGCTTCTCGTCGGCTTCTCGTGCCTGTCACTTCTTCTGCTGCGATCTCTGGAAGCTCCTGGCTGGCGTTGTTTTCTCTCAGGTGAGGACGGGCGCGGATTTCTCGACGGGTTCTTCGGATTTTTACTTCGGATTTTTGGCTCTGCGGCATGTATGCCGGTGGCGGTGGATTTCCGCCTCGCATGGGCGTCTTGGTGCTGGCTTCCCGTCGCCTCGATCGCGGTTTTCCCTCGCTTCCTGTATCGAGTAGGTAATCAGATCTGGATGTCTGCTTCGAGCTGGCGGCGGGATGGATTTTATCCTTTTTTTTTTCTGTTTTTCTGTCTTTCACTCTCGAGATGGATTGCGCTTTTTTTGGAATTTGAAATTATATGTTCATTTGGATCATTTTGTTGGAATCTCGCTTTATATCCTTAATGGAATCTGTGAATGTTTTGTGACGATTCCATCCGGTCATTATCTGATGTTCTCTACATTTCTGAAATCACGTTTCACTCGATTTTTTGTGATCTCCATGGCTTTCATGCGAGTTCTTCCCGAACTCGATCTGTAGGCGCGTTTCGTCATCACTTCTTGCCTCAGCTCACGTTGTAGCTTGGGGTTCCATTCTTCACTAGTTTGATCTTGAAAGCTATTCATACTTCTCATTGCTCCACCTCATCTCGCGGTGGGGGCAGCTTCTTGTTGCTAGATCTCCATCTTGCACTGCAGGACCTCGCAGGTTTGCTCTTCGTTAGCTACGTGCGTTTCCGCCTATTGGCGGAACTGGTAAGTGGTGATATTGTCTAGAAAACGACGTAGTTATCGTTTTTATGCTTCTTAGTTTTGTTTATTTTATTGCTTTATTTTGTTTCTCGCAGACATGCTACCTGCTTGATCGTCTCAGCAGACATTGCTTGACAACGAGAGAGAGCACGCCTGTCCGCAGCCCAAAGGGCTGGTGGCTGTGTACTAGCGTGCTCTCCCTCGGTGTCAACCAGTTCCCCTAGGAAAGCAAAGGTGGCTTTTTGTTTCTCGCGGAGATACTGCCTGCTTGATCGTCTCAACAGGCGTTGCTTGACAACGAGAGAGAGCACGCCTGTCCGCAGCCCAAAGGACTGGTGGCTGTGTACTAGCGTGCTCTCCCTCGGTGTCAACTAGTTCGCCTAGGAATGCAAAGGTGGCTTGCCGCTTCTTCGTCCCCGCCCCAGTTATCCTGCAGGGAAGAGAACATTGCTTGACCTCCTTGTGGTCCATGGTGCAGTGGTCAACGTCAGGTTTACCTGCTGGTAAGCGTGTTCGTTAAGAATTTTGGTGGGGTATTGTTAGATTGCGAACTGTCTACTCATGCTTCGATTCTTTTTATGATTATTTTCAACTTATCCTGAGGGTGATTCAAAGTTTGGGCTCTCTCTCTCTCTCTCTCATGTTATCATCTTCTAACACGATTTGTCTACTTAGAGGTGTTAGTGAACTTTTCCTCCTGTCTTTGGTTGCAAAAAATCATACTGATCCTTTCATATTATCCTTTTTTATAGACTTGGTTTTTGGAATTCACATTATATTCTGGAGCAGATGAAAGTAAGATCCCAATGCTCTTATCTGATCATTTGGCAGTTAATTTGTCGCAATCAGAAGTTTTGTATTGTCGGGTCACTTCTATCACTGGTCATGTGTCTTCTTGACCACAATCCACTCCGTCACTGTTTTTTATTTGAAGCATTTAATATACACAGTTTCAATCAAAAAGCACATGAAATTCTTCAGGAATATAGTGATGTTGTAGACAGTATATCAAATGCAACGTAAGCCGTCTTCTTCTTGTTCTTGTTCATTTATATTCAGAGTAAGCATTTGTTCCCTTTCTAGAGGCACTTTGCTTTGAAATGTCCTTATGTTTTATCCTCCAAGGTGTTATGTCTTCACTGTAGTCTTATTCATTTTGCTCTCAGAGAAATACTTGGTGCACACAACATGGCACACCCACTAGGGTTGTGCCATGTGTCTTGGGGCTCCTAAAAAAAATGGAGGTGCGGAAGAGATAGTTAAAGCTCTCAAGACACATGGCACAATCTTAATGGGTGTGCCAGCTGGTTGTGTGCACACCATTAAAGGTGTGCACTAAGTATTTCTATTTTGTAATAGAGAAACATTTTGCTCCACATGTGATTTGGGGCCTCCATATATCTGTTCTAGGATTTATTTGAGTGAGAATATCAATAATAGCCTCCAGGTTTTCCCTTTCTGTACATTCCAAGTAACTGTTTCTTGTAGGACCACTGCACACATTGCCTTCTTCTTTTAGAATATCTTGTCTTGATGCTCTTGGTTATATTCTTCTTGAAATATAGTTTATTTGCATGGCTAATGCTGTGGTGCTACGCTTTTTACCACTCCTTTTAACACTGTTGGCTGTCTGATCAGGAGATGAGATGGCTGAGCTAAAGAACTTAGGTTCGGTGCTCAAAGAGTGTGAATCGATCATTCTTCAATTTGCATTATTTATGCGAGTATTTATTTTTTTCAGAAATTGCCCACTATAACTTAGATTATCCATATATCTAATACATGATTTTTTTAAACTGTTCTGCCTTTTAACTTGTGTAAATGGAGGATCTGTTGTTTCAATGTCTATCTTTGTAGAATATTGTTCATATTACTTACCTGCTCTTGTAGTTTTATGTGTACACTAAGAATTGGGCCACAAGAATTCAAATGCTACTTGTAGATTCTTGTGTTGGTTTTTGGTTGGTGATATTAGATACTTGAATGTGATCTTAACATTAGTTATACTGCGAAATTTTCACCCTCTTTTTCTTGACCAATAAGATCTATCTGTTCTCTAATGTCCGCACATGGCATATGCAGTGATGGTCAACTGTTAGGATCTTGTCTTTATGGACGTAGAGATTGGCAGTGAGACATATTGGAGGTGATCCCTCATAAGGTCTAGTGAGTAGCATACACTTATTTATAAAAAAAGAAGTGTGATTGTGTGAACCTATCAACATATGGACATACGGTATGGATATTTCTGCTCTATGTAGCTTTTGTGTGAATTCCTGCCACTCACCTTAATATTCTTAATCCAATTTATTGTGCGTTGTATAATAGATGGTTTTTGTAACTATATTGTGCTTGCAATTATCCTCATCATTTGTACTGCTGGAAGTCAAGAAAACATGACACGATGAACTAGAATTAAGAAATAACAAACATTCAGTATTTTCCCTGATATTGTATTTTTTATGTAATAAGCAATAGTAGTTTTATTGTACTCAAGGAGTGGCCTAGTGGTTAATTAACCCTCCATGTAGACCAAGGTTATGAGGTCTGAGGTTCAAATCCCATTGGGAGCAGGATTATAAGGAATTTCGAAGGATAATGTAGTCTAGTTTCCAAACCAACTCCCCCCCCACCCAAAAAAAAAAAAAAGCAAATTGAGTACTTATGTCTAGGGGCACCATTTGCCACACTATTCACGCTACCTAAGACACATTGACTTGGGTCCTTGCATTGACTTTTCGTCTCCGTGTTAACATGATTTGTAAGAGTTGAATCCTTACTCTGTGAGCATACCTCAAAGGCCCGACTCCAACATTTTCTTCATTTCCCCCCTTTTTCTTCAGTGATAACTTGATGAATTTGTTCCCTTTTATTGGCGGCTTTTTTAATTCATTTTAATGAGACTTCTTTTTAAGAATACTCGACGAAATTCATTTGTCCGACATGAACCAGTCTTGGCTGGTTACTAGTGCAAGTGGTATTACATAACGATTATTTTCACACTTTAACAACTAAACCATCATGGACATGCATTAATCCCTCATTTTGTCTTTCAGTTGTAACACCAGGTTATCCTTCCACATTTGAGTAACCAATGCATTGATTACTCTACCCAAACATAAAAAATACTCAGAGCTTATTTCAATGGTTCCATAGAAGATTTGAGCTGGAAGAAATTGATTATCAATTATGTCCTCATTTTTACCAGAGCAAGCACCACCCACACATGAAAGTGGAAAGTAATGGGAATGTCCCATCCAAACAATGAGGCATCTGTTGCTTATTAGATAAGTGGAATCTTACCTTTCAGTAGAAGTATAAATCTCTTTCTGTGGATTGTCTGTTTCAAATGATGTATTACAACGTATAAAGAACATGAGGTGTCTGGCTAATTTTTCGGCAAACAGTGAAGGATGACACTGTACTGACATCATGAATCTTCATTTCCATTCACATATTACAGAACTAAATGTGTATGCCAAAATTGTTATTATCAGTGGTTTGAAGATAACTAGCTTTTCACTGTTCTAAAGATAATTTTATGCTGAAATGGGAATTGTATTTGCAAATTTTTAATGATCTTAAATTTTTGCACAACTTAATTGTAATATTTTATCAGTCAAAATTTGAATATGAGTAAACGTAAAGTGTTTTAAAAGTAGTTATATTTTTGCATTGGCATTTCTTCTGGATATTGCCACTTTTGCCTTAAAGTTAAATATCACATTGAATTGCATGTAATAAAAAATAGCATGAAAACTTGTTAGAGAAAAGGTTAGGACATGTAAAAAACAATTGCAACTATTGTTTATTGTTTGTCAGGGATGACTTCTTTTGGCTAGAAGCTTTTGCTTACACTTTATCTTGAAATCTTGTATCCATTTTGAGGTTACATTTTTGTTCTTTTGTTATTTCCTTCTAGGTGGTTGTGAAGAGAGTAGAACATGTAGAGAACTGTGATTTTCATAAAGTTGAGTTCTCTCTAATGTTCAGATTCTGATAAGTTGCTTACAGTAGGAGCAATCTATGGGAATGACTAGTTTACAATCTGACGCTTTAGAGTTGCAATTTTGTTGGTGAGCTTTGCAAACAGAGTGGAGAAGGCAGGTTTTGCAAACATAAGATCCATCTGTAGATGTACAATTATCAATTTCTTAGTTTTTTTAAAGGTTTATTTGATAAATCTAATTGAAATTGAGTGTAAATTGTTAGAACATATTGACTGGTGGCTTCACAGATCGGCTTACCTGAATTTTGTAGAGAAGAAAAAAAGTTCAAGAGTACAATTAGTCATGTAAGTTCTGGTTGTCAGGGTGTACAACTATGCTAAACCTGAATATGGTGAAAAGAAATGTAGACTCATGTTAGAGTTACTTTTGCAGTTTTCTTGATGGAAGATCTGAATGTTTGGTCATCTTTCATAGGACCGAAGTCTGGAAGCAAAGTCTACTTCCATTCCCCTGGAAGTGTGCAAGTTTGGATGCAATGGTAATTCACTGACCTCAACACACAGTTCAGAGCTCTCAATTCATTGACCCGAGAGTGGAGGACAAAGAAATGTTCTAAGCTAAGCTACATCATTAAGTGAACACAAGTTGTTATTGATAGACAGAACTAGACGACCAAGATATACATCACCCAGGCAGAAGCTCACTTAAGGTGTAGTTGGTGCTTTGTCCCTTGAGGTTGAAACACTATGTAATTCAACTTATATCATAGTTTACAAAGTCAAACAAGTTACAATAAAGCACTGCCAAGAACAGGAAACTCATCTGGTTATATTGGGAGAATTCACCTTTTAGATAATGATTGAAGTGATCCACTACTACTCCCTTTTGTGATTAATGTCGTCTTTTCACTCTTCTTCAGGTTGGAGGGGTGCTACGTTAAGTAGTAGTTCCTTTTTTGCTTCAGGGTGCATGATGCTTATATGGAAGAATGACTAGATCTGGCCAGAGATATTGCATTTGCTAAGTTAACAACCAGATGTTTGAGGTATCAGAATTCACTCTCTATTTCTAAGTTTGGCAGGCTTTCTCATGTTGCCTTCAGTATGAAACATGATGGAACTGTTTTAGAAATTAGTGTTTTTTATCAATCTAGAAACTTGACTGGGAGCTTGCAATTGGGAAAAAATATGCATGCATGATTAAGCCCTAGAAAACCTACCGCCGGTGAGCTCTGGTTTCTCGATCCTACATCTATCATAGAAGGTCCCTGATGGGTTCTATCATCCTTGTAGATCTTCTCTATATATTTGGGTTCTGCATGTTCGGATGACCACCACGGGCACGGGATGGTATATTCTGAGATTGCTCGTCCGTTCCCTGAGCATCTCATAATTAGTTCCTGAAGGTGGTACTTATTAACGGGATGGGACGTGGTCCCGACTCCCTAGGGTGAACGGTGAAAACTTTCACGGCGTGGACATCGTCACTCCTTTTTTCGATTATATGGCCTTTTTGGGCATTCGTAGCCAATGTTATGCATCATTGGGGAGAAAATTTTCTCTTTCGAATAGTTTTAATGGTTGTTGCTTCATCCCTCCTGCATATTCCTCGATAGTCTCTCGTCTTTTTACCGAATTTGGACACGTTCTGATGTGTTTGCGGAGTAGATGGTTCGGTATCCAATTTTATATTCACATAAAAAATTCATATTAGAATCTTCTCCGTGTTTAGATTCGTAGTTCCTATTTGAAGTCAGTCCTATTCTTCTGGTTTTTGTTTATTTGCCTTTCTTGGGGGGTTGCGAGGATTCTTCTATCGGCGGTGTTAATTCAATGGGAGGTCTGCAGATATTTATAGAACAGGTCCTTCATTAGCAGGACATGATTGCACTTTGGACAGATTTAAGGCAGCGTTTGACAACGTTTGGGAAAAAAATTGAAAATCTGCAAAAGTTGATTTTGCGTAAAAATCTCACGTGCAGCTCACGAGCCCCCGGCCATATCTAAAATCCATCCAAATTTGGACGGAGGTTCACTTTTCGACGGCAAGCAGAGAAGATGGCACTTCTCTCTATCTCTCTCTCTCTCTCTCTCTCTCTCTTTATATAACCAACCAATTTGACACGGAAGTCGGAGCGATTTGGGTTTATTTGGAAATGCACACGATGTTATCAAAGATTTTAACTTCAAAATCTCAGCCACCAGCGTTCCCAAAGATTGCTTAAAACAACCACTGCAAGGGTGACGAAAAGTTTGAAGAACTTGAGATTTCATTTTGATGGCATAGAAACTAGTGCTACATAGGGAGAAGCGACGTTATGTCTGGAGAAGGCGAGCTCAAGACATCACTTGAGGCAGCATTTGGGAGTGAATAAAGTGAAAATCTCATAAAGTAGCTTTCGTTGCATCATGATGTCCGTTTTTTGGCTCGTCGCCCGTGTCTTTGGTTCCAATTTTTTTTCAAAGTGTATGTGTCGGCTTCTCTTTATCTCTTTCCTTTCCTGATTCTGCATAACTCCAAAGTCGAGAAGAAGGTCTTGTCATTTGGAAACACGGCAAGTCTTATAAAAAAAGTTTAATTTTAAATTTTTTTAATAATCCGTTATCAAACGCTGCCTGAATTGGATAGGAAAAATAATTTTATAAAATTTATCTTCTAACGCGCTTTGCTAAGCGGTGGCCCACACATGCATAGTACACCACTCAGCCTTTCTTACGGGGAAAAGATACATCCGGTCTTTTTTCCTCTTCCTTTCTTTCCTGTCCTTTCCTTTTTGATGTTCATTTATTGCTGGAAATGGAATCATACTCCTCCGAAGAACTGGAGAAGGCGTTACCTAGATAACGAGATCAAATCCATCCTACACGGGAGATTATTAAGGAGAAAGGAAGTGATCATGGAGAAGGGTGCATCCGACCTGCTCTGGCTGTTGTGTTGCAGTCTGCCCACGAAGGTTGCCAAGAAACCATCAGCATGGAAGATGTGATTGAGAAGTGTAAACTGCTATACTTTTGCTGGGGCAAGAGACGATCACCCTCAGTCTTGCGCTCGTGGATAATGGTGGTCCTGTCCGTGCACCAAGAAGATCACCTATATATATTTCTCAATGCCACAAATTTTGTTGTGGTTTGTTAGAAGCGGCGCCCTTCGGAGGATGTTGCAAGGAAACTCATGTTTCATGTTTCTCTTAGAAAATTATAGCATGAGAAAAGAAAATACAAAATATGGTATATTTAACCCTCTTCCCCGTCAAGAAGTCGGAGGCATTCTCTCTTATGTGATTGCCGACAACCACAAAGTGTGTTGTCAACATGGTTGGTTGATCAGTATAATGGTGCGATACGGGTGTGGTGTATTGAGTTTGGGCGATCACGGCCCAAGCATAGTTGACGCATGGTCCGAGTGTCGGGCCATCCGTTCAAACAGCTCGATCTAGTACGGAACTGATCTAGTACAAATTGGATCCAAACAGCATCGAACCACTCTGATATCCATCGGCCTATAAAAGCCATTCAACTTGCCTTCTTCCCCACTAGATCATGCCTACTCAAGCTACAATCTTGTGCAGCCGACGACAAGGGTCAGTTTCGTTTGACCACCCCCCCCCCCCCCCCCCCCCCCCCCCCCCTTTTCTCATGTTTTTTGAAAATCATGCGTAGATTTTGCATAAAATTTTGAATAGGTATAGAATTTATGCAAAATTATGTCATTAAATATTACTATTATATTTAATACCTTGTTAAATATTATAGACTTAATTGCATCAAATAATTTTCATGTTCATACGTTCATGGTCCTAAATACTTTGACCCTTGCATTTTAAATGTTCAATGTTATAGATGCCTTCTTGCAAAGCGCAGACGGATGGCATAAGGTGACAACATATAATTAAGGTGACAACATGGAAGAATGTTGGATGGTAAAAAGCACTAGTGGAATTGCAATTATGGCAATATGAAATATCATGCAGAAGGTGTCTCCCACTCAGAACAATATTTGATAGGAGCTTAGTTTAAGGGCACCATACAAGGTGAAGATGGAAGTGGTCGAATGCTTGAGACCGATCAAAGCACAGAAGCGGTTGCAAATGTTTAGGAGACTAGACATGAGCATATAGGGCACTATGATCAATGATCAAGAGGACATGCCATCTCAAGAGCCCGGTGTACAGGTGATAGTGCAAGATCCATATGAACAAGATTTTCAACGGGCTCAATAGGGAAGTAGGGTTGAGACATGGCTGAGAGGAGATACGGAAGCACCTCTCTATGATGAAGTTGGCCTATTAGAAAGTGGTATGTCATCTTGACGTCATTTAACTTCAGTGTCAAGGGTATGATGTCTTTATCGTTATGTCATTGGTCCCCCTCACTCCTCAGCCCCCCAACCACAGAGGAAAAGAAGCATAGTGCAAGATGTTCAAGAGATTGACCCGCATGCCTTTTCAAAATAGCACATCAAATAGATTAGAATTGAAGATGCTTACTAAAATAAAGAGTCGAGGTGGAGGTTGGGAAGAGTTGTTGCCAAGTTTTGGCATTACGCAGGTTTGACATTCAATGTTGGAAATAGCTCCTACCACAAGACCATATATATTTCAAGAAGCACAGTATCTTGTGAAGCATGTCTAGCCTTCTTTCATAAAGGAATTAGCTGGTGTATACCTTGATGAGGAGGTGGAGAATTGAATAGCTACACTACCTCCTTCAAGGAAAAAAGGAGAAAAGTATGGAGTCACATTTATGTGTGATGGTTGATCATATACCACTAAAAGTAGCCTGATTAATGTCCTTATCTACCCTGACCGACTGGTCTTCTACCACAAATCAGTGGTCGTCTCAGTGGCTATACACAACCACCAATATATATATTATGCAACTGATGCAGTGGATGGTGACAAAAATTGGTGAGAAATTTATTGTGCAGGTGGTTATTAGAAATGATGTAAATTACAGGGGGTGTGTGAAGAATTGATGAAGACACAACCCCATATTTCTAGGCCCCTTTCACAACTTATTATGTGGATTTGATGTTGAAAGACATTGGTCAATTTATAGATATACAAACACACCTTTGTGCTCAGGTGGATGAAGGATTTCTAGTGGTAGTGATATGTTGAGATTGGGCATTATATGGTTTGCCACTAATTTTATTGCTTTTAAGAGTCTCCTCAAATATAAGGATTGATTGAAACAAATGTTCAGAAGTGACAAGTGGTTGCAATCATCTTTTGCAACTTCATGTGAAGGAAAAGAGGTGGATGCATTGATCAATAGCTCCAACTTATGGTCTAGAGTTGCAAAGATAGTTGTGATTATCAAGCCTTCCTATGAGGTGTGAAGAGCTATGGATAGTAACAGAACACCAACCATGGGTTGGTGTATGCAAAAGCTCGAAGCAGCAAGGAAGAGGATGCTAAGGTCCTTACTGAAGTATACTAAATCTTTTCTCAGATAGTGTGGAGGACTTGTGGGATCGTCAGATGAGTAGGGATGTACTCGTGGCAGGTAAACTATGACCTATGTGCCATTATAGCAGTTAAATTTCATTCATCACTTTATGCCATTTTCATGAATTATTAAAAACGACAACTTATACTCTATTATCTCCATCCCACATTCTAGTACGAGTATAAGCTTGCTTACAAAGATGACTTCATAATTATTGTGATGTTTGTGGTGGATAAGATGTCATAAGCTCTTACTAGTCCTATAGATGCCTTAAACAACATAAATGAAAGAGACCTAGCATTCATTCTATGATTGTTGACTTTAAATCTAATTTCATCATTATCTATAAGCAGATGAAATATTTTTGGAGAGAATTGGCTCATTTGCTTAGCCATGTGGGAAAAGGCTTGGACCAGGTAACCACAATTAACCATTTCAAGATTCAATCAAAGCCTCCAATTACATCATTTATTATAATGTCTTCCTCTTCATTTTGTGGCCCAATGGGTGGCTTAGTTATCACAGAAGTGCACCTAACTTAAGGGACCTTGAGATTAAAAAGTAATCACAAACATCATCTTCTAGTGGATGTAAGAGGAACTTGAACACTTTTATCTTGACACACCAAGTTGACGAACAGGTTGTCGTACTAAAGATTGGACAACCTGGTATTTGTTCACTGTAACATCATGGTAAGGCTGAAACATGTGTGGACGGACACAAGAAAAGGGGAGGGGGGTTATGATGCCATTGATATTACTTATCTGAGAGAGAATGAAAATCTCATGGCAATATGGGTCACTAGGGCAACTACTTGAACTTGATGCAAATGTCAATGATCAGGGGATCTACCACATTCCAACAATTTTTTAGCTTCTTTTATTTAGAGGCAAACTATAGGAGCACATATCAGCAATCTTGAGTAGGCATCTTCGACCACAGGGACTCAAGAGGTTGCTAAGGGGATTTATATGATGAAATGGTTGTGTGGAGCACCATCAAATATGATTGTGGGCTATAGCTACACATGAGGATGTCGATCCCCCCCCCCCCCCCCCCCCCCCCAACCTATAGCTCCTTCACCTCGACAGCCCCCTCCTCTTTCTCCATCATAGGCCGGCATCAGCAATGGATTACCAACAGACCTCATCTCATTCTCAAGTGGTTGTATGTATTTAAAGTTAGTGTATTTAGTATTTACAATTATATGTTAACTTTATTTTACAATCACATCCTTTCATCGCAGGCATCTAAAGGGTGGCCAACCCCTTTGAAACAAAAGCGTGAAAGGAGTGTTGAAAAAATAGCCCATCTAAAAAGATCATATGGACAACTAATTTATTTTATTCACGTCAAGAAGTAGAAGTAGGTGGTGCAATAAGATCCATTAGACATCACGGATGCAGAGACATTGGATGAACATGAGGATGATGCGACTCCTCTGTATAATCCATCACAATGCAAGAGTAATGTAGACGACCCTTCAAGGTTTATGCAATATGCATCTTTCTCTCCTGGTGGTGGTGGCAACAACAATGAAGGCAATAGTGGTGGAGGTGGTTAGGGTAGTCGTGGTGAGAGGAGGGGATATTTTCACTAATGAGGAGGACTTCACGCATGCTACACAGAACGATAGAGATCACAATGTCCCAACTATGTCACAGAGGCGATACAAATAAGATAAAAAAGGATGAAAGAATTCTATGACAGATAGCGACAACTACCATGGCATGTTATCTGATTTTAAGAGATTAAGCACACAGGAGAACACCTCCTTGTATACTGCAAGTTATGGTCACTCCATATTTTCTAGATATCTCTCCTCAGGCTACAATATTGCATATTCACAAGCACATGGGTATGGTTATCCCAATGTTGGTGCCTAAATGCAGTCTCTTTTCACTCAGTTGCCTAAGCCTACTATATAATTTCAGGGATCGAGACACTACAAGGAATATGTTCGTATGTACCTATTGGCCATGCTATGGATACTTGGGGGGAGGGGGGGGGGGGTAAATGGGTCGTTGCAATCGTAGAGATATGGAAATAAACACGTAAAGAATGTGCACAACAGAGAGAGAAATAAACTGGCAAGCAAGCACACAAGGGACAACCATTTTTATTCTGGTTCAGTTCTAACCACGTCAGACACCTATGTTCAATCCCCAGGGGAAATTCATTATTGAGCTTTCACTATACTGCCCTAATAGGACAACTATTTGCTACACAGTCCCCAGTGAAGCCTTGCTCCCGTAGAAGGAACAACTATTCGGCCACAATGGTCCTCTCAATTGAGGGCACAACTATCTGGCGTCGTACACACAAGTCTTCCTCTCAATAGAGGGAAAACTTTCTGGCCATGCTAGTTCTCCTCTCAGCAGAAGGCATACGAGATCATAGCCAACCACTTTCCGGAAAAATTTGTCAAACTAAATGTCTTCTTGAAAGACTGATGTTGGCGATGTTGAAGCTCTGGCACTAGGATCAACTTGTGCAAGGATGTAACTTAATGGCACTTGATATCAATTGCAGTAAAACACTAGGAGTAAATAGAATTTTGATGTCGAGCGAACGCCTCTTGATTGGATATCACAATCATTGTGTTGTTGAGACTTGGAGATGATGAGCAACAGATAGGAATGAAGGCTTACTCTCCTTTCAGGAGTTGATGCTTGATCAGTTAATATGAGCGAGTTATCTGGTGCAATCATATCCTCAACAATAGCATTTGGTCTTATATATATAGGCATTTGAAGCTTGTCGACCATTGAAGTTGTTCTTTCCTTTTTGAATTCTTTGTCTCTCACCGTAGTTGGATTCTTCAATGGGCTTCTAACTATTGAGCTTATTTAGCCAATCATTTTCTTTCACATAGTCATATACTTTTAGTTTTTATTGTCATAGAATGTCTTTGTAGCCTTCTATCTGTGGAACTAATTTGATTGTTCTTCATTTGTTGGTCATACACATGTAGACTTGTAGGTATTTGACCGTGAATCCATCTTTGCATGCATTCTTTCTTTACCTTTCCCAGGTTAATCTTCAGACCATTGTGATTGTTTAGTCTAATTCAACTTCGATGGTATTCAACTCTTCTAGTTAAATCTTTTGATTATTGTGACTGATAAGTGTTGCGGTTAATGGTCTTTAGATTTAATCTTTAGTTAGATTAAAGTTTTATGACTTCCTAATCTTTGACTTCTCTAGACTAATTTCCATAATTTGTGACTGATTAAGCCTTCTAAAGTCTTTTGCGAACTTGAAAGTTTTCAAATAATTTTTGTGGCATATATTTTGGAGCTTTTTCTTTCTCTTCCCAGATACATAACTGTGGTGGTGTTTTCCTTCTTGGGTCGGAGCCAAACGGGCCTCCATTGAAGAAGATGGGGAAAACGAACGCTGGTGCGGACGGAAGGCCTGCAAAACCAGAACGGGAACAAGGGGGCCCGGTTGAAGAACCGAGGAGAACCCTCCGATGCCTAAGTCAGTAGAGGACTTGAGAGGCTTGAGGAAGGAAGGTTCAGTGGTGTGTGTCGCTCGAGGACGAGTGAGGGTCTGTGAGACCACGTACCTCTGTATGGAGGTTACCTAAGCCTATTTGTAAGCGAAGGTCTTGAGGGAGTGGGACGGAATGTCCCTTAATGACGCCGGAAAGGGCGCGCCGGTTGGCGCTCTTGACGGGGAGTTACGCGTTGAGGCGTCTGTTGAGGAGTTCCGTGGTTAACGCACCGCTTGATCGTGGGGCGCGTGCGGTACAACCGTTATAACCGCCACGAAGGGGTGAAGAACTGCTTGGATTCTCCTAGGCGGAAGGTACCGAGCAGGTAGCCTGCTCGGTAGGCTAGACCTGCTGCTCAGTAGTCGAGCCCGTTGTTCGGTGTCTGATGCCCGGAGGCATAGTTTGTGCGGACGAGGCCGCATCGTACTTCGAACAGGGTCTGCTCGGTGAGTTAGACCGAACAGGATAGGGGGTATCCGGAGATCACCCTTGGAGACCTGGAGGTCGTCGGGCGCGGAGACTGCGCGGTGCCCGGTGCTCGGGTGCCTTGGCGATTGCGAGCTCGAGCAGGGGCCGCCTGATCTGCTCAGTAAGGATACATCCTGTTCGAGCAGCCTTGCGCGGTGTTCGGAAACTGCCACTGGGACCCTTGGGGGTTTAGTAGCTGAAGCGTGTTCGGCAGCTGGTTGGCTGAAGCCGAGGACACGTGGCGCGAGGGCCATAGCCGTTTTACCTTGCTGGGTCTTGATGGGCCTATGGGCCTAGGAGGCTAAAAATAGCCTCTACACTTGCCCCCCACCCTCTCAAGTCTGCTCGGATGTGATCGTGAGCACTTGAGAGGGGAAATGTCTGCCTGAGTCGTCGTCGGAGGGACTTCGTGTCTACGGCGGAGGAACCGTCCGATCGCAATGAGGCGATGTCCTCTGAGGAGCGCCTATAAGCGAGGTCGGAGATCAGAGGCCACTTTGGTGAGCGTGGCTGCCGGACTGGTGGCAGGCGAGGTTGCGCCTTCTGCCGAACGGACCGTCGGGGCGGCTGAAGTGGACGCAGAGTCCGAAGCGGACTACATGACTGGGCATACTCCTGTAGTGCATGGAGGTGTGATCGGACGATGATGCAGCCGGTGAGGAGCAGAGCCGACATTGCGAGACCGAGCTTGTGTTGCTTTGAAGGCCTCCGAGCTGAAGGTTGCCGTAGCCGAAGCCAAGAAGAAGGCTGTCGTCGTGGTGCTTCATTAGGCAGAGGCTCGGAGCATGGCGGCGTACAAGTTCGGTCCTGAATTCCAGAAGGATCTGGGGCTCTTTCTTAGTCGCATTCTATTCGAATCAGGATTCATCGGTGTTTAGAGGCTCGTGGGTACCACGCAGGTTTTGCGAGCTTGAGGAGCTCGGCGACCTGGGGTTGTACCGAACACCTCTGTCTTAGGACGGGTACCGCGCTGGCCCTCCGAGCTGAAGAGCTCTTTGACAGGGGTGAAACCGTTCGCCCTTTACATATACTAATAGAATGGATATGAGAGTTTAGAGGCTTGTGGGTACCGCACAGGTTTTGCGAGCTTGAGGAGCTCGGCGACCCGGGGTTGTACCGAACACCTCCGTCTTAGGACGGGTACTGCGTTGGTCTTCTGAGCTGAAGAGCTCTTGACCAAGGGTGAAACCGCTCGATTGTGATGAGACGTCGTCCTTTGAGGAACGCCTGTAAGCGAGGTCAGAGGCCGGGAGGCCTTTGTCGCCGCTCGGCAGGGGCGTCGCCGGAGGACACGGGACGCTCGCCTGGACGGGGTCCGCTCTGCGAGCTTTCGGAGTGGGCGCGTGCCTCACGATGCCGAGGACGTCAGACCTTCCGACTGAGATCTTTAACTTGTGTCGTCCTTTTTCTGTCTCTTTCTTAGTCGCATTCTGATCGAATAGGAATTCGTCGGTGTTTAGAGGCTCGTGGGTACCTCGCAGGTTTTGCAAGCTGAAGAGCTCGGCGACCCGGGGTTGTACCGAATACCTCTATCTTAGGACGAGTACCGCGTTGGTCTGCCGAGCTGAAGAGCTCTTGACCAGGGGTGGAACCGTTCGTCATTTACATAAACCGATAGAATGGAAAAGAGAGAAGTAGGACGCCGAACATAGAGGCTTTTATAAATAATAAGCCTTTAGATTTACATGCCAGGTTCTCAGTATGATTTCGCCGCCGAGGGTAGACAGCTTGTGGAAACCTCTTCTGAGAACCCGAATGACCTTGTAAGGTCCTTCCCATTTCGGGGCGAGTTCGCTTGGTCGGCTCGGCCGACAGCTAAGCTCTCCTCGCACGCAGCGTGGCGCTGGGTAGTGGAGAGGAGCTCGGTGAGGGTCGACGGCTGCTGTACCCCGAGCGTCCTTTGAAGGAAGCCGTCGCGAGTGCCTCGGATGAGGGCACTGGTGGCTAAAGGGACGTCGAGGCACGGGATGCGAAGCTCTTCAATCTGGAACCGCTTGACGTAGGCCCAGAGTGCTTCGCTCTTCTTCTGTCGAACAGACAGAAGATATGCCGCTGTGCGCGGCTGAGACGCTCCGCCCAGGAAGTGGTCCCGGAAGGACCTTTTCAACTGGTAGAAGGAAGAGATGGAGCCTGCGGGGAGGGATTCAAACCATGCCCGTGCAGCCTCCTTCAGCGTGGTCGGGAAAGACCGACATTTGGCCGCGTCTGATGCTCCGTGGAACACCATGTGCTACTCGAACCCATAGAGGTGGAGTGGTGCCATCGTAGGGAGCGATGGAAGGTAGAGGCAGTTTTGGGGAGACCCAGGCCTCCAGGATTTCCACGGTGAACGGGGAGCGGAAGTCCAGGTCATCGTCCCCCAAGAGTCTGCCTTCTGCCGTCCAAATCATCGCGTACATGCGGCGCTCGAGGCTCAGCGACGCGGCGAAGGCGTCTGACCAATTCCTGATCGAAATGCGCTGAGCCTTTGCGCCCGGACGCGTGGGCGCTGGAATCGACGTCGGAACGCGTGGGGGCCGAAATCGCCGCGACACGACGGGGTGAGTTGGCCTGCCTCACTGGTGTTTGACGTGCGAACGGGGGTGATTTTGCATGCTGCTTCTGTGGCGCTGGAGGGGCACGAGACCGTCGGTGAGACGACTCCGCTAGTTGCTCCGGTGGTGGGGGACCATCAGGGCCGGTTGACTAGCCAACTGGGCCTGGAGGCCCTGACAGATTCCTATCAGATGTTGCATCTGTCGCCGGAGCTCTGCTATCTCCAGGGCGGTCGCAGGTATCGCAACAGCAGGATCGTCGTCGGGTGCACCGGTGGGGGCGACGGCGGCGTCGACAGGGGGGACTCTGTCACGTGAGTCAGCGCGCTGCTGTCGAGACCTCGTCGCCCTGCTGCTGAAGTTCTGGTGAGAGGAACGTCCGCGAGCCATGGCTACTGTCGTTCCCACAGACGGCGCCAAACTGTGGTGGTGTTTTCCTGCTTGGGCCGGAGCCAAATGGGCCTCCACTGAAGAAGATGGGGAAGACGAACGCCGGTGCGGACGGAAGGCCTGCAAAACCAGAACGGGATCAGGGGGGCCCGGTTGAAGAATCGGGGAGAACCCTCCGATGCCTAAGTCAGTAGGGGACTTGAGAGGCTTGAGGAAGGAAGGTTCAGTGGTGTGTGTCGCTCGAGGGCGAGTGAGGGTCTGTGAGACTACGTACCTCTGTATGGAGGTTACCTGAGCCTATTTGTAGGCGAAGGTCTTGAGAGAGTGGGACGGAACGTCCCTTAATGACGCCGGAAAGGGTGTGTCGGTTGGCGCTCTTGACGGGGAGTTATGCGTTGAGGCGTCTGTTGAGGAGTTCTGCGGTTAACGCATCACTTGATCGTGGGGCGCGTGCGGTACAGCCGTTATAACCGCCACGAAGGGGTGAAGAACTGCTTGGATTCTCTTGGGTGGAAGGTACCGAGCAGGTAGCCTGCTCGGTAGGCTAGACCTGCTGCTCGGTAGTCGAGCCCGTTGTTCGGTGTCTGATGCCCGGAGGCATAGTTTGTGCGGACGAGGCCTTATTGTACTTCGAACAGGGTCTGCTCGGTGAGTTAGACCGAACAGGCTAGGGGGTATCCAGAGATCACCCTTGGAGACCTGGAGGTCGTCGGGCGCGGAGACTGTGCGGTGCCCGGTGCTCTGGTGCCTTGGCGATTGCGGGGTCGAGCAGGGGCCGCCTGATCTGCTCAGTAAGGATACATCCTGTTCGAGCAGCCATGCGCGGTGTTCGGAAACTGCCGCTAGGACCCTTGGGGGTTTAGTAGCTGAAGCATGTTCGGCAGCTGGTTAGCTGAAGCCAAGGACACGTGGTGCGAGGGCCATAGCCGTTTTACCTTGCTGGGTCTTGATGGGCCTATGGACTAGGAGGCTAAAAATAGCCTCTACAATAACAAATGTGTTATCTCCTTAGTTTTCAAGATATCTTGCATGACATGTGTAAGAGAAAGATATTATACTCTGAGCCCTATGAGGTATGATCTTGCATGACTGAGTAACTTTCATGAACCCAACCTTCTTAGTATGGCTTCAAGACAGATATGATAAAGGGCAATGCTCAATAGAATAATATATGTCATGATGCCTTTGAGAGAAAGTCAGATACTTTTTGAGGCACATGTCAACCTTTTATGACTTAGCAGTTTGAAAATTGTCAGCGTAAATCTTACTTTTAAATATTTGATAGAAGGATTGATTATATTAGCATGTGTCAGATTTTAAGCAAGTTTCATAATTCTAAAACATATCGACAAATTTGTTATAGTGATCATGAAAATTTGAAGCATGTTGATTGTCATGAAGCATAGTTAAAATATCGTTATTAACACAATACTGAAAATATAATCGATATGTTACTCATTGTGCAAAAAGGACTTGCAATAATGGGGTAATCTAGAAATGCGTAAAATAAATCATTTATTATTATAGCAAACAAATCTCAATTTATTAAATATCTTAGTCAAGCTTAATCAATCTAATTAATTAATTAGTTCTTAATCAAAAAGATATTAGGAAAATATAGTCAATTAAATTAGTGTCTGTCTGGAAACTTAGAAACTGTATGAAAACGTACAGATATTTAGTCGATTATCGGGATAGCTAAACTAACTATTTTAACGTAGCCTTGAATACACTACATACTGATTTCATAGATTGTAGAAATTCACTATAGAAACATAGTCGATTAATTCAGTAGGTATCTTCTGCTGAGGATGAGAATTTCTTTGACTATATTATTGTTTGATTTAAGTGATACCATAGCAGTATTTTGATGTCCAGAAAGTCTTGGTCTTCGGTAGGATACATAGTAGTTATGAGAGCATGATATCAATGTTCTTGAGGCAATTAACTTTGTAATGTGTTCACTGATTTTTTATATATTTGTGAACAGATAAAATATTGTCCAATAAACATGTAATTATAGTATGGGGAAAGCTGTGACAAATCTTTCAAAATAATGTATAAGTCCGTGGGTTTGTATTTTTGTTGCATTTGTAACATAATATGTTTTATTCAATGTACAAGTATGATTTACAACAGATGTTGATTATTTCACCGCTAAGAGGGGCTTAATAAAAACTTGTGTTACCAAAGGAAGGATTAAGAAATGTATTAGGTAATGAAATGGATACACGAGAATGTGCCACAAGTCATTTAATCATATGTAACTATAACAGAGATGAGACAATATTGGGAAAACAATTCCCAAATGTTTTGCTAGTCACACAAAACTCTAGATTGAGAGATGTTGTGGAACAACAGTGCCACTAGACATATGCATCATACATGTCGTATGGTGACTATCCACACTATTTACTGATAACATACAATATTAGATTGGTTGGAGATGAGAGTTATATAAGATATTATGAGAATTATGTGAACATAAATGAATTTGAGGACTAAATAAGATATTTTTAAAATATAATATATCTAGTCAATATATTATTATTTATTTAGCACCACAAATTAATGTTAAAATTTGATGATGTAGATGTCGTGCGATTAGCACCACCCCATCTGGGTACACCGTAGACGACAGTCGACAAATTTATTATATGTATTATGGAGAGCACGTCATCAGGATCCACCAATTCTCGAATCATTTAGCCGTTGTTGGTAGAGATTGCATATATTGTCCATTAGTTCCTCGGCATGTGTAATCTCAGTTCTGCAAAGGTTTATAGGATGGCACCCGATAGGCTTCGTCTATGTCCAGAGATCTCCCAGCACCAGTCCCCTCCTCTTATTCCTCCTCGTCCAGAGCAGCAACTGTTGATACAATCAGACAATTTTGCACGGAGTTCCACATCTTGACTCATGTAGTACACGTGTCTTCATTGTTGATATGATTAGAATATTGTGCATAAACTCACACCCATCTATACACATTCGAGTGGATATAAAGTTTAGGTTGTTGTTAATACAATGAGATATTGGCATGAACCATGGTAATTCATCCATAGATGATACAGTGCAAATCATATGACAATCATAATAAGAAACGACATCATAACAGACACACCCCTAAAGTAGAAATATAACATGAGATTATTGATCATAAGCATGATGATTACATGATAATTAAAAGGCGAAAGTAAACTATGGAGGCCTTCTATAATGGAACTCGCTTTAGAGAAAGTCTCCCTCCCACTATATGGTGGGATTGGGGTTTGGCGACCTTCTTTCATGATACAACTACAAAACTATGAAATAGTGCCTCATACAAGATCGATTTCGTAAAACGAAAGTTATATGGGAAACTTAATTCTCTTCAACTCAAAGCAAAGAAAGTATGAGCAGAGAAGCATGCACCAAACACCGGAGAGTGACCGTGCGTACTAACAGAAGAATGTTTGACAGTGAACATGAGCGGCAACCTCGTCGGTGAATAGCACGACAGAGGTTTAGTCACAGTCGTCGTAGAGGGGGAACGAGAGATAGAGCAGCAGCGTAGCGAGTGGTTTCTCTTGGGAGAGTCAAAAAGACGTTTCAGTCAGTGTAACCGCAATTAGAGAGTCCTAATCACCACATGAAGCGTCCCACGCCCACAAAGGCCAAGATAATGGGCCAATTCAAGGAACCGGCCCAAACAGACTCAATCTCTCCAAGGAAAGGGCAAAAATGTAAAATGAAGAAGTAAAAAGTTGCATAGTGCAAGCGGGTTAATTGCGACATTGCGAGTGTGCTCGTCCGGCCCTACGGCGTGCGTGTGTGATATAGTCTAGCATAACCCCACCATTGTCTATAAGACATAATCTCATGGACCCTTCGGATTATAAAGTCCTCCTTAGAGATTCCTCAGGTGGGACTAAAGATCCCATATAAAGGATAAAACTTGCACACCTTTTTATGCACATTTTTAATTTATCAATCCTTTATAGGGTGTTTGGGAGCAATTAAAAAAAACTATTTCTACCTAAAAAATCATGTTGTGTTCGTTTTTAACTTTAAATTTAAAATTATGAAAATGTGATGTTATATGTTTGGTAAAAATATCAAAAGTTTAAAATTTATATTGATGTGTTTGGGGCCGGGGAGGGTGGGTGGGGGTTTCGAGGCGGTGGGGGGGGGGAGGGGGGTGGGGGTTCTGAGGCGGGGGAGGGGGGTGGGAGGGCGCAGGGCAGAGTCGGGCGGGGGCGGGTGGGGGTTCCACGGCGGGGGCGGGTGGGGCTGGGGGGGGGGAGGGGGGGGTGGGGGTTTTGGGGCAGAGGCGGGTGGGGCTAGGGGCAGGGGAGGGGGGGGAGGGCAAAGGGCGGGCGGGGGGGGGAGTGTGCAGGGCAGGTGGGGGTTCCGGTAGGCGGGGCGGGTGGGGCTGGGGGCGGGGGAGGGGGGCTGGGGGTTTTGGGGCGGAGGCGGGTGGGGCTAGGGGCGGGGGAGGGGAGAGAGGGCGCATGGCAGAGGGCAGGCAGGTGGGAGGGTGCGGGCAGGGGGTGCCATGGTGCAGGGGGGGCTCCGGCGGGGGGTGCGGTGCCGGTGCCGAGGTGCAACGGGGGTGCCGGCGGGGGTGGGGTGCTGCGGTGCAGGGGGGAGAGCCATGTGTTTTTAAAATAAAAATAGCTTCGTACTTGTTTTTTTTTTTGGAGAGATTTACATAGGATAAAAATTCTTCCCTAAAAAAAAACTACTTACCAAACGTGTCTGTGTGTGTCCTCTCTCTTTTTTAAATTTTAGAGAAAAAATAGGTAAAAAACTGCAACCAAACACCCTATTAGTTTTTTTTTCTCTCATTTTCTTAACATTGCCCCTTGTAACAACCGGGAATTTCTTTAAATCTTAAATAAATAGGAATAATAATAATAATAATAAATTTGTGAAGAGGTTTGATTAAATACACATTGAACGATAAGACAATGGATAAAACAGTCAATAATCGTTATGGGCTAGTCAACAATCGATGTTAGTTGACAATCGATGTTGAACAGTAATCAATGTTCAAGGAAGTAATCAATGTTAGATAGTAATCGATGTCCAAGGCAATCGATATGTCAACTATGACTGTCAAAATATAACGTTGTCAGTCGAAGTGGACTTCGTATATACAAAGTTGGACTTCGTATATGACGAAGTTAAACTTTGACTGATCACGACCAAAATGAAGTGGACTTCGTATATGACGAAGTTGGACTTCAGATATAACGAAGTTAAGCTTCGACTGAACACGACCAAATCGTATATAACTTCGTATATGACGAAGTTAGCTTCGACTGAACAAGACCAAATCGTGCATGATGAAGTGGACTTCGTATATGACGAAGTTGGACTTTGGATATGACGAAGTTAACTTCAGATATGACGAAGTTAAGCTTCGACTGACCTGGCTAAATTATGTATGACTTCATATATGATGAAGTTACCGATTATCTTTTAGACTAAGAAACATGTGTTAATTATATACCCGATAATAAAGGGGGTTAGTTAAGATAAACATAGAAAGTATGGATCTTAATCATGACTGAATCCAATAGGGGATTCTGAATCTGCTCCCAAGAAATAACCCAAGTAGAAACAAACTTGTTACTGAAACGATTCCTATAGAAGTTCTCGAACATAATAGGACTCTTACCAGGAGTTTAGGAAACTACAAACTCAGAAGTTTACACCATCACGGCGTTATAAAAGCATCATAAGATCCCCATAGCCAACCCTAGACTTCTCTTTGCTGCCAAACGTGGGAGGAATTTCTAGGAGCAAGGAGGAAAAACGAGTAGCAAGGTTTGAGGATCCGTCATCCTGTAGCATCGGCTTTGATTTGTAAGAATCCTATGCATGAAACGATCAAAGGTAGGTGTTCTCGGGAACAAACGTAACATAGAGAATATCATCTGAAAAATCCTTTAGAGTCTGTTCTTATACGACCGCTTTTCTTTTTTATTATTGTTGCTCATACAAGAGTCTCAAGTTGTTTCTGAACCTTGTGCATGATTTGGACTTCTTGTTTTCTTGTATTTCATGTGGCTGGCAAACTAAAGCCATAGATCTATGTACCTTCTGTTTCCAGCAACTGTTGTCTTTCATTTATAGCTTCGTCCCTAGAACCCTAGATATGGAGTTAAGGATTAAGTTATAAAGTCTATGTCTGTACTTTAAAAACCATCAACCCCATACTGAAAGCATTAGCTACATGAATATAATTCTAATGTTCTTTATGGAAGTTACTGATCATACTCTACTGTGATTAAGTTTTTCTTGTCCTTATATTCCACCCACAACTATATAGAGAAAATAAAAAGAAGAAATAACGTCTTGCCAATGTATGTACTATAACCTGTTAGGTCTATGTGGGTCTATAGGGTTAAGTCTTTTTCTATGGTTTTCATGATCTCCTGACTATTCCGTTAGGAACTACCCATATCAAATAGGTTTTCTGATTTCCTAATTGGATGACCTTCTTCACGTTTGTCTTGGTTAAAATATCTAAAGTCTATGGAACTTCTAGCCTATATGCTATCCAGATTGATCTCTTGATCTATCATCATATTTTTGAACTCCATAAAAGATCTTGTCCTTGTTACTGTGAGCTTGTTCTTAGAAATCTGTGACCATAATATGTATATGAGTTTGATTGGCACAATGTGGGACTTCGATCCAATAACCAATGCATGCGCAAATAAGGGCTCTATTTGGTCCTGGAGAGGAGCACCCCAACGTACTTATTAACCGCAAGAGTATGAGTTTGAGGTGTGTGGCATGACACTAGTATGTGTGCAATATTGTGTGAATGTGCCTTCGTTTGATATGATATGTTTGATCATGTGAATTTGTGTTATTTGTGTGAATATGGCCAGTTCTTGTTCATTCGATATGTACTTGTTCTTGAATTCCCTTTTCAATGCTTCTGAGAGTATCTGATTTGTTATAAAATTTTGTGGAGTGTCCTACTCCAATCCATCAATTATTCTTGTTGGTAATATCATGCATACTTCTGTCTTTCACCTTGTGATAATCTTGCTTCTTACAAAGTGTTAACTACTTATATCATTGCCCGCACTATGAGATATAAATCTTACTGGGTGTTAGTGCGCTCATACTTATTTTTCCAAAACCTTTTCAGGTAGTGACGATGAGTCTGTGGAAACTGAAGGGGAAGGGCAAGAGTGAAGAACATCCCTGTTGTCATGAAACCATAGTCTAGAGTTTAGCTGTTCAAAGTAGTGTCTATATTAGTTTACTTTTCATTGAGACTATCATGTGATTTGTATATCGGGCCCTATGGTTGGTTCTAACGTTTATTGAACGTGGCAAGAAGATGTTATTTGAAATTATTATGAGATTTACTTAATGTGGTTGTCTTATCCAAGATATATATATTGTTCTGCTTACGATCCGAATATAGATGCACGTTCCGAAATTTTGCGTCGGGGCATGACAGTTTTATTGGTATCAAAGCTTTAATCCTTAAGGTCCTAGGAGAATAAGAATTTAGATGAAACTTGTCAAGCTTGCACGCGTCAAAATTGTCATACCTAATGTGAGCTTGGGTAGAGCCATGAGTAAGGAGTCATAAGTGTTATGATCAGATTTCTAACTAGTATTACCATCTTAAAGGTACTAAATACTCAATGGCTGTTGAGCGTGCACAAGCAAGAAATATGTAACAAACACTCCAAAACTTGACTCAAGCAATTCTACAAGCCACTCAGGGTGGTGGAAACCATGGAGTTGGTGAACTCCGTAGGAACTTTCATAGTATGAACCCGCCAAGGTTTGAGGGTAGTACTGATCCAGTTACTGCTGAGCACTGGATCAAGGAGATCGAGAGGGTGTTCAGGGTTATGCAGTGCAAAGACCAGGATAAGGTACTGTTGACAACTTTCCAACTAGAAAGAGATGCCAGGGCATGGTGGGAGTGGGTGGAGGCAACACTACAAGGCCAACAAGTGACCTGGGAGCAGTTTGTTGAGCATTTCAACAATAAATACTTTTCTGAAAGGGTACAAGAGAGGAAGGCAGCTGAATTTGCAGCCTTAAAACAGCGTGGGCTTACTGTGGCTGAATATGAGGCTCAGTTCTCTCGCTTAGTCCGATATGCTGCTCACTTGGCCGAGACTGATAGAATGAAGGCCAAACGGTTCTTGAATGGCCTGAGGCCCCAGTATATCACCCAATTGGCGCCAATGGACATCCAGACCTACGCCGGCATGATAAAGAAAGGCCAATTATTAGAAGATGCTATGGAGACTGCAGAGAGAATTAAATGAAAGATTGTAAAAAGGGAACATATATCGGCTACAGGAAGATACCAACCTACCATCATGAAGAAAAGGCCTAGTGGTGGTTTCATTGAACATAAGGACAAGAAGCCGAGGGAGGCAGACAAGCAATTGGAGGTGGTTCCCTTGGAAAAATGCAAGCACTGTGATAAGACGGGCCATCGGTCTGAACAATGCTGGAGCGCTCAAGGCAGATGTTTACGCTATGGAAGTCAAGACCACAGGATCTCTAACTACCTCATGATTAAGGAGTAGATCCCGCAGGATAAGCGTCAGGGTGGACAAAGGAGGCAAGGCTGCCTTCAAGCCATATGGAACCAGAAGCGGTTGAGGGAGGAGTGGTAGAAGGTACTATTCAAATACTTTCAAGACCTACCTTTGTTTTATTTGGTATTGGTGCCACACACTCATTCATATCACAACAATTCACTGACACCTTATCTATGAAATCAGTATCCATGCATTGTGAGTTTCCCATCACAACACCTCTTGGGCAAGGGACCTGTGACGGTCCTCATCGTCCAAACCCGTTAACCCAATAACGAGCTTGATCCGACTCCGTCTCCCGCGAACAAGTCGAAGCCTCGCCAGGGATATCGACACACATGTCCATGGAAATATAAAAGAACACACTGAATAGATATAAGATTAAACATCTCATACACATTTTCATAAGGATTGCGTAGCCAAATCTCAACAAAATTCAAGCTCAGAGTACAATAGCCTGGGGCATACCCTGGGGCACAACGGAAAGAAAATTACACTGCTGGAGGCATGGACCCAACTCCTGTAGCGGTCCTTGTCGTTCAAACCCATTAACCTAATAACGAGCTTGATCCGACTCTGCCTCCCGCGAACGAGCAGTAGCCTCACAAGGGATATCATTCATATGTCCGTAGAAATATAAAGGAAATAACTCGAATATATATAAGATTCCACATCTCACAAATATTTACATGAAATATACATAGCCAGTTCTCAACTATAGTCAAGTACAAAATACAACAATCTGGGGCATACCCCGAGGTGAACAGAAAATAAAGATTACACTGCTAGTGGTGCAGACCCAACTCCGCTGCAGTGCGGCTTCAAACTAGACAAAGGGCGGGAAGCCTCCTTGTAGCACCCCGGAAATTTTAATTACATAAAAATTCAATAAATGGAAATAAATAATTTCCATAATATCAAAGTATTTAAACATACGTATCATTATCGTATATGCTAAAACACATTAGAAAATTCCGTAAAAATTATAAATCAACACCAAACATTATTACTAAATGTTCCACAAGGAAATTTATGCCAAGAAAAATCAGATTAGTCAAGTTTAAAGTGTTTCGCGACTTATTATCGTAATTCATGAATAAGTCGAAAAATCATTATCACACGTACTCAGATGAGGCAGAAAATTAAATAAAAATCACATACGGACTTCAAATAATATCCTCTAATGACCCATCAAGAGATTTGAGTCAATACAAAATCATTTGGGCTAGGTTTAAGAGTTATCGTGACCGATTATCTAAATAAGGAAACAAGTCGAAAAACCGTCAACACGAAAATACGACGCAACCAAAAAATAAATAAAAATGTTGGAGAGACTTCCAACATTATATATTAATGACCCAATATCATAATTGGGCCAATGGACCACATATGACCAAAAAATCAAATGAAGCAAGAAAATGCATGGAAATTCCTAACCATAAATAAGTTGAAATTGGAAAGTGGTAATTAGGGTTTAATTGGGATGCAATCATGCATTCTTGGCAACCCAAATTCGTGCCTACCCACCCATGGAGGTTGCTTGATGGTCAAGACTCTCTAATGGAGGGAGAGATCTTCAAATTATGGAAAGACACAAGCCAATCCCGCAACCCTTCTCTTCTTGTTGCATTAGGACTCCTAAAACCCATAGATGCTTAAATACTCTTCACCCAAACCCTAGGGACGAGTTTAGAACTTGCTGGGGTCGTGTGGAGGAGCTCTTGGTGGCTGGGGAGCTGTGGATCAACAACAAGAAGCTCATCTTCTTCCCCCTTTCGTCTGCTGTGATCTGCACAAACCGTCCACTTAAAGTCGATCAAAGGTAGGCCAAACCTAAACCAAACCTTGCAAGGATTACACCCCTGGAAAGAGGGTTGAGTCTACGTTCTAACCCAAGTGGAATGCCCAAATTCCATGCAGTATACACGGAGTATTAAGCGTTCTCCTCCAAGTGGTCTGAACATGGGTTTTCTGGACAAACGAGACTTCATCAACCCAAAAGGTAGGTTTTCTCGAGCCAAACCTTAACATATCATATACCAATGTGTAGAGAATCAAGTTAACTTTCGTTTCCCACTGGTTTCATCAAATTCAATGAGTAGATTTTGAATTATAAGCGTTTTCCCCAAGTCACGCACTGTCAGGGCTTTTCCCGTTCTTTATTTATTGTATGTGATTCAAGACCGAATTAGAGCAAACCCACAACATGAAAGTTTTTCTACTAGTTGTCCTCCTCATGTCTTGTGTTGGAAGTTTTGTCTAAATGTCAACAGTTAGAGAGTTATAAGTATGGTAAGAGGGTCGTTGCATGATACTACGTTTTCAGATTGCACTTGGTTTTATGTTTGTGTTTGACTTGATTAAAACCTGTCGAAACCATCCTTGTTTTCTAATTCCGATTTACTGGAAGCACCCTAGCATGTCTAGGTTGGTTTAAAACTGGTTTCGTAATTTTTCATGCACTGTACAATTTGTTCTTAATTTTAGAACAACCCTGTGTCGAAATAGGGAAAGTCTGATCCGCAATCCAAAGCACTATCCTTTCTCTGTCGGATTCGGGCGCAGACCCTGTGAACGCGACGGCCCGATAGGCCGCGTTCTGAGGTCTTGTCGCGACAGCAAACCTGTCGCGTTCTAAACGCGAAGATCGCCCCCGTCGCTATCTCGCTGTCTGATCTGACTGCCCCGTCGCGTTCTTCACATCCCGTTGTCGCGTTCTGTTCCCAACCCGTCGTGACCCTTACTGTGGTCCATCGCGACCTGACCTCCGGGTCTGACAGCTCTGTCACCTTCTTCACGTGCACCCGTCGCGATCTGCCTGCCTAATCAGACAAGGCTATCGCCATCCTTACAAGGCACTGTCGTGTTCTGATCTGACCCCGTCGCGACCCTTACCAGGGTCCGTCGCGACCTCAGTATTTCGCATGAAACCCCACTTATTTTGTTTGTAAATCTTACCGCTATACCCAAGGTCTGTTTAATATGATTTTAATGTGTAAATTGTATGTCTTGGGTCTGATCATTACATGATGTCTATTTAATGGCTTAAAAGTGTTTAACCCATTTAAAAAACCTTAATTACATGAATATTATTCTAATTGCTTTCTTAATGATTTGATCATTCATGAAACTTGTGATTGACTCTTGTTACCATTCTAGCTTGATTAAATGATAATTATTATATTTAAATCTTGCAAACCCATGTGTAGTTAAATGCATTGTCATCGTATGCCATCATGTTAAGTGTTTTCCGCGAGTTTGAGACCGATGGATTGAGAATTGAGACGTGTACGTCACTACACACTTGCATATCTAGGCAGCCCTTTCTTGGGAATTTGGAAGCTCTCTATCGGTCATTCCGAATCAGTAGACTAGTGACCTTTTCTCCAAGGCCTTCGTAAATCTCCTCTGACCATGGATTCCCACATGGCCGACGAGTTGGTTGTACCATTGAAGTTCCCTGGTGATAGCATGCACTTCCTCTCTCATCTTGTTCTCGTGAGTGTGATTTACAATTTAGACTAAAGCCATTAATGTAAAGATTGAACTAAAGTATAAATCGTACCGTTATGCTGCCAAATTTATCTCTTGACCATTGTTATCATGAAATCATGTTCAATTTACTTATTGTTGGTTCTCATCATCATCATGAACATGATATTACACATACTTACATCTTGAAACTCTCACTGGCCATTATTAATGACTGTGGGTATCTACATTTAAAATTTAAGTGAGATGCTGACCGGGCACGGCGTGTGTCCAAGGGCTCCAGTCTAGCCCCAATGACAAAGAGTCATAAATATACTGTTAACCATGGGGTATAATGATTACTGGCGTTGCATCTGCGCTGGGAGTCGTGCGTGTCGTGTTGAATGATAGATACAATAACCACATACATGTGTCCTGGTGTACATTCTTGATGGATCATTTCTTGGTGTACATTAGTGTCTACGTGCCTGATTAGTGTTACATTATCGTACTCGTGCGTGCTTGCTTGCTTGCGTGATATGGCCATCCTACATTTATTGCATTAGTGATATCTTGTGTTCTTGACCTCAAGTGAAATCTTGCGTGCTTGTACAAAGTGATATATTGCTAGTTCTATCTTGTTATATCCTTCTGGATCTCGTTCTATCATGATCACTCTATCTAGCTTGTTTCATGTATCATGTTTTAACGAGTTTTATTCATACATGCATATCATGACATTCATCGTGCTTACCTAGTTCAAAATTGCTAATCACTTATATCATTGCCCGCACATTGAGATATAAATCCTACTGGGCTAGTTTGCTCATCCCATACTTTTACCCAATCTAGGTGACTATGAAGTTCAAGAGGAAGAGCAAGTCGAGGATGGGAATGCGTCCAAGTGATGAGCGTCCCAACTATGAGTCTAGTTATAGTAATTTGCTTTGAGTGTTAATTCATGTAGTAGGAAGTGAGGAATAAAATGTACTTTTCCTTTTTATTGAGTCTTAGTCCTGTATTAGTTCTTTTGAGACAAATATGAGATTTGAATACAATTTCCATTAAGTTCAATATTTGGGCCCTATGATGATGTATGTTGTTATACATTTAGTGTGTGCTAGCTAGAGGTTTATTTTCCGACTGTTCACGTCTTGGGATATCGTCTCGAATTATTTATTCCGCATTATTAATTAATATCCACTGCGTAATTCTCGGGACGTGACAGTTTAATGGTATTAAAGCCTAGGAAATCCAACTAGGATATATGTCTCAGGATTAGGAGATACCTATGGAACCTAGGTCATGGAACTTAAATATAGTACCTGGTGAGAATGGGTAGAGACTGGGAATATGATAGAATGAACAAAACACTCCTACCCATTGACTCTGATAATGTATCTAGAGACATTAATTGGTTTCTATCCTTTTCTTAGGAACCCTCATAACTCTCTCACTCAACTGCAAATGGCTTGCAACCAATGGCAAGCTATGCAAGAAACTGTAGCTGGATTGACCCAAGCATTTCAAAATGTAGTACATGCTGGAAATCAAGCTGCCGCTGCAAGGAATGGAGCCGGTGATCTGCACCGGAATTTTAGGAGTTTAAACCCTCCTCGTTTCTCTGGATCCCCTGACCCAGATGAAGCAGAAAATTGGCAGGAAGAAATAGAAAGGATCTTCTAAGTAATGCAATGCACCAATAGGGAGAAAGTGGTACTGGCCACTTTTCAATTTACCAAGGATGCCCGAGTATGGTGGAAGGCCACATTGGCCCATCTGCCTAATATAGCTGAATTGGAGTGGGCCGGATTCCTGGAGATATTCCGGGGAAAGTATTTCTCTGAGAGAGTCAAGGAGAAGAAGGCAGCGAAGTTTGTCGCCCTAAAACAGAAAGGAATGTCCGTGGCTGAGTATGAGGCTCAGTTCGCACGTCTTGCTGTGTATGCCCCACACTTGGTGGGAACGGAAAGACTGAAGGCAAATCAGTTCATGGATGGGCTCAGGCCCATGTTCATTGAGAAGCTCGGTGTCACGCCCCAACGCGGAATATCGGAGCGTGAAGGCAGTTGCAAGTGAACGGGTATAGAGCGAGTACTAGACATCAAACCATTGAACAAGAATAAATACTAAAACAATTTCATTCATTAATAATCTTTCAAATGTCTCGTTACAACCACTAATATCAGAGCCAGTCTATAGGGCCCAATTACATTGAAAGAAAGTAAAAGACTGAACTTCAAACCGAACTACTACAACGCTAATATAGCAATAGGACGCTAGGGTACTCAAGACATCACTCCAGGTCGTTCCTGTCCTCTTGAGTGTATGGTTCATCCTCGGTCTCACCTGAGAACACAACGACAAATAACGCAGGGTGAGCGATAACGCCCAGTAGGACTTAAATCTCAGGATCAAGCATGCTTTAAGTGATTAATGTCTTATAAAGCAGGATAACTAGAGAGAATAACAAGAAACATATAGAAAGTACTGGTACACGATTACGAGAAACAATAGCACAATTGCACGAGAGTATAGCACGACAAGTGTTGATATCGTATTGGCCGTATAACAAGATAACAAGTAAAGTTGCACAACAGTGCACAAGTCACGATAGCAAGTGTTGGTCGATATTCTTTCAACCACGAGTTTCAAGTAAACCAATAATTGACTGTTTGATTGCCATAGATCAAATCTTGCGTGTTCATGCGTTAGGTGTATGCCATCACCCATATCATTAGACCCTCGCAAGTTATAGCCTTTCAGGTGCTTCTCCCAAGGACCAGACCGGGCCCTTATAATGTTGCCTAGCATAGTCATGTTTTTATCGTAGACAATCAATTTAATGGCCAAATAGAGTACCAAGAAATAGATGAGAGTACTAGATGAATAGACGAGATAGTAGAGTGAATGTGAATAGATGAGAGCTAGTGGACATTGCACGTAATGCGACGAGTAAACAGGCGATAGTAACAGTTGCACAACACGCACACTTGGTGTTGGCAGTCAGGTGGAACTCACGACCCTACCACTGGCCTTGTTATGCACAGGTCCAGAGGTCCGGCGTGATTTAAGACGAGAGTGAATCTCTAATAGCCGTTTGGATCATATAGATCCCTAAAGGGTATCATAGGTATTAGGGTACAACCGGCTCGTCGACCATGTGGGAATCCATGATCAGAGGAGACTTACGGAGGCCTTGTGCAAGGGTTCACTAGTCCGGCGAAAGGAATATCCGCCGGAGAGTTCACCACAAGCCAAGTAAAGTGTGTATATAAAACAGGTGCTCGACGTTCTAGAGGAATTCTAGAACAGTGGAGCATCGAGATTGGTGCTTCAAAACAACGCGAAAATCGAGGACAAGTTCATTTACAAGTAAGGCAATTTAATTACATAAATTACCCGATATATTATGTCACATGTTCATGCCAATTAAGCCATATTTGGATGGTTCCAAGTGTGTGCATGTGTCATGAAATTGTAGATAGAAAAGATGTCGTGAATATGTATTTTAAAGCATTCAATATAGCTCTATGTAAAACATGTGTTTTTACTGCGTGTATGACTGTTAAAAAGGCGTAAGAATATTTTAGAAAGTGAGAGAAATAATTTTTATGGGTTTTCATGCAAAATCCTGTGAAGGCAACATAGGCCGGTAAGGATTGCGACAGGGGTAAGGCAGGTAGCGACAGGGCCTGCAAAGGGTTACGACAGGGCTGCCAGGACAGAAGGCCCAAACGCGACGTAGGTACTGTCGCATTCAGAAAGCGACAAGGGAGGCGTCGCGACGGCTTGAGAACGCGACATATACCAGGCAGAACACGACAGGGGCATGTAAGGGTCGCGACATGGCTTGCAGACCAGGTACTGGGAACGCGACGGCTCACCTGTCGCCTTCTTGATCGCGACAGGTAGGCTGTCGCAATCGGAGCCCAGAAAGCGACATATCGAGGTGTCGCCTTCTGGTTGTCTGCGCCTGACTCTGACAGGAGTCAGACCAGACATTAGATTACGGACCAGGGATATCAACTTTTGATATAGGGTCGTTCAGAAAATCATAACTAAATATATATGCGATGAAAAATCATGAAATCAGTGGCAAATGAAACCAGACATGCGAGAGTACTTCCAGTAAATAGGGATTCGAGAGAAAGCATGGTTTGAACATGGTTTGAGAATGAACAAGAACGAGTAACATAGAACACGACACAGGGAGCAAGATGGATTTAGTTTGAGTAACATGCTCAACAGAAATTAGGGCTTTCAGGGTCAAAAGATCCCTAGCAAGATTATGTATTTACTATAAAAATTTCATAGCATGGGATCAAGTATACAAAGAGATATGGATTTAACATGATGTCTCAGGGTTATCATGTTTACAGAACTTCAGAAATTAAGAACAAAAGATAGAATGGATGGAAAAATATGAAACTTGGGGGTTTCGTTCAAGAGGGTAGGAAGAACCTACAGACGAAATTTCAGAATTTTAGTTTGTGAGAATGCCTACCTTTGACTCGGTTTGTCTTCTAAGGCTAGAACTTGAAGAACAAGGGAAGAAGCTTCAAGCACTTCTTCTCTCCACGAAATCCTCTCCTCCTTAGCCTCTTATCCACGTCCAGCAACTCTTGGCAACGAGCTAGGGTTGCCCAAGAGAGTTTAAGAGGTGTATTTATGCAAGTATGTATTTCTATTCCTACTACTACTCTAATTCCTCTTAAATTATGAAATTTCCTTACTCCCACGTACCTTCCTTCCTTGCTTTCCAATCTCTATTTAGACTTGGAAGAAATCCAAATTCGTGCTAACCCATATGGGGTAGGTTTAGGAATCCAACTCCTACTCTAATTGCTTATTTAATGCATTAAATATCCCTTTCCAATTATGATATAATTAAACTCCGAATTTAGGGTATTTTCTTATTATTCTCCCCTTGTAAATTCATATTTTTGACCCAATAAATTCAAGAAGATCCATTAAGCAAAGCCCATTACTCTTTTCCATTTAATGAGTTTTATTTAATGCTCTATTTAAATATCAATTTAGCTAGGTTTTAATTCTTTATTTAAATTTTTATTTTTTCGCAAAAATTCAGGTTGCTACACTCGGACCACACAACGTCTAAACCTATACTGAGATGGTCCAAAGAGCTCAACTGGTAGAAGACACTATGACTAAGGTGGAAGTCATGAGGGGGAAAGACATCTCAAAGCCGACCTTTATAAAAAGGGGAGCAGTCGATACAACTGGAACTTTCCCCAACAACAACAATAATAACTACAATAACAAAAGGCCAACCACGGGGAAGGACTATAGCATGGAGAAAAAGATCAAAGTAGAAGAAACAACGATGGTTGAATATTGTAACTTTTGCAACAAGCCTGGACACAGAGCAGAAGAGTGCTGGAAGAAGGCAGGAGCTTGCCTGCGATGCGGGAGTCGCGACCACCGCCTTCCCAACTGTCCCATGCTAAAAGACCAAGCTGGAAGGAACCAAGGAGTGGTAAAGCGTCAAGGACGCGTGAATGCAATAACGCAAGCGGAGCTCCCGGAAGGAGGTATGATTGTTAAAACCCTAGACTGATCTTAAGATACTTTTCTTATTAGTACATATCTAAGTGGGGGAGATCATTAAGGAGAAATTTAGAAATGAATAACCTAGTAATTATACCATAGTTCATCTGGAGGAATAAGATGGAGTTATAACAATAGTGGAAGAAAAACAGGAGTGGAAGGAACCAAATCAATAATACGGTGGCCATAGGTGTAGATGTTGGACTAGCATCCATGATGCTGAAACAAGTTAGAGGAATTAAATCCGAAATGACCTCAAGGATCATAACCATCCAAAAGCCAACTAATGACTTATGAATTTGGGGACCAAATTCTCTTAAGTGGGGGAGGATGTAGCACCCCGGAAATTTTAATTACATAAAAATTCAAATAAATGGAAATAAATAATTTCCATAATACCAAAGTATTTAAACATACATATCATTATCATATGTGCTAAAACACATCAGAAAATTCCGTAAAAATTATAAATCAACCCCAAACATTATTACTAAATGTTCCACAAAGAAATTTGTGCCAAGAAAAATCGGATTAGTCAAGTTTAAAGTGTTTCGCGACTTATTATCGTAATTCATGAATAAGTCGAAAAATCATTATCACACGTACTCAGATGTGGCAGAAAATTAAATAAAAATCACATACGGACTTCAAATAATATCCTCTAATGACCCATCAAGAGATTTGGGTCAATAAAAAATCATTTGGTCTAGGTTTAAGAGTTATCGTGACCGATTATCCAAATAAGGAAACAAGTCGGAAAACCGTCAACACGAAAATACGACACAACAAAAAATTAAATAAAAATGTTGGAGAGACTTTCAACATTATATATTAATGACCCAATATCATAATTGGGCCAATGGACCACATATGACCCAAAAATCAAATGAAGCAAGAAAATACATGTAAATTCCTAATCATAAATAAGCTGAAATTAGAAAGTGGTAATTAGGGTTTAATTGGGATGCAATCATGCATTCTTGGCAACCCAAATTCGTGCCTACCCACCCATGGAGGTTGCTTGATGGCCAATACTCTCTAATGGAGGGAGAGATCTTCAGATTATGGAAAGACACAAGCCAATCCCGCAACCCTTCTTTCCTTGTTGCATTAGGACTCCTAAAACCCATAGATGCTTAAATACTCTTCACCCAAACCCTAGGGACGAGTTTAGAACTTGCTGGGGTCGTGTGGAGGAGCTCTTGGTGGCTGGGGAGCTGTGGATCAACCACAAGAAGCTCATCTTCTTCCCCCTTTCGTCTGCTGCGATCTGCACAAACCGTCCACTTGAAGTCGATCAAAGGTAGGCCAAACCTAAACCAAACCTTGAAAGGCTTATACCCCTGGAAATAGGGTTGAGTCTACGTTCTAACCCAAGTGGAATGCCCAAATTCCATGCAGTATACACGGAGTATTAAGCGTTCTCCTCCAAGTGGTCTGAACACGAATTTTCTGGACAAACGAGACTCCATCAAACCAAAAGGTAGGTTTTCTCGGGCCAAACCTTAACATATCCTATACCAATGTGTAGATCATCAAGTTAACTTTCGTTTCCCACTGGTTTCATCAAATTCCAATGTGTAGATTTTGAATTATAAGCGTTTTCCCCAAGTCACGCACTGTCAGGAATTTTCCCGTTCTTTATTTATTGCATGTGATTCAAGACCGAATTAGAGCAAACCCACAACATGAAAGTTTTTCTACTAGTTGTCCTCCTCATGTCTTGTGTTGGACTTTTTGTCTAAATGTCAATAGTTAGAGTGTTATAAGCATGGTAATAGGGTCGCTGCATGATACTACGTTTTCAGATTGCACTTGGTTTTACGTTCATGTTTGACTTGATTAAAACCTGTCGAAACCATCCTTGTTTTCTAATTTTGATTTATTGGAAGCACCCTAGCATGTCTAGGTTGGTTTAAAATTGGTTTCGTAATTTTTCATGCACTGTACAATTTGTACTTAATTTTAGAACAACCCTGTGTCGAAATAGGGAAAGTCTGGTCCGTAATCCAAAGCACTGTCCTTTCTTTGTCGGAGTCAGGCGCAGACCCTGTGAACGCGACGGCCCGATAGGCTGCGTTCTGAGGTCTTGTCGTGACAGCAAAGCCGTCGCATTCTGAACGCGACGATTGCCCCCGTCGCTATCTCGCTGCCTGATCTGACTGCCCCGTCGCGTTCTTCACATCCCGTTGTTGCGTTTTGTTCCCGACCCGTCGCGACCCTTACTGTGGTCCGTCGCGACCTGACCTCCGGGTTTGACAGCCCTGTCGCCTTCTTCACGTGCACCCGTTGCGATCTACCTGCCTGATCAGACAAGCCTGTCGCGATCCTTACAAGGCACTGTCGCGTTCTGATCTGACCCCGTCGCGACTCTTACCAGGGTCCGTTGCGACCTCAGTATTTCGCATGAAACCCCACTTATTTTGTTTGTAAATCTTATTGCTATACCCAAGGTCTGTTTAATATGATTTTAATGTGTAAATTGTATGTCTTGGGTCTGATCATTGCATGATGTCTATTTAATGGCTTAAAAGTGTTTAACCCATTTAAAAAGCCTTAATTACATGAATATTATTCTAATTGATTTCTTAATGATATGATCATTCATGAAACTTGTGATTGACTCTTGTTACCATTCTAGCTTGATTAAATGATAATTATTATCTTTAAATCTTGCAAACCCATGTGTAGTTAAATGCATTGTCATCGCATGCCATCATGTTAAGTGTTTTCCGCGAGTTTGAGACCGATGGATTGAGAATTGAGACGTGTACGTCACTACACACTTGCACATCTAGGCAGCCCTTTCTTGGGAATTTGGAAGCTCTCTACCGGTCATTTCGAATCGGTAGACTAGTGACCTTTTCTCTAAGGCCTCCGTAAATCTCCTCTGACCATGGATTCCCACATGGCCGACGAGTTGGTTGTACCATTGAAGTTCCCTGGTGATAGCGTGCACTTCCTCTCTCATCTTGTTCTCGTGAGTGTGATTTACAATCTAGACTAAAGCCATTAATGTAAAGATTGAACTAAAGTATAAATCGTACCGTTATGCTGCCAAATTTATCTCTTGACCATTGTTATCATGAAATCATGTTCAATTTACTTATTGTTGGTTCTCATCATCATCATGAACATAATATTACACATACTTACATCTTGAAACTCTCACTGGCCATTATTAATGACTGTGGGTATCTACATTTAAAATTTAAGTGAGATGCTGACCGGGCACGGCGTGTGTCCAAGGGCTCCAGTCTAGCCCCAATGACAGAGAGTCATAAATATACTGTTAACCATGGGGTACTGGCATTGCATCTGCGCTGGGAGTCATGCGTGTTGTGTTGAATGATAGATACAATAACCACATACATGTGTCCTGGTGTACATTCGTGATGGATCTTTTCTTGGTGTACATTAGTGTCTACGTGCCTGATTAGTGTTACATTATCGTGCTCGTGCATGCTTGCTTGCTTGCGTGATATGGCCATCCTGCATTTATTGCAATTAGTGATATCTTGCGTTCTTGACCTCAAGTGAAATCTTGCGTGCTTGTACAAAGTGATATATTGCTAGTTCTATCTTGTTATATCCTTCTGGATCTCGTTCTATCATGATCACTCTATCTAGCTTGTTTCATGTATCATGTTTTAACGAGTTTTATTCATACATGCATATCATGACATTCATCGTGCTTACCTAGTTCAAAATTACTAATCACTTATATCATTGCCCGCACATTGAGATATAAATCCTACTGGGCTAGTTTGCTCATCCCCTACTTTTACCCAATCTAGGTGACTATGAAGTTCAAGAGGAAGAGCAAGTCAAGGATGGGAATGCGTCCGAGTGATGAGCGTCCCAATTATGAGTCTAGTTATAGTAATTTGCTTTGAGTGTTAGATTCATGTAGTAGGAAGTGAGGAATAAAATGTACTTTTCCTTTTTATTGAGTCTTAGTCCTGTATTAGTTCTTCTGAGACAAATATGAGATTTGAATACAATTTCCATTAAGTTCAATATTTGGGCCCTATGATGATGTATGTTGTTATACATTTAGTGCGTGCTAGCTAGAGGCTTATTTGCCGACTGTTCACGTCTTGGGATATCATCTCGAATTATTTATTCCGCATTATTAATTAATATCCGCTGCGTAATTCTCAGGACGTGACACTCCTGCTCCCCCTCACCTGAAAGGGGTAGGGGTGAGCCTCACAAGTCACTGGCTTAGTAGGGAAACTCCCCCAAAAGCCGTACCAAACCAAACTCACAAAGTACATAAACAAGAAGCTACACTAAGCAATATATAGAACTATCTACGCATGATAATAAAGCTGTAAATTACATTTATCACAAGCTATTAACAGATAACAACCTTTAATAAATAAACGAATATCCTCTTCCAAGTGTACAAGCTAAAGTAGAAAGCGCCACACTCGGGTCACGAAGATTGGTTCGTGACACCAGCAACTAACCCGAATAAACCACATATGTCTACCTCTTAGCCTCGCAGCCACGGATGAAAGGTCCAGCTGCCGTTCCACCACAACAAGTCAAGAAACTGTGGAGACCGACCAACACCACACTTGCGAACCACACTACCGCAGGCCCATGACTGGCACCTTTAGGGACTCTGGCCCGAGCTCCCTAAAGTGAGGCACTGGAAAACCGAACTAGCTGGGGCTCAGTACGTCTATTGGTGTCCGTAACCCCCAACCACGAGCGCGCTACAAGCGACAAACATAAACTCACACAAGTCGATGTCCCTCTGCCGTCTTTCCCTCAGCCGGACGTACAACTCTGCACAAGAGTGAGGGTGTCCAGGAAGACGACACAGACCTTAACGGTACACAAGTACCGGAACAAACCCCGAGCACTAACGTGCCTGGCTTATACAAAACCTGGGGTACCCGACTGAAGAGGTAACCATGGTAGGCATCGTACTACTCGCCACGTACACACAAACCACGTGAACACCACTGTCCTCAACCACGACGCGTGCCAATACACCGCCTACCAACACCACGAATAGTAAATAACGCTAAATGATAATCATGCAGCCATGCATAAACCTTTAGCCTTCGGAAGCCTGAACGCGATAGGGTCCTCTGTCGCCTTTAGAATGCGACGCCTCGATACAGCGTGTTCTGAAGCAGAACGCGACAGGTCGGGATGTCACATTCTGAATGCGACACCCTGGTCCGTCGCCTTCATAGACAGAGCCCAAGAACCCACGACGTCCTTATCGCCCCCGCGTGGCCACTGACGAATTCAGGTGCTCTCCCTAGGACTGAACCAGCCCTTATTTGCTAGGCATTTTTCTCGAATGAGTTCCAAGACTCACAAGTGTCATCATCACACACTTATCCTTGTAATGAATCAAGGTACACAAGGATACACTCATGAATCACACACAAGAATCAAGGAACTATGTTCCTTCATTAGTTCAGAATTTTCGAATCTTCACAAGAACAATTTTGTTCGGAACTTTGAAGAAATTACTCATGATGAATGAAAGGTTCACAACTAAGTTTAGTAGGTAAAACCACAAGGATTCATTCAAAGTTTACACATAAGAGTGAAGAAACTATGTTTTCTTACTGATTTCAAGATTGGTAACTTTTCGAGGTCCATGTTGTTCGGAACTTCGGAGAAATAACTCATGGTACAAAGAAGGGTACATGACTGGTTTAAATGGTTTTTTGGTAGTAAAATACATAATCTAAAGGTGTACTAACAAGTAGAACAAAGAGTATGATTTTCATGAAAGAACGGGGTCAAAACAAGGCTAGAAACAAGGTTTGGTCATGACCTGTCGACAGGCCTTGATCTGCTGTCGACAGGGCTGCTCTGCCAGAGCTGAGCTTTCAGCTCTGTGTGTATCTGTCGACAGCCAGCATGGGTCTGTCGACAGGTACACTCAGGCTGAAAGTTCTGGGTTCTGGCCAGGGGTTCCTGTCGACAGGCAGACCTTCGTCTGTCGACAGGGGCTATGTAAACTGCATAAAAACCATTCCATTTGACCTCCAATGGATCTATAAAGTTACTCTAATGTCCCTAACATGATTTGGACCCTATACAAGTGTGGTTTCAAATATAAAACTCATGGTAACATGATCTGAAAACTGAAGATCATGGGACTTAATTTACAAGGTTGTTCTAGCTAAAAGTGAACTCAAAGAGGATAATTGGAAGTACTACTTCTTAGAACTCTTTTCTCCTCATCTTTCTATGTGAGTCTTATATGAATTGAACCAACTAATGAGTCTTTTCATACCTCAACACATTAAGTTAGCTAAAAGGAGAAAATCATTGAGGTTCTATCTAATCTATACAATAGAAGCAACACTCTTTTGACCATTTCTGAATACGTAATAATCAGATGAGAAGTTAACTGCATAATATAGACAGGACGTAGTCCATTCATGAATCTCTTGGCTTTTAATGTTATCAATCATGTAAGGACTCATAGAAACACTTGGTAGAATTTATGTGGTAGTTTTATCACATTTTTTAAAATTTAGATCTCACCTGTCGACAGCTAACAGTCACCTGTCGACAGGGACCATGCTTCCAGAACCCAGAAATACAAAACTGTTAGTAATTGTCGACAGATAGCCTTGATCTGTCGACAGATGTCCTTCACCTGTCGACAGCCGACTCTGGTCTGTCGACAGATACCCTCAGAACCAGAAAAACCTTGCTCTGTCTGTTGCCATCTGTCGACAGCCATTTTCTAGCTGTCGACAGACACCAGTTTGTGTTGAACTGATCCTTCTTCAGTTAGATGTGTCAGCTGGTTTAGTCAGAAGAGTCAGCAGGACCCTTGTAAGACTAAACTCATACCTTATTTACATTCCATATCATTTAAGTAAATGTTATAATTTCATTTACTTAAGATATTACATGTAAATAAGGAAGTACCCCCCATTTGAATCCCATAAAATATCAGAAAAATCATATCTCTTACCAATAAAAAGTCAACTCTCCCACCGAAGAAGAAAAACGCAATTTTTGTGATTCCATCAAAATAGCGTCTTTCTAATTTCTCACAATTTGGCTTACTTAAAAATTTCATAATTCGAATAAACCTACTAGAATGTTAAAAATCCAAGGTCCGGTGAAAAATGGTTAACACCCATATGACTTCTCCAAGGGAGCCCTCTCCTACTGAAGGAAAAGTCAAACCTGCTAATTTCTTAATTTACCTTAATATGACTTGTACATTGATATGTTATTATCTCTGATTCTAAATAAGAATTAGTAAATGAATTGTTCAACCAATCATATATATTTCATGACCATCTCGTGATATATTTTTTCGTTGACTTTCCCATGTTCTTGGATTCTAAATTACTATACCATTGAAATGAATCAGTTATTCCTCATTTACCTCCATCCCTTACTAAATCAAGTGAAACTCTTTAATAACTCGAATGTGTGGAACACTCACACAATTGATGACTCAATGTTTGAGATCATTTTAAATCTCACAAATCATATACACACAATGTAGGATTGAATCTGTTTATGTCTATTGGAGTAGACAATCAAACAAAATAGTGAAGAAAAGAAGTAAAAAAATATCCAATTAGGAAGAATTTTGGGAAAATACAAGGATATGCAAATACATTGTACAAGAATTTGGACTTAATGAAATGACTCCTTGAACTTACAATTACATCCTCTTTAGACTTGAACTCATCAAAAGTTTCTTTCTAACTCTATCCCAAGGATCCAATGTTTTCAAGTTGAGTTAAATCTTATAATTTTGCTTCAATTAATTAATAGCATGGCGTGTTACACACACAAACAGATTGACTTGCATTAGTAAGAAGTGCTTGAATTTAGTTGTTGTAGCAGGATAAAACTTGGTAAGTTTTGTCGGTAAGTTTTGCCAATCAATGTAATTTTACAAGGCTAAATATGGAGTTTTGTAATAAAATCTTATGTGATAAATAAAATTCTCATTGTCAATCTTCATATTCTTCACACTCATCAACCTCGTCATACCTTATTAATCTTTTTAGGAGTGTGTACTTATACAACTTTCTAAAAGTTAAACTTATTCCTTGACAAGAGGAAAATCTTAAAAGTAATATGCTACTGCCGGCAATAAGAAACATAATAGAAAATGTATTTAATTGAATCCATGATTACAACTTGGTTTCATAAGATCTAAAATTACTAAATTCAGGCTTTTATCAACTATTGATGTCATGATCACAAGTTGTGTAAAAGTGTATACATTATATGACATGGTAATCATAATAAGATTAGTGAAACTAATCTGAAATAGATAAAGATTCCAAAAACTGAAAACTTACATCTTTGTGATCCATTCAAACTAGTCGAGAAGTTTGGAGGACCAAACTCTTTTTAGTGGAAGAGAGTTGTAACGCCCCAAAATTTAAAATGTTAAGAAAATAGAAATAATTTGGTTAAAATACCTTAGGGTCGTTATTTAATTGTGATAATTAGATGATAGACTTAATTAGTGGTAATGAACGTTATCCCAGTATCGTACCTTGAAGTGTGTGCCTCCACAGGGCGATACCGGAAAACGATAACGAAATAAAATCCGAGAACATCATAATTCCAAAAAAAAAAAAAATGTGGAGAAATCAAATATGTAATTATCTGAATTTTTTTCGACGTATGATTTCAAGGTACAGTCGACGCGACTATTTTTTGGTGATTTTTCAACTAGTGTAAAATAAATTCTAAAATTAAACTAAAATCACCATAATTTGCAGAACCATAACATTAGCTTATGGTTGAAATTTTAACACTAACGGACCCCATTTGAATACATAAAATGATGATCTTTGGGCCATCCGAATTAGAAGCTATTTACGGTAATGATTTTATGGGATTTTTGGTTTGGCTACGGGGAGGCGTTGAGAAGGCCACAACGCTTGGGTAGAAGCTTCTATACTTATGCTTAGGTGTAAGCACTGGAAGGCTTGCATGGGAAACGTGTTGCCCATGGAAACCAAATGTTTTCTATGGTAACACCTGGACGGCCAACGTGCCGTTGTGCATAGAGGGTATGCTGGGTTATAAAAACCCTTCACCAGGCAACATCCAGCCTCTCTCTCTTTCACCTCTGCTGCGTTTGGCTGTTTTGCTGAGGTGTATTGTTGCTGTCGTTGTTGTGCTGCTGCCGTTGCACTTGCTAACATCTGTTTGGATGATGTTCATTGCTGCTGGGACAGGAGGAAGACTGCTGCTGCTGTATGGGTTGTTGCTCCATCACTTGTGATAAAGGTGTCACAAAGTAGTAGCTGTAGGAGTATAGTGTTTGCACTCTTGGTGTTAAATCCTTCTTCCAGTTGAGAAATCATCAAAGGAAAAGACTTCACCTTCTCAAATCAGGTAGGATTCAATTATTTCCTTCCTCTCTTACTCTTACCCTTGATCTAGTAATAGAACTTATTGCTAAGTGTACAAGCTCTCAATTCTTGTTTGAGATCCGTAAGTACCTCTAGAAGCTTGTGTGCATCATGTGTGGTTGTAGAACCCTCGCCCTATCTCTTCTCTGTTCTAGAGTCTTTGATTTCCACTCATGTTAAAGAATCATGATCACCCTTACTGTCTTACACTTGTGGATTCTCTTTTGAAACAATGTATTTATCCCTTATAAGCATGTTTTAGTTGTGCCTGTAGGATTTCCTCTTGATCTTTCCAATTCTTCTACCACCTCCCTTGGATTCTCTGGGTAGTGGCATGAAGAAAATCTAAGTCCAATGTGAAAAGCCAGACATTGTGAAATCTGAAAAACTTGATATTGATCTATTGTTACCAAGGTTTAGAAATCATGTTCATGATAGGAAATCAATATGTCATCATGTTTAGCTGATCCACAAAGTCATAAGTATCTACATCTTGTTGTCTTCCAACCATTCAACACAAATTAGAGTGTTGCTTCTATGTATGGATTAGATAGAACTCAATGATTTTCTTCTTTTAGCTAACTTAATGTGTGAGGTATGAAAAGACTATTAGTTGAGTCAATTCATATAAGACTCACATAGAAAGATGAGGAGAAAAGAGTTCTAAGAAGTAGTACTTCCAATTATCCTCTTTGAGTTCACTTTTAGCTAGAACACCCTTGTAAATAAGTCCCATGATCTTCAGTTTCAGATCATGTTACCATGAGTTTTATATTTGAAACCACACTTGTATAGGGTCCAAATCATGTTAGGAACATTAGAGTAACTTTATAGATCCATTGGAGGCCAAATGGAATGGTTTTTATGCAGTTTACATAGCCCCTGTCGACAGACGAAGGTCTGCCTGCGACAGAAACCCCTGGCCAGAACCCAGAACTTTCAGCCTGAGTGTACTGTCGACAGATCCATGCTGTCTGTCGACAGATACACACAGAGCTGAAAGCTCAGCTCTGGCAGAGCATCCCTGTCGACAGCAGATCAAGGCCTGTCGACAGGTCATGACCAAACCTGTTCTAGCCTTGTTTTGACCCCGTTCTTTCATGAAAATCATACTCTTTTGTTCTACTTGTTAGTATACCCTTTAGATTATGTATTTTACTAACAAACAAACCATTTAAACCAGTCATGTACCTTCTTTGTACCATGAATTATTTCTCCGAAGTTCGAACAACATTGACCTCGAAAGGCTACCAATCTTTGAAATCAGTAAGAAAGCATAGTTTCTTTACTCGTTGTGTAAACTTTGAATGAACCCTTGTGTGTCCTTGACTCATTAAAATGATAAGTGTGTGATGATGACAAGTTGGAGTCTTTGAGACTCATTCGAGAAATATGCCTGGCAAATAAAGGGTGGTTCCGTCCTGGGGGGAGCGCTCCGAATTCGTCAGTGGCCGCGCGGGGGACAAATTTGTCAGTGGCCGTGCGGGGGCGATGAGGAACATCGTGGATGTTGGCATACATCAGTTCGTGTTTGATTAGTCATCATATCATACTTGTGTGCGTGAAAATATGTCTGATTGTCAGTGGCCGTACGAAGGCAAATTTGTCAGTGGCCGTGCGGGGGGCATTGAGGACATCGAGATATTTGACATTACATCAATTCGTACTGATTAGTTATCATGTCATGCTTGTGTGTGTGATTTTGTATTTGATTATGAACTCAAGTATCATCCTGAACTATTGATTATAATTCCAACATTGTACTTGTTCAACACATGTTATTGACTGATCTCGTGTTTTCGTTCTTGGAACACACCATGTTGTTAATGATCTTGCTCATTCTACTTGGATATATATATAATATATATATATATATATTTACGTTTGAATCCTTTTAGAGAAGTTGAATCCTACTGGGCTAGTTAGCTCACCCAATCCTACTATTTCAGGTACCTACAATTCTAGAAGGCGAAAACTTTGGGATTTGTGTGGATGAGAACAACCGTGGTTGACATTTTATTTTTGAGATTTGTAAATCAGGAACCTTGTAACATCTAATTGAATGATGAATAATAATTTTTATTAGTGAGGCTTCTGAGCAAATGTCATGTTCAATTAGTATAATTGTAATTGATTTTCTCGTTCGTTCACGTTCCGACATTTATAGACATATTAAATGATGGGACGTGACAGAATGGTATCAGAGCAATTTAATCTGTCACGTCCTAGCAAAACTACATTACCGAACTTGACAGATAATATACATGACGGGTAATACATATTCGTTCAATTCAATAGGTTTGCGGAATATTACATGATGAAATGAAAGGTTCACAATGAGTTTAGTAGGTAAAAAACCATAAGGATTCATTCAAAGTTTACAATAAGAGTGAAGAAACTATGTTTTCTTACTGATTTCAAGATGGTAACTTTTCGAGGTCCATGTGTTCGGAACTTCGGAGAAATAACTCATGGTACAAAGAAGGGTACATGACTGGTTTAAATGGTTGTTTTGGTAGTAAATTACATAATCTAAAGGTATACTAACAAGTAGAACAAAAGAGTATGATTTTCATGAAAGAACGGGGTCAAAACAAGGCTAGAAACAAGGTTTGGTCATGACCTGTCGACAGGCCTTGATCTGCTGTCGACAGGGATGCTCTGCCAGAGCTGAGCTTTCAGCTCTGTGTGTATCTGTCGACAGACAGCATGGATCTGTCGACAGGTACACTCAGGCTGAAAGTTCTGGGTTCTGGCCAGGGGTTCCTGTCGACAGGCAGACCTTCGTCTGTCGACAGGGGCTATGTAAACTGCATAAAAACCATTCCATTTGACCTCCAATGGATCTATAAAGTTACTCTAATGTCCCTAACATGATTTGGACCCTATACAAGTGTGGTTTCAAATATAAAACTCATGGTAACATGATCTGAAAACTGAAGATCATGGGACTTAATTTACAAGGTGTTCTAGCTAAAAGTGAACTCAAAGAGGATAATTGGAAGTACTACTTCTTAGAACTCTTTTCTCCTCATCTTTCTATGTGAGTCTTATATGAATTGAACCAACTAATGAGTCTTTTCATACCTCAACACATTAAGTTAGCTAAAAGAGAAAATCATTGAGGTTCTATCTAATCTATACAATAGAAGCAACACTCTAATTTGTGTTGAATGGTTGAAGACAACAAGATGTAGATACTTATGACTTGTGGATCAGCTAAAACATGATGACATGTTGATTTCTATCATGAACATGATTTCTAAACCTTGGTAACAATAGGATCAATATCAAGTTTCCAGATTTCACAAATGTCTGGATTTTCACATTGGACTTAGATTTCTTCATGCCACTACCCAGAGAATCCAAGGGTGCTGGTAGAAGAAATTGGAAAGATCAAGAGGAGAATCCTACCTTGTTGAAGTGAGAGTGAGATCCTTGGCTTCAGAAATCCACAGAAATATAAGGAAGCAGAGCACACTTGCACGAAGAAGAAGTTCCACAGCAATCCACCCCAAGAAGATGAACCAGAACAACTGTTGAAGCTTCCTCAAAGAGAATTGATAGCTCAATTCACTAGACTGGCAGTGGAAGTGGAGAAACTTCTGATGTAGCACACTCACACCAGTTAGAAGAGAGAAAAGGGTGTGTACGATGGTGATGGAGGGTTTTTATAGAACCAAAACCAGTTACATGCACATGAACACGTAGGGGTAGGTGTTAAGGTAAGAATCCTTTTTACCTCACTTGGACACCTAGCCCATGCAAGATGAGAGAGTTACACATGGTAACTGAGGTGTTACCATGTTTCCTCAAGTGTTGTCTTCATCTAAAGCCTCCACGTACCCCTTATACAATTAACCCAGAAAAGCCATTCCGTAAATCCTAAGTAATTCAGCTGGTCCACTAAGGTTGATGTAAACATACTCAAATGATATCCATTAATCATGAAATTTTAACCATACATTAATATGATGGTTTTACTAATTGTGATGATTTTTAATAAATTTTTAGATTTTATTTTGCAATAGGTGAAAAATCACCCGAAAAATGGTCGCGTCGATTGTACGTTGAAATCCGTACGTCAAAAAATTCATGTAATTACATATTAAATTTCTTCACATTTTTCTGGAAATTATGATGTTCTCGGATTTTATTTTGACGTCGTTTTCCAGAATCGCTCTGTGGAGGCACGCATTTCGATGCGCGTCACTGGGTAATGTTCATTACCACCAGTCATACTTACATGTCAATTATTTCAATTTATAGATAACATTAATGTATTATAACTTAATTATCCTTGTTTTGGAATAAATAACTAGTAATAAAAATTTGGGGTATTACAACTCTCCCCCACTAAAAGAAATTTGGTCCTCCAAATTAAATTGCATAAGAGTATGGTTACTGACCTGTAAACAATTCCGGATATTTGGTTCTGATGGCGTCTTCAAGTTCCCATGTTGCCTCTTCTTGTCCGCGTTTATTCCATTGAACCTTTAATAAGGGAACTTCCTTGTTCCGAAGTTGCTTGATTTTTCGATCAAGAACTTGTACAGGTCTTTCTTCATATGCTAAGTTTTCTTGTATTTCCAGATCTTGATATCCAATGATGTGCTCCGGATCATAAACATATTTTCTTAGCATCGATACGTGGAAAATATCATGTACATTGGACAATTGTGGCGGAAGTGCCAATTGATATGTTACTTCTCCAATCCTTTCCAAATCTCAAATGGTCCAATGTACCTGGGACTCAATTTTCCTTTAATTCCAAATCTTCTAATTCCACGTCGAGGAGATACTTTAAGGAATACATGTTCACCTTCTTGAAATTCCAAAACTTCTGATGTAGCACACTCAGACCAGTTAGAAGAGAGAAAAGGGTGTGTACGATGGTGATGGAGGGTTTTTATAGAACCAAAACCAGTTACATGCACATGAACACGTAGGGGGGGTAGGTGTTAAGGTAAGAATCCTTTTTACCTCACTTGGACACCTAGCCCATGCAAGATGAGAGAGTTACACATGGTAACTGAGGTGTTACCATGTTTCCTCAAGTGTTGTCTTCATCTAAAGCCTCCACGTACCCCTTATACAATTAACCCAGAAAAGCCATTCCGTAAATCCTAAGTAATTCAGCTGGTCCACTAAGGTTGATGTAAACATACTCAAATGATATCCATTAATCATGCTTCTCTGGACGTTATGACTCAAGTCATGTGCAGGTTGGACAACCTCAAGCTGGGCAAGATATGTTGCTTCACCAGTTTGAGGGATAATTGGGAAGCTCTAACCGATGCAGCCAGAGAATTATATCATGGAGCCGACGAAGTACAGCAGCCACTACCTGCTGAAGCTGTCATAGACTTGACCCAAAACTGAAAGGACTTTGGAAAACTTGTCCTTCTTTTTGTAACCTCTCCTTTTGTGTAAATGTCAGTTGTGAATATGTAATTCCCATGTGTGGGAAATGAGGGGTTAATGAAGGATGTTTTGTAATGTGGAACAGTTTACGTAAGAGAAGGCAGTGGGTTAGTTGTTAGCTATGATTGTATATATTGATGTAAATATTTGACTAGTGAATGAAATGATTATTATATAATCTTGTCATGGATGGAGGAGTTGAAAGAATTGAAAAGGCAGTTGTTAGAACTGATAGAAAAGGGATTTATTAGACCTAGTACCTCACCTTGGGGTGCTCCAGTGTTATTTGTGAAGAAAAAGGATGGGTCTATGCGGTTATGTATAGATTATCGACAGTTGAACCAGTTGACCATAAAGAACAAATACCCCCTTCCAAGAATTGACGATCTATTTGATCAATTGTCTGGAGCTCAGTATTTTTCTAAGATTGATTTAAGATCTGGATACCACCAACTAAGAATTCAGAGCAAGATATTCATAAGACAGCTTTTAGAACACGGTATGGACACTATGAATTCGTGGTAATGCCATTCGGACTGATAAATGCACCTGCGGCATTTATGCGTTTGATGAATGATGTGTTCAGATCTTATTTAGATCAATTTGTGGTTGTGTTTATAGATGATATATTGATTTATTCCAAGAGCATAGAAGAACATGAGGCACATTTACGAATTACCTTGCAACTATTGAGAGATCACCAGTTATATGCAAAGTTTAGTAAATGTGAATTTTGGACAGAACAAGTGATGTTCTTGGGGCATATTATTTCAAAAGAAGGATTGTCTGTGGATTCTTCAAAAGTTGAAACCATACAGAAATGGGAACAACCAAAGAACCTCACTGAAGTTAGAAGTTTCTTGGGAATGGCTAGCTATTACCGGCGATTTGTTCAGAATTTTTCAAGAATTGCCTCGCCTCTTACACAATTGACCAGAAAAGGAACTACATTCGTTTGGAGTGAGAATTGTAAACAAGCATTTCAGTTATTAAAGGAATGTCTATCATCTGCACCAATCCTAGCTTTGCCAGTAGAAGGAAAATTATTTGAAGTTTATACTGATGCTTCAAGTATTGGACTAGGATGTGTATTGATGCAAGATAGACGAGTATTGCTTATGCATCAAGACAATTGAAGATTCATGAGAAACATTATCCAGTACATGATTTGGAGTTAGCCGCAGTAGTTTTTGCTCTTAAACTTTGGAGACATTATCTATATGACAATCAATTTATAGTCTATTCTGATCATAAGAGCCTTAAGTATTTGTTTTCACAGAAAGAATTGAATATGAGACAAAGAAGGTGGATGGAGTATATCAAAGATTATGATTTCAAAATTGAATACCATCCAGGGAAAGGCAATACTGTGGCTGATGCACTCAGCAGAAATCCTATAGCCAAAGTATGCCATTTACAAGTAAGGGAGTGGAAATTGCTAGAGGAATTTTCCACATTAAGCTTAAAGGTGGAATCACAAGAAGGAAAGATTGTTATTAATAACTTGACAGTTCAGTCAGAATTGTTGAGGCAAATTAAAGAACAACAAGACAATGACCCTATGTTGATAGAAATCAGGGAAAAATTGATCTCTAAACCTGATTTTAATGAAGATTCCCAAGGAAATCTTCGATTTCGAGACAGGTTATGTGTGCCGGATGATTGTGAGATCAAAAAGCAAATTCTAGAAGAAGCACATCGATCATATTGTACTATTCATCCTGGAGCTGTTAAGATGTATCAAGATTTAAAGAAACATTTTTGGTGGTGCAATATGAAGAAAGATATTGTAAATTTCATAGCAAGATGCTTAACATGTCAGAAAATCAAAGCTGAGCATCAGAAACCAGCAGGAAAATTAAAGCCACTAGAAGTGCCAGAGTGGAAATGGGACAGTATTGGTATGGATTTTATTGTGGGATTACCGAGAACTCGAAGTGGATTTGATGCTATATGGGTAATTATTGACCGACTTACCAAGTCAGCCCATTTCTTAGCAATCAAGACACGATGGTTAGTGGGAGTCTTAGCCGCACTTTATATGAAAGAAATTGTCAGATTACATGGAATTCCAAGGAATATAGTTTCAGATAGAGATGCCAGATTTACCTCACATTTCTGGAGGGAATTACAAGATGCATTGGGAACTAAATTGAAATTTAGTACAGCATTTCATCCTCAGACTGATGGACAAACAGAGCGAGTGAATCAGATTATCGAAGATATGTGCGAGCTTGTATATTAGAGTTTGGAAATGACTGGAACACTCACTTGACAATTATGGAATTTGCATACAATAATAGTTACCAATCTACAATAAAAATGGCACCATTTGAAGCTTTATATGGTCGTCAATGTAGATCGCCGTTATGTTGGGTGGAACTAAAAGAAACACATATTCTTGGACCTGAAATGATTCAAGAGACCACAGAAATCATCAAGTTGGTGCAAGATAGAATGAAAGCTGCTCAAGACCGGCAGAAAAGCTATGCTGATCGTCGAAGAAGAGAATTGGAATTTCAAGAAGGTGAACATGTATTCCTTAAAGTATCTCCTCGACGTGGAATTAGAAGATTTGGAATTAAAGGAAAATTGAGTCCCAGGTACATTGGACCATTTGAGATTTTGAAAAGGATTGAAGAAGTAACATATCAATTGGCACTTCCGCCACAATTGTCCAATGTACATGATATTTTCCACGTATCGATGCTAAGAAAATATGTTTATGATCCGGAGCACATCATTGGATATCAAGATCTGGAAATACAAGCAAACTTAGCATATGAAGAAAGACCTGTACAAGTTCTTGATCGAAAAATCAAGCAACTTCGGAACAAGGAAGTTCCCTTATTAAAGGTTCAATGGAATAAACGCGGACAAGAAGAGGCAACATGGGAACTTGAAGACGCCATCAGAACCAAATATCCGGAATTGTTTACAGGTCAGTAACCATACTCTTATGCAATTTAATTTGGAGGAACAAATTTCTTTTAGTGGGGGAGAGTTGTAATACCCAAATTTTTATTACTAGTTATTTATTCCAAAACAAGGATAATTAAGTTATAATACATTAATGTTATCTATAAATTGAAATAATTGACGTGTAAGTATGACTGGTGGTAATGAACATTACCCCAGTGACGCGCATCGAAATGCGTGCCTCCACAGAGCGATTCTGGAAAACGACGTCAAAATAAAAATTCGAGAACATCATAATTTCCAGAAAAATGTGAAGAAATTTAATATGTAATTACATGAATTTTTCGACGTACGGATTTCAACGTACAATCGACGCGACCATTTTTCGGGTGATTTTTCACCTATTGCAAAATAAAATCTAAAAATTTATTAAAAATCATCACAATTAGTAAAACCATCATATTAATGTATGGTTAAAATTTCATGATTAATGGATATCATTTGAGTATGTTTACATCAACCTTAGTGGACCAGCTGAATTACTTAGGATTTACGGAATGGCTTTTCTGGGTTAATTGTATAAGGGGTACGTGGAGGCTTTAGATGAAGACAACACTTGAGGAAACATGGTAACACCTCAGTTACCATGTGTAACTCTCTCATCTTGCATGGGCTAGGTGTCCAAGTGAGGTAAAAAGGATTCTTACCTTAACACCTACCCCCCCTACGTGTTCATGTGCATGTAACCGGTTTTGGTTCTATAAAAACCCTCCATCACCATCGTACACACCCCTTTTCTCTCTTCTAACTGGTGTGAGTGTGCTACATCAGAAGTTTCTCCACTTCCACTGCCATTCTAGTGAATTGAGCTATCAATTCTCTTTGAGGAAGCTTCAACGGTTGTTCTGGTTCATCTCCTTGGGGTGGATTGCTGTGGAACTTCTTCTTCGTGCAAGTGTGCTCTGCTTCCTTATATTTCTGTGGATTTCTGAAGCCAAGGATCTCACTCTCACTTCAACAAGGTAGGATTCTCCTCTTGATCTTTCCAATTTCTTCTACCACCTCCCTTGGATTCTCTGGGTAGTGGCATGAAGAAATCTAAGTCCAATGTGAAAATCCAGACATTTGTGAAATCTGGAAACTTGATATTGATCCTATTGTTACCAAGGTTTAGAAATCATGTTCATGATAGGAAATCAACATGTCATCATGTTTTAGCTGATCCACAAGTCATAAGTATCTACATCTTGTTGTCTTCCAACCATTCAACACAAATTAGAGTGTTGCTTCTATTGTATAGATTAGATAGAACCTCAATGATTTTCTTCTTTTAGCTAACTTAATGTGTTGAGGTATGAAAAGACTCATTAGTTGGTTCAATTCATATAAGACTCACATAGAAAGATGAGGAGAAAAGAGTTCTAAGAAGTAGTACTTCCAATTATCCTCTTTGAGTTCACTTTTAGCTAGAACACCCTTGTAAATTAAGTCCCATGATCTTCAGTTTTCAGATCATGTTACCATGAGTTTTATATTTGAAACCACACTTGTATAGGGTCCAAATCATGTTAGGAACATTAGAGTAACTTTATAGATCCATTGGAGGCCAAATGGAATGGTTTTTATGCAGTTTACATAGCCCCTGTCGACAGACGAAGGTCTGCCTGTCGACAGGAACCCCTGGCCAGAACCCAGAACTTTCAGCCTGAGTGTACCTGTCGACAGATCCATGCTGTCTGTCGACAGATACACACAGAGCTGAAAGCTCAGCTCTGGCAGAGCAGCCCTGTCGACAGCAGATCAAGGCCTGTCGACAGGTCATGACCAAACCTTGTTTCTAGCCTTGTTTTGACCCCGTTCTTTCATGAAAATCATACTCTTTTGTTCTACTTGTTAGTATACCTTTAGATTATGTATTTTACTACCAAAACAACCATTTAAACCAGTCATGTACCCTTCTTTGTACCATGAATTATTTCTCCGAAGTTTCGAACAACATTGACCTCGAAAGGCTACCAATCTTGAAATCAGTAAGAAAGCATAGTTTCTTTACTCTTGTGTGTAAACTTTGAATGAACCCTTGTGTGTCCTTGACTCATTAAATGATAAGTGTGTGATGATGACAAGTTGTGAGTCTTTGAGACTCATTCGAGAAATATGTCTGGCAAATAAAGGGCTGGTTCAGTCCTGGGGGGAGCGCCCGAATTCGTCAGTGGCCGCGCGGGGACAAATTTGTCAGTGGCCGTGCGGGGGCGATGAGGACATCGTGGATGTTGGCATACATCAGTTCGTGTTTGATTAGTCATCATATCATACTTGTGTGCGTGAAAATATGTCTGATTGTCAGTGGCTGTACGGGGGCAAATTTGTCAGTGGCCGTGCGGGGGCATTGAGGACATCGAGATATTTGACATTACATCAATTCGTACTTGATTAGTTATCATGTCATGCTTGTGTGTGTGATTTTGTATTTGATTATGAACTCAAGTATCATCCTGAACTATTGATTATAATTCCAACATTGTACTTGTTCAACACATGTTATTGACTGATCTCGTGTTTTCGTTCTTGGAACACACCATGTTAATGATCTTTGCTCATTCTACCTTGGATATATATATATATATATATATATATATATTTACGTTTGAATCCTTTTAGAGAAGTTGAATCCTACTGGGCTAGTTAGCTCACCCAATCCTACTATTTCAGGTACCTACAATTCTAGAAGGTGAAAACTTTGGGATTTGTGTGTGGAGAGAACAACCGTGGCGACATTTTATTTTTGAGATTGTAAATCAGGAACCTTGTAACATCTATTGAATGATGAATAATAATTTTTATTTAGTGAGGCTTCTGAGCAAATGTCATGTTCAATTAGTATAATTGTACTCTTGATTTCTCGTTCGTTCACGTTCCGACATTTATAGACATATTAAATGATGGGACGTGACAGAAATTTACATGTAATATCAATTCTCTTTGAGGAAGCTTCAACGGTTGTTCTGGTTCATCTCCTTGGGGTGGATTGCTGTGGAACTTCTTCTTCGTGCAAGTGTGCTTTGCTTCCTTATATTTCTATGGATTTCTGAAGCCAAGGATCTCACTCTCACTTCAACAAGGTAGTATTCTCCTCTTGATCTTTCCAATTTCTTCTACCACCTCCCTTGGATTCTCTGGGTAGTGGCATGAAGAAATCTAAGTCCAATGTGAAAATCCAGACATTTGTGAAATCTGGAAACTTGATATTGATCCTATTGCTACCAAGGTTTAGAAATCATGTTCATGATAGGAAATCAATATGTCATCATGTTTTAGCTGATCCACAAGTCATAAGTATCTACATCTTGTTGTCTTCCAACCATTCAACACAAATTAGAGTGTTGCTTCTATTGTATAGATTAGATAGAACCTCAATGATTTTCTTCTTTAGCTAACTTAATGTGTTGAGGTATGAAAAGACTCATTAGTTGGTTCAATTCATATAAGACTCACATAAAAAGATGAATTGAACCAACTAATGAGTCTTATATGAATTGAACCAACTAATGAGTCTTTTCATACCTCAACACATTAAGTTAGCTAAAAGAAGAAATCATTGAGGTTCTATCTAATCTATACAATAGAAGCAACACTCTAATTTGTGTTGAATGGTTGGAAGACAACAAGATGTAGATACTTATGACTTGTGGATCAGCTAAAACATGATGACATGTTGATTTCCTATCATGAACATGATTTCTAAACCTTGGTAACAATAGGATCAATATCAAGTTTCCAGATTTCACAAATGTCTGGATTTTCACATTGGACTTAGATTTCTTCATGCCACTACCGAGAGAATCCAAGGGAGGTGGTAGAAGAAATTGGAAAGATCAAGAGGAGAATCCTACCTTGTTGAAGTGAGAGTGAGATCCTTGGCTTCATAAATCCACAGAAATATAAGGAAGCAAAGCACACTTGCACGAAGAAGAAGTTCCACAGCAATCCACCCCAAGGAGATGAACCAGAACAACCGTTGAAGCTTCCTCAAAGAGAATTGATAGCTCAATTCACTAGAATGGCAGTGGAAGTGGAGAAACTTCTGATGTAGCACACTCACACCAGTTAGAAGAGAGAAAAGGGGTGTGTACGATGGTGATGGAGGGTTTTTATAGAACCAAAACCGGTTACATGCACATGAACACGTAGGGGGGGTAGGTGTTAAGGTAAGAATCCTTTTTACCTCACTTGGACACCTAGCCCATGCAAGATGAGAGAGTTACACATGGTAACTGAGGTGTTACCATGTTCCTCAAGTGTTGTCTTCATCTAAAGCCTCCACGTACCCCATATACAATTAACCTAGAAAAGCCATTCCGTAAATCCTAAGTAATTCAGCTGGTCCACTAAGGTTGATGTAAACATACTCAAATGATATCCATTAATCATGAAATTTTAACCATACATTAATATGATGGTTTTACTAATTGTGATGATTTTTAATAAATTTTTAGATTTTATTTTGCAATAGGTGAAAATCACCCGAAAAATGGTCGCGTCGATTGTACGTTGAAATCCGTACGTCGAAAAATTCATGTAATTACATATTAAATTTCTTCACATTTTTCTGGAAATTATGATGTTCTCGGATTTTTATTTTGACGTCGTTTTCCAGAATCGCTCTGTGGAGGCACGCATTTTGATGCGCGTCACTGGGGTAATGTTCATTACCACCAGTCATACTTACATGTCAATTATTTCAATTTATAGAAACATTAATGTATTATAACTTAATTATCCTTGTTTTGGAATAAATAACTAGTAATAAAAAATTTGAGGTATTACAACTCTCCCCCACTAAAAGAAATTTGTTCCTCCAAATTAAATTGCATAAGAGTATGGTTACTGACCTGTAAACAATTCCGGATATTTGGTTCTGATGGCATCTTCAAGTTCCCATGTTGCCTCTTCTTGTCCGCGTTTATTCCATTGAACCTTTAATAAGGGAACTTCCTTGTTCCGAAGTTGCTTGATTTTTCGATCAAGAACTTGTACAGGTCTTTCTTCATATGCTAAGTTTGCTTGTATTTCCAGATCTTGATATCCAATGATGTGCTCCGGATCATAAACATATTTTCTTAGCATCGATACGTGGAAAATATCATGTACATTGGACAATTGTGGCGGAAGTGCCAATTGATATGTTACTTCTTCAATCCTTTTCAAAATCTCAAATGGTCCAATGTACCTGGGACTCAATTTTCCTTTAATTCCAAATCTTCTAATTCCACGTCGAGGAGATACTTTAAGGAATACATGTTCACCTTCTTGAAATTCCAATTCTCTTCTTCGACGATCAGCATAGCTTTTCTGCCGGTCTTGAGCAGCTTTCATTCTATCTTGCACCAACTTGATGATTTCTGTGGTCTCTTGAATCATTTCAGGTCCAAGAATATGTGTTTCTTTTAGTTCCACCCAACATAACGGCGATCTACATTGACGACCATATAAAGCTTCAAATGGTGCCATTTTTATTGTAGATTGGTAACTATTATTGTATGCAAATTCCATAATTGTCAAGTGAGTGTTCCAGTCATTTCCAAACTCTAATATACAAGCTCAGCACATATCTTCGATAATCTGATTCACTCGCTCTGTTTGTCCATCATTCTGAGGATGAAATGCTGTACTAAATTTCAATTTAGTTCCCAATGCATCTTGTAATTCCCTCCAGAAATGTGAGGTAAATCTGGCATCTCTATCTGAAACTATATTCCTTGGAATTCCATGTAATCTGACAATTTCTTTCATATAAAGTGCGGCTAAGACACCCACTAACCATCGTGTCTTGATTGCTAAGAAATGGGCTGACTTGGTAAGTCGGTCAATAATTACCCATATAGCATCAAATCCACTTCGAGTTCTCGGTAATCCCACAATAAAATCCATACCAATACTGTCCCATTTCCACTCTGGCACTTCTAGTGGCTTTAATTTTCCTGCTGGTTTTTGATGCTCAGCTTTGATTCTCTGACATGTTAAGCATCTTGCTATGAAATTTACAATATCTTTCTTCATATTGCACCACCAAAAATGTTTCTTTAAATCTTGATACATCTTAACAGCTCCAGGATGAATAGTATAATATGATCGATGTGCTTCTTCTAGAATTTGCTTTTTGATCTCACAATCATCCGGCACACATAACCTGTCTCGAAATCGAAGATTTCCTTGGGAATCTTCATTAAAATCAGGTTTAGAGATCAATTTTCCCTGATTTCTGTCAACATAGGGTCATTGTCTTGTTGTTCTTTAATTTGCCTCAATAATTCTGACTGAACTGTCAAGTTATTAATAACAATCTTTCCTTGTTGTGATTCCACCTTTAAGCTTAATGTGGAAAATTCCTCTAGCAATTAGTAAAACCATCATATTAATGTATGGTTAAAATTTCATGATTAATGGATATCATTTGAGTATGTTTACATCAACCTTAGTGGACCAGCTGAATTACTTAGGATTTACGGAATGGCTTTTCTGGGTTAATTGTATATGGGGTACGTGGAGGCTCTAGATGAAGACAACACTTGAGAAAACATGGTAACACCTCAGTTACCATGTGTAACTCTCTCATCTTGCATGGGCTAGGTGTCCAAGTGAGGTAAAAATGATTCTTACCTTAACACCTACCCCTACGTGTTCATGTGCATGTAACTGGTTTTGGTTCTATAAAAACCCTCCATCACCATCGTACACACCCCTTTTCTCTCTTCTAACTGGTGTGAGTGTGCTACATCAGAAGTTTCTCCACTTCCACTGCCATTCTAGTGAATTGAGCTATCAATTCTCTTTGAGGAAGCTTCAACGGTTGTTCTGGTTCATCTCCTTGGGGTGGATTGCTGTGGAACTTCTTCTTCGTGCAAGTGTGCTCTGCTTCCTTATATTTCTGTGGATTTCTGAAGCCATGGATCTCACTCTCACTTCAACAAGGTAGGATTCTCCTCTTGATCTTTCCAATTTCTTCTACCACCTCCCTTGGATTCTCTGGGTAGTGGCATGAAGAAATCTAAGTCTAATGTGAAAATCCAGACATTTGTGAAATCTGGAAACTTGATATTGATCCTATTGTTACCAAGGTTTAGAAATCATGTTCATGATAGGAAATCAACATGTCATCATGTTTTAGCTGATCCACAAGTCATAAGTATCTACATCTTGTTGTCTTCCAACCATTCAACACAAATTAGAGTGTTGCTTCTATTGTATGGATTAGATAGAACCTCAATGATTTTCTTCTTTTAGCTAACTTAATGTGTTGAGGTATGAAAAGACTCATTAGTTGGTTCAATTCATATAAGACTCACATAGAAAGATGAGGAGAAAGAGTTCTAAGAAGTAGTACTTCCAATTATCCTCTTTGAGTTCACTAGCATTTATAAAGCATTTATAAACACTCTAACCATTACACTAGCATGCCATCTACCATCTACAACTCATTTCATGGATCAAACATGTCAAACACACCATCTACCACGAGAAACAAGGTGGAATCTCTCTACCTATGCGAGATACGCGAAGAATGACAATGACCCGGTGTTTCCCCCGCTCCGTAGCACGTCCTCGCGATGAGAGCACGCCGAAAACCACACCATAACCTCAAATCGCCAGAAAACCACTGCAAAAACTCCTCTCCTGGCCGAGCAGAGCTTTCTGAGCTCTTTTTGGCTGACCTAGGTTAAGAATCCTTCGAAGTTAATAATGCGACGCACCCTGCCATTGCGACTAGAATGCGATGGTGTAGGCCGTCGCCTTCTCATCGCTGACGCCAGGGTGTCGCGTTCATAGGCAGAGAGCTAGTGGGTGCCCTGGGCCTAAATGCTTGGCCCACGAAGCCCCACAACCCGTGGAAACACTTCAAACACAAACCATAGGCCACACACTGGCCACCACAACCACTAAACCACAATCCGAACGATCACTATGCTACAGCTCTGCTGTAATGCGGCTCTGGACTAGAAGACGAGTGCGTAACCTTCTGCTCTCCCTCATCTGCAGTAGTGAAGCATCAATATAATCAATTTAACATAACTACCTGAGCATGGAACTACAACTGTAGTAAATAAATTAAACTATGCTAACAATTTGAATTCAACTTCATAAAGAAACAGCAAACCACGCTCAGAGGTACGAGCTAAAGAAGGGTAACGCCAAACATGAGTCACGAAGACTGGTTCGCGACACCAGCTACTGATCCGGACAAGCAACACATGTTTACCTCTCAGCGTCGCAGCCAAGGGCGAAAGGTCCAGCTGCTGCTCCACCTCAACTGAGTCAACAAACTGTGGAGACCAAATAACACCACAACTGCAGCCCACACCACTGCAACTCCATGCTTGGCACCTTTAAGGACTCTGGCCTGAGCTCCCTAAAGTGAGGCACTGGAAACAGAACTAGTTGGGGACCAGTACGTCTACTAGTGTCCATCCCCCAACCGAGAGCGCGCTACAAGCGACCAAGAACAACCACAACACACGAGTCGTTGTCCCACTATCGTCTTTCCCTTCGCTGGACGTACAACTCAAACTAAGGAGTGAGGGTGTCCAAAGCGATGACACAGACCTCGACGGTACACACACTGTACCGGTACAAACCCCGAGCACTACGTGCTTGGCTCATAGAGAACCTGGGGTACCCGACTCGAAAGGTAACCACGGTAGGCGTCATATACCCGACTTTCCATGTACACACAAACCATGCAAACTTGACATTTTCGATCACAACGCGTGTCAATGCACCGCATACAACCCATAATACATAAATTAATAGTCATATAGACCCATAGCTGGAAGCAGATCATGGCATCATGCAGACAAGCCAGGGGTAGAGTGGCTGCCTTTTAAAACACGATGGATATAGATGTCACCAATTGAAAGACAAATCGTGACGGGGAAACCGTCGCCTTAAGGACTGAATCGCGACTGGACACCTCGTCACATTCAAAATACGACGGCTGGTTCCGTCGCCTTTTCAACCGAGAAACCCCACCCAAAACCCCATTCCGGAAATCATACAAACCACCCTGCATAACCATAAAACATGGATATATGCATTCAAATAAAAGCCTATGCATGCTTGCTATCCAACTTAACCCATCCCATGCATTAAACATATCATTCTCAATCCATTTAACTCAAAATGGAGAAGAATTCCCCTATCACATGAGGAATACAAATAATGTGCAGAATGGCGTTGCCCTGGCATTTTCCCGTGCTCCGAAAAACCTCCTCACACCAGTAACACGCAAATTTGCACGCCATAAACTCCAATGGCCAGGAATTCCTCCACAGTAAGCTCTCCCTTGGCCGAGTAGTGTTTCCTGCACTGCTTGGCCAATACAATTCACAATCAGAATCACGACAGGTTACGCCGTCGCGTTTAAATCACGACATGCATGGCCTTCGCAATTAAAACACGACGCCCCTGCATGCGACACGTGGCGCGCATGCAGACGCGCACCTAGGAAAATGGTGTTTGAATCATGACGGGGAGGATGGTCGCGTTTCTAAAACGCGACGCCTGTGTTGGTCGCATTTCTGGAAGGCGCTCCAGAGGTTGGTTGGGCTCAAATTTTCGGCACCTTGTTGAACCACTCCTATATTTTACCTTATATTTTGGTGATAACAAAACTTATGATTAATTAAATATTATCAAAAATATTTAATATCATGTTTTCCTAATAAATATAAATTTATTGGAATTATCGCTGAGTTTGGTGCGCTAAAATGCTAAATCGATGTTCATTCAATATACATCGATTTCACTAACAACGATTTGATAAGTTACGCAACGATTTGATTGTGTAACGATTCGTTAAGTGAAACATCAATTTGATCGCTGCAATGATTTCTTAACTGAGAAACAACGATTTGGTTCTCACATCGATTCGATAAGTGCCACAACGATTTGATCGCTGCATCGATTTCATAAGTGAGAACAACGATTTGCTCTCATATCGATTTGGTTCTCATAACGATTTCATAAGTGAGAACAACGATTTGTTCTCATATCGATTTGGTTCTCATAACGATTTCATAAGTGAGAACAACGATTTGCTCTTATATCGATTTTGTTCTCATAACGATTTCATAAGTGAGAACAACGATTTGCTCTCACATCGATTTTGTCCAAACATCGACTTCATGTAAACATCGATTTCCTTTATATATTCAGATGTTTCAAATATGTTTGGCGCCTTCTGAAAAGTCAAAAAATATCTCTGACAGAAGATCTTTTTTATCTGTCTAGATCTCTTCTCTCTTGTCAGACAAAAAGGTGGTCTCTTACTTCTTCTGGGAGAAAACAGGAAGCATTGAGGTATGTAAGCTCTTAGACAAAAACATTGTTTTAGCTAAACACCTTCTTCTATGCTTGCAGACCTCGAAGATCACCAAATGGCTGTCAATCTAAAGAATAAAAAGATTAGAAAGATCAAGCAACGACTAGAAGAGCTCCAACGGATCTCTCCAACGGATCTATTCAAAAGCCTCTCATATAAAAGATGAAGCAAGGCTGAAGAAGAAAAAGAGAGCTTTTCCTGAATATCTTTGAAAGAGTGTCAACCAGTGAGGAACCTGAACGCCACATACACTCAAAGGAAAAGAGAGAAAGAGCTTGAGCCAAGAAAAAGTGTTCAAGCAGTTGAAGCTCAAGCATTCAAGCTCCTTCTCCTTTCTTCCATTCTCTTTGTGCTCATTGTAATTCTTGGGAGAGTCTTTTGTTGAGAGTTTTGGTTAGAGTCCAATCTTGTAGAACTCTCAGCAGTGTTCTTTCTTTTATAAGAAAGACCTTTTGTCCAGCTATAGGACTGTATACAGTGTAGAATCTAGCTAGGGGTTTGTGTCTAGCAGAACCGCACTGGGGTTTGTACCAGGAGGTTGGCTTCTTGACCTGTAAAAGAAGTGGGTTGCCTTCTTTCCCGGGAAAGAGAAGAAGACCAGCTGGGGTGTTGGGTGTTGTATTGTCCTTGAGGGGGACTGTACCCTTGGTTAGTGAAATCCCAAGAGTTTGCTTGGGGACTGGACGTAAGACTTCCATGTGGGAAGGGCCGAACCAGGATAAATCTTTTGTGTTATTTGTGTGATTGTTTATTTACTTCCGCATTGCTACTCTTTATCACACTAAACTAACCAAACTTTCAAGTGATAATTTTCTGTGTTTAAGTTTCTATTTCAGATTTCAGAAAAACCTATTCACCCCCCTCTAGGTTAGCTTGCTGCCGTACCAAAAGGGCCAACAAGTGGTATCAGAGCGGGTCTCTGAACATTCAAAGAAGATCCAACGATCTTAGAACAAAGATCCATGGCAGCTCAAGGATTATGTTATTGTTCCTGCTGAAGGTACTACTGCTATTACAACAGCAGATAAAATTAAATTATCCTTAAACTTTAAGGCTAAGAATTATCTATGTTGTGCTTTGTCTAAAAGAGAATTCAGTAGAGTATCTACATGTAAATCTGCCAAAGAAATATAGGATAAATTGCAGATAACTTATGAATGAACAAATAAAGTGAAACAAACTAGGATAGATATTCTTGTCTCACAATATGAGCAGTTTAAAACACTTCCTAACGAAAATATAACTTAGATGTATATTAGATTTTCGAGCATAGTAGTTGGTCTAAGCTCTCTTGGCAAAAATCTTTCTGATGAGGAAACTGTCAGAAAAATACTTAGGTCTTTAACTATTTCATGGACCCCTAAGGTCACAACCATTGAAGAAGCACATGATCTAACCAAGTTTTCTATTGATAAGCTAATTGGTTCCCTCATGGCACATGAAATTAATATGGAGCGACTATCTGAAAGCTCATAAAAAAAAATGTACTAATACTCTTAAAGTTACAGCTGCTCCTTCCACTTCTTCTTCTAGTTTAAAAGATGCAGATTCTGAAGACAGTGATGTAGATGATGTATTGTCCAAGCTTCAGAAAATTCTCAGAAGAAGAAAAATGGATCAAGAAGGATTCAAAAGAAAGAGAGAAAGGAAAAAGAACTAGTCTGCTATGAATGCAGAAAGTCTGGACATCTGAGACCAGACTGTCAAAGACTCAAGAAGACTGGTCAACCGAAAAGTCCAAGAAGCAGCACAAAAGGTTCAAGAGAAAAGCCATGGCAGCTGCTTGGGAAAATGAAGAGGACACAAGCTCAGACTATCAAGCTCAAGTTCAGAAAAAGAGCAAGTAAATCTAGCCCTCATGGTAGGACTAGATGAGGTACATTCTAACTCATCCTTTGATTCTTGCACAGATTCAGAGTCTGAAGACTTAAAAGAAGTATTCAATGAACTATATGAAAAACATAAAAAAGTTGTGAAAGAATTAAAGAATCTGAAAAATAACACTATTTGCTTAGAAAACACCAATTCTGATCTTAAATCCGAATTGGAACAACTAGAAAAACAATTAAAGGACAATAAAGATAACATTCATCTTTTGAATGAAGATTTAAAAAATAAGGATAATGAAAAATTAGAGTTAGAAGAAAAATTAAAAACTCTAACTGAAGAAAATCTGTATTTAAAAGAATCAGTTAGAAAATTAACTCAAGGAAAAACATCTCTAGCTCTATACTTAAGAGGATCAAAATCTGGAAATAATAAGCAAGCGCTTGGATACATTCCTCCAGAAAAAGAAAAACAAGCCACAGTTCCAGGAAAATATCCTTTGCCAAATTTTGTAAAAGAAACCAAATTGCCTTAGAAAAAGACACCTGAAATAAACAAGCTCTATCAAAAGAACAAGGTCTATAAAAACTGTGTTCTAAACAAGCATCATAAAGACAATAAGAAATGTAGAACAAACTATATTCATTGTTGTTCTCATTGTAATAAACTAGGACACACTGTAAACACCTGTACAACAAGGCACCTAGTATGGATCCCGAAAGGATATTTTTATGCATCTAACCATCAAGGACCCAAAAAGATTTGGGTACCTATTTCTGAATAAGTTGTTTGCAGAATAGCCTTGGGGCATCAGGATCAAAGATGCTCAAGGCAAAGGTGACTGCCAACTCTTCATCCAAATTTCATCTGAAGAGGGAGTAGTCACAACGATTGAATTTTTACATTGCTACTAACAATGTTTGCAAGTTGTTTTTAAAATGTATGCAGATAAAAATTTTGAAGACTTGACAAACAACATGTCAAAGGTCAAGACCATCAAAGATCTGACTTGCCTCACATTAAGGGGGAGTCTCATGCTCAGGGGGAGTCTTCACTAAGGGGGAGTCATTCATTAAATGTCTATTATTGTTGAACCCCTCAATGGTAAGAAATTTTCAAAGGGGAGAGAATGCATGATAAGATCCTTTTTTTTTGGTTAATGACAAAAAGGGGGAGAGTATATACTATTTGTGAATTTTCTGTCTCTTTATGTGTAAATTCTCATAAATTTTGTCATTACCAAAAATGAGGAGATTGTTGAACCACTCTTATATTTTACCTTTATATTTTGGTGATAACAAAACTTATGATTAATTAAATATTATCAAAAATATTTAATATCATATTTTCCTAAGAAATATAAATTTATTGGAATTATCGCTGAGTTTGGTGCACTAAAATGCTAAATCGATGTTCATTCAATATATATCGATTTCTATTCAAAGTGCCACATCGATTTCACTAACAACGATTTGATAAGTTACGCAACGATTTGATTGTGTAATGATTCGTTAAGTGAAACATCAATTTGATCGCTGCAACGATTTCTTAAGTGAGAAACAACGATTTGGTTCTCACATCGATTCGATAAGTGCCACAACTATTTGATCGCTGCATCGATTTCATAAGTGAGAACAACGATTTGCTCTCATATCGATTTGGTTCTCATAATGATTTCATAAGTGAGAACAACGATTTGCTCTCATATCGATTTGGTTCTCATAACGATTTCATAAGTGAGAACAACGATTTGCTCTCATATCGATTTTGTTCTCATAACGATTTCATAAATGAGAACAACGATTTGCTCTCACATTGATTTTGTCCAAACATCGACTTCATGTAAACATCTATTTCCTTTATATATTCATATGTTTCAAATATGTTTGGCGCCTTCTGAAAAGTCAAAAAATATCTCTGACAGAAGATCTTTTTTATCTGTCTAGATCTCTTCTCTCTTGTCAGACAAAAAGGTGGTCTCTTACTTCTTTGGGAGAAAACAGGAAGCATTGAGATATGTAAGCTTTTAGACAAAAACACTGTTTTAGGTAAACACCTTCTTCTATGCTTGCAGACCTCGAAGATCACCAAATGGTTGTCAATCTAAAGAAGAAAAAGATTAGAAAGATCAAGCAACGACTAGAAGAGCTCCAACGGATCTCTCCAAATGGATCTATTCAAAAGCCTCTCATATAAAAGATGAAGCAAGGCTGAAGAAGAAAATAGAGCTTTTTCTGAATATCTTTGAAGAAGTGTCAACCCGTGAGGAACCTGGACACCACATACACTCAAAGGAAAAGAGAGAAAGAGACTGAGCCAAGAAAAAGTGTTCAAGCAGCTGAAGCTCAGGCATTCAAGCTCCTTCTCATTTCTTCCATTCTCTCTGTGCTCATTGTAATTCTTGGGAGAGTCTTTTGTTGAGATTTTTGGTTAGAGTCCAATCTTGTAGAACTCTCAGCAGTGTTCTTTCTTTTATAAGAAAGACCTTTTGTCCAGCTGTAGGACTGTATACAGTGTAGAACCTAGCTAGGGGTTTGTGTCTAGCAGAACCGCACTGGAGTTTGTACCAGGAGGTTGGCTTCTTGACCTGTAAAAGAAGTGGGTTGCCTTCTTGCTCGGGAAAGAGAAGAAGACCAGCTGGGGTGCTGGGTGTTGTATCGTCCTTGAGGGGGACTGTACCCTTGGTTAGTGAAATCCCAAGAGTTTGCTTGGGGACTGGACGTAAGACTTCCATGTGGGAAGGGCCGAACCAGGATAAATCTCGTGTTATTTGTGTGATTGTTTATTTGCTTCCGCATTGCTACTCTTTATCACACTAAACTAACCAAACTTTGAAGTGATAATTTTCTGTGTTTAAGTTTCTATTTCAGATTTCAGAAAAAACCTATTCACCCCCCCTCTAGGTTAGATTGCTGCCGTACCAAAAGGGCCAACAAGTGGTATCAGAGCAGGTCTCTGAACATTCAAAGAAGATCCAACGATCTTAGAGCAAAGATCTATGGCAGTTCAAGGATATGTTGAAGGTCAATCAGTCACCAGACCTCCATTCTTTGATGGAGAGGACTACCAAAAGGGCCAACACCCCCAACCTCACAAAACTTGTACAAACCATCAAATACACCACTACTAGACCATATAATGGCCACCAAACCCATTAAACTATAATCCGAAAAATCACGACGTTACAGGACCAAATTCAACCAATATCTTCCCTTTGCGGATGTTGACATTAGCGGAAAGAACCTATCAACTAATCTAGTATGCATAGCCATGGATCATTATGAAGTGATTCTAGGAGCTAATTGGCTGACCAAACATGGTGCCAGCGTGAATTGCAGGAAGAGTAGGGTAACCTTTACCGAGTATCCAGGGTTGTTTTACTCAGGAGCTAAAAACTATAAACACCTATCTCTTATCTCTTCCCTTAGAGCCCATAGTATGATGAAGAAGGGATGTGTAGCATTTCTTACTTCAGTGGTAGTGGAGAGGAAATCACCGTGGTTAGGGAATTTCCAGATGTGTTCTCAGAGGAAGTACCAGGTATTCCCCCAGAGGGAGAAGTAAATTTCTCTATTTCTTTAATATCAGGAGATGTCCTAGTCTATAGAGCCCCCTATAAAATGTCACATGCAGAGTTAAAGGAATTGAAAGAGCAATTAATGAATCTGTTGAAGAAAGGATTTATTAGACCAAGCACCTCACCGAGAGGAGCCCCCATACTATTTGTTAAGAAGAAGGACGGGTCAATGAAATTGTGTATTGATTATAAACAGCTGAATTAACTCACAATCAACAACAAATATCCTCTACCAAGGATCGATGAATTGTTTGATCAGATTTTCGGAGCCAAATATTTCTCTAAAATTGATCTTAGATCTGGCTACCACCAGTTGAGGAATTTAGAGGAGGATATGTACAAGACGGCCTTCAGGAGCAGGTATGGACATTATGAATTTATTGTTATGTCTTTTGGACTAACAAATGCCCCTATAGCTTTCATGTAGCTAATGAATGATGTGTACTAACCATACCTTGATAAAATTGTAGTGGTTTTCATTAATAACATCCTAATCTATTCAAAAACTAAAGAAGACCATGAGGAACATTTGAGGATAGCCCTACAACTGTTAAGGAACAATCAGCTATATGCCAAGTTAAGCAAATATGAGTTATGGTTGGAGGAAGTATATTTCTTAGGCCATGTGATTTCAAAGGATGGCATTGTAGTCGATCCATCTAAGGTTGAAGCTGTGATGAAATGGGAGAGACCCACTAATGTATCTGAAGTAGGAAGTTTTCTGAGATTGGCAAGTTATTATAGAAGATTTATTAAGGACTTCTCCAAAATTGCCGTGTCTCTAACTAAATTGACTAGGAAGGAGAATCCATATGTGTGGGCAAAAGAGTGTGAGAAGAGTTTCTTCACTTTGAAGGAATGCTTAACTACAACTCTTATTCTTGCCCTACCCACTAAAGAGGGAGGATTTGAGGTGTATACAGACGCATTAGGTATTGGTCTGGGTTGTGTATTGATGCAGTTAGGCAATGTGAGAGCATATGCCTCTAGATAGTTGAAAGTACATGAGGTTAATTATCTGGTTCATGATCTAGAATTGACATCAGTGGTATTTGCATTAAAAATTTGGCGACACTATCTGTATGGGGAACAATTTAAGGTATACTTAGATCACAAAAGCCTGAAATTCCTCTTTTCTCATAAAGAACTTAACATGAGACAATGGAGATGGTTGGAGTACCTAAAAGATTGACTTTTCCATATAATATCACTCAGGGAAAGCCAATTCTGTGGCAGATGCTTTGAGTAGGAGACTAGTGGCGTCACTGGCCAACTTAATGGTTGGGGAGTGGGGATTGCTAGAGCAGTTTGCTAACTTGGACCTGAATATAGAAGAGAAAAATGATCAGGTGTTGATTGCCAACATCAGTATATAATCAGATCTTCTAACTAAAATCAGGGAACAACAAGACAATGATCCTATCCTAATAGAGATCAAGGAGAAGATTGATCAAAGACCAGGCTTCACCTTAACTGAATGTGGTAGATTAGTGTTTAAAGGGAGAACCTGTGTACCAGATAATGAAGAACTTAAGAGGAAATTGATGACAGAAGCTCACAGATCCAGGTATACAATCCATCCTGGAGCCACTAAGATATATCAAGACGTAAACAAAATTTATTGGTGGCCGAACATGAAAAGAGAAGTAGCTGAATTTGTAGCACGATGTTTAACTTGTTAGCAAGTTAAGGTGGAACATCTTAGGCCAGCAGGTGTGTTACAACCTTTAAACATACTTGAGTGGAAGTGGGAAAGTATAGGCATGGACTTATTATGGGACTGCCTAAAATCAGAGGTGGACTTGATGCAATATGGGTAATCATGGACTGATTGATTAAGTTGGCCCACTTCTTATCTATAAAGAGTAAGTGGTCCGTAAATGTGCTAACCACATTATACATTAAGGAAGTGGTTAGATTACATGGAGTTTTCTCATCCATTGTATCTGATAGAGACCCCTGATTCACGTCACACTTTTGGCGAGAGTTAAAGACGGCACTGGGTACCAGGTTAAATTTCAACACTATTTTTCATCCACAGACTGATGGGCAGACTGAAAGGACAAACCAAATTGTGGAAGATATGCTTCGGACTTGCACCATTGATTTTAAAGGATACTGGAGTGAACAATTATCCTTGGTCGAGTTTGCATACAATAACAGTTATCAAGCAAGCATCAAGATGGCACCATTCGAGGCGCTATATGGCCGAAGTTGCAAATCGCCTGTGTGCTGGGAAGAAGCAGGTGAGAGGCAATGGCTAGGACCTGAAATGGTATCAGACACCTCTCAGAAGATCCAAATTATTCGTGAACACCTCAAAGTAGCTCAGTCTAGGTAGAAGAGTTACACAGACAAAAGACGAATGGACTTGGAATTTCAACTTGGTGACCACGTATTCTTGAAGGTTTCACCTTCGCGTGGAATCCATAGGTTTGGAATTAAAGGAAAATTAAGTCCAAGGTTCATTGGCCCTTTTGAGATCCTTGAGAGGGTCGGAGAAGTAGCCTACATAATAGCATTATCTCCACAGCTAGCAACAATACATAATGTCTTCCATGTATCTATGCTAAGGAACTATGTCTATGATGTTGAGCATGTGATATAGTTTGAAAACCTGGAGCTAAGGAAGGATTTGACCTACGTTGAGAAACCAGTCCGAATTCTGGACTGGAAGATACAACAATTGAGGAACCGAGACATACCAATGGTTAAGGTTCAATGGAGCCGGCGAGGTGTAGAAGAAGCTACATAGGAACCTAAATCTACAATGAGGCGGAACTACCCCAAAATATTTGGTAAGTCATCTTCCCTATTATGACTATGAATTTGGGAAGCAAATTCTTTGAAGTGAGGGAGGGTGTAACAACCGAGAATTTTTTTAAATCCTAAATAAATAGGAATAATAAAAATAATAATAATTTTGTGAAGAGATTGATTAAATGCACACTAAACAAAAAGATAATGGATAAAAACAGTTAATAATCGTTATGGTCTAGTCAGCAATCGATGTTAGTTGACAATCGATGTTGAACAGTAATCGATGTTTAAAGGTAATTGATGTTCAAGGAAGCAATCGATGTTTAAAGAAGCAATCGGTGTTAGATAGTAATCGGTGTTCAAGGAAACAATCGATGTTCAAGGCAATCGATATGTTAACTCCGACTGTCAACTTCAACTGTCAAAATATAATGTTGTCAGTCGAAGTGGACATCGTATATGATGAAGTTAAGCTTTGACTGATCATGACCAAAACAAAGTGGATTTCGTATATGACGAAGTTGGACTTCGGATATGACGAAGTTAAACTTTGACTGAACACGACCAAATCGTATATAACTTCGTATATGATGAAGTTAGCTTCGACTAAACAAGACTAAATCGTGCATGCCGAAGTGGACAGCGTATATGACAAAGTTAGACTTTGGATATGACAAAGTTAAGCTTCGACTGACCATGACTAAATTATGTATGACTTCGTATATAACGAAGTTACCGGTTATCTTCTAGACTAAGAAACACATGTTAATTATATACCCGATAATAAAGGGGGTTAGTTAAGATAAACATAGAAAGTATGGATCATAACCATGACTGAATCCAATAGGGGATTCCGAATCTGCTCCCAAGAACTCACCCTGGTAGGAACAGACCTGTTACAGAAACGATTCCTATAAAAGTTTTGGAACATAATAGGACTCTTACCAGGAGTTTAGGAAACTACAAACTCGGAAGTTTGCACCATCACAGTGCTATAAAACTATCATAAGATCCCCATAGCCAACCTTAGACTTCTCTTTGCTGCCGAACGTGGGAGGAATTTCCAAGAGCAAGGAGGAAGAATGAGTAGCAAGGTTTGAGGATCCTTCATCCCGTAGCATCTGCTTCGACCTGTAAGAATCTTGTGCATGAAACGATCAAAGGTAGGTGTTCTCGGGCACAAACGTAACATAGAGAATATCATCTGAAAAACCCTTTTGAGTCTGTTCTTATATGATTGCTTTTCTTTCTGATTATCGTCGCTCATACAAGAGTCTCAAGTTATTTCTGAACCTTGTGTATGATCTGGATTTCTTGTTTTCCTATATTTCATGTAGTTGGCAAACTAAAGCCATAGATGTGTGTACCTTCTGTTTCCAGCAACTGTTGTCTTTTGTTTATAGCTTCGTCCTAAGAACCCAAGATATGGAGTTATGGATTAAGATAGAAAATCTACATATGTACTTTAAAAACCATCAACTCCATACTTAAAACATTAGCTACATGAATATGAATCTAATGTTATTTATGGAAGTTACTGATCATACTCTCCTGTGATTAAGTTTTTCTTGTCCTTATATTCTACCCACAGCTACAGAGAAAATAAAAAAGGAAATAACGTCTTGCCATGATATGTACCATAACCTGTTAGGTCTGTGTGGGTCTATACAGTTAAGTCTTTCTCTATGGTTTGCATGATCTCCTGACTATTCCGTTAGGAACTACCCATATCAAATAGGTTTTTTGATTTCCTAATTGGATGACCTTCTTTGCGTTTGTCTTGGTTAAAATATCTAATGTCTATGGAACTTAAAGGCCAGCCTATATGCTATCCAGATTGATCTCTTGATCTATTATCATATTTTTAAACTCCATAAAAGATCTTGTCCTTGTTACTGTGAGCTTGTTCTTGGAAATCTGTGCCATAATATGTATATGAGTTTGATTGGCACAATGTGAAACTTCGATCCAATAACCAATGCATGCGCAAATAAGGGCCCTGTTTGGTCTTGATGAGGAGCGCCCCAACATACTTATTAACCTTGAGAGTATGAGCTTGTGGTGTGTGGCATGACACCGGTATGTGTGCAAGATTGTGTGAATGTGCATTCGTTTGATATGATATGTTTGATCATGTGAATCTATGTTATTTATGTGAATATGGCCAGTTCTTGCTCATTCGATAAGTACTTGTTCTTGAATTTCTTTTTCAATGCTTATGAGAGTATCTGTTTTGTTATAACATTATGTGGAGTGTCCTACTCCAATCCGTCAATTATTCTTGTTGATAATATCATGCATACTTCTGTCTTTCGCCTTGTGATAATCCTGCTTCTTACAAAGTGTTAAGTACTTATATCATTGTCTGCACTATGAGATATAAATGCTACTGGGCGTTAGCGCGCTCATACTTATTTTTCTAAAACCTTTTCAGGTAGTGACGATGAGTCTGTGGAAACTGAAGGGGAAGGGCAAGAGTGAAGAACATCTCTGTTGTCATGAAACCATAGTTTAGAATTTAACTGTTCAAAGTAGCATCTGTATTAGTTTACTTTTCATTGAGACTATCATGTGATTTGTATATCGGGTCCTATGGTTGGCTCTGACGTTTATTGGACGTGGCAAGAAGATGTTATTTGAAATTGTTATGAGATTTACTTAATGTGGTTGTCATATCCAAGATATATATATTGTTCTGCTTATGATCCGAATATAGCTGCACGTTCTGAAATTTCGCATCGGGATGTGACACCCCCCAAATCTCCTTTTATCCAACATAGGCTTCGTAAGCCACAAGAGGATGGTGACTCAGATTATTTTTTATCTGACCTTGACTCAGATGATTCACATGATCATTATGTTGTTGTAGACTTACAATTGTGCATGTTGGTAGCCGGTTATTATATTGTAAGTCTTAGAATTATGTATATTCCTATATGTTATTAATATTTAATGATATTATGTCATTCAATTATTTAATATTATTATCATGTGGTACGTCAATATGTGTAATCGGTTAGAAAATCTAAAAATCACAAGAAATTTTGAAATCTAGAGAGAAAAAAATGTTTTCGGCTAGAGCAGTCCGAATCACTGCAGTATAATATGGTATGACAATGCACAAGAGGTCGGTCTGCTATAGCGATCTGGCCAACCTTGGACGCCACAGAATTGTTAAAAAGCCTATTTTACAGTTAATGAATAATGTGAACTATATTTGGTGATAGTAGATAGATGGACAGATCATCCTAGATAAATTAATGAACACAAAGAAGCAACTAGTATCATCATTTACGTTGATTTCTTTGAGGCTAAGCCATGATTGTGGATCAATCTGGCTATGCCATTGGGATCCACATATATAGTGATACCATCAATTCCACTTATGAAGTTGATAAGTTACTGATCGTATCCGTAGATGGATTCCAGAATTTTATTTAATGGGTTTTTTTTTTGAAAATTTTTAAACCAAATCAATTTAATGAAAATTTTTACACTCATCAATAGAATTTAAAATTTTAAAAAAATCACGTGGCCCCACTGATTCTTCTCTAGATCCTTCACTCATCGTTTTAATTTTCGGAGATTCTTGTGTTAGAAAAATCCATGGACGCCTTTTCTGTTGTGAGCTCTTAAGGTTGCCGTCTGTAGTTCTTATATTGGGTCTTTGGGCTTTTATAAAAACTGGCTCATGGCACATCTGCCTTCCCCATGGGTCTTCTATCTATACCCATGTGTGTGTTTTTTTGTATTATACCCTTATAATGTATCATATTTATATATTCCTAATTTTTCTGGATATTTTAAAAATACTCTAAAGTACATCCAAATAATTGTAGTTATACCCCTATGGTGTAACGTCGCGCGTTTTCGGATCCTCGTGGATCCAGGCTTAGCGGGTTTGGTGGCCAGTGTGTGGCCCATTAGTGCGTGTTTCAGGTGTTTGCGCGCGTTGTGAGGCTTTGTGGGCCGGTCGTTGAGCCCAAAGTGCTCACAGGTCTTGTGCTTGTGAACGCGACAGGGTCATGCGTCGCGTTCTGAACGCGACAGCCCAGGGGGTCGCGTTCACGTTGCCGCTGTTTGGTGGTCTTCATCTGCATGGCTGCTGCGTGTCGCTCGCCGGGCGGTCAGCTGACGTCGGCCTTTGGAAGGCGACGGTCACAACGGTCGCGATCATGTCGCGACGGGAGTGCACGTCGCGATCCCAACCGCTGTGTTGTTTTTAAGAACCCCAGCCGGACAGAGCAGGGGAAGCTCTGCTCGGCCAGGGAGGGGAGCTGCTGCGGGATTTCCGAGCAATTCGAGTTTCTGGAGGTGTGTGGAGCGTGTTCTCGCCGCGAGGATGTCGTGTGGAGCGGGGGAAACGCCGAGGGAACTCCGGTCTTCACGTTCTTCGCGAAGGTAGGGTGTTTCTACCTCGTTTGATTGTGTGAATTGTTCGTGGTATGAATTTGATTCGTTTAAAGCTTAAAGAACAGTAGATACCATGTTAAGGTATCCATTAAAGTATGAAAAATGAGAATTAATCGTGGTTTGAATGGTCGGGAAGGGTGAACTGTGAAGTCCCTTCCGGATTGGGGTTTTCGCCTGCGAAGGCGACGGCCCAGGGTGTCACAACCACGTCGCGACAGCCCGATCCGTCACGTTAGGGTTTCTGTTGCGACGTTAGTGTGGGTCGCGATCTGATGGCTGCCCAGGTTCTTATCGCGGTTTGTCGGGGTGTCGAGACGAGGTAGTGATAGTCTGACCTGTCGCGACAGGATTTCTTGTCGCGCCATGTCGTGGTGTCGCGATCAGATGGCGGCCCTAGCCTCTGTCGCGATAGCAGCCGAGAAGGTTATTTTGTATGCTTTTGGTAATTTGAATATCCGGTTGGTGATAATTGTTGTGCATGGCAATGACAAGTGGAGCCAATGCATTTGTTATGCTCGTGGAGTGTTTTGCTCACGAGGCAGGTATGTTTTACGTGGTTAATGTGATATTTACATAGTCAGCGAAGTGTTTACGTGATGTGAGTATATGCATGGCATATACTCTATTGTGACTCAATGTTTAAGGTTTTGTTGTTATAACTGGGCAGTGAGGTTCCTGTGTGAGCCTAGCCATGATTTTGTGGTGTTTGGGCAGTGAAGGTCATGTGTGAACCTAGCCCTGGTTCGTTGTTGTCTTTCGAATAATATTATTCTGATTTATGTATTATGTGGTGTGTGTGTTGCCACGGAGGTCATGAGGTGACCGATGATAGGCAAGTTTGTGGTTCAGGTATGTGTTGGTGTAGGATAGATTTGGGGTCACATGGTGACCGATGTTAAGCTAATCCTAACACATGTATATTGTGAATTATAAGTAAAGGCTATATATGTAAGTATCGTGGTTTGTGCTAGCCGAGTGTGGTGGTCCGGCGCCTATTCCGGAATGCCTCTCTAGTCTGGTACCCCAGGTTCTTTGTGAGCCAGGCACGTGTGTTTGTTGTGCTCGGGGTTTTGTCCCGGTACTTGTGTTGTACTGTTGAGGTCTGTGTCGTCTTCTTGGACACCCACACTCCTGTGTTTGAGTTGTACGTCCGGCTGAGGGAAAGACGACATAGGGCAGCGACTTCCCAGAGTTTGTTCTTTTGTCACTTGTAGAGCGCTCGTAGTTGGGGGTACGGACACCAGTAGACGTCACTGGTCCCCAGCTAGTCCTGTTTTCCAGTGCCTCACTTTAGGGTGCTCCGGCCAGAGATTCTAGAGGTGCCAGGCATGGACCTGCAGCTGTGTGTCTGCAGGTGTGGTGTTAGTTGGTCTCCACAGTTGTTTGACTTGTTCTCGTGGAGCGGCAGTTGGACCTTTCGTCCGTGACTGCGAGGCTGAGAGGTTGTTCTTGTGTTGTGTTGTCCGGGTTGGATACTGGCCTGATCAGTCAGTAGACCGTTCCCGTGTGGTGGCGTCGTCCTTTCCGACTCGTGCTTTGCCATTGGTTGTGGCTTGACTCGTGCTTTGCCACTGGCTGTGGTTTTTGAGTTTGTGGTTCGTGAGTTTGTGACTTGTGGTCGAGGTTTGACCCGTTAGTGGTGTGCCCTGGTGTTGGCACAGTTGTGACTGTGGTTGTGGCTTATGTGACTTGCCGGTTGAGGTTTCACCTGTAATGTTGTGCCTAAGTGAAGGCACAATATATTTGAGGTTCAGTGTGGTGTTTACCACCTGCTTGTACCCTTCATACGGGTGTTTGTGTTGTGGTACCTCAGAGTAGCAGGTACCTGTATCCTTCGTGGGTTACTTTACAGTTTTGTGGTGGTACATTGTATACCAACCTTTTCGGGTATTTGTGTGTTGTGAAGGTCTTGTGGTTTGACCTGCCACTTGTTGTATCCTATCCGTTTTAAGTAAATCTTTGTTTATAATTTATTGTGGATTAGTTTGTGGTTGCCAATCATGTTACCTTTGTGGGTAATTTGCCGATGAGGCTTGTGGCCTAGGCATATTGTGGTTTAATAGAGCTGTGCTCCGTGGAGGCCATGTGAGACCTTCCACTTGTTGAGTTTTACCCTTCTTGGGTATGGTTCCGATTATGGTTTTAGTGTGTGATGGACTAGCTAGCTGTAGCCAGTCCTACCAGTTATGTGTGGCTCTCGATGTAGTGTGGTTTGGAGTATAAAGGATCAGCTCTTTGTTAGCAGTCCTGTTACTCAAATGATTAAGGTTCGCTTGTGAAGCTTGTAGCCTGGGCAGTGATTTGCCTGTATGGCTTATAGCTTAGGCAACCAATTGTTGTAGCAATGTGCCAGTGAGACTGTAGTTTAGGCACTGTAATAGTTGGGCTGACTAATTGATATTATATTAGTTCTGTAGTCCCACTTTCCTTCCGAGGACGTTATGGTTATTATCATGATTATGTTTAGTGGTTATTTATTGTTATGTTGTGAGCATGAAGTGGTTTGGCTTGCCAGTGAGACCCTCTGGGGTTGAGGTCTCTTCTGTTTAGTTGTCTCTTTCTGGTTACGGTGTTGTTTGGGTAGCCCCTACTGAGCCTGTGACTCGTTGAGGCTCACTCCCCTACAGTTCTTTTCAGAACTTGCCGTTTGTGTGGCTTGACGAGGTGTTGTGACAGACTTGTACCACCAGCAGTTGTGTTGTAGTTGTGTAGTGTGAACTTGTACTCCCTCGGGTATGCCCAGGTAGTTGTACTTTTTAATTGGACATGTATTAATGTAATGGGACATTTGTACAAATTTGTGAACAGATATGAGCACATGTACTTTCTTGTGTCTTATATTCTTGTGGTTTGTCTTTTATACTCTTATTGGACACGTGTGTGAGATATCCCTTGCGAGACTTCGGTCCGTTCGCGGGAGGCGGATCTGGATATGGAGCCTTATCGGGCATAAGTACCCCGGTCCGTCACATATGGTGACTTCAATACTGTGGTGGCCATTTCTAGCCACCTAAGCCCGCGAGGCCCATCATGGCCCATCGTCATCCTTCACACGGGCGCGTCCCTTCTGCAGGGTGACACGTGTCCTTGGGAGGAGATTGAAGATCCCGAACGCGATCTCTATTCCTGAGCGCCCCCAGGATCCTAGGGGCATTCTCCGGACACCCCTCATCCTGTTCGATTCAAACATTGTCTACCAAACAGGCCCTGCAGGAATCGTGCCATGGACCCGCTGGCATAAGCAGCGCCCGGGTACTAGGTGCCGAGCAGTGGGCCCGACTACCGAACATCAGGTCTAGCCTACCGAACAGGCAACCTGCTCGGTACCTTTCGCCCAGAAGAATCCAAGCAGCCCTTCGCCTTATCGCGACGGTTACAACGGCTACAATGCATGCGCCCCATGATGAAGTGGTGCGTTAACTACCGAGCCCCTCAACGGACGCCTCAACGCGTAACTCCCCGCCAAGGGTGCCAATGGGCGCGCCCTCTCCGGTGTCATTAGGGGACATTCTGTCCCATGCCCTCTGCACCTTCGCCTATAAAAGTCTCAGGTAAACTCCATGCAAAGGGGACACGACCTTGAACACTCACACTCGCCCTCACGCGATTCACACACGAGAACCCCCTTTCCCTCAAGCCTCTCTAGTCCTATACCGACTTAGGCATCGGAGGGTTCTCCCCAGTTAAAAACCGGCCCCCCTAATTTCGTTCTGGTTTTGCAGGCTTCTGTTCGCATCGGCGATCGTCTTCCCATCTTCTTCAGTGGAGGCCCGTTTGGCTCAAGCCCAAATAGAAAAACACCACCAAAGTTTGGCGCCGTCTGTGGGAATCGACATCAGTCATGGCTCGCGGACGTTCCTCTCACCAGAACCCAGGTAGCTGGGCGACCAGGTCGCGACAGTCGCACGCAGACTCGCGCGATCGGGTCCCCCCTGTCGATGTCGCCATCCCCCCCGCCGGCGGGCCCGGTGATATCCCCGCTGCTGTTGTGCCCTCAACCGCCCAAGAAATGGCGGAACTCCGAGGGTAGATGCAGCACCTAGCAGGAATCTGCCAGGCCCTCCAGGCCCAATTAGCTAGGCAACCGGCCCTGGTGATCCCTCCGCCGCCGGAGCAGCAGGCAGAGTCTTCTCGTAGGCGGTCTCGAGCCCCTCCGGCGCCGCAGGAGTAGCATGCAGAATCGCCCTGGCGATCGCGCCAGGCACCTTTGGTGCGTCAGACACCGGAGCGGCAAGATAATTCACCTCGCCGTTCCGCGGTGGTCCCGCCTACCCCACGTTCCTTCGTCGGGGCTAACTCCCACAGGTCCTGACGTGAGGAGTCCGCCCACTCCGACCAAATGTTGGCCAGACGCCTCCGTCACGTCGTCGACCGCGAGCGCCGCATTGACGCAATGGTTCAGCAGGCAGATGGCAAGGCTCCGATAGATGAAGATTTGGACTTCCGCTCCCCGTTCACGATGGAGATCCTGGAAGCTCGAGTCTCCCCCAAGCTCCCTCTGCCCACCATTGCGCCCTACGATGGCACCACTGATCCTGCAGATCATATCCATGGCTTTGAGTCGCATATGGTGTTCCACGGAGCATCAGACGCGGCCAAATGCCGGGACTTTTCGGCCACTCTGAAGGAGACCGCGTGGGCATGGTTTGAAGCCCTCTCCGCAGGTTCCATCTCTTCCTTCCACCAATTGATGAAGTCCTTCCGGGACTACTTCCTTGGTGGAAGGTCTCAGCCGCGCACAGCGGCGTCTCTTCTGTCTGTTCGGCAGAAGAAAGGCGAAGCGCTCTGGGACTACGTCAAGAGGTTCCGGACCGAAGCGCTCTGCATCTCCTGCCTCGAAGTCCCCTTGGCCACCAGTGCCCTCATCCAGGGCACCCGAGATGGCTTCCTTCAATGGACGTTGGGGGTGAAGCAACCCTCCACTCTTGCCGAGCTGCTCTCTACTGCTCAGCGCCATGCGGCATGCGAGGAGAGCCTGGCCGCTGGCCGAGCAGAGCAGGGTGATCAATCAGATAAGAAGAGGCCTTCCGAAAATGGTTCCGACCGTGACAGGAAGAAAGGCCGGCGCAACGGAGATTCGCCGCGTCGACCACGCCCCTTCACCGACTACACCCTGCTCACGGTGGCTCCCGAACAGATCCTGGCCAAGATCTGGGAAGAGCCTTATGTTCGGTGGCCACCAAGGATGCGCTCTGATCCCCGCAGGCGTAACCAGAACAAGTACTGTCGCTTCCACCGCGACCACGACCACGACCACGACACCTCCGAGTGCCGCCAGCTCAAGGACGAGATCGAGTCCTTGATTAAACGCGGCTATCTTGGGTGGTATGTGCGCCGCAATGAAGACCGCCAAAGGCGTCGAGAGTGGACTCCCGGGCAGTCGATCAACAACGAGCCCAATGGGCAAGAGATCAACATGATCGCGGGAGGCTTCGGCGCGGGGGGAGAAAGCAATCAAAGATGGCGCGACTATGCTCGGCGGGTGCACATGGTGGACAGGCCCCCAGAGCCTCGCCCAGGTCCCTATCCCCCCAATCCCTCACGCGCACGGTCTGAGGAGGCTATAACCTTCTCGGACGAAGATCTTGTAGGAGTCTCCACTCCACACACTGATGCGCTGGTCGTTTCGGCCACCATCAATAACTGTACCGTGCGCCGGATTCTGGTGGATAATGGAAGTGCTCCGGATGTATTGGCTTACGATTGTTTCCTGCTTATGGGTCTAAAAACCGACCAGCTCACCCTGGTAGAATTGCCTCTGTTCGGCTTCTCGGGGGTTTCGGTTCAACCCATGGGACGAGCGCGCCTCCCAATTACCCTTGGGACGGCCCCGAAGAGCGTGACCAAGATGGTGGATTTCTTGGTTATTCGTAGCATGCCCGGCTACAATGCCATCCTCGGCAAGGACCTGATCGGTCGAATTAAGGCTGTTCCTTCATCCCTCCATTAGAAGATGAAGTTTCCCACTCCGTGTGGGATTGGCGAGGTGCTAGGCAGTCAGCGTGAGTCTCGACGGTGTTATGTCCTCTCCTTGAGAGACAAACAGCCCCTCACAGCACCGACAATTACCACCTCACTCTCGATCAGCCTTCCACCAGTAGAGGCACACCTGCCGAAGACCTGCTTCCTGTTCGGGTGGATGACGACCCCGAACACATCCTCTATATTGGCGCACTACTACCGGAAGCCGAACAGCAGCGCTACAAGGCCTTCCTGCTGGCCAATTTAGACGTATTCGCGTGGTCGGACGAAGGACTGCCTGGCATACCCCCAGAAGTGATGGTGCATCACCTTCGCCTGGACCCGAAGGTGCCTCCGGTTTAGCAAAGAAGGCGACCCGTCAACCGTGAACGGCAAGCCGTGATCCAAGATCGCATTGTCAAAAGTCGAGCTATTTGGCTCCTCCGGGAAGCCCAATATCCAATGTGGATCTCCAATGTGGTCCTCGTGCGCAAAGCCAACGGCAAATGGCGCGTGTGCGTGGACTACAAAGATCTCAATAAAGCCACGCCCAAAGACAACTTCCCTCTGCCGCGCATCGACCAGCTAGTGGATGCCACGTCCGGTCACGAGCTTCTCAGCTTTTTGGATGTGTATTCTGGTTATCACCAGATCAGCATGCACCCTACAGACCAGGACGCCACCACGTTCGTCACCGGCCTGGGCTGGTACTATTTCACCAGGATGCCCTTTGGTATGAAGAACGCTGGCGTGACGTACCAGCGTCTGGTCAACAAGATGTTCGAGCCGCAGATTGAGCGAAACATGGAGGTCTATGTCGATGACATGTTGGTCAAAACACTCCCAAGCGTTGACCACATCTCCGACCTCGAAGAGACCTTCGCAACTCTACGAAGGTACAACATGAAGCTCAATCCAGCCAAGTGCACATTTGGAGTACGCTCGGGTAAGTTCCTCGGCTTCCTCATCTCAAGTAGAGGAGTAGAGGCCAACCCTAAGAAGATCCAAGCCATACTTGAGATGGGCAGTCCAAAGATGGTGCTCGACGTCCAACGTCTCACTGGACGTCTAACTGCACTTAACCGGTTCATGTCCCGAGCAGCAGAGAGGAGCTTCAACTTCTTCAAATTGCTGCGAGGTCCCAAAGGCTCCTCACAGCAAGGGGGGCATGTACGGTGGACCGAGGACTATGAAGCTGCCTTCGCCGAGCTGAAGGCATATCTGGTAGCCCACTTGTTCTCTCGAAACCTGTGCTCGGAGAACCCTTGTTCGTGTACCTTTCGGTCACCGAACACTCCATCAGCGCAGTGTTGATCAGAGAAGAGGCAGCGGCACAACATCTAGTCTACTACATCAGTAGGGTCCTTCAGGAGGCTGAAAGAAGGTACCCCTGAGCAGAGAAGCTTGCCCTGGCACTGGTTACGGTCGCACGGAAGCTTAGGCCCTACTTCCAAGCCCACTCAATTACGGTCCTTACAGACCAGCCATTGAGGCTTATCCTTCAGCGGCCAGAGGCTTCCGGCAGGCTTATCAAATGGGCCATTGATCTTGGAGAGTTCGACATCAACTACCATCCAAGGACGGCCATCAAGGCGCAACCGTTGGTGGATTTCGTTGCGGAATGCACCCTTCCGACCGAGCAGGACCCTCCATTGGCTGACGAGCCCCCATGGGAGCTCTATGTGGACGGATCCTCTTGTGTCATAGGGAGTGGGGCAGGCTTGGTTCTCACCTCCTCAGAAGGCTTAGAGTTCCAGTACGCCCTGAGGTTCCGTTTCACCGCCTCCAACAACGTGGTTGAGTATAAGGCACTACTGTCCGGAATCCGAATGGCTAGGCACCTTGGAGCACTCTGGCTACGGGTCTTCAGCGACTCGCAATTGGTCGCCAGCCAGGTGAGTGGACACTTCGAAGCAAGGGATCCCCGCATGGCACAATATCTCCAGCAGGTGAAAAGCCAGGCAGAGGGTCTCCTCTACTTTGAAGTCATACACGTCCCACGGAAGCAGAATGCCCGAGCTGATGCACTTGCCAAGCTGGCATCTTCAGGTGACATCGCCCCTTCTCTCTCCATATTCATAGAAGAGCTCTCCTCACCGAGCATTGAGGTAGATGTAGTCGCCATTGAGGCTGGCCCTTCAGCTCCGAGCTGGATGGACCCCCTCATGGCCTATCTACTTCGAGGTGAGCTTCCGTTTGGTCAAGGCGAAGCCCGCAAGGTCAGGTTGTGCTCCCAGAGGTTCACCCTCATCGAAGGCCAACTATACCGGCGATCCCTCTCGAGGCCTCTCCTGCGATGCCTCAGCCCTATGGAGGCGGCATCGGCCACCGAAGAGGTTCATGAAGGGTTGTGCAGAAGCCACTTGGGGGGCAGAACGCTGGCGCGCAGCATCATCCGAGCAGGTTTTTGGTGGCCTTCCCTACAAAAGGACTGCATGTCCTTCGTCAGGAGGTGTCCAGAGTGTCAGAAGTTCGGGCAGCTCATTAAGCAGCCGGCTGAGCAACTTCACACCCTGTTCGAACCACGCCTTTTCGCCAGATGGGGGATTGACATTCTGGGTATGTTCCCAGAGGCCCAAGGGTGAAAGAAGTGTAACGACCCGACCTCCCGGACCCGCCAGGGGCCCGAAATTCGCGTCGCTACCCACGGATCTGAAGATCAGGAAGGGTTAGAAGAATTAGTCTAGTGAGATGTGTACTGAATTCAAACAACTATAACTATATATACAATATACAAAAGTTTGTACAACGCGTCCCAAGCAAAAGCACATGTACAAGAAGAAAGGTGCAGTCCTTAAGGGGCATACCCCGAGGACTTGCAAAACACAGCTCTCAGCTCACTCGGCTACAAGAGCTCACAACACTCGCTCTCACTGCTGCTGACAACAACACGGCGCCACAGCCGCCTCCGCAACCCGTCCGACACCGAGCTCCCGCGACGACGAGCCCCTAGCTGAAGGAAGTAGGGGGGTGAGCCTTGCGAACAAGGCCCAGTAGGGATTACCAGTCCCTCACCGGCCAGAGCAGCAGGAACTCCGAAAACAGGAAACTACACTAGAAAGCTGTAAAGCGAGTAACACCTACAGTAAGGTACTACTAAGCAGCGGAAGAGAACTGCGCAACGCCACGACCACCAACCGAGGTCCGGCCACACACGACTCCCGCAGAAACCAACGGAGTCGGGCACAGAGCGGAAACAGCGCTCGGCACACCTGCCGAGACCACGAAACAACCAAGTGAGAACGACGTCTCACCACAGGCATGGCCACCTCAAACCCCTACGAGGTCGAGGGCCCACAAGCAGAACCACCCCGGACCGTGGACACGCCACCAGGTCGGGGAGCCACACACGCCGGTGCCATCACGGGCTGGCACCCAAGAACGGGACCACGGAACCGAGAGAACACCGAAGCGGGAACCACCAGAAGCACGGGTCTGCCCAAGGCCAGACCAACGACGCCCACGGAAACTAGGCACAGCCAGGCTATAACCGCCGTGCAAGCTCGGGCAACGAGGAACACTTGGAAACGTCGTGAGGAAAACACCGTCACAACAACAGCAACCAAGCCACCGCCGCTAGCAGCCAAGAGGGGGAACCCACGGTTCACACGCTCTGCTCGCTAGCCTAGCTCCTGCCTCCGCCCCCGCGAAGGGCGAGACAGAGCCGCCACAGAAACACACAATGCACGCAACACTGCAGCTTGGCCAAGCTGCGGCCTCACGCCTGACACCACTACGTGGCTCCGGAACCCACGCAGAGAGAGGCAGTGACACAAAGGACTGTCTGGTCCGCTCCAGGAAAGCACTCGAACCCCTCGGCGTCCCAGACCCAGACAATAGAGCTCTACAAACGACTCAGCGCCGCTGTCCAAACCTCGTTTTCCCCTCAGCTCAGAGTCCGCTCACGTGGGCTGCCAACTCGAGCACACTCGTAGCCCGGATACCTCCCTCAACGGGCTCCCGAGGATGAGGGTCCCAGGAAACGGAGACAACCTCTGAACGGGACAAGCCCTCAAGTGCCAAGCACCAGGCCAACAGGCAGGGCAGCACAAAAAAACCACGCCGAACCGCTGGCTTGTAGCACAAGACAAGCCCAGCAAGCGAGAGGCGCGCACGAACCCTCAAAAGGGTCGTCGGCCAACCAAGGCACGCACGAACGGCTAAAACCTCGAACACAACAGACAGTACGAAAAACCCATCACTCCGCTAATAATCGATTGACCGCCAGTCAATCGATTATTAGACAGACGCGACCCTCCTGGCACCGACGCCAGAACACGGCCATGAAGGTGTCACCTTCGGTCACTGAACGCAGGGAGGCAACCAGCCGCGTTCCCTACCAGAAGGTCCTAAGGGCAAGGCCTGCCCTGGGGCACACGCCGACACACAAACCGGCCACGGAAGCACCCGAGGCAGCATAGGCACTGTCGCGCCCCCACAGGCCGTCGCGATACCATCGCGACAGGGAAGGGCACCGCGATAGCAACCCCTGACGCGACGGGGCGGCGCGTCGCGACAGCCTCCCTGTCGCCACGGGAAACCAGGTTGCGACAGCAGCCCTTATCGCGACCGCCAAGTGCGCTGCGATAAGGTCGCGCCCGACTAGGGCGACGCCTCTACTGATGTCGCGACGCGTCGGACGGTCGCGACATCAATCGAGAGGCTGGCCGCGGGATGCTCCATCCCGGGCCGCCCACAAACCACACAAACACCCACACACGGGGAGGGGAGCATGGGGAAAGCTGTAAGACTATCTACAAAACCCCGAGGGCTCCCGATCCACCCGAATGGGAGAGGGCACAAGAAATCCCTACCTTTCACGAAGAATGAACCCACGAGGGGCCCTTCACGTCGGTTGGCCACCTCCTCCTCGCTCCACGCACGCCCACGACGCCGCCACGAGCCCGCGGGCGCCACCACGCCCTGACTCGCTGGAGGGGAGCCCTCCACCGCCGGAGAAGAGGGGGAAAAGGGGGAAAAGAGGAGAGAGAGAGGGGAAAGGGGAAGGGGTAGCCGGCCTGCGCCTTAAGCACCGCGACATCCCGATAAGCCGTACTGACACACCTGCCACCCTGACAGGCGTCAGACGACCGGGACAGCTCAACACGACAAAACACTGTCGTGACGAAGCGCCAGACCGCGACAGGAACGCGACCCACAGACGCGCCGCGACACGGATGACTGTCGCGTCGGGAATTCTCGACGCGACATGAGTCATCCAAGACACCGGAAGGAACGCCGGAAGCCGGGTCTTACATCCTACCCCCCTTAAAACAATTTCGTCCTCAAAATTGGGACAAGCCCAGAAGGTCTCGAGGCACGAAACAAAACACGGGGAGCAACGCAAGACCAAAGCCAATAAGCCACTAAGTCTCAACACGACTTCGTCGTGGCAGCAATCGCACAGCCAAACACGCGCGGCACGCGAAGCCGGAAAACTAACGGCTCACACAACGAGCCTCAAACACACGGGAAGCACATAATCAAAAACCCAACGGCTCACAACATGCTCCAACACACCTGGAGCACCAAGCCGAGGAACCAACGGCTCACTCCAGCCACACGAAGGGGCGCCCAGACGGAACGGCAACCCCACCGGTGCCGAGCGACGCCAAATCCGGCCCAAACAGCGGAAAACACCAGCCAAAAACTACACGGTTGCAGTCACCAACAGACCTCGCTGTTGGGACCAACCCACCAGTAACTCACTCTGTCGCCACCAAGACCCGACAGAGGACGCAGTTGCCGACAGCAACACAAGAAACACCTGAGAACCAACCACAAGTCTCAGGGGAACGGCCTCACGCTACTAGTAGCAGCTAGTACTGGTCACCAGCCCATCCGAGAGGCCACGCGAGAGGCAGAACCAGAGCGACAACACGCTCACGGAGGATCTGCAACACACAAAACAACATCCACCGCCACTACTAGGTCTCACCTAGACCTTCCTCGCGGTCCAACAGGGACAGCAAACACACGCGGAGAAACCTCAACACGCGAAAACGGTATCCACTGTCACCACTAGGTCTCACCCAGACCGTCCTCGTGGTCCGACAAGGATACCCAACGCATGCGGGGCCACAAAAATTGAGAGTCACACGCTCCACAATGTGGCACACCGCGACAGAAGCATGGAAGACGTCTCGCTTGGAGAACGCCAAAGCAACGCCAACATTAGACTGGTCTCCTACCAACAGCGACATGCGCAATACTACAATGCCCGAGTTCGGGAGCGGCACTTCTTCGAAGGTGATCTAGCTATGCACCGCTGCTCGACATTGGATCCCCGAAGAGCAGTCTGTAAACTCACCCCTAAATGGGAAGGACCTTATCAGGTCACCCAGGTTCTCAAAAAAGGCTCTTATAAGCTAACTACTCCTAGCGGCGAAGCCATACCAAGAACCTGGCATGTGTCTAACTTGAAGGCTTACTATTTATAAAAGCCTTCTGATTGGCGTCCTACTTCTCTCCTTCCCTTTCTTTCGGTCGGCTTGGGAAGGTATCCGAGACATCCTTATTCCCAGATGTTCAACTTAAAGGGATAGGGCGATACCTCCAAGTGAAAAGGTGTTTCACATAAACCTCTGGCCGGAACTTTCTCGCAGTTCCAAGTAGCCTGCACGGTAACTCTGAACCCTTTGCAACGACCGACGAATTCCAATCTAGACAGAACAAGCGTAAAGGAATGGAGATAGAAAAAGCAAAGCCATATATTCAAATTCTTCTTAAAAAAGCTCGTTGAGGCCGAGCTACCAAAAAAGGGGAAGGCAAATATATTTAAGGAGCCTGCTCGGAGGGACCCTCGCCACTGTCCCCGAAGGTCATCCGCCCTGACTGGAAATGCACAAAGCACACTCCATCCAGGCGCGGATCCTGGGTCCATCTTCGACACTCCTTGAGTGCAGCTTCAAAGGCCTCGCGAGCATACTCCAGCGTTGCTAGCCGTCGCCCCCAGTCTTCTCCAGCACCAAGTCCCACCTTATAACAAAGCGCACCATACTGCTCCAAGTCTTCCTTGAAGCTTGGCCCCGCCTTGTATTCGCTAACACCACGGGCCTTGGCCTCAGACAGAACGTTGGCAAGAGCCTCCTTCTTTGACTGAGCGATGGCTAGGTTGAGCTCTAAGGTGCGGAGCACCTCTTGGAGATTCTTCACCTCCTCCTTCAGCTTGGTCTCTCGCGCCTTGTGCTGTCCCTCAAGCTCCTTGCATAAGGTAAATTCGACCTCCCACATATGCTTGTGGTTCCGCCCGCGCTCGGCAAGCCGCTTCAGCACCTCCAGCGACTTCGAGACGTTCTTTGACAGCACCTCCACGTCGACGTCCTCCTCGGGGTGGCACCTCGCTCGATAGACCTCCCCTGAGGGCTCGAAAGTATCCTCCGAGCTCAACCCCTGACGCCGCACCAGCAGTTCTAACTGTGACGTAGTGGGCTGAGGGGGGAGGTCCCTGGGCGCCCTTCCCTGGAAGCGCTCCAGGGCTGCCTCCAGGATTGATGCCGAAGGCATCAGAGGATCCTTCACCTTCAGCGACTGCGTCAAGGGGAGGCGATCTTCTTCGGAGCTGGCGTGATCCTCCCCGACAGCGTTGGTCAGCCCGGTAGGAAGCTCCTCCTGTAACGCCCCGGAAAAATTTAACTGTTTTAAAATAAGAATAATGTGACTATTAGACTTGATTATTATTATGAGATTGAAATAATTAATACCTGGGATTAATTGGCATTAACAAACGTTACCTTAGTGTCGTAAACAATGGTGGGTGCTCCGACAGGGCGACACCAGAAAACTGTAACGAAATTGAAATACGAGAACACCATAATTTCCAGAAAAATATAGTAATATAAGAAATGTAAATATCCAGATTTGTAGATGTACAGATTTTGAGATTAAGCCGACGCAACTATTTTACGAGCGATTTTTCCCCAGTGAAAAATAAATTCTAAAAATTAAACTAAAATCACCATAATTTGTAAAACCTTCCAATTATCGTATGACTGAAATTTCAACATAAATGGACATCATTTGAATGTGTTTACAATAGGATCTTTGGGCCAGCTGAATTATTCCTTATTTACGTTAACAATTTTTCTGAATAATTGCTTACGTAACTATGGCTACGTAAGGCTCACCTCACCAAGGGTTAACAGATTACACGTAGTTTACTATGTGTAAGTGGGGTAAAACCCCATGGTAAGCGTGGCTGTTGGAGAGGAGAAGTGGGTTTTACAGCTCCACATGTTTGGCTACGTGCCAAACATGCATGGAACCTGAGAGTTTATATAAACTCTCCTCAACCCTTCATGTGGATCTTTCCACCATTTGCTTAATCCTCCTGCTGCTGCTTCTGTTCTTGCCCTTGTTGCTGCTACTTCTGCTATAGTTGTAGCTGCTGTTGCTGCTACTCCTACAATTACACCTGCCGAAGCTGGTTCTTCTTCAACTCTTTCTGCTTCCTTTTTCTTGCTGCTGGTTCCTTCGTGGAGGAAAAGTGCAAGATCTTCAAAGTTTCCCAGTAACAGGTAGGATTCATTTCCTCCTTCCATCCTCCTTGTCTTCTCTATACACTAAAGAGGCTGTTGTTGAGTGTTTAGGTTTTCCTGTTCTTTCGCCTATAGTTGTGGACTGGTTACGTTGAGAGTTTGTTCTATCCCATGTAGGGAGCTCTTCCTTCTACTCCCATCTTTAGTTATAGAACTTTGGTTGGAATCACAAACATCTTCTGCACAGTGTGCTTGTCCCTGTTTAGATGTTTGTACTCTCAAGCTTCGGAGTTGATTCCTTAAATACTCTTGAAGATTGAGTGTTTACCTTGTAGGCATCTTGCCATTTGATCATTGTTGTAGAGATTTTGCTCCCATTGTCATGTTGTAATCGGTTTCTAGCTTAACATGGGTAGGTTCCTATCTACAACTCTCAATTGTACATCTTCGTTCCTATGCATGATTAGATTGTGTAATGCAAGCTTTCCGACTTCCTGTTGAGGAGTTAAGTGCCAGACTCCGACTTCTGAAGTCGACTCCCAGACTCCGACTTCTGAAGTTGACTCCCAGACTCCGACTTCTGAAGTCGACTCCCAGACTTCGACTCCCGAAGTCAACCTCTAGACTTCAACTCCACAATTCGACTTCAGAATCCTACTTCACAATTCGACTTCAGAATCTGACTTCACAATCTGACTTCACAATTCGACTTCACAATCTGACTCCTATAGTCAGACTTCGACTCCACAATTCGACTTCAGAATCCGACTTCCCAATTCGACTCATGTAGCCAGACTTCAACTCCTATAGTCCAACTTCCAGACTTGTATTTTTCTGTCAGGACTATTATTCCAGAAGTTGAATACTGAATAACCAGTTAGTTATAAGTAATAATGATGACAATTATTGGGTCCTTGGACCCCACTTGACTGATATGCCTGTGCAAATAGGGCTAGTCCAGTCTTGGGAGGAGCACCTGAATTCATTTACTGGCCGTACGGAATGATAAAGGGCAACGGGATGTTTGGCATTACATCATTTACTGTTTGATTATGGTCATCATAATTCTTGTTCTGTATAACCGTTAAATGAACTAGTTTTGAGTTATATACCTGAACATGCCTTATGTTTAATTGTCACTGTTTCAAGCTTACTGTCCTGACATTTAATTGTGTTTCTTTGATATCCGTTCTGCCATTGTCTTGGCTATCATGTGTTCACCCTTTTGAATTAAGGATTTGAGTTCTACTAGGCTAGTTAGCTCATTTAATCTACCCTTTTCAGGTAATCAAGATGGGGGTGAAATTTAAGGGCATGTGTGCAGAGTGGACCTTCCGTGTCAAGCTAGTCCAACCTTTTACTGTTTTTAGTATCGTGAAATTGGTTGTAATGAATAAAGTGTGTTTTTAATCTACTCCTCTCTTAGTCATAATGAGGAGTACTTTTGTAATAAGACTTCCGCATATCATGTTATGAATGGACAATTATTAATTTTATCTTTTCTGCCTATTTTCTGTCACTTCCGATAAATAGCCTTTTATTAGGACGTGACAGATAATTTGGTATTAGAGCATTAGTTCGATAAACCTAGGGATAACCAGTGAGTTGGGGTAGAAACATGAGATTAGTTAGCATGATTTTTGTAACCATGTAAATGCTTAACTTGATATTTATTTCAGCATGGATATGACTACTAAAGAGAGGTTGGTAGCAGCCATGGAAATGCTACGTCAGGACATAGAGTTATATGCTCAAGCCCAACGAGAAGCCCATATGCAAATTAAGGAAGAAGTGCTCAACCTGACTACGGGCGCATTCCTTGCCAACAATCCTCATGCTTCCCTAGACACCATGACTCAAGTTATGAACCATTTGGATAACCTGAAGTTAGGGCATGATATGTTGCTCCATCAGTTCGAAGGTTATTGGGAGGCGTTGACGGATGCTGCGAGAGAGTTGTACCATGGAGTTGGAAGGGAACAACAACAACCATATGTGGAGACTGTTATAGATCTGACCCAAAGTTAGAAATGGAAATTAAGCAACTTATCTTTTTGTAGACCCCTCTTTTTGTTGTGTATATATGACTCACATATGTTTGTGAAGTGAGAGGTTGGAGGATGTAGACAACATTGTAAATATTTCGGTTTAGTAGGTAGAATGATGTAAATATTTCAACTGTGGAACACGGTGTTGATATGTTATGATGTAAATATTTGACTAGCTAATGGAAGTGGTGTGTTATGTAAAATTTGAAGTTGTATGTGATGAATGTAAGCTTGGGTTGATTGTGAAATTAATGTATGTATTATTGGATGTTTCAGATACTTTTTCAATTTAGTTATGGACGGAGGTGATGCTACCTGGAGGAAAATGGAGAGTTCAATGCACGACTTGACTCGAGTGATGAAAACGGTAGCCAGAAATAATAGCCATAATGGAACGAGTTTATTCAAAGATTTCCGAGGTCTAGACCCTCCGAGATTCGTAGGAAGTACGGATTCGGATGAGGCTGAAAATTGGCTAAAAGACATTGAGAGGATATTCAGAGTGATTAAATGCACGGAAGAAGAAAAGATTCAGTTGGTGACTTTTCAGTTGGATCGGGACGCTAGAGCTTGGTGGGAAACTGTGGAGGCTACCTTAGAGGATTCAACTCAAGTTAGTTGGGAAGAATTCGTAGAGTTATTTAATGATCAATATTTTTTTGAGGTGGTCCAATAAAGGAAGGCAAATGAATTTGCTAATCTAAAGCAATTAAGGATGTCAGTATCCGAGTATGAGGCCCAGTTTGCCCGATTGTCCAAGTATGCTCCGCATCTCGTAGCCACAGATAAGTTAAAGGCCAAGAGGTTCATGAATGGATTATGACCTATCTATATTATGCAGTTAACTCCACATCTGATTACTGCATATTCAGACATGCTTAAAAGAGCTTTGGCATTAGAAGCAGCGAATGATACCGTGGATAAGATAAGAAGAAAGTCGGGAGAAGGATCTTCAGATCGAAAGAGGAAATATGAGTTGGGGAATGCCTCGAAGGTTCAGCAGGCTGTCAAGAAGACAGGAAAAGCTCCGGTTGAAGGTAAAGATGTTTGTAAACATTGTCATCTCAGCGGGCATAAGGTTGAGAACTGTTGGCGTAGGTTGGGTGCCTGTCTCCGCTGTGGGAGTACTCAGCACCAAATTCCGGATTGTCCATTGCCCAAGACTGCATCAACAAATCAGAACCCCCGGGTAAAGCAAGGAAGACTACAAGCTATTCAGGATGTGGAACTTGAATCCTCACAGGAAGGCAGATTGATTGAAGGTACATTGCTACTAAACTCAAAACTTGCGTATGTGTTGTTTGATTCCGGAGCTACGCACTCTTTTATTAGCTATGAGTTTGCTAAATCCTTGGAAGTAAAACCAGTTACATTACCCACACAATTTGAAGTTGCAACTCCTTTGAGTGAGGGTAAGAAACTTAAAGAATATTACCCTGCTATCCCAATCATAGTCCAAGGGCATGATTTACCTGGTGATTTGATATGTTTAGAAATGTGGGATTATGATGTAATCCTTGGGGTGGATTGGCTATCTAAATACCATGCAAACTTATATTGCCAACCAAGACAAGTGACTTTCCTAGGAAAGGAAATTTGTTCTATAACCTTTGATAAACCCCACACCAGGAGAATACCAATAATTTCGGCAGTCAAAGCTTATAAATTGGTACAGAAAGGTTGTCAAGGGTATTTAGCCTCTGTAACTTTGATAAATCAGAACATTATTGGATTGGAAGATATTCCGGTGGTAAGGGAATTTCTTGATGTTTTCCCTGAAGAGCTACCTGGCGTACCACCTAATAGGGAGGTGAAATTTTCAATTGAATTGGTACCAGGAGCTACGCCGATTTCTAGAACACCCTACAGAATGTCAATAGAAGAATTGAAAGTGCTAAAAAGGCAATTGTTGGAATTGATAGAGAAAGGATTCATCAGACCCAGTACCTCACCTTGGGGTGCTCCGGTACTATTTGTTAAGAAGAAGGATGGGTCTATGCGATTATGCATAGATTATCGACAATTGAATCAATTGACTATAAAGAGCAAGTACCCACTTCCGAGAATCGATGATCTATTTAATCAATTGTCTAGAGCTCAGTGTTTCTCCAAGATTGATTTAAGATTCAGGTATCATCAGCTCCGAATTCAAGAACCGGATATCCATAAAACGAGTTTTCGAACAAGATATGGACACTACGAATTTACAGTGATGCCGTTTGGATTAATAAATGCACCAGCTGCATTTATGCGTCTGATGAATGACATGTTCAAGTCTTATTTGGATCAGTTTGTGGTTGTATTCATTGATGATATACTGATCTATTCGTAAAGTATGGAAGAGCATGAAACACATTCATGGATTACCTTGCAATTGTTACGAGATCACAAGTTATATGCAAAGTTCAGTAAATGTGAATTTTGGTTGAAACAAGTGATGTTCGTAGGACACATTATTTCTAAAGAAGGTCTATCAGTAGACTCTTCAAAGATTGAAAACATACAGAAATGGGAGTAACCTAAGAATCTCACTGAGATTAGAAGTTTTTTGGGCATTGCCAGTTACTACCGGCGGTTTGTCAAGGATTTCTCTAAAATTGCCTCGCCCCTCACACAACTGACTAGAAAAGGAACTGCATTTGAATGGAGTGAGAGTTGTGAACACGCATTTCAGTTATTGAAAGAATGTTTATCAACTGCACCAATTTTAGCTTTGCCGGTAGAAGGAAAAATTTGAGGTTTATACCGATGCTTCAAATATTAGATTGGGATGTGTATTAATGCAAGATGGAAGAGTTATTTCCTATGCATCAAGACAGTTAAAGACTCACGAGAAAAACTACCTAGTACATGATTTGGAGTTGGCCGCGGTGGTTTTTGCTCTCAAGCTTTGGAGACACTACTTATATGATAATCAATTCATAGTGTACTCCGACCATAAGAGTCTCAAATATTTATTTTCACAAAAAGAACTGAACATGAGACAAAGAATGTCACACCCCCAATTTTATTTTAGCAGCGGAATAAATTGGGAGACGCGACGAACAAGCAAGCATTCAGAAGCTATAGACCAATAGCTTATACAAATAGGGCCCACAATGCAATAATCAAATTTTCTTCCTTTATTTATCAAAATAAATATTACAACCTCTAATGTCAAATGAAACACTCCTTGCTCACCAATCTATCTATCTCTCAAAGAAAAGGGAAATTACATTAATGACCAATCTAAATAAAAATAAAAATGGACTCTCTAAGTGTACTCCACGCTCGGCGCACAAGTCCCATCATTTAGCTTTACCTTCACTACCTGAAATGTTAAAGAGAGCAGGTATGAGCGCACTCGCCCAGTAGGATTTACATCTTCCAGCAATGATATAAGTATTTACATTTTAAAAGGTAGAAGGTACGAACATGATATGTACAATGCAATTAAAAAGTCGATAGTAACACGTGTACAGTGTATCATGCAAGATAGTATGATCAAGAGATTGTAATGATCAATCTAGCAACAAGGATGTATTCAAGAGTTCAAGATATGTGAACAATGATCTAGCAAGATGGTAACTTCATGAACAAGAGCAAGATAGCATGTAACAAGATGACCATTTCACTAGCAAGCATTTTGAGTAACCCACTCGGAGCACTCCACAAGAATATCACACAGGATCTACTGGTGCCTCATGCAAGCACGTCCTTCAGCAACTCAGGTTAAGGACCAGCACACAGTAGCAGGTAACAAGCAAGTAAGTTTATCACGTGTAACAAGTACGTGCCATGCCAAGCACCAATCATGATTCCGCACCACGCCAGGCACACGACTTTGTTAGGGGATCAACCTAACAATCAACTCTTGGGGTAACGAACATCTTTGGGAAAACTGGACAATCAACACCTTGGGGTAAACAAGACTTTGTCGGGGGCGAATCCGAAAATCACACCCATAGGTAACAGGACTTTGCCAGAATCTCCAGGACCAGATATGGGCCCTCAATCAGGTTCGTATTGCGCAACACTGGCATGTGTCCCAATGAGCCCGTCGACTCATGGGTGACAAGAACGAGTTTTGAGTGCATGACTCCAATATCATTCGTATCACAAGAACGTATCACAAGAAGGTAATGTGTGTTAATAAGGATAGACTGGTCGAGAAAGTTCAGGACTATCATGTCAATAGTAATGATTATCGAGAGTGTCATGTCAATAATGATATAGAGTCCAAGGGTACGTTGGGAATATTAAGTCAAGAGTTCAATTCGGAAGCATAACGACACATTTACATAGATTCTATCTTTAATAACTTGGTTTCATGTGTTATACTCGATCACTCCGAGAAAGTCAAGATGAGGAAAGAAAGATCTCGTCAAGAATGCCGAGAGAGAAGAGATACGTGCACACTAACTTCCGGGTACTTCATTGGTACAACATGCTCGTCGGCCATGTGGGAATCCATGGTCAGAGGAAACTTACGGAGGCCTTGGTCAATGGGTCACTAGTCCGGCAGAAGGAATATCTGACGGAGAGTTCACCATAAGCCAAGAAGGGGCTTTCCTATCGTGCTAGAGTGTATGCGCATGCCGCGCGTGAGAATCGCTCAAGTGCGTATGTGAATCCGATTATGGAAACTACAGTTATAGAAAATCCATTTATGGCAAGTATCATGAGTTCTAAATCATGAAGTACTAATCATGCATGACCAATTTTAGCAAGTATCATTGTATGTTTAGCAAGTTCGGTAACAAGGCAAGAACGTGAATAATCGGCAGGTATAGAGCATAATCATGAACTTAAGATCAATTAAAAATCATGTGAACATGTTTTAACTTTCATATGGGTTGTTAAATGCATGATAAGACTTTCTATAACCTTCCTAGAATAGATCAAACTCACACATGCAAGGAACGACACAAAACGACGAAAACCGAGATGCATGCCCCTTAGATGGAAAATGCTAGGGTGATCCAAATCGGGTGAAACCACCTTTTTTAGTTAGAGTACTTCCAATACTTTGTACAGTAATGACTAATCGAGAAACAAAGGTCATTTGACTATGTAATAAGACGTATTGTGACTGCCTACATGAATCTGACACAGTGCTCATGTTCGGGCTAATACTCTAACTATGGTCAACTAAAATTAGGGAAACCAGTGCCAAATGAAAGTAGACTCATACGGTAACAAGTTCTATGTTGAACACTTAGTCTAAAACTGACTCCACATATAGGTATGAAACTCGTAAGACAAGTCAAGGGTAAATCAGAACAGTACAATGTTAAGATCATGCAAGATTTAATTCGTGAAACTCTCAAGATAAAAATTGGGGAAAACAGTAAGAACATGATCTGTACATATGAATGCAAGCATGGACAAGTTTAATTAGAGTTTGGCATGGAGATGACCTACCTTTTAGGTGAAAGAAAGTCGTGCTTCCCGAAAACCCTAGTTTTGACCATCGTAGTAGAACGCTTAATACTCACGAACTACTGGGTAGAAATTGTGCAAAATAGTGTCATAATAAACTAGACTCGAAGATCTTTCCAAGGATGTATGGTTTGCGTAGTTTGGTCGAGGTTTCACTAACCTTTGGTGATGATCTTGAAGGGACTCAAGTGCAGGTCGTTGCAGATCCGAGTTGGGAAGAGCAAGGGATTCCTCCTTGCTCCAGCCTTCTCCTTGAGATCTCCAGCCACCATAGCCTCCAAGAACGCCTCCAATAACCCTAGGGGTTGTCCCATGGGAGAGAGAGGCTTTATTTATAGAGAGAGGGGTCTTTAGTTGCCTAATTGGTTTAGGAAACTTTTAGGGACGAATTTGGGTGTATCCTTCCTCAAATTGGAGATTTCTCTCCCAAATTTATGATGGAATTGGTATGGAAGCTTACCTTAGGTGGTAACCACGAATTTGGGCTTGGTTTGAAGTCTAATGATGGTCTATAGGGTGAGAATTTACCATACCCTGGTCCATTAGTGAATATTTTCGAATTTCGGGTAATTTTCCTAGCATGAATTTATTTGTGGCCCAAAGGACATCCTTTGGCCCATTTCTTTCATTGGATTGTTAATACCCATTGTTTGAAGTACAACCAAAATTTTTATTTTAATTTATGACCCCTTTATGTATATGTGATAATGGTTTTTCGACTTATTCATTAATTAAGATAATAAGTCACAAAAATTCTTAAATTCAATCCAAAAGATTTTTATTGGCCCAATTCTTTATGGGTCACTAGAGAATAATATTTAAAGTCTAACTATGATTTTTACGAAATTTTTAGGTGTGTTTTTACATTTGGGATAATGGTGCGTACGCATTTAATTAGTTTTAAATTATTAAGTGGTCATATTTTCTATTTATCTCCAATTTTCAATTATTGAAATTCTCGGGTTGCTACAAAGAAGGTGGATGGAGTATATCAAAGATTATGACTTCAAGATTGAATACCATCAGGGAAAAGGAAATACTGTGGCTTATGCACTCAGCAGGAATCCTATAGCCAAGATATTCTGATTGCAAGTTAAAGAATTGAAGTTATTGGAGGAATTTTCCACATTGAGTTTGAAGGCTGAACCACAAGAAGAAATAGTTGTAATTAACAACTTGACAATGCAATCAGATTTGCTGAAGCAAATTAGAGAGCAACATGATAATGATCTTGCATTGACAAAAATTAGAGAAAAATTGGCTTCTAGACTTGATTTTAATGAAGATGTTCATGGGAATCTTCGATTCCGGGACAGATTGTGTGTGCCAGATAACTTTGAGATTAAGAAGCAAATTTTAGAAGAAGCTCATCGATCATATTACACCATTCACCTAGGAGCTGTCAAGATGTATCAAGATTTAAAGAAGCATTTTTGGTGGTGCAATATGAAGAAAGACATTGTGAATTTCATAGCTAAATGTTTGACATGTCAGAAAGTTAAAGCAAAACACCAAAAACCTGCAGGAAAACTAAAACCACTAGAGATACTAGAATGGAATTGGGATAGTATCGGTATGGATTTTATTGTAGGATTACTCAAAACACGAAGTGGATTCAATGCTATATGGGTAATCATTGACAGACTTACCAAATCGGTTCATTTCTTAGCAGTAAAGACAAGATGGTCTGTCAATATTTTAGCAGCACTATACATGAAGGAAATTGTGCAATTGCATGGAATTCCAAAGAACATAGTTTCTGATAGAGATGTAAGATTTACTTCGCATTTTTGGAGAGAGTTGCAGGATGCATTGGGAACTAAGTTAAAATTTAGTACCGCATTTCATCCTCAAACCGACGGACAGACTGAACGGGTGAATCAGATTATTGAGGATATGTGCCGTGCTTGTGTACTAGAATTTAGAAATGACTCGAATACTCACTTAGCTATCATGGAGTTTGCGTATAACAATAGCTACCAGTCTACTATTCAAATGGCACCATTAGAAGCTTTATATGGTCGGAAATGTAGATCACCATTGTGTTGGGTAGAACTAAAAGAAACGCATATTCTTGGACCTGAAATGATTCAAGAGACGATAGAAGTCATCAAGTTGGTACAAGATCGGATGAAAGCTGATCAAGACCGACAGAAAAGTTATGCTGATCGACGTAGAAGGGAGTTGGAATTTCAGCAAGGGGAACATGTATTCCTCAAAGTGTCACCCCGAAGAGGAATTAAAAGATTCGGTATTAAAGGAAAATTGAGTCCAAGGTATATTGTACCATTCGAAATACTGAAGAGAGTTGGGAAAATGACTTATCAACTGGAACTTCCACCGCAGTTGTCCAATGTACATGATATTTTTCATGTGTCAATGTTAAGAAAATATGTGTATGACCCAGAACATATTATTGAGTACCAAGATTTGGAGGTACAAGAAAATCTGGCATATGAAGAAAAACTCGTACAAATTCTGGATCGAAAGATTAAACAACTATGGAACAAGGAAGTTCCATTGTTAAAGATTCAGTGGAATAAGCGAGGGCAAGAAGAAGCAACGTGGGAGCTGGAAGATGCCATCAAGATCAAGTATCCAGAATTGTTTACAGGTCAGTAAACACACTCTTATGTTAGTAAAATTTGGAGGACCAAATTTCTTTTAGTGGGGGAGAGTTGTAACTCCCCGGAAAAATTTAACTGTTGAAAAATAAGAATAATGTGACTATTAGACTTGATTATTATTATGAGATTGAAATAATTAATATCTGGGATTAATTGGCGTTAACAAACGTTACCTTACTGTCGTAAACAGTGGTGGGTGCTCCGACAGGGCGACACCTGAAAACTGTAACGAAATTGAAATCCGAGAACACCATAATTTTAAGAAAAATATGGTGATATAAGAAATGTAAATATCCAGATTTGTAGATGTACGAATTTCGAGATTAAGCCGACGCAACAATTTTACGGATGATTTTTCACCCAGTGAAAAATAAAATTTAAAAATTAAACTAAAATCACCATAATTTGTAAAACCTTCAAATTATCTTATGGCTGCAATTTCAACATAAATGGACATCATTTGAATGTGTTTATAATAGGATATTTGGGTCAGCTGAATTATTCCCTATTTACGTTAACAATTTTTCTGAATAATTGCTTACGTAACTATGGCTACGTAAGGCTCACCTCACCAAGGGTAAACAGCTTACACGTAGTTTACTACGTGTAGGTGGGGTAAAACCCCATGGTAAGTGTGGCTGTTGGAGAGGAGAAGTGGGTTTTACAGCTCCACATGTTTGGCTACGTGCCAAACATGCATGGAACCTGAGAGTTTATATAAACTCTCCTCAACCCTTAATGTGGATCTTTCCACCATTTGCTTAACCCTCCTGCTGCTGCTGCTGTTCTTGCCGTTGTTGCTGCTACTTCTGCTATAGTTGTAGTTGCTGCTACTCCTACAATTGCACCTGCCGAAGCTGCTTCTTCTTCAACTCTTTTTGCTTCCTTTTTCCTGCTGTTGGTTCCTTTGTGGAGGAAAAGTGTGATACCCCGAATTTTTTATTCTTTTATATGATGAGAGGATATTCACTTGTTGTGTGCATAACATGTGTAATTCATTGTACCTACTATAAGTTTTATACTTCTCTTGAGCATATGCATGCACATATAATATATATATATATATATATATATATATGATAATTCATGTGGAAATGAGCAATTAGCTAAATAGAGGTGTATTATGAATACTAAGAATCTCAGACTTAGAATACTTGAATAATACTATGCATGTACTATCTAAATATTGAAGAATATCCTATACTACCTATTTCATGGATATTGTGTGAGAGTGTATGAAGTGCATATGTGTATGTATGTATGTATGTTATCTTATGCATGTGATAATTGTATACCTAATTCTACATACATAACACCTTGGTATACTTATGTATGCATGTGTATGTTTAGTTGTAAACGTTTTCATTTGCATGGTGTAGTTAATGTGTACATTGTACTTCGTACATTGCATGTACATATAGAGTGCAAGTAGGGTAGGAGTATTTAGTAGTGTATATTGTAATTCTATACTCCTCATGAATAACATGCGTGTATTTTTAGGATATTTTGAGTGAGAATAGGCAATTAGCTAAATTGTGCATATTGTGTATATTAAGAATTCCATGCATATAGTACTTAAGTAATGTTGTGCAAGTTTAATCTAATTACAGGTGCGCGTGTTGTATCTATCTATTTCATGCATAATGTACGTAAGTATGTTACATCCGTGTGTGTATGCTATATATATGTCAAATCAAGTGTGTGCATGCAAGAACTATTTTGTTGAATAGATTATTCCTAGCTAACTTAATTCATATTGCCTCCTAATGATTGTGAAGCCTCGCAATTCTTGTCATTCTATTTTGCCGCGTGTTGAGTCACGCTTATGTAAAACATCATGTACGCATAGGTAGATATCTACGTACATATTATCTTGGTATACTACGTAGGCATGTGTATATTAATTATAAATGTTGCTTGACTTCATGATGAAGTAGTGTGTATATCATATTACATATATGGCATGTAAATATATAGTGTTGTAGCATCATTAGATTGCATGGTGTGCCGAAGTCGATCATTTCGGATCGAGATCCGAGATTTACTTCGAGGTTGTGGAAGGGTCTTCAGGATGTCTTAGGTTCGGAGCTGAAGCTCAGTTCGGCGTTTCATCCCCAGACAGATGGACAGTCCGAGAGGACTATCCAGACGCTCGAGGATATGTTGAGGGCATGTGTACTGGATTGGGAAGATGATTGGGAGCTTGAGGATGCGATGAAGAAGAAGTATCCCCGTTTGTTTGAGTAGTTTTGTTTAAACTTCGAGAACGAAGTTTCTTTAAGGGGGAGAGGGTGTAAGGCCCTCGAATTTGTTGCCATTTTATTTATTTTGCGATGAGTCATGTTATGTGTGACCATGTTTATGCATAGGTGAATTGCTATGTACATATTAGCTAGTTATACTTAGGTATGCATGTGTAATTAGATAATAAGTATTATTGAATGCATGATGTGGAAGTGTACACCTTATACTACATAGGTTTCATGTATATACGTATAGGTTAAGCATGATTTCTGCATGTTTCAAGTTCTGGCAGAAGGGCCAAATTGGCGTCAACATGGATGGACGTCCATGGTGAGTCAGTGTCTACCCCGATGGACGCCAATGCTTATGTGAACGTCCATAGATGTGGACGTCTAGATCTCTGAAACTCAGTGCAGCAGACCCCGAAATTCCGGGGGCAAGCTACCTCACCCATTGGGGAGACGTCCCCAACGGCTCTCAAGCCTTCACATCAACCCCTGCGTGAGTAGAGAGGTCTCTCTCCTAAAAACAAACCCTTCTTGCAACCCCAAAACCCTCTCTTGACTCTTTGCAAGGAGAAGAAGAGAAACCCTAATCCCTATGAGAAAACCTGAGCTTTGAGAGCTCAGATCCGACGATTTGGAGCTTCATCCGGCGATCTACAACGACTAGAAGCTAGCTTGGACGTAGGAGGAGGCTTCCCCGACCTCGGACTGGAAGCTACAACACCTCAGACGACGGAGTGAAGGTGTTTTGGAGGCTTCTTGGGACTGCCCAAGGAGAGCTTCATCACCCTTTTCACCCCTTTGGAGATTTTACAAGAGGCAAGTAAACCCTAGACCTTAAGCTTGTGCATGTCCCCTAAGTCCTAGGAAATTTTGTGGGTTTTTATCGTGTCCTGGAGCCCCCTATTCTTCTTGTATTTGAAGCTCGGTCTGTCTTTTGCACAGACAGGAACTCAACGGCAAGATCACTTGCCGCCAAGTTCTTCTATTAGCGGCCATCGATATTGCCGTTAATCTCCTTTAAACGGCTAGACTACGCCGTTAAGTTCCTCAGGACAGAATAGTGAGCTGTTCTCTCCTCCTATATGATAAATTTCCGATGTGTTTCGCATGAGGATATATTGTAAGCACTATATGTTATGTAATATGGTTAATGGAATGTGTTTGAGAGACTTTTGTTTTTTTTTTTTTTTTCTGTGATTTATCTAAATTGTTAGAATTATGTGAAATGCATGTGAAATGAAGATCATGGGTATGGTAGCTTACTGTTTGCATGATCCATGTGTAATTAGACTTCCATAAAATTTCCAGATGAGGTAAATGCATGTCAGTCCATGTCCCGAAAATGTGGGAATTTTCCCATGAATATGAAACTGGTTATAATTTTTGTATTAGAAAATAGAGAGCATGCCTAGATTGGTTTAAAACTCCGGAAAATTTGCATGTTGTGCAAAAATTTCGGGGAAAATTTCTGTGACATTATGAATGATAGGTATAGACCTATGAATAGTCAATTCAAACATTCATATTATGTTCCATGATAAATTGAATTATAAATGACATGAGATTGAATGTTTTAATTTCTGTAAATGTAATATGATTCAGAAAAAAATATGAAAATTTGCATGTGTGATCATAAACCTGAAATTAGTCTGTGGTTAAATTCTCATGTTAATTGAATAACTGTAAAGTGCTCTATGAAATTTCCACGCGAAAATAAGTGTTCCACGCATGCTAATATGAACATGGTTGATTATGTATGTTTCAACCTAATTCGTGTAAGGTACTGAATGTTTGATTTCTGTTAACAGTAGTATCATGTTAGGGTTAACTGAGACATGTGGAATTTATGGATGAAACATATAAAATGATTCAACAGAATAAGTAAAACAAGTGAATAATGTGTGAAAATGCGATAAAGTGAATGTAATGTGTAATAATTGGGCCAAAATGACACGGCTACCCTAGGGGCCTCGAGAGCTGTACATAGAAAAGTCCCTATGGAAAGCTCTATGTGTGAAAAGTTCGTCCTAAAGGCATTAGGGGAATCCCGGAGGTGGACAAGTACCACTAGATAGGGTGGAGAGGGCTTCTCCCGGTCTGCGCAGTTACCAAGATTCACCACTGTATTGCCTAGGTGGTGGGTATGTGATTATGAGTTGTGTTATGTGTTATGCGTTATGAGACGTGATGAGTTATGTTATGCGATGAGTTATAAGAATGAGATATTTGTTAGTGTCCTCTACTGGTAGTTAGGACTATGTGTCATGGCAATTTGTTTAAGCAATGAAATATGAATAAAGTGTGAAATGATATGTGAATGTGGCACATGGTGAGTGCAAATGATATGATATGTGATAAGCGAAAACGAGAATAAGTGATATGATAATTATGTGAAATAAGATGTGAGGGAGAGTTAATGCAAATGAGAGTGTGCTTGCATGTGAAAACTAGTTTAGTATCATGCTATGTTTAGGTTTTCCATAAGTTAATATCTCAATTGAAATGCCATGCTTAGTATCATATCATGTAGATTACAATTCGTCATGTAATGGTGTATGTGAGTAAACTTAGACAACTATGTCATTTATGCAACGCCAAAATATGAACATGTAGACTTGTCGAAAAGATAAGATAATATGTGAATAGTTATAGATCCATGTAATTGAATATAAGACATATAAGAACAGCAAGTAAAGTGTGGTTACGTACATGATAAATGCATGAATAATAATTGGATTCCATGCTAGTTGAAATGCCCGCTTAGTACAAAGTTTCATACTTAAAGTGCTTATTGTTGCTAAATGGTTTTACCATGTTTTAACCTTCAATTCATGCTATAAAAATGTGAAGCTATGTGCATGTGATTTTATTATGTTAAAACAGCAAGTAAATTGTTCAATTAGATACAAAAAGTGCATGTGAAAAGAAAGTAGTCATCATGCTAGCTTGTTCTTTTCCCTTATGCTCAATTTTATGCTTTAGTGATAGAGATATCCATGGAATGAAGAAGAATGTGTGGACGAATCATGCTACATGTTAGGTGTGTGAAATATGTACATGTGTGTGATGTAATGCTCATGATTTAGAATAGAAATATGATAGACTAATGTATGCTCACGTGAATATAATATGTGTTGCTAGTTAAGAGTAAGGACCATGAGTACCCTTGTGATGTGATGATAGTGTTCATCTCTTTAATGTTAATGGCTTAGTGTGAGTGTGACATGTTTAAGTTTAAATCTTTGGTTTGCTTGCTGAGTCTTTGGACTCACTCTTGCTTCGGCGTACATGTTGACAGGTATCGTGCACTAGAAGGAAGCTTAGTGAGGATCACCATTTAGAAGACTATTTTGTGGAGCTGCTACTAGTTGTACTTTTCTTTCTCATAGTATGAAAAGAATTATTGTATGGACAATATTTGGACAATGTAGTTCTTTTATCTTGTATTAATGTGGACATTGTCTTTCTAGTTCGTTATTTAGATTGTGGAATGTGTGTTGGTGATGGATTAAAAGTTGAGTTATTTATTTTATTCCGCTGTATTCTATTGCTATCCAGGTACATATCAACCTATCGACTAGTGTTGGGTACATGTCCCACTGTGACGACGCCCTTTATATCGATGGGGATTGGTATAATCGTACCGGTATGAAGAGGGTCGTTACAAAAAGTGCAAGATCTTCAAAGTTTCCCAGTAACAGGTAGGATTCATTTCCTCCTTCCATCCTCCTTGTCTTCTCTATACACTAAAGAGGCTGTTGTTGAGTGTTTAGGTTCTCCTGTTCTTTCGCCTGTAGTTGTGGACTGGTTACGTTGAGAGTTTGTTCTATCCCATGTAGGGAGCTCTTCCTTCTACTTCCATCTTTAGTTATAGAACTTTGGTTGGAATCACAAACATCTTCTGCACAGTGTGCTTGTCCCTGTTTAGATGTTTGTACTCTCAAGCTTCGGAGTTGATTCCTTAAATACTCCTGAAGATTGAGTGTTTACCTTGTAGGCATCTTGCTATTTGATCATTGTTGTAGAGATTTTGCTCCCAGTGTCATGTTGTAATCGGTTTCTAGCTTAACATGGGTAGGTTCCTCTCTACAACTCTCGATTGTACATCTTCATTCCTATGCATGATTAGATTGTGTAATGCAAGTTTTCCGACTTCCTGTTGAGGAGTTAAGTGCCAGACTCCGACTTCTGAAGTCGACTCCCAAACTCTGACTTCTGAAGTCGACTCCCAGACTCCAACTTCTGAAGTCGACCTCCAGACTTCAACTCCACAATTCGACTTCAAAATCCGACTTCACAATTCGACTTCAAAATCTGACTTCAGAATCCGACTTTATAATCTGACTTCACAATTCGACTTCACAATCCGACTCCTATAGTCAGACTTCGACTCCACAATTCGACTTCAGAATCCGACTTCACAATCCGACTTCACAATGTGACTCATGTAGCCAGACTTCAACTCATGTAGCCAGAATTCAACTCCTATAGTCCAACTTCCAGACTTGTATTTTTCTGTCAAGACTATTTTTCCAGAAGTTGAATACTGAATAACCAGTTAGTTATAAAAAATGATGATGATAATTATTGGGTCCTTGGACCCCACTTGACTGATATGCCTGTGCAAATAGGGCTGGTCCAGTCCTGGGAGGAGCACCCGAATTCATTTACTGACCGTACGGAATGATAAAGGGCAACGAGATGTTTGGCATTACATCATTTACTGTTTGATTATGGTCATCATAATTCCTATTCTGTATAACTGTTAAATGAACTAGTTTTGAGTTATATACCTGAACATGCCTTGTGTTTAATTGTCACTATTTCAAGCTTACTGTCTTGACATTTAATTGTCTTTCTTTGATATCCGTTCTGCCATTGTCTTGGCTATCATGTATTCACCCTTTTGAATTAAGGATTTGAGTTCTACTAGGCTAGTTAGCTCATTTAATCTACCCTTTTCAGATAATCAAGATGGGGGTGAAGTTTAAGGGCATGTGTGCAGAGTGGACCGTTCGTGTCAAGCTAGTCCAACCTTTTACTATTTTTAGTATCGTGAAACTGGTTGTAATGAATAAAGTGTGTTTTTAATCTACTCCTCTCTTAGTCATAATGAGGAGTACTTTTGTAATAAGACTTCTGCATATCATGTTATGAATGGACAATTATTAATTTTATCTTTTATGCCCGTTTTCTGTCACTTCCGATAAATAGCCTTTTATTAGGACGTGACAGATAATTTGGTATCAGAGTATTAGTTCGATAAACTTAGGGATAACCAGTGAGTTGGGGTAGAAACATGAGATTAGTTAGCATGATTTTTGTAACCATGTAAATGCTTAACTTGATATTTACTTCAGCATGGATATGACTGTAACATCGCGCATTTTTCGGACCTTTGTGGATCCATGTTTAGCGGGTTTGGTGGCCGATGTGTGGCCCATGAGTTTGAGTTTGGATGTTTACGCGCGTCGTGAGGCTTGGTGGGCCGTCAGATTGGGCCCAAAGCGCTCATAAGTTTTCTGCCTGTGAACGCGACAGGGGTATGCGTCGCGTTCTGAATGCGACGTCCATAGGGGTCGCGTTCTTGTTACCGCCGTTGAGCAGTCGACGTTTGCATGCGCGCCACGCATCGCGCGTTGGGCGGCCTACTGACGTCGGGCTTGAGAAGGCGACGACCGCCTACGTCGCGTTCAGGTTGCCAGGTAGGGCTACATCGCGTTCTCAACTGCAATGCGTCTTTAAGAAACCCTGGCCGAACAGAGCTTCTATAGTTTCTGCTCGACCAGTGGGAGCTGCTGCGGGGTTTCTCCGGGAGATTCGTGGTTCTGGAGATGCGTGGGGCGTGTTCTCACCGCGAGGACGTCACGTAGCGCGGGGGAAACGCCAAGAGATCTTCGGTTTTCACGTTCTTCGCGAAGGTAGGGTGTTCTACCTCGTTTCGTGTTGTGGATTGCATGTTAGCTCGTTTATTGCTTTGAAAATAGTAGATACCATGTTAGGGTATCCATTTAAGTATGAAAAACGTGAATTAAGCGTGGTTTGAATGGTTCGAAATGGTGATCCGTGGAGTCCCTCCCGGATTAGGGTTTGCGCCTGTGAAGGCGACGGCCCAGGGTGTCACGTCCTAAGGCGACCTGGCCCCTTGTCGCGACCTCAGCTGAGAGGTCTGGACATGCAAGTTTTCAGTGTTATGGTTAAACGATTATTCGTATTTGTTGTGCATGGCAATGACAGGTGGAGCCAGTGCACTTGTTACGCTCGTGGAGCATATTGCTCACGAGGTGGGCATGTATTACGTGGTTAATGTATTATGTACGTAATCGGCTTGGTGTTTACGTAGTATGTGTGGTGCGTTGGCACCTGTAGCGCTCTTGGAGAGTGCTGTCCATGTGTTGGAAATGTTGTTTACGTGAATGATGTGTGGTGCACCTGGCTGGTGTATTATACACGTGGTGTCTACGTGGTTTGAATGTCGTGCATGTGGTTTGTGTGTGCATGGCACATCGTACGTCATTGTGTTTATTGTATCTTAATTATTGTGGTTAGTCTGTGGTATTGTGGCAGTGAGGTTCACGTTTGAACCTAGCCTTAATCCTTTAGGATCTTTTATAGATTATCCTAAATGGATAATTAGTAAAGTATAAGTATGATTATTACATGATTATTGTGTACTGTGTTTAGTATGGCAGTGGAGGTCACAAGGTGACCGATGACAGGCCGTGGTGTTATTATTAATATGGTTTATGTATGTGATTGTGTAGGTTAGCTTGTAAGTCACAGGGTGACTGGAACAAGCTATTCCTAACATATGTACCGTGATTGGTAATAGAAAGTATTTGTGTATATATCGTGGTTTGAGCTTGCCGAGTGTGGTGGTCCGACGCCTGTTCCGGAATGCCTCTCTAGTCGGGTACCCCAGGTTCTTTGTGAGCCAGGCACGTGTACTTGTTGTGCTTGGGGTTGGTCCTGGTACTGTGTGTACCGTCGAGGTCTGTGTCGTCTACCTGGACACCCTCACTCCTTTGTTTGAGTTGGGCAGCGACTTATGTTTGTGGGTGTGCAGTCGCTTGTAGCGCACTCGTAGTTGGGGGTACGGACACCAGTAGACGTCACTGGTCCCCAGCTAGTTCTGTTTTCCAGTGCCTCACTTTAGGGTGCTCCGGCCAGAGACCTTAGAGGTGCTAGGCATGGACCTGCAGCTGTGTGTCTGCAGGTGTGGTGTTGGTTGGTCTCCACAGTTGTTTGACTTGTTCTCGTGGAGCGGCAGTTGGACCTTTCATCCATGACTGCGAGACTGAGAGGTTGTTCTTGTGTTGTGTTGTCCGGGTTGGATACTGGCCTGATCAGCCAGTAGTTCGTTCCCGTATAGTGGCGTCGTTCTTTCCGACTCGTGCTTTGCCGACTCTATTTGTGGCTTGTGTGACTTGCCGGTTGAGGTTTCATCTGTAATGTTGTGCCTAAATGATGGCACAGTAAAGTTGTGGTTCTGTGTAGTGTTTACCACCAACTTGTACCTTTCGTACGAGTGTTTGTGCTGTAGTACCTCAGGGTAGTAGGTACCTGTACCCTTTGTGGGATGCTTTGCGGTTTTATAGTGTACACAACTTTTCTAGGTATTGAGGTAATACTCTTGATTGTGTGGAGGTCTTATGGATTGACTTGCCACCTGTTGTATTTTATTTGTTTTAAGTAAGTCTCTGTTTATGGTTTATTGTGAGGTGGATTGGCTTGTGGTTGCCAATCCTGTTACCCTTTGTGGGTAATTTGCTGATGAGGCTTATGGCCTAGGCGTACTGTAGTTTGGAGGAGCTGTGCTCCGTGGAGGTCGTGTGATGGGACGTTCCACTTGTTGTGTTTTACCTTTCTTTGGGTAAGCTTTCGATTATGGTTTTAGTGTGTAATGGATTGGCCCGTTGTAGCCGATCATGTTACCTTGTGTGTGTAGCTTCTGATATATCGTGGTTTGGGGTTTAATGGACCAGCATTTGGTTGGCTGTCCTTTTACCCACGAGGTTGAGGGTCGCCTGGGAAGCTTGAAGCCTAGGCAGTGACTTGCCTGTGTGGCTTAAAGTGTAGGCGACCAGTTGTTGTTATAATTGCTTGTGAGGCTTAAGGCTTAGGCATTTAAATTGTTGAGTGGACTAGTGGTGTGAAACTAGTCCTGTTGTTTCTTCTTACCTTCCGAGGTTATGTTTGATTAAGGTGTTTATATTTAATTACAGTTTAAATTCAATTGTTGTGAGCATGAAATGGTTTGGCTATTGGTGTTACCAGTGAGACCCTTTGGGGTTGAGGTGACCGTGGTTTCGTTGTTGTTTTGGGTAGCCCCTACTGAGCCGGTGACTTTTTGAGGCTCACTCCCCTACAGTTCTTTTCAGGGTCTACCGTTTGTGTGACTTGCGAAGGCGTTGTGGCAGACTTGTACCACCAGCAGTAGTGTTAGTAGTGTGGTGTGAGCTTGTGCTCCCTCGGGGTATACCCTAGGTAGTTGTACTTTTTAATTGGACTTGTAATAATGTAATGAGACAGTTGTAAATTGTTATATGCAGATATGAGCATATGTACTTTCTTGTGTTTTATACTGTGTAGTTGTCTTTTATATTCTTACTGGACACTTGTGTGAGATATCCCTTGCGAGACTTCGGTCCGTTCGCGGGAGGCGGATCTGGATATGGAGCCTTAATGGGCATAAATATCTCGGTCCGTCACAGTTGGTATCAGAGCATGGTCCAGTTAGAATATGAAAATACATTGAAGTTGCAATGTCCCAATACATGGATTAATGTCCTTTGCTGGTAGTAAGTCTGCGGTTTTGTGAATATAAAGTAGTTTTTACGTGAGCTTTTGGCACGTAAACCATGTGTTTCTGTTTGTAAAATTGGTAATTGTGAGCAGTTGTTGAGCCACAACGTGGATAGTGGTATAAGATGTGTGGTTGCACCAGTGTGCCAGGGTGCAGTTAAAGTATAGTATTTAAACGTTTTCAGTTGCAGAGATTAGAGGAGAAAGGTAAAGTAGTGCTCTGAGAGGGATATGCCTGATATATGTTAGTAAAGTACAGAGTTAACAGAGACAGGTATAGGGTGTTACTGTGATAGATTAGCAGAATGTTACTAGCAAGGAATAGTGTATGTGTGATAGATTAGCAGAATGTAAGCCACAAATTGACTCGTGCTTTGCCGACTCTATTTGTGGCTTGTGTGACTTGCCGGTTGAGGTTTCACCTGTAATGTTGTGCCTAAATGATGGCACAGTAAAGTTGTGGTTCTGTGTAGTGTTTACCACCTACTTGTACCTTTCGTACGAGTGTTTGTGCTGTAATACCTCAGGGTAGTAGGTACCTGTACCCTTTGTGGGATGCTTTGCGGTTTTATAGTGTACACAACGTTTCTAGGTATTGAGGTAATACTCTTGTTTGTGTGGAGGTCTTATGGATTGACCTGCCACCTGTTGTATTTTATCTGTTTTAAGTAAGTCTCCGTTTATGGTTTATTGTGAGGTGGATTGGCTTGTGGTTGCCAATCCTATTACCCTTTGTGGGTAATTTGCCGATGAGGCTTATGGCCTAGGCGTACTGTAGTTTGGAGGAGCTATGCTCCGTGGAGGTCGTGTGATGGGACCTTCCACTTGTTGTGTTTTACCTTTCTTTGGGTAAGCTTTCGATTATGGTTTTAGTGTGTAATGGATTGGCCCGTTGTAGCCGATCATGTTACCTTGTGTGTGTAGCTTCTGATATATCATGGTTTGGGGTTTAATGGACCAGCACTTGGTTGGCTGTCCTTTTACCCACGAGGTTGAGGGTCGCCTGGGAAGCTTGAAGCCTAGGCAGTGACTTGCATGTGTGGCTTAAAGTGTAGGCGACCAGTTGTTGTTATAATTTGCCTGTGAGGCTTAAGGCTTAGGCATTTAAATTGTTGAGTGGACTAGTGGTGTGAAACTAGTCATGTTGTTTCTTCTTACCTTCCGAGGTTATGTTTGATTAAGGTGTTTATATTTAATTGCAGTTTAAATTCAATTGTTGTGAGCATGAAATGGTTTGGCTATTGGTGTTACCAGTGAGACCCTTTGGGGTTGAGGTGACCGTGGTTTCGTTGTTGTTTTGGGTAGCCCCTACTGAGCCGGTGACTTGTTGAGGCTCACTCCCCTACAGTTCTTTTCAGGGTCTACCGTTTGTGTGACTTGCGAAGGCGTTGTGGCGGACTTGTACCACCAGCAGTAGTGTTAGTAGTGTGGTGTGAGCTTGTGCTCTCACGGGGTATGCCCTAGGTAGTTGTACTTTTTAATTGGATATGTAATAATGTAATGGGACAGTTGTAAATTGTTATATGCAGATATGAGCACATGTACTTTCTTGTGTTTTATACTGTGTAGTTGTCTTTTATAATCTTACTGGACACTTGTGTGAGATATCCCTTGCGAGACTTCGGTTCGTTCGCGGGAGGCGGATCTGGATATGGAGCCTTAATGGGCATAAATATCTCGGTCCGTCACAGTTGGTGTCAGAGCATGGTCCAGTTAGAATATGAAAATACATTGAAGTTACAATATCCCAATACATGGATTAATGTCCACTGCTGGTAGTAAGTCTACGGTTTTGTGTGATATAAAGTAGTTTTTACGTGAGCTTTTGGCACGTAAACCATGTGTTTCTGTTTGTTAAATTGGTAATTGTGAGTAGTTGTTGAGCCACAGCGTGGATAGTGGTATAAGATGTGTGGTTGCACCAGTGTGCCAGGGTGCAGTTAAAGTATAGTATTTAAAGGTTTTCAGTTACAGAGATTAGAGGAGAAAGGTAAAGTAGTGCTCTGAGAGGGATATGCCTGATATATGTTAGTAAAGTACAGAGTTAACAGAGACAGGTATAGGGTGTTACTGTGATAGATTAGCAGAATGTTACTAGCAAGGAATAGTGTATGTGTGATAGATTAGCAGAATGTAAGCCACAAATCGACTCGTGCTTTGCCGACTCTATTTGTGGCTTGTGTGACTTGCCGGTTGAGGTTTCACCTGTAATGTTGTGCCTAAATGATGGCACAGTAAAGTTGTGGTTCTGTGTAGTGTTTACCACCTACTTGTACCTTTCGTACGAGTGTTTGTGCTGTAGTACCTCAGGGTAGTAGGTACCTGTACCCTTTGTGGGATGCTTTGCGGTTTTATAGTGTACACAACTTTTCTAGGTATTGAGGTAATACTCTTGTTTGTGTGGAGGTATTATGGATTGACCTGCCACCTGTTGTATTTTATCTGTTTTAAGTAAGTCTCCGTTTATGGTTTATTGTGAGGTGGATTGGCTTGTGGTTGCCAATCCTGTTACCCTTTGTGGGTAATTTTCCGATGAGGCTTATGGCCTAGGCGTATTGTAGTTTGGAGGAGCTGTGCTCCATAGAGGTCGTGTGATGGGACCTTCCACTTGTTGTGTTTTACCTTTCTTTGGGTAAGCTTTCGATTATGGTTTTAATGTGTAATGGATTGGCCGTTGTAGCCGATCATGTTACCTTGTGTGTGTAGCTTCTGATATATCGTGGTTTGGGGTTTAATGGACCAGCACTTGGTTGGCTGTCCTTTTACCCACGAGGTTGAGGGTCGCCTGGGAAGCTTGAAGCCTAGGCAGTGACTTGCCTGTGTGGCTTAAAGTGTAGGCGACCAGTTGTTGTTATAATTTGCTTGTGAGGCTTAAGGCTTAGGCATTTAAATTGTTGAGTGGACTAGTGGTGTGAAACTAGTCCTGTTGTTTCTTCTTACCTTCCGAGGTTATGTTTGATTAAGGTGTTTATATTTAATTACAGTTTAAATTCAATTGTTGTGAGCATGAAATGGTTTGGCTATTGGTGTTACCAGTGAGACCCTTTGGGGTTGAGGTGACCGTGGTTTCAAGTTAGTTGGGAAGAATTCGTAGAGTTATTTAATGATCAATATTTTTCTGAGGTGGTCCAAGAAAGGAAGGCAAATGAATTTGCTAATCTAAAGCAATTAAGGATGTCAGTATCAGAGTATTAGGCCCAGTTTGCCCGACTGTCCAAGTATGCTCCGCATCTCGTAGCCACCGATAAGTTAAAGGCCAAGAGGTTCATGAATGGATTACGACCTATCTATATTATGTAGTTAACTCCACATCTGATTACTGCATATTCAGACACGGTTAAAAGAGCTTTGGCATTAGAAGCAGCGAATGATACCGTGGATAAGATTAGAGGAAAGTCGGGAGAAGGATCTTCAGATCGAAAGAGGAAATATGAGTCGGGGAATGCCCCGAAGGTTCAACAGGCTGTCAAGAAGACAGGAAAAGCTCCGGTTGAAGGTAAAGATGTTTGTAAACATTGTCATCTCAGCGGGCATAAGGTTGAGAACTACTGACGTAGGTTGGGTGCCTGTCTCCATTGTGGGAGTACTCAACACCGAATTCTAGATTGTCCAATGCCCAAGACTGCATCAACAAATCAGAACCCCCGGGTAAAGCAAGGAAGACTACAAGCTATTCAGGATGTGGAACTTGAATCCCCGTAGGAAGGCGGATTGATTGAAGGTACATTGCTAGTAAACTCAAAACCTGCGTATGTGTTGTTTGATTCCGGAGCTACGCACTCTTTTATTAGCTCTGAGTTTGCTAAATCCTTGGAAGTAAAACCAGTTACATACCCACACAATTTGAAGTTGCAACTCCTTTGAGTGAGGGTAAGAAACTTAAAGAATATTACCCTGCTAGCCCAATCATAGTCCAAGGGCACGATTTACCTGGTGATTTGATATGTTTAGAAATGTGGGATTATGATGTAATCCTTGGGGTGTATTGGCTATCTAAATACCATGCCAACGTAGATTGCCAACTAAGACAAGTGACTTTCCTAGGAAAGGAAATTTGTTCTATAACCTTTGATAAACCCCACACCAGGAGAATACCAATAATTTCAGCAGTCAAAGCTTATAAATTGGTACAAAAAGGTTGTCAAGGGTATTTAGCCTTTGTAACTTTGATAAATCAGAACATTATTGGATTGGAAGATATTCCGGTGGTAAGGGAATTTCTTGATATTTTCCCTGAAGAGCTACCTGGCGTACCACCTAATAGGGAGGTGAATTTTTTATTGAATTGGTATCAGGAGCTACGCCAATTTCTAGAACGCCCTACAGAATGTCAATAGAAGAATTGAAAGAGCTAAAAAGGCAATTGTTGGAATTGATAGAGAAAGGATTCATCAGAGCCAGTACCTCACCTTGAGGTGCTCCGGTATTGTTTGTTAAGAAGAAGGATGGGTCTATGCGTACCCCCGAGGTCTTTCCTCCTCGGTCTCGGCCGTCGCTTCAGCCTGATGGAGACCTGCAGCAAGCCGACTGCGCTTGGACTTCGACTGCTACTTCGGTGGGGGTAGCACGGATCGTATTCCCCTCATGCACTTCCGCTTCAGGCGTCGCCGTCGCATTGGCCCCTCCGGAGGTGGATTCCTTGGTAGCAATGGCTTCGCCTTCTGCCGTGATCTTCTCCACGGCTGCGGTGTTGGAAGCCCCAGTCGCAGCTACCCCTCTGTTCGGCCCTCGAAAGGGTCTTGGGGCGTAGAAGTCCCCACTCGCTCCTCAAGGAGGCCCTCAGACTCGTCACTTACCACGATGAGCCCAAGTGCAGTGGCCATCCTCACTGAGGCTCTGGATCGAACTTCGAGCGAGATCCGCAGCGCCCCTTGTTCGATCACCTTTGCGGCCTTCCACCTCTTCCGCACCGTGAAGGGGGGAACTTCTTCTTCGGCATCCTCCTCTTCGGCCTCATCTTTGGCCGCTTGCTGCATGGTCTTCGCCAGCTTCCTCTTCTTCTTGGCCTGAGGTTGGCCTGCTTCTTCCCCTTCTTTGATCAGGGGTTGCACCACCACCTTTGTGGCCTTCTTCTTCAGCTGGATCTTTTTGGGCACCTTCTCGGGGATCCGCGGGCTGGTCACGGGGTGCCCCACGATAAGGGATGGCTCCACGATTGCGGTCGTCACCGCAGTAGGAATCCTCACCGTAGTGGGAATCCTAACAACGGTGGCAATGTCATCGCCCTCGAACACCAGGTGGGTGGTGACGGCGATCTTCTCCACATAGTCCTCTATAGCCTGCTGGTCCCAACCAGCGGCTATCTCCTCGGCACCTGCAAAAAGAAGAAGAGAGAAACTGCAGTCAGAAATCAGTCACCCAACAAACTTACAAACAAGGCGTATTCGGGTACTTACTCCATGGTCGGCTCAAACCATGTTTGATGAGCCCGAACTCCGTCAGATAGCCGTCACCATTTCGCACCGAAGCTCGGTTCAAGCTGTCCGAGGCCTTCGCCTCATCTTGGATAAGGAAAGGATAAGTATCCTTCCTCGGTGTCTGGACTATGGTCGGAAACCCAAACTCCAGTGCACTATCATGACGCCTGACGAAGAAGAGTCGGTGCACCCAACCCTTGTTGTTGGAGTGCTTCTTCGACAGGTTAATCTGCATTCTGTCCGCACGATGCTTGGTGTAGTACACGTTGGCCCCCGTGGGCGAGGCCGTAAGGCTGAACTGCGCCCGGAAGACCTCCACCGAGCCACGAACTTTCCGAAGTCTGCAGACGATGCAGAAGATGCATATCGTCCTCCACGAGTTAGGCGTTAGCTGGATGGGCGTGATTCCCCATCTGTTCAGCAACGCCTTCGCCACTTCCGGTAACGGCAGCCGGAATCCTACTTCCATGTGGTCGATAGAGAGGGCGAAGCAACCTAGTTTGTTCACCAGATGCGACTCCTCCTCCTTGGCCATGACGATTTCGTAATCGTCGCTGATCCGAAAGCATTCCCGCAGGCCTTCGTAGTGGCGATACCTTGGCCCTCGGGCTCCCGCCGGCGTCACTCCACTTACTTCGGTGACCGCGGCAGCTTTCCCTTTGTGCGCCATAGCCGGATGTGACAAGAGCGGCGAACGGAGAAGAAAGCGAGTGATCACAAGGAAGAAGACGATGGAAAACATGGGAGGCAAGTAAGCTTTTGAAAGATTGAAGGCTTGAGCTCCCGCCTTCACCCCTCCTCTTCCTTATAAGGAAGGGGCGGCGAGAAATTCGAAAAGGCCAAAACGGCGTTTCCCCCGCTCCAAGCGACCGTTCGAGAGTGCCGCCGAAGTCCGTTCGAACGTGCTGTGCGGGGTCCCTACCTCGACACGTCATCTCATCATCATGAAGATTTCCTCTTCCTTCGAGGAGAAGCACCAAGCGAAGTCGCCCTGCTACCGTTCGCGTGACCGAGGTCAGTATCGCATTTAATGCGGAGAGGACGTTCGATTAGGCTTCCGCCCTCAAATGGCCTAGTTCCTGAGCCAACTCGAGGGTGTGGGAGGCAAGTGTGGTGGCCATTTCAAGGCACCTAAGCCCGCGAGGCCCATCATGGCCCATCATCATCCTCCGCACGGGCGCGGCCCTTTGGCAAGGCGACACGTGTCCTCGAGAGGAGATTGAAGATCCCGAATGCGATCTTTGTTCCTGAGCGGCCCCAGGATCCTAGGGACATTCTCCGGACACCCCTCATCCTGTTTGGTTCAGACACTGTCTACCAAACAGGCCCTGCAGGAATCGTGCCATGGACCCACTGGCATAAGCAGCGCCCGGGTACCAAGCGTCGAGCAGTGGGCCCAGCTACCGAACAACAGGTCTAGCCTACCGAACAGGCAACCTGCTCGGTACCTTTCGCCCAGAAGAATCCAAGCAGCTCTTCGCCTTATCGCGGCGGTTACAACGGCTACAACGTACGCGCCCCACGATCAAGTGGTGCGTTAACTACCGAGCCCCTCAACGGACGCCTCAACGCGTAACTCCCCGCCAAGGGTGCCAAAGGGCGCGCCCTTTCCAGCGTCATTAGGGGACATTCCGTCCCACGCCCTCTGCACCTTCGCCTATAAAAGGCTTAGGTAAACTCCATGCAAAGGGGACACGACCTTGAACACTCACACTCGCCCTCGCGCGATTCACACACGAGAACCCCCTTTCCCTCAAGCCTCTCTAGTCCTATACTGACTTAGGCATTGGAGGGTTCTTCCACGTTAAAAACTGGCCCACTTGATTCCATTCTGGTTTTGCAGGCTTTGTCCGCAGGCTGTAAGGCCCTCGAATTTTCGTCGCATTATTCGTAATTTCATGGTGCATTTATGCTTGTGTACGTATTTACATACGCATAGTAAGTATAATTCACGTGTGCATGTGTTATATTAAATATAAATAATGAATGTATTGCATGATGATAGTTGAATAGAATACCATATACAATTGCATGTATACGCTTAGTGTGCATGGTTTTCTGCATAATTTAGGGTTCTGCCGAAGGCTATTGGCGTCAACCCCAGCCGTTTATCGAGTCAGCGTCCATACATGGACGCCAACCCCCAACTCCGGCGTCCAGCGATCTGGACGCAACTGGTCTGACCTGCATGCGTTGCAGAGCCAGAGAATGGGAGCAAGGCATGGCAACCATTGGGGGATGTTCCCCAACGGCTCTAAGGCTGTCTAATCGGCATGGTGAGTGGGTGAGGGTCTCTCTTACATCCTGAACCCGAATGGCCTCTCCCCCACTTCCCACTTTCATCTTGCAAGAGGAGAGGAGAGAGAAAACCCTAGAGCTTTCTGTGAGAAAACCCCACTTTAAAGCCCTCAAATCCGAACCCTTGGAGCTGGTCTTGGAGATCTCTGACAAGGAGGAAGCTGAAGCATAAGGGAAGGCTTCCCCATCTTTCCTCGGCGTGGAGATCACCCAGAGCTCGGAGGAAGGCGTTCTTGGAGCGCTTCTGCAACTTCTTGGGACTGCCCAAGGAGGTCTTCTTCGAGCCATAAAACTCTTGGAGGAATTTTAGAGAGGCAAGTAACCTATCCTTGATGTTCCCTTATGAGTCTAGGTTGGTTTTGTGAATTTTAAGGATTTTACCTCGAGTCCTAGACCCTCCATTTCACCCAAGATTTAGAGCTCGGGTCTGTGTTTCTGCACAGACCTGAGTAACGGCAAGGTCCCTGGACGCCCAGTTCATCCCTGGCGTCCATCGATCATGCCGCTGACTCTGAGTCAGCGGCCAGAGACCGCCGTTTAGTTCTTCAGGACAGAACAGTGAGCTGTTCTGTCCCTCTTATACGTTAATTTCGTTATGATTTCCGTGATGAGGATATATGGTATTTCTATACGCTACGTATGTATCATTGTGGTGTGTGGATGAGTGTGGTGTGTGTGATGGTGAATGTGGAAATTTGGTGTATTTAACTTTGTGAGCATGACTTGTAGGTAATTTTGCAAACCCATGTTCCATGACTAGGATTAGTCGAATACCTTGATTTCGGTCTAATCATGAAGATTGTGGGTCAGCATGTGTGTTTGCAATTCAGGCCACCTATCCATGCTTGTGAAATTGTTAATAGATTCGGTTCGATAAAATAGAAGTATGTAAAAATGATTTGTAGTGTTTAATAGATGTATGGATTAGGGAGATCTTGTATCTCAATTCCTGCATGTGTTAGTAGCCTATGTTGAAACAGCAAGTGACCAATTTGCAAAATGTGTTAGACCATGTTAGCTTAAGTGTGAATAATATGCTAATTAGGTGTTTGATTTTCTGTAAATCCTATTTAGCTCAGAAAAATCTGAAAAATTGAGTGTATGATCATGAACCCGAAAACAGCATGTGGTTAAATTTCAGGTCAATTGGAACAGTAAATAAAAAGTTATGTGTTTTCATGTGAAATGTGAATAATTCGTACATATGATCGTGATGTGATTAGATTTTGTTAAAATCAGCATGATTAGTGTGTTTACTGAGTGTTAAACCTTGAAATTTTGTAGTATCATGTTAGGAAAAACAGCGATGATATGTGAGTGAGAAAGTGAATGTGATGGAGAGTGTAAAGTGTAAAAACATGTGTAAAACGATAAATGTGTAAAAGTGTAAACTGTGCCAATGTGATACTGCTTCCGAGAGGGCAGTGGAGCCGTATCAGGAAAAGTCCCCCTGAGAAAGTTCATTGTGTTAAGTGACCCTAAGGGCATTAGGGGGAAATCCTGGAGGTGGACAAGTACCACTGGTTAGGGTGGAGACTTGTTCTCCCGGTCTGCGCAGTCCAAGAGTCGCCATTGTATTGCCTAGATGGCGCCTATGTGTATGTGATGTGTATTGTCCTTCTTTGGTGGTTTGGACTATGTGTCACGGCACCTAAAATATGTGTAAAGTGTAATGTGTAAAGTGTATGTGACCATGTGTAAATGTGTAAGTGATATGTGAATGTGCATGTGTAAAGTGTAACCATGTGAAAAGAGGAAATTGTGTAAAAAGAAAATGTGAAATTTTAGATGTGTAAAATGTGTATTGAAACCATGTGAGGCTAAATCTGAAACCGTATGAATTCAGCAAATGCATGTTAGCAATTCCATGTTTATGTGTGCAAAGTGTTTAGAATCCATGATTGGAACAATTAATGAGTATGTGTGCAAAGTGGCATGATGGATTGTTCATATTATGTTCTAAGCCACATTGTAGCTTTCATGTGTAGGTTTACAGTCTTTGAACCATGTGAAATCAGCAATCCAAAATGTGAAAAAGTTATGTAGGTACTTAAGAACATGTGGAATCCATGCTAACTATGTTCCCCGTTCATGTATGTAATTGTCCATGTTGATAATTCTCATGTTTGGTTCTTTATAAGGTTAAAGTTCATAAGTGAATGGATTAGAGACCATGTGATAGGTGAATGTTATATTTTTGAAATCTGAAAGCATGCATTATGTATAAAATTGTAGAACCTTCATGATAGGTTGAAAACTTAAATGGACTAGCATGCTATGTGTTGCTAATTGTATATGTGCTTGTAGAAACCACTAGGACTTGTACGTGTATATCATGCATAGTGTTACTTGCTGAGTCCCTGGACTCACTCCTTGCTTCGGCGTACAGGTGTAGTTGGTGACACGACACCGTTGGAGGAGACGGTGGAGACGGACTCCGAGCGCGGAGACTAGTTACTTGGAGCTTCTTTGTGATTGTGTAATTCGTTTATGTACTTGAACATTGTATTAGGATTATCATGAGAAGAATGTAATATGTGGACATTTGTATTTAAATTTCAGCAAATTAATTTATGAGAACCTTAGTTCCTTTTTGCAAATTTCGAACTGCATGTATGTTTAATGTGGATGATGAATGAATGGAGATAGTTTCTTTTACTTCCGCTACTCTTTATATATATTCGCGTGTATCTCAGCTGTTTGTATCGTTGGGTAAATGTCCCACTGTGAGGACTCTCGCTATGCCGACGTGGGTCGGTATGACCGTACCGGTGTAACGAGGGCCGTCACAGAGATTGGTATCAGAGCGACCGGTTGAGATTACACATGAATATAACTAAGTCATCATCCCCATTGCATGCTAAGTATGTCCACATGTGTAGAAAACACTAAAAGAAGCGAAAGATAGATAAGAAAATGGTTAGAGAACTCCGTAACCTAGCTCTAATTAGTGGCTGGAATTTTATTGTAGCCATGGCTTCCCGTGGACGACGTGGAGGTGCACCAGCTCGCGACGACGAGCAGAGGCGTGAGGAGCGGGCGGAGCAGCAGGCCCCGGCCCCACAGGGTCCTGTGCTTCCCCCACCACCGCCAGTGGATTATGGAGTATTCATGCAAGGCCTGGTGCAAGCCATGCAGACGCAGGCCCACACCCAGGCAGCACTCCAGGCCCAGTTGGAGGCCCAGGTAAAATAATGAAACAACTAAGTGGCTTGTTATTTAATTGTATGATATTGTGTTTATTGTATATTGCTTGTTGTTTAATGTAGCAGGCTCAGGCCCCAGCTCAGGACCATGGTGGACCATCCATCATGGAGCGATTCAAGAGGATGACCCCACCCTCTTTTAAGGGGGAGAGTGATCCGCTTTTAGCAGAAAGCTGGATGAGGGAGATAGAGAAAATCTTCCGAGCTATCAGGTGTCCTGACGAGGACAAGGTGACCTTAGCCACCTACATGCTACAGGTATGCTTTTGCTTATGCTTGTATGAGGTGTATCAAGCTATAATTTGCTAGTTGGTGCTTATGAAGATGTGTTGCAGGAGAGAGCTGATGTATGGTGGTCCTCCCTACTGCGTACGCGCTTCGAGGACGGAGCAGTAGATGTGGCATGGGACGCGTTCGTGAGGCTCTTCCGAGCCAAGTTCGTCCCAGAGCATATCCAGGACAAGATGGAGCAAGAATTCCTTTCCCTGACGCAAGGATCAATGACCGTCTGGAATACGAGGCAAGGTTTTCTGAACTCTCTAAATATGCACCGCACATAGTGGAGAATGAGCGCAGGAAGACCAAGAAGTTCGTGATGGGTCTCAAACCATCACTGAGGACGAGGCTCGTGGCGTTCGACCACCGCACGCTAGACGAGGCCCTCAGCGCAGCCTGCAGGCAGGAAGAGAAATGGAGCAATACTTGGAGGAGAAGAAGGCTTCGCAAAAGAGGCGGCAGCGACCTTCCAGAGGCAAGATAAGAGGAAGACGGTGTACCAGACACCGCAGAAATCCGTGACAGTCAGCAACTCCAGGTACCCTCTGTACGTTCCCCTGGTGTGAAGAAAGAGTGTCCCCACTGTGGAAGGACACATGGTGGTTCCGAGTGTTGGATGATTACTGGAAGATGCTTGAAGTGTGGAAGCAGCGACCACAAGATCAAGGATTGCCCAAGACTTCAACAGGGAGCTCAGCGTGGAGCGCCAGCACCAGCAGTAGCGGCAGCCGCGCCAGCTACAGGACGACCCGGAAGGCCTCGAGCCCCAGCTCGAGTGTTTGCTTTAGCTCGTGAGGACGCCGAACAGGCGGAGCATGTCACCGAAGGTACGGTTTTGCTTTTCGGTGTGCACGCTCGGGTTTTGTTTGATACGGGTGCTACTCACTCGTTCATTTCCGAGCGGTTCGCTAGGCAGTTAGCCCTAGAGTCAGGCATAGAGTCTGAGGAGTTAGAGGTCCCTTTGTCTGTGCACACCCCTGCGGGTACGGTATCGACTAGGAAGTGCATTCCGTCGTTACCTGTGTGCATTGAGGATAGATTCCTAGATGGGTGTTTTCTTCTTGCTAAAGATGAAAGACTATGATTGTATTTTGGTCTGGATTGGCTAGAGGAGCACTATGCGTTAGTGGATTGCCGTAGGAAGAAGATTGTTTTCCGCATTCCTGGCGAGGACGAGTTCTCTCATCCCTTGCCAAAGAACTTAGCGGGAAAGTTAGTTATCTCTGCCATGAAGGCGATGCGCATGGTGAACAAGGGCTGTGACGCATTTCTGGCCAGCGTTATGCTAGTACCCGATGCTGGTTCGTCACTGACTCTTGCAGAGATCGATGTGGTGCAGGACTTTCCAGATGTCTTTCCCGATGACTTGTCTGGATTGCCACCGGATAGGGAGATAGAGTTCACTATAGAGTTGCTTCCAGGCACCTCTCCTATCTCGAAGGCTCCATATCGGATGGCCCCTGCAGAGTTAGCCGAGTTGAGGAAGCAATTGCAAGAATTGCTTGATAAGGGATTTATTCACCCTAGTGTTTCCCTTGGGGCGCACCTGTATTATTCGTCAAGAAGAAAGACGGGTCACTTCGGTTGTGCATTGACTATAGAAAGCTAAACCAGGTGACTGTGAAGAACAGGTATCCCTTACCTCGCATTGATGATCTGTTTGACCAGTTGCGAGAGGCATCAGTCTTTTCCAAGATTGACTTGCGATCTGGTTATCATCAGTTGCGGATTAGGAGAGAGGATGTGTCCAAGACGGCCTTTAGATCCCGTTATGGACATTATGAGTTTTTGGTTCTTCCTTCGGATTGACCAACGCCCCTGCAGCGTTCATGGATCTCATGAACCGGGTGTTTAGTCCGTATTTAGATAGTTTTGTTGTTGTGTTTATTGATGATGTGCTGGTCTACTCTCCGGACGAGGCCACGCACCGTCAGCATTTGAGGGTAGTGTTAGAGGTTCTCCGAGAGCACAAGCTGTATGCGAAGTTCAGCAAGTGCGAGTTCTGGTTGCGCGAGGTTCACTTTCTCGGGCATGTCATCTCCGGCGCTGGTGTAGCTGTTGATCCAGCGAAGGTCCAGGGTTATGGATTGGGAGATTCCCAGGACCCCTTCGGAGATTCGTAGCTTTATTGGGTTAGCTGGTTATTATCGGCGATTCATTAAGGGTTTCTCATCCATCGCCGCCCTTTGACAAAGCTGACCAGGAAAGGTGAGAAGTTCGTGTGGTCTGAGGCATGTGAGCGTAGCTTTCAGCTACTGAAGGCTAAGCTTACTTCTGCTCCGGTATTGGTATTGCCTAGCGGTCTAGAAGGTTTTGCCATTTATACGGATGCATCTCAGATTGGTTTAGGTTGTGTGCTCATGCAGCAAGAGAGGGTAGTGGCTTATGCTTCTCGTCAGTTGAAGGAGCATGAGAAGAACTATCCGACTCATGATTTGGAGTTAGCAGCTGTGGTTCATGCACTAAAGATCTGGAGGCACTATCTTTATGGTGTCAGATTTGAGGTGTTTACCGACCACAAGAGCTTGAAGTATCTTTTCTCCCAAAGGAATTAAACCTGAGGCAGAGAAGGTGGATCGAGTTCTTGAAGGACTATGACTTCGACCTTCAGTATCATCCTGGGAAGGCGAACGTCGTAGCGGATGCTCTTAGTAGGAAGAGGTCTTCGCTCCAGCAGGATTGGAAGATGTTGGAGGATGCAGCGTGCTCTATGACCGAGTTAGAGCCATCGCTGAGTCAGGCTTTTGTAGCTCAGCTATCCTTAGATCCTCAGTCTTGGATGAGGTAATTGAGCAGCAGAAAGCCGATCCTAGATTGTTAGAGTTAGTGGGTAAGGCAGGCATTGCTCGTGATGAGGACGGTGTGATTAGATTTCAGCACCGTGTTTGTGTCCCCGATGTGGTAGATGTCCGTGAGCATGTGTTAGCGGAGGCTCATAGATCGCGATTCTCTATTCATCCGGGTAACACTAAGATGTATCAAGACCTAAAGAGATCATTTTGGTGGTCCGGAATGAAGAAGGATGTTGCGGATTATGTGTCTAGATGTCTAGTGTGTCAGCAGGTGAAAGCCGAGCGGCAGCGACCATCTGGCCTTATGCAGAGATTGGATATCCCAGTATGGAAGTGGGAAGCTGTCACTATGGATTTCGTATCGGGTTTGCCTCGATCCAGAAGAGGCAATGACTCGATTTGGGTAGTGGTAGATAGATTCTCGAAGACTGCTCATTTCTTGCCCATGAAGAAGAAGCAGTCAGTAGAGAGTTTAGCTAGATTGTATGTTAGTGGTATCGTTAGATTGCATGGCGTGCCGAAATCGATTATTTCGGATCGAGATCCGAGATTTACTTCGAGGTTGTGGAAAGGTCTTCAGGATGCGTTAGGTTCGGAGCTTAAGCTCAGTTCGGCGTTTCATCCCCAGACTGATGGACAGTCCGAGAGGACTATCCAGACGCTCGAGGATATGTTGAGAGCGTGTGTTCTGGATTGGAAGGATGATTGGGAGCGTCATTTACCTCTTGTGGAGTTCGCATACAACAACAGTTTTCATGCGAGTATTAGAATGGCTCCATTCGAGGCGTTGTATGGTAGGCCCTGCAGATCTCCTTTATGTTGGGAGGAGACTGGTGATAGGCAGTTGATCGGACCGGAGTTGGTTCAGGAAACTTCGGATAAGATCCAGCTCATTAGGAAAGGCTTGTTGCGGCACAGATAGGCAGAAGAGTTATGCCGACAACAGGAGAAAGGATTTAGAGTTCGAGGTTGGCGATCATGTTTTCTTGAAGATATCGCCTACTCGAGGTGTTGTCAGATTTGGCAGGCATAGCAAGCTAAGCCCTAGATTCATTGGCCCATATGAGATTCTCAGACGTTTGGGCAGCGTGGCGTACGAGCTAGCTTTACCCCCAGCTTTAGCTAGCGTTCACCCGTATTCCACGTATCTATGCTCAGGAAGTATGTCCGAGATCCATCTCATGTGATTAGTCATGAGCCAGTGGAGATCCAGCCAGATCTTTCGTATGTCGAGCAACCAGTAGCTATTCTTGACCGGAAGGTTCAGCATCTCCGGAACAAGAGTATCGCGTCGGTGAAAGTTCTATGGCGGAACTTCTCACGTGAGGAGGCTACGTGGGAGCTTGAGGATGCGATGAAGAAGAAGTATCCCCTTTTGTTTGAGTAGTGTCGTTCTAACTTCGAGGACGAAGTTTCTTTAAGGGGGAGAGGGTGTAAGGCCCTCGAATTTTTCGTCGCATTATTCGTAATTTCATGGGTGCATTTATGCTTGTGTACGTATTTACATACGCATTAGTAAGTATAATTCACGTGTGCATGTGTTTATATTAAATATAAATAATGAATGTATTGCATGATGATAGTATGAATAGAATACCATATACATATTGCATGTATATACGCTTAGTGTGCATGGTTTTCTGCATAATTTAGGGTTCTGCCGAAGGCTAATTGGCGTCAACCCCAGGCCGTTTATCCTGAGTCAGCGTCCATACATGGACGCCAACCCCAACTCCGGCGTCCAGCGATCTGGACGCCAACTGGTCTGACCTGCATGCGTTGCAGAGCCAGAGAATCCGGGAGCAAGGCATGGCAACCATTGGGGGATGTTCCCCAACGGCTCTAAGGCTGTCTAATCGGCATGGTGAGTGGGTGAGGGTCTCTCTTACATCCTGAACCCGAAATGGCCTCTCCCCCACTTCCCACTTTCATCCTTGCAAGAGGAGAGGAGGAGAGAAAACCCTAGAGCTTTCTGTGAGAAAACCCCACTTTAGAGCCCTCAAATCCGAACCCTTGGAGCTGGTCTTGGAGATCTCTGCGACAAGGAGGAAGCTGAAGCATAAGGGAAGGCTTCCCCATCTTTTCCTCGGCGTGGAGATCACCCAGGAGCTCGGAGGAAGGCGTTCTTGGAGGCGCTTCTGCAACTTCTTGGGACTGCCCAAGGAGGTCTTCTTCGAGCCATAAAACTCTTGGAGGATTTTTAGAGAGGCAAGTAACCTATCCTTGATGTTCCCTTATGAGTCTAGGTTGGTTTTGTGAATTTTAAGGATTTTACCTCGAGTCCTAGACCCTCCATTTCACCCAAGATTTAGAGCTCGGGTCTGTGTTTCTGCACAGACCTGAGTAAACGGCAAGGTCCTGGACGCACAGTTCATGCTTGGCGTCCATCGATCATGCCGCTGACTCTGAGTCAGCGGCCAGAGACCGCCGTTTAGTTCTTCAGGACAGAACAGTGAGCTGTTCTGTCCCTCTTATACGTTAATTTCGTTATGATTTCCGTGATGAGGATATATGGTATTCCTATACGCTACGTATGTTATCATTTGTGGTATGTGGATGAGTGTGGTGTGTGTGATGGTGAATGTGGAAATTTGGTGTATTTAAAATTGTGAGCATGACTTGTAGGTAAATTTGCAAACCCATGTTCCATGACTAGGATTAGTTGAATGCCTTGATTTCGGTCTAATCATGAAGATTGTGGGTCAGCATGTGTGTTTGCAAGTTCAGGCAACCTATCCATGCTTGTGAAATTTGTTAATAGATTCGGTTCGATAAAATAGAAGTATGTAAAAATGATTTGTAGTGTTTAATCCATAGATGTATGAATTAGGGAGATCTTGTATCCTCAATTCCTGCATGTGTTAGTAGCCTATGTTGAAACAGCAAGTGACCAATTTGCAAAATGTGTTAGACCCATGTTAGCTTAAGTTGTGAATAATATGCTAATTAGGTGTTTGATTTTCTGTAAATCCTATTTAGCTCAGAAAAATCTGAAAAATTGAGTGTATGATCATGAACCTGAAAACAGCATGTGGTTAAAATTTCAGGTCAATTGGAACAGTAAATAAAAAGTTATGTTTTCATGTGAAATGTGAATAATTCGTACATATGATCGTGATGTGATTAGATTTTGTTTAAATCAGCATGATTAGTGTGTTTACTGAGTGTTAAACCTTGAAATTTTGAAGTATCATGTTAGGAAAAACAGCGATGATAATGTGAGTGAGAAAGTGAATGTGGATGGAGAGTGTAAAGTGTAAAACCATGTGTAAAACGATAAATGTGTAAAAGTGTAAACTGTGCCAATGTGATACTGCTTCGAGAGGGCAGTGGAGCCGTATCAGGGAAAAGTCCCCCTGAGAAAGTTCATTGTGTTAAGTGACCCTAAGGGTATTAGGGGGAAATCCTGGAGGTGGACAAGTACCACTGGTTAGGGTGGAGACTTGTTCTCCCGGTCTGCGCAGTCCAAGAGTCGCCATTGTATTGCCTAGATGGCGCCTATGTGTAATGTGATGTGTATATGTCCTTCTTTGGTGGTTTGGACTATGTGTCACGGCACCTAAAATATGTGTAAAGTGTAATGTGTAAAGTGTATGTGACCATGTGTAAATGTGTAAGTGATATGTGAATGTGCATGTGTAAAGTGTAACCATGTGAAAAGAGGAAATTGTGTAAAAAGAAAATGTGAAATTTAGATGTGTAAAATGTGTATTGAAACCATGTGAGGCTAAATCTGAAACCGTATGAATTCAGCAAATGCATGTTAGCAATTCCATGTTTATGTGTGCAAAGTGTTTAGAATCCATGATTTGGAACAATTAATGAGTATGTGTGCAAAGTGGCATGATGGATTGTTCATATGTTATGTTCTAAGCCACATTGTAGCTTTCATGTGTAGGTTTACAGTCTTTGAACCATGTGAAATCAGCAATCCAAAATCATGTGAAAAAGTTATGTAGGTACTTAAGAACATGTGGAATCCATGCTAACTATGTTCCCGTTCATGTATGTAAATTGTCCATGTTGATAATTCTCATGTTTGGTTCTTTATAAGGTTAAAGTTCATAAGTGAATGGATTAGAGACCATGTGATAGGTGAATGTTATATTTTTGAAATCTGAAAGCATGCATTATGTATAAAATTGTAGAACCTTCATGATAGGTTGAAAACTTAAATGGACTAGCATGCTATGTGTTGCTAATTGTATATGTGCTTGTAGAAACCACTAGGACTTGTACGTGTATATCATGCATAGTGTTACTTGCTGAGTCCCTGGACTCACTCCTTGCTCGGCGTACAGGTGTAGTTGGTGACACGACACCGTTGGAGGAGACGGTGGAGACGGACTCCGAGCGCGGAGACTAGTTACTTGGAGCTTCTTTGTGATTGTGTAATTCGTCTTATGTACTTGAACATTGTATTAGGATTATCATGAGAAGAATGTAATATGTGGACATTTGTATTTAAATTTCAGCAAATTAATTTATGAGAACCTTAGTTCCTTTTTGCAAATTTCGAACTGCATGTATGTTTAATGTGGATGATGAATGAATGGAGATAGTTATCTTTTACTTCCGCTACTCTGTTATATATATTCGCGTGTATCTCAGCTGTTTGTATCGTTGGGTAAATGTCCCACTGTGAGGACTCTCGCTATGCCGACGTGGGTCGGTATGACCGTACCGGTGTAACGAGGGCCGTCACACCGGCAATCGTCTTCCCAGTTGGCCCTTTTGGTACGACAGCAAACTATCCTAGAGGGGGGGGGGTGAATAGGCTTTTCTGAAATCTGAAATAGAAGCTTAAACACAGAAATCTAACACTAGAAAGTTTGGTTGGTTAAGTGTGATAAAGAGTAGCAGTGCAGAAGCAAATAAACAATCACACAAGGGCACAAGAAATTTATCCTGGTTCGGCCCTTCCCACATGGAAGTCCTACGTCCAGTCCCCAAGCAAACTCTTGGGATTTCACTAACCAAGGGTACAGTCCCCCTCACGGACAATGCAACACCCAGCACCCCAAATGGTCTTCTTCTCTTTCCCTGGGCAAGAAGGCAGCCCACTTCTTTTACAGGTCAAGAAGCCAACCTCCTGGTACAAACCCCAGTGCGGTTCTGCTAGACACAAACCCCTAGCTTGGTTCTACACTGTATACAGTCCTACAGCTGGACAAGGATCTTTCTTATAAAAGAAAGAACAATGCTGAGAGTTCTACAAGAATGGTCTTTAACCAAAACTCTCAACAAAAGACTCTCCCCAAGAATTACAATGAGTACAGGGAGAATGGAAGAGAAGAGGGCTTGAAAGCGATGAAGACTTCTGCTATGAAAGGCTTCTCTTGATTTTGGCTTGAGCTCTTCTCTCTTTCTTTGAGTGTATGTGGAGTTGAGGTTCCTCACTGGTTGTACACTCCTTTAAAGATATTCAGGAAAGCTCTTGTTCTTCTTCAGCCTTGCTTCATTGTTTATATGTGAGGCTTTGAATTGATCCGTTGAAGAGATCCGTTGGAACTCTTCTAGTCGTTGCTGATCTTTCTATTCTTTTTCTTCTTCAAACTGTCAGCCACTTGGTGGTCTTCGAGGTCTGCAAACATAGAAGAGAGAGTTTAACTAAAAGAGTGTTTCTGTCAAAAAGCTCACATACCTCTATGTTTCCTATTTTCTCCCGGAAGTAGTAAGTGACCACCTTTTACGTCTGATAGGAGAGAAGAGATCTAGAGAGATAAAAAAGATCTTCTATCAGAGACATATTAGGTGCCAAACATATTTGAAACATCTGAATATAAAGGAAATCGATGTTTACATGAAGTCAATGTTTGGACAAAATCGATGTTTAAGTGAAAGCAAATCGTTGTTTAACTTATCGAGTCGATGTGGCAACCAAATTGTTATGAAACTTATCAAATCGTTATGGCGTCCAAATCGTTATAAAACTTATGAAATCGATGTTTTAGTCAAATCGATGTTTTACTTATTGAATCGATGTGAGAATGAATCGATGTTCTTACTTATGAAATCGATGTGAGACCAAATCGATGTTCCGATCAAATCGTTATGGCACTTATCGAATCGTTGTGAGAACCAAATCGTTGTTTCTCACTTATCAAATCGTTATGAGAACCAAATCGATATGAGAGAAAATCGTTGTTCTCACTTATGAAATCGTTATGAAAACCAAATCTTTGTTCTCACTTATCAAATCATTATGAGAACCAAATCGTTGTTCTCACTTATCAAATCGTTGCGGCGACCAAATCGTTGTTTCACTTAACGAATCGTTACACGATCAAATCGTTGTGTAACTTATGAAATCGTTATTAGTGTGAAATCGATGTGGCACTGTGAACAGAAATTGATGTATATTGAATGAACATCGATTTAGCATTTTAGTGCGCCACTCAGAAATCGTTCAATAAATTTATATTTATTAGGAAATCATGATATTAAATATGTTTAATACTTATTTAATTAATCATAATTTTGTTATCACCAAAATATAAGGGTAAAATGTAAGAGTGGTTCAACAATCTCCCCCTTTTTGGTGATGACAAAATTTATGAGAATTTTCTAACAGAAATACTTAAAGCATAGAAAATACAGAAAATTCATATGTAATGCATACTATGCAAACTCTCCTCCTTTTTGTCACTAACTAAAAAGGAAGGATCTTACCATGCATCGCTCCTTTGAAAAATTCTTACCATTGTGGGGTTCAATAATGATAGATGATAAAGAATAACTCCGCCTTAGAGTATGCTCCCCCTGAATGAGAGACTCCACCTGAATGAGACTTGCAAATAATTGTTAGTAGCATTGTAGTTTACTGAATATAACAAACATAAATGTAAGTTTAAAAACAGAAACTAAAACTAAAGGATGACTACTTCCTCTTAAGATTGAAATGAAGTGAAGAGTTGGTAGTCACCAATTGGATGTTTTTGAGCATCCTCTAACCGTACCCATTTGAATGCCTTTTTCTTTTGTTCATCAAGAGTAGATAGGCATTTTCTTCTTTAATGTTGAAGCTATCTGAGGAGTTGTTCACTGAAGGTGTCTCTTGAGGAGTTGCTTGGAATTTATGAGCCTTATCCTCAGCTTCTTCTTCATCATAAGCTTCTTTAACACTTATTTCTTCAGAGATATCCTTTTTGAAAAAGATATGAGGCTCCCCCTCAATCCGAGGTTCCTCCTTTACATCTTATTCTTCATGTGGAATGATAGCTTCCTGAGGTGCTTCCTGTTGCTCCCCTTGAATGGTGACAGTTGGAGAAGATGGAGTTATAGCTTTCTGTCTTGTTTCTTTAAACACTTGAGCATTAGGTATTTCATCCGTAATGGGTATTCCTTCATATGTGAGCTTCAATTTGTCCCACATATCTTTAGCAGATATACATGCGGATACTTTACTGAATTCTTTTTTGGATAAAGCACAACATAAATAGTTCTTAGCTTTAAAGTTTAGAGATAATTTATTCTTATCAGCTACTGTAATGGCAGTAGTACCTTCAGCAAGAACAATAACATACTCACCTACCTCTATTACCTGCCACAGATCAAAGCTTGTGCCTAGAATGAAGTAGTCCATTCGCATCTTCCAATATTGGTAATCCTCTCCATCAAAGAATGGACGTCTGGTAACTGATTATCCTTTAGCAAATCCTTGAGCTGCCATGGATCTTCTCTAAGATCGTTGGATCTTCTTGATTGATCAGAGAACCCACTTTGATACCACTTGTTGGCCCTTTTGGTACGACAACAAACTAACCTAGAGGTGAATAGGCTTTTCTGAAATCTGAAATAGAAGCTTAAACACAGAAAATTAACACTAGAAAGTTTGGTTAGTTAAGTGTGATAAAGAGTAGCAGTGCAGAAGCAAATAAACAATCACACAAGGACACAAGAAATTTATCCTGGTTCGGCCCTTCCCACATGGAAGTCCTACGTCCAGTCCCCAAGCAAACTCTTGGGATTTCACTAACCAAGGGTACAGTCCCCCTCATGGACAATACAACACCCAGCACCCCAAATGGTCTTCTTCTCTTTCCCTGGGCAAGAAGGTAGCCCACTTCTTTTATAGGTCAAGAAGCCAACCTCCTGGTACAAACCCCAGTGCAATTCTGCTAGACACAAACCCCTAGATAGGTTCTACACTGTATACAATCCTACAGCTGGACAAGGATCTTTCTTATAAAAGAAAGAACAATGCTGAGAGTTCTACAAGAATGGACTTTAACCAAAACTCTCAACAAAAGACTCTCCCCAAGAATTACAATGAGTACAGGGAGAATGGAAGAGAAGAGGGCTTGAAAGCGATGAAGACTTCTGCTATGAAAGGCTTCTCTTGATTTTGGCTCGAGCACTTCTCTTTTTCTTTGAGTGTATGTGGAGTTGAGGTTCCTCACTGGTTGTACACTCCTTTAAAGATATTCAGGAAAGCTCTTGTTCTTCTTTAGCCTTGCTTCATTGTTTATATGTGAGGCTTTGAATAGATCCGTTGAAGAGATCCGTTAGAACTCTTCTAGTCGTTGCTGATCTTTCTATTCTTTTTCTTCTTCAAACTGTCAGCCACTTGGTGGTCTTCAAGGTCTTCAAACATAGAAGAGAGTGTTTAACTAAAAGAGTTTTTGTTAAAAAGCTCACATACCTCTGTGTTTCCTATTTTCTCCCGGAAGTAGTAAGTGACCACCTTTTACGTCTGACAGGAGAGAAGAGATCTAGAGAGATAAAAAAGATCTTCTGTCAGAGACATATTAGGTGCCAAACATATTTGAAACATCTGAATATATAGGAAATCGATGTTTACATGAAGTCAATGTTTGGACAAAATCGATGTTTAAGTGAAAGCAAATCGTTGTTTAACTTATCGAGTCGATGTGGCAACCAAATTGTTATGAAACTTATCAAATCGTTATGGCATCCAAATCGTTATAAAACTTATGAAATCGATGTTTTAGTCAAATCGATGTTTTACTTATTGAATCGATGTGAGAATGAATCGATGTTCTTACTTATGAAATCGATGTGAGAGTGAAATCGATGTGAGACCAAATCGATGTTCCGATCAAATCGTTATGACACTTATCGAATCGTTGTGAGAACCAAATCGTTATTTCTTACTTATCAAATCGTTATGAGAACCAAATCGATATGAGAGCAAATCGTTGTTCTCACTTATGAAATCGTTATGAGAACCAAATCGTTGTTCTTTTTTTTTTTTTTTTGATAAAAAGGTCCTCTGGCCCTCAAACCGGGAGAGTGCACCCTCCCCCAAAGGGGGAAAATGTTCTCACTCCGCCAGTGAGTTAGACCTGGGCCTAAATTAAAATATAGAAAATTTAATACAGAGTCTATGGGGCCAACCCCCGTTACACCAAATGAACGTGCATGAGGCCAGACTTATCAACAACCATCGGCCCCTTACAAACATGAGGTAGACTCGTCCCCCCCCAGAATACATCATTATTTTTATTCTTAACCGCTAAGTTAGCCAAGGAATTAGCAAGTTGATTTGTTTCCCGGTACACATGGGATAGCTGTGTAGATGCCCTGCTGAAAAGATCTTTAACATCTCTCCACCATCTGTAGGAATTCCAAGAGAGAACCTTATCCTTGTTTATAGAGTTGACGAGAACCTGAGAGTCAGAGTAAACAATGGAAAGCCGGTAACCCAAGCAAGTTGCAAGCCGGAGACCATCACAAAGCGATCTGATTTCTGCAATCATACTGGTTCCCTCCCCATAGAAATGAGAGAAGGCGACATGAACCTGCCCCAGAGGATCTCGGATGCAACCACCACTCCCACATTCCCCGGGATTTCCTTTGAAAGCCCCGTCAACATTCAGACTGAAGCCATAAATGGGAGGAATCCATCTAATAAGCTTGAGCATCTTGGTGCAACACTTTGGAAAGTACCTGAAATCATGAAGAATCTGCAACTCAGAATAGTTGCGCGCAACCTTAAATTGGAGTTTGGAGAGAAGATGTAAAGTGGATGATTTTATGCTGCTGATGATGCCCCCAATAGGGACCTGAGTATCCTCAAACCTTCTGAGGCACCTACACTTCCAGATTTCCCACAGCATGATAGTGAGGGTATAAAGAGAGATAAAGCCATAAGGAGATCTGATGTTACAATTTTGGATGGCACTCCAAAGACGGCTAGTAATATGGTTATGCATGATGATCTTGGAAGAAAGAAGAGGATTAATCCAGCGCCAAAGAGAGACCGCAGCATCACTGTGAATGAACAAATGATCAAGATCTTCAGTATGGGGATGGTTACAACAGGAGCATCGAGACACCAAGGAAATCCCAGCTTCAGAGATTCACCCATCAACAGGAACATCCCGGTTGAGGATTTTCCAAGCAAATAAGGAAGCTCTTCGGTAGAAGGAGTTATGCCATATTTTAGCAAGGCCTGGCCTTTGAACCCCCTGAGGTCTAATAAGATCATATGTAGATTTAGTGGAGAAGGAACCATTGTTGGATGGTATCCACATACATTTATCCTCATCATCATTAAGAGCCAAGCCATCCAATACATACCGAGGAATTTTGGACCTGAGAGGATGGGCAGAATCCATAATCATGTCTCTCAGAGGGGAACCCGCTTCATCATTGTCAACATGGATGATATTACTGAGTGATGTTTCACCAATCCAAGTATCATGAATAATGTTGATACTCTTACCATTACCATGGACCCATTGAGTATTAACATTCAATATTTTCAAAGCTTCCATGTACATAACCTTAGGCATCCCTGGTATCCCGATAATGCTATTAAGATGATACCGTTTCCTGGCATAAGAGGCCCAGAGAGAGTTGCTATTTCTGATGTTCCATAATTGTTTTCTGATGTTCCATAATTGTTTTATAGCCAAAGATAAATGAACATGCCAAAGGCTACAAACCCCAAGACCACCTTCATGAACAGGTTTCTGAATAGATGACCAAGCAACCCAATGCCGGCGATGAGCACCATTTGTGCCATCCCAAAAGAAAGAAGCCGCAGCTTTCTCTATGTAAGAAATGATAGACTTTGGAATATAAGTAGCAGCAGCAAGGTATATAGGAAGGGATGATATCACTGAGTTAATAAGAGTTAACCGACCAGCTTGAGACAAAAATTTGGACTTCCATGCATGCAATTTACCATTAACTCTATCAATCAAAAATTTGAAATCTCCAGTAACCATCCTGCCAGCTTTCAAAGGGGCGCCCAAGTAGTTAATTTTTCCAGATTGCCTCGTATACCCAGTGATTTGTCTGATGTTGTTGGCGGCATGAGCTGAAGCCTTAACAAGTAACATAAAGCAGCTTTTTTGAGAATTAATATACTGACCTGAAGAATAAGCATATTTGTTTAAAAAATCCATCAACCTTCTAACATTCCGAACACCCCCATTAGTGAAGATTAAAGTGTCATCTGCATAAAGAAGATGGGAGGGGGTAAGACAGCCCCTAGGTCCAGCGTATGGGGTTAGGTAGCCAGCAGATACCATGCTTTTAATACCTCTGCTCAGAGCCTCCCCCATAATGATAAACAAAGCTGGAGCAATGAGGTCCCCTTGTCGAAGACCCCTGGAAGAATGAAAGTAACCAGCCGGGGATCCATTAAAGAGAACTGAGAACCAGCAATTGGAGATCATCATACCAATGTATGAGGTAAACCTGGAAGAGAAACCGAATTTCCTCATAACCGCAAGAAGAAAAGCCCACTCCACACTATCAGAAGCTTTTTTTATGTCTAATTTGAAAACCACATTATTTCCTATTGTTTTACGCCCAATATCCTTAACCAGTTACCTAGCCATGGAGATGTTGTCCAGGATAAATCTTCCTTTAACAAATGCACCTTTCTCTTCAAAAATAATCATAGGAAGAATATTGGTTAACCTGTCACACAGAATTCTGGAAACAATTTTATAGCAGAAATTGCACAAACTGACCGGCCTATAATCATTAAAAGAGGTCGGATGGTCCGTCTTAGGGATCAAAGCAATGTAAGTAGAAGTAATACTCTTGGGGAAAGGAAATCCATTGAAAACCCCTTTAACAGCAGCATAAACATCTTCTCCCACGATATCCCAACAGGCAGTAAAGAATGAGCCAGTGAAGCCATCAGGTCCCGGGGCGCTGGTATCTTTCAAATTCCAAACCGCCATTTTAACTTCATTGTTATCAGGCGTCTTACACAAAGCCTCATTCTGGTCAGCACAAATAAGAGTAGGAATAACTTCTAGAAGTGACTCATCCACATCATGATTGTTAGACTGAAGAAGGGACGCATAATACCTGGCAGCCTCCTTGGACAGAGTCTCCTGGTCCTCACACCAAGTACCATCCACCTGAAGTCGATGAATTTTATTTCTCCTCCTGTTGTCTTGAACCACAGCATGGTAGAATGAAGTATTTTTATCACCGTCATCCAGCCAATTCAGACGAGCTTTTTCGGCCCAGAAGACCTCCACACAACGAATAGTCCTTTGAAGATTGGCATTAGCCTCCCCTAGAGTCGCACGATTAACAGCAGAGGGGTCAATATCGAAATTTTCTTGCCTAGTATGGACCTCCCTTTCCCATTTATTCACATTGACATTAATATCACCAAACACTTGTTTATTCCAGGACCGGAGAACACTCTTGACCGCCTTAAGTTTAAGGTGGAGATTAGGGTGATTAGCATTAACCTCCTCCCAGGCAGAATGAACAGTATTCATAAAGGTGTCATGAGATGTTCACATGGATTGGAAAATAAATCTGGCAGGGCCTCTGTCAGTTATAACACAAGAAGCCAGAAGAGGAGCATGATCAGATGGGCCCCTGGGAAGATGACAGATTTTGAATCCAGGGAAGGAGGTGTCCCACAAATTGTTGATAAGGGCCCGGTCTAATCTAGCTTTGACGGCAGCCAAACCAGTTCTGTTATTAGACCACGTAAAGTGCGAACCAATATAACCAGCATCAGATATGGAAGAAGCCGAAATGCATGCATTAAAGTCCAGCATGGCCTGCAGACTGGGAGAGTGACCGCCCTTTTTTTTTAGATAAACAAGTAACACAGTTAAAATCTCCACCCACCAACCAAGGCACATATATAGTACTAGACAAACTGAGAATATCATCATATAAGTACCGTTTATTCCTGAAATTACAAGAGCCATAAACCACCGTAACCATATAGAAAATGTTGTTGCCTTTGTAGATAGAAAGGGTTATATGTTGGTCAGTATGACTATCAATCTGAATATGGTTGTTATGCCAAAACACCCATATTTTGGAGTCCTCCCCATTGTTACCTGTATAATTTTCCATCTTTAGGTATCTGCATATACCATCATCCCGCTGCAATGGTATCATAGGTTCATTAAGCGCCACAATATCAATCTTCTGGTTCATAATAATTCTTCGAAGGGAATGCTTAGAGGCACTGTTAGCTATGCCTCTGATATTCCAAAATAAAATCAGACTGGTCATGAGGAAGAATATCCAGCCTGTCTCTCGACCACTTTAGCTTTCGACCTGGTACGCACGCCTTCTCCTTTTTGCACCAAACCGCCAGTGGAAACCACAATATTTGGCATATACATATTTTCTTTAAAGGCAAGTTCAGATATGCTTCTGAGAATAGGATCCGGGGGCTTGTTAATGGAAGGTTGAGGAATAGAAGGTTGTGCTTCACCTTCGCCCCCGGCATGGATCTTCGCCGGAGTACTGCCGGACACGCTTCCAATCTACACAGTTTGTGGAGGAGGTTTGAGAAGCACGACATTCGTTTCGCCAGTTTCACGCAGCCCATGCAAAGATGAAAATTTGTTTAAAGCCATACATTGACAGTCTTGCTCCTGTTGAACGACTATCGTATCCAGTTGAGGAGTGCGATCAGCATTAACAATGAGAACTCCTTTATCTTTCTCCGCTCCTTGGGGGGGTGGCAATTCCTGAGCAGTGCACATATGTTGAACATCACAAGAATCCAAGGGACTGACCTGAGAGACAGGTTGTTGCAAATCTTGATTAACCATAACAGATGGCCCGTCATCCTTATCATCATCTAGACTATCAACTTCCTGTAGGGGAGAAAATTTGTTGCCCTGAACCCCTGATGAACCAGCATCAGTAGTTTTTTTGCGCCACGAACGTTTATGGATGACTCCAGTAGGGATGATACTCTGATCTTGTGTTCCTCATTCCTTAGGAGCAAACTCTTGCCCATTGACCTTCTTGTTCTTCCTAAGACAATCAGAATCAGCATGACCAAGCTTGTGACAGTAGCTACATACTGCAAGAACTCGGTAATAATTTATCTTCTGCCAAAATCCATCAGGCCCACAGCCAATCCATATTCTTTCCGACCTCACCTTGCTGATATCTAACTCCACACAGACGAACGCTTCAATAGTCTACGTCAGAGCCAAAGTAGGTTCATAGATCCGCAGCACCTGACCCAAATTACCAGTATAGACTTCAGAAAATCCTCATAATAGTAGTTCACTGGAAGCATTGGAAGACCGATCCATATTGGTATTATCGTTGGGTCAGCATTGAAATCAAAGTGGGCATCCCATTTGAAGAACCCATATAGAAGCCCTTTGATGTACAGATTTCTTCTCATAACCACATTCAAGTAGTCTCCTTCAGCATCGAAACGAACTAACAGATGTTTATTATTTAGAACACTGACAATGTAATCTTCTTCGAGTTGTAGTCTTTGAGAAAGCGCATATTTAAACTCAGGTATAGAACATCTGCCATATGCACACCTAACAATCACAGCAAGATTAAATGTACTGATAGATTTGCCTACCTTTTCCTGTGTAAAGAAAACTGCCGGTTCCCCGCCATCTGTGAAACTTGGAGGCTTAACACCAATATTAATCACCGGTGCAGACTTCGTGGCCACAATGATCTGGGCGAAATATTTTCTTCCTAGGACAGTGGAGCTAGCAGACCCGCCATCTCCTTCAACACCCGCCAGACCCGCCATAAGGAACGCCGCCAGCCACAAGGGCCGGCGGCCAGACACCGCCGGCGAGAAAAACCAAAACCCACCAAAATCCCAGAGCTTCTCTCTCTTGGGTAGAGAGATAAACCGCCCCCACAGTGGATGCCCTCTTCTTGGTACCAAATCGTTGTTCTCACTTATCAAATCGTTGCGGCGACCAAATCGTTGTTTCACTTAACGAATCGTTACACGATCAAATCGTTGTGTAACTTATGAAATCGTTATTAGTGTGAAATCGATGTGGCACTGTGAATAGAAATCGATGTATATTGAATGAACATCGATTTAGCATCTTAGTGCGCCACTCACAGAAATCGTTCAATAATTTTATATTTATTAGGAAATCATGATATTAAATATGTTTAATACTTATTTAATTAATCATAATTTTGTTATCACCAAAATATAAGGGTAAAATATAAGAGTGGTTCAACATTCCCATCTTCTTCAGTGGAGGGCCGTTTGGCTCAAGCCCAAATAGGAAAACACCACCACAAATACAATTTACGTGATGGAATGATAAGTCCGCCCTCAAGTTTGAGTTTTTTCTAGGGATATGATGGAATTAGATTTCTTAGGGATATTTTTATCATATTGACATTTTTTGACAGCATCTTTTGATTATATAAGATCTATAGAGTATATAATTGCAACCATTTACAAGTATTGAGGAATGCTTTTGATAATTCATGGAAGTTGGGATATATGTATATATCGAAAGGCAGATAGTTAGAGGTATCTATGCAAACACATATTACAGAGATTCATATACAAGAAACCCATTGTTTATTGTCATAGTCATACTCGACAAATCACTGATTATTACAACTTAAAAATTAGTGTCAGGTAGCATACGTGATTGTTAAGGGGCTTTTACCGTACTCGTTTCTAGAAGGCTATTTGTATCGTCTCCAGTGCACCCAAGTGTGCTGAAGCTGGTCATATGTGGTATATTTGTTGGGTTTTATCTGATATTGTGGTCCACTTGTATTGAACTATACAACATTAACACATTATTCGATCCAATTAACAGAATAAATTTATGGATTCAACCCATTAAGTTCCCATTAGGATCTTGTTATGGGTGGAATCCTATTCAAGTCCATTGGGACTAGTCTCTCCTCTCTATAAATCTATAACTATATATTAGAAGAGACACTTTGTGTTTTTCGTCCGGTTCATCTTTTGAAAAACCCAGTTCGTCTCATTTTTTATGGTTTGAAAACCAAACGTTCGTTACATAGAATTGAAGATGGAAACGTATGCAAATACAGAGTTAAACCCAAAAGTTGAAAGAAGGAAATGTATGCAAATATAGAGTAATAAACGAAGGAAACGTATGCACTGTTAACGCTAAAGGAAACGTATGCATATATCTCTGCAGTGTTAACGCATTGTTAACTCTCTGCTTTGATTACATAGAATTGAAGAGTGAGAGTTAAGAAAAAACGTTTTAGAACACCCTTGTAGAACACGAACGCCTTCTTTACCCCGATGCCCTCCCTGCAGAGAAATGTCGTGATCACCCTGTTGGTCCTCGTCGCCTTCCAGTAGTTGAACCCGGCTGCCTTCGGATAGAAATAGAAAAAGAGAATGAGAAAACAAGGACATAGATGACAGAGGTAGAAGAGAGGAGGGTAGGTGGGGGATGGGGCCAATCTATCCCATGCGATGGCTGAAGTAGAATATGGCAGCCACCTCCATCCTAGAAGATGGCGACGGTCCCCTCCCTCCCACCCCACCAAGCCGCAGTCTTGAAGAAGTCACCTCCATCTTCTAGGATTTCCTTGCTCGACGAACCCCCATCCGGCCCCCTCAACCATCGGAGGAAGGCATCGGCGACTGACTCATTGGGAGGCGGCGGTGGTCGCGCGGCTGATCCGTCCGGAGCAGTGATCGGAGCTGTCCCCCTTAACCATCGGCGATGACCTCGATATGTCTAGGGTTTCCTTCGTCGACGAACCCCATCCCCAACATCAGAGGCAGCCATCGGCGACTGGCTCGCTGGGACGTGACAGTGGTCATGCGGTTAACTTGGTCGAAGCAGAGATCGGAGCTGCAGTTGTGGTTGGCGAAGACGATGAGGCTGCATCAGCGGCCGTCGGCGAGCACCTGGTACTTGGGCTCCGCCCTGTTGCAGACGCTGCAGGGTCGACACTGGCAGATGTAGCGGACCCGAGGGGCGCCGTCGCCGTGGCCGCCCGTCTACTTGACCTCGGCCGCGAGGAAGCCGGAGATCCTCCGATCGTTGCCATCTCCTTCTTCCTCTCTCTCTCTTTCTTTCCGTCTCCCTCTTTACCTAGAAGCACAGTGGAAATGGCACGGTTAAGAGAATTTAGGGCAAGGTTTGATTTGGGGATGGTGATGAGATTTAGGGGGAAAAATCAGGGCCGTTGAAACAATGGGCTCTTCGGTGGAATCTTCTTACATTATTTAACCTACCATTTTTTTAATCTTACTATTTTTCTATCTTTCTATAATTTCTGTAGTGTTTTTCATATTTTATTTTTCTCATTGTCAATCATATTATGTATAAAGTTTTGTGTATATATCTATAGATTTGTTTTGAATATGTTATTTCATTTAAAATATTTTTTTATGTTGATGAAGATATTTTGGTGATAATGAACTTCAATGCACTTTTTGAACTTTTACACAATAAACAAATATGATCATTTAAATATTTTTGCATAAAAAATTTGAATTTTAGATGCTTAAAAATTTTCTATGTGATCTTACTTTGAAATTTATTTTAAAGTATAAACATTGTCTTTGCTCTAAAATCATTATTTATTTGAATAAAAAATTCTTTACAACTCATGTTTATTGTCTTTGTTTTTTTTTCTCATAGTGATGGATGAACACAGTTGCTCTATTTATACTACGAGCAGAAAATCTTATGTGTACCAATCTACATGTATTTTCGATTGAAAAATCTTTCTTCTAGACATCTACAAACTGGATATTCATAGTAATCTCCAAAACTACTACTATCTAACCTCTCTTTATATATTCATAGTAATATCTAAATTCATTGTCTAAACTCTCTATAAATCTTTGTAAGATATACTGTTAGATCTCTTAACATGTGTTATCTTGATGTGCTCTCAGGTGCTTAAAAGCTCATTCAACTTGTTGACTAAGGCTCTAATTTTTTTTGGAGATGTTGATGGATTTTGAATAGCCTTTATAACATGTTGATTATCACCTTCAAGCCACACTTCCTGTGTTTTAGATTGACTTATTTGAGTTGCTACTTTGACACACTTCCATGCTGCTGTTACTTCTGCTTTTAAGACTGATTGATTTCCCAGATAAAATGTGCTTGCATAGAAACAAAGGCTTGATACATATCTTAATTTATAGCCGGCCCCGCTTCACTGAAATCTCTTATCTGAGGCTATATGTCCTCACTTCAAATAACATTCCTTTTTGCTCTTCCTTCAAATTGACTTGATGAAATTGCCTAATCACTCACTCAAAATAGATCATGGAGCTCTTCTGCTTGATACTCATACGTTAGTTGCCTATTCACATTTTATTTATTTATTTCTGGCAAAGCTTGATACCAATATGATCATAATATATTCTATTTTCAAAAAATACAAACATGCGTATTTCAATAATAAATGGTGATCCTTGAAATTTTAATACATCTAAAAAATTTGAAGCATGATAATATATATATCTAATTTGTCACGATGTGCATAATTTAAAAAATCATTATCAGAATGCAGGAATTTTACAAAAAAATCTGAATTTGAAAGAATTGATGGTTTTAAAAAGGGCAAATTAATTAGGAGTCCCTATCAGATTTTTGACTTATTTGTTAGTCCCTAACAGAGTTGTAACTCATTACAGTAAGTGTTATCACCTGTTACAATATATGTTAAGCCCTGTTACAGTAAAGACCTCCCTGTTATAGTAAGAAACTTCTAATTAATTTACCCTTTTAAAAATTTGGATAGAGTAATAGTAAGAATTAATAATAAATCAAGATTTAATTTTGGCAGGGTGTCCCCTTAGTTAAGGGATTAACGGACAACTTTGGCAGAGTATCATTATAATTAAGAAATTAAGAAACAATTTAACAAAGTATCTTTGTAATCATGAATTTAAAATTAACTTTGACAAAATACCCAATATAATTAATGGCAATATTGTAAATAAAAGAATAATAACATGACAATTGAAATTTAATCTTGACAAGATAACCCTCTTTTATTAAAGATCATCTAGAGCAAGAAGGATATTACAGGTACTTAATAGTAATTTAGAATTAAATTTAGCATAATTAAATTATTGATCGATTCTCACTTTCCTATTACGTTTCTAGCTATTTCATTAAGATATGAAAAAGGAATATTTGAATACATTTTTAAGGGTTAATCCTAAAATTACTAATTAACATGTTTATCAATATTTCTAACTTTCATAATTGTTTAAACTTAGTTTAAATTCAATTTGTTTCTTTCTTATTTTCTGAAAAATTGTTTAGCATGCCAAATATATTTTATAAATTAGCAATTTCAGTTTATAATATCAAATAAATTTTAATTGATCTATTTTTGGTTTGAAAATTTTATTTTTCTTTATTTATTTTTTAAAATATAAGAAATTATCTTTTCTTATTTATTTTTTCAAATTATTTCAAAAATTATATTACACTCACGGATATATCACACGCGCGTTGCGCGTTTCTTTGACTAGTATATATACATGTGAAACTCCCTATCAGGTCATATAGACTATAGACATATAGAGAGAGAAAACCAAAGGGAGATCGCAACGGGTTACGTGTCTTCTCTTCCCGCCGTCCGTGCACGTTGATCATCTTGTAGGCGTCGTCTTCCTCCTCGCACGTAAGATGGATTTCGCATCAAGTACACATCCCCAACATGTGGTATCAGAACCCGTGTTCTGATCTATGGGGCTTTGCTTGTCGTTTCTGTTCACGCACAAACACGAATGCACGTTTTTTGTTCCTTGGTGATCCGCTTGGACTTGCGGCCATGGCGGCAGTGGTATGGGGGCTGTGTGACAGCTGTACGAAACCCAAGGGGAACTACTGCCGTCTGCGGCCAGTGCGGCAGCGGCCCCTCCCTCGCAGAATAGTGCCGCCAACGCAGTCTTCTACGGGTGAGGGAGGCTGGTGCAACTTCCGCCATGTTGGCAGTCCTAGAGTCGCGTAGGCCGCCGCATAGGGGGTCTTGCAGGTGGGCGGTTGGGGGGATGGGGGTGTGTCGGCGACCCCTCCTCGCCGGAGGTGCTAGTGGCGTCATTTTGGCCTGCGAGGAAGGTAGGGGATCACCGTCCCCCCTCCTAACTGCCGGCAGAAAAAAAAAAAAAGAAAGGGGGGAGGGGGTTTTGGGAAGCGACAACCCTTCCCTTGCCGGTGGCACCGCAGGTGCCATGGGGGGGGGGGGGGGGGGGGGGGGCGACCCCTTCCTTGCCCCAGCCACCATGGCGGCGGCGGCTCACCCCATCCTCTTAGGGTTTCGAGGAGGAAGGTGGGGTAAGGAAGAAGATGGGATTTTTTACCCCCTTACCCCAAGGTTTCCACAATTATATTTATGCCCCTTCTGTGATTTAATGGATCTGATTTTTGGTTTTTGTTAAGGGTTTTAGATTTGGGTATGGATTTGGATATTGTGTTTATTCTGAATCCATTAACATCCGAATTCTGAAACCATTCAGAACTCTATTTTGGATCCGATTTTAAGGGAGCTTAAGTTCTGGTTATTGATTAATGGTTCGGATTTGGATATTGGGTTCATTTTAGACCCATTTAGGATCTATATTCGGATACCATTAAGGAATCAAATCTATATTGGCTTAGATATCCATTTAGTATTTATTATTATTTTTATATCCTTTTAGTTTGAACTGTTATGCAATCAGGTCATTTCTGCAAAATAGTGGATCTAGAAGCATTTTTTTGGGATACGTTTGCATTTATGTGGCATTTTCTGCAAATAGAAAGGGATATTTATGCAACAACATGCTTAAAACTTTATTTAATGTCTTTAATTCTTGAGTTTTAGCATGAATAAAGTTTGCTTATGGACTGATAATTGTTGCAATATTCATTAGAGATCATTCTTTTGAGTTATGACCTCCTTAAAGTTCTATTTATGCATGAATATCTCTGATTTCAAATTGCAATATTTATTGTATACATGTCATTTTGCTCATATTAAGGGTTACATTGATACTATTATGAGGTTTGGTGAGAATTTTTTATTTCTAAGTAGTTAGGTAGATCACCAAAGTGGCACTAATCATAAAGAATAATAAAATTTAAGCTCTCGCCTTACACTTTCTTCATGGCCGACGAGCAGGTTGTACCATGAAATTTCTCGATGTTAGTGTGCACTTAATTAAGTTTTTGATAGTATCAATGATGAGCATTATAGTTTGTTTGTTGTCATTTTAATTGGTGGGGAGGATATTTCTGCATCCCGAATGTATAAGTAGATCACCAAAGTGGCCTTATGTATAAAGGATAATGAATTATCCTCCTTAAGAAATTAAAATAACATCAAACTTTGTGTTCTTGGCTTGAAGGTGAAATTTAACTCCCAAATGAGTGTTTTATTTTCATGCCATGAATATGGTAGAATAGAATTTGTATGCATGGCGACTATTGAGAGTATGTACCCAAAGGTACTATCTTTTTACATCAAAGTGTATATAAATTTTAGTTCTATCACTTAAGTAATTTCCTTGGGGAGGTTGTCCACTAGCATGTTGTAATTATCGCCCAAATGAGGAATTATAATGATACATCATGTCAACTTGTTAAAATAATTCATTAAGTTGTTAGTATTTCAGTTCACTATCTCAAAACTTGTCATTCAATCATCATTTATATGTGAGCATTTGGTTATTTTTAGGTTCTTCTCCATTGTTGGCCTCTTTCACTGGTCAAGTACCATATCTTAATGGGACAAATTTTACTAAATGGAAACAAATGGTCATGTTTGCATTAGGGTGCATGGACTTAGATTTAGCATTGTGTGAGGATAAGCCTGCTACAATTACAACTGAAAGCACTCAGGAACAGAAGACTCATTTTGAAAAATGGGAAAGGTCCAACCGCTTATGCCTTCTGTTTCTTCAGGGACATGTGGGGCAAAGTATTAAGGGATCTATTCCAGAGAAGAACATAGCCAGTGAATTTTTTAAGGCAATTGAGAAACAATTTGTTAGTTCAGATAAAACTAAAGCTAGCACTCTGATGGCTAAGCTTTCCTCAATGAAATACACTAGCGATGGTAGCATTAATAAGGGAACATATCATGATGATGAGAGATATTGCAGCACAACTCAATACCATGGAGGTAACCATTTCAAATACTTTCTTAGTCCATTTCATCTTAAACTCTCTGCCAAATGAATATGAGGCATTCAAGATCTCCTATAACACACATCAGGTAAAGTGGTCTGTCAATAAATTGATGACCATGTGTGTTCAGAAGGAGGAGAGATTAAGAGGAGAGAGGAATAATACAGTTATGTTTACTTCTCATAAAGCTATTGGATTAGAAAAGAAGAAGGGTGTCCATAAGAAGGGCAAGAAGAAGAACAAGTCAAAAGGCAAAAATGACAAGTGCTTCTTCTAGAAACAACCTAGATATGTTAAGAAAGACTGTCTGAAAAAGAAGGCATGGTTTGAAAAGAAAGGTAATTTCTCATCTTATGTTTGTTATGAGTCTAATTTAGTGAATGTTCCTAAAGATATATGGTGGATTGACTCAGGCTCTACTATGCATGTTGCAGCCACTTCTATGCAGGGATTTCTTTCCCAAAGGCCTCCAAATGACGGTGAGCGAAGCATCTTTTCAGGAAATAAGACACGCTCACAAGTCAAGGCTATAGGGATTTATAGGATTATTTTGGGATCAAGATTTATTCTAGATTTGAAAGATACTTTTTATGTACCATCTTTTAGTAGAAATTTGGTTTCAGTATCAAAACTTTATTCAGATGGTTTTCGTATATGTCTTGGAAACTCTTCATTTGAATTAATAAAAGATTCTATTGCCATTGGTACTGGTTCTCTATCTGATGGTTTATATAACTTGTGTCTTAGCAATGTAAATGAACAATCTCATAATACCTTGCGTACTTCAGTTGTTGTTGGAAACAAGCGTGGTAGAGTTAATGAAAACCCATCTATGTTGTGGTATAGAAGATTGGGTCATATCTTCATTAAGAGACTTAAGAGGTTAGTGGGAGGAGTACTTCATACTCTAGATTTCACTGACTTTGAGACATGTGTTGATTGCATAAAAGGAAAGCAAACACACACGCCTAAGTAGGATGCCACTAAGAGTTCTCATGTGCTTGAAATAATTTATACTGATATATGTGGTCCCTTTCCACCCTGTTTGTCTGGCGAAAGGTACTTTGCAACCTTTATAGATGACTATTCTAGATTAATGTATCTCTATTTACTTCATGAAAAGGCAGATGTCTTCAATGCTTTAAGGAGTTCAAGAAGGAAGTGGAGAAACAATCAGGAAAAGTAATCAAAATAGTCAGGTCTGATAGAGGTGGTGAGTATTACAGTAGGTACACTGAGATGGGACAAAGGTCCGAACCATTACCAAGATTCCTTAAGGAGGATGGTATTATACCACAATATACTACCTCTGGCAGTCTATATCAGAATGAAGTTGTAGAAAGAAAGAATCGAATGCTTAAAGAAATGGTCAGGACAATGTTAAGTCATTCTACCTTACCCTTGTCCTTGTGGGGGGAGGCCATTAAGACAACTGCACACATAGTGAACAAGGTTCCTACGAAGACTGCACCTAAGGCTCCTTTTGAGCTATGGTGTGGTAGGAAACCTTCAGTAGCTACATGCGCACATGGGGGTGTCCACCTGAGGCCAGACCATACAATCCACAAGAAAAGACTTTTAATCTCAGAACAACCAGTTGATTCTCCATTGGTTATCCAGAAAGATCAAAGGGGTATAGGGTTTATTGTCCATCACATGTTCCCATCATTATAGAGATAGATAAGGCAAGATTTCTTGAGGATGGTGTAGTCAGTGGGAGTGGACCTTCTCGAGAGATTTCTTTTAAGGAGTTACAAGATCAGGCTGAAATACCAGTAGCAACTGGCAACTTTATTCCTATGTTCATTCCTCAGAATGATATTATTGAGGAACAAGAAGTTGCAGTTGGTCTACCTCATGTGGCTCCACAACCAGTAGATATCGCACTTGTTGACCTACCACCTCCTCAGGTGAATCAGGGGCTTACAATACATCGATCTCAGAGAGTCAGGAAACCTGCCATATTTGATGAGTTTTTGGTGCACCTATAGGAAGATAGTTTAGACAAGGGTGATACTAATGATCCAGTGACATTTTCACAAGCCGTGGAGAGTGAAAAATCCAACTATAGGTTTGAAGCCATGAAGGAAGAGCTTGACTCAATGGCTAAAAATCAAGTCTGGGAACTCGTCGACTTACCAAACGGGTCCAAACTTGTTAGATGCAAATGGGTATTGAAAACTAATTAAGTGGACTCTAAAGGTAAAGTTGAGTGATATAAGGCCAAATTGGTGGTTAAGGGTTTCACTCAAAGTGTCACGCCCCGATATTTAGCAGTGGAATAAATACCGAAGTGTGTGAACGATATAAATAGACGTATCATAGTTGAGTAACGCAGAGTCACAATTAAACATAATAACACATTTGAGACCATAATATTGTCATCCAAAGTACTCTTTATTCCATTTCAATTCACTAGTTACAACCTTACATAAGAAGAACCAACTAAAAAGGGTTCATTATTCAAATGAAAATGTTTCTCTAATACATAGACTATTCAAATATCTATTCCTAAATCATCTTCTCAATGTCGGGTGCTCATCACTCTTGCCCTACCCCATCGGACTCCACTGGTTCCTCATCACTACCTGAAAATGACAAGATGATAGGGTGAGCGAACTAGCTCAGTAGAATTTACATCTCAATATTGTGCGGGCACTAATATACATGATTAACATTTTAAATAGGCAAGATATGCACATGAACATGATGACAATGCATGCTTTTCTAACGAGTTGAATAACGGAATAGAACGGATGTGATATCAAATCAAATATCGAATTGCATATACGATGGACATGTAGTTCAAGAGTAGAATCATATCAAAAAAATTGGCCATACAGAAATCATGTATTCACATGATCAGACGTATCATATCAAATCTTATCATATCATATCATATCAAACGTAGGCACATTCCCACAAATCTTGCATATAGTATCAGTGCCATGTCAAGCACTACAAGTCCATACTCCCGCGGTTAATAAGTACTTTGGGGCGCTCCTCCCCAGGACCAGACAGGGCCCCTATTGCACAGGCATTAGTCAAATGGACCGAAGTCCTAAGTTGTGCCGAACAAACATATTCATATTATGGCCACAAAGTTTCAATAATAAGCTCAATGTAAATAAGAACATGATCATCACAGAGTCAAGGTGTGACAAATAGCTCAAGAGAACAAATGGGCAGTATAACGACGTATCTTATGTTTCATAATTCATTAATGTCTTGATATGAGGATGACTAATGAAAACTCGTACGCGGAACATGTGCTCTCTATCTCCAGGGTACTTCATGGTACAACCAGCTCGGCCTCTATGTGGGAATCCATAGAGAGCGGAGACTTACGGAGGTCTTAAAGAAAAGATTGCTAGTCTTGCCGATTCGGAATGACCGACAGAGAGCTCTCAATTCCCAAAGAAGGGTGTGCCTAACCGTGCAAATGTGTAAGTGACGTGTCACGGATCTTTCCTACATGTATGCAATTGACGAATAAATAATTGAAACATCATAAAGCATATAACTTAAGGAAACTCATATGCAAATCATGATAGAAACTTAACTAACAAGTCCATACTAACATGTATTCATTCCCACATTCATATCATATTCTTACGATATCAAATTGACAATAAGTAAGATCACAAGATAATCAAATGAACATAAGGTCAATCACAATTACACATTAAAATCATATTCATATCATTACCGTTTTTCAATGGGTTGATTGCTTTTAGGTCCATGCATACTACATAACATCATGCACATGCTAATAGACCAAGAAAACTAACAAGCTAACTGACTCGCCAAAAAGTACAATCTCGGGTCGGTCTGTGAATAGCGTCCAACACAGTGGACGTTGTTCAACACACGGTGCACAGGTAAATAGGCCAAAATATGCAGAAAACTGAATTGCGTCGGCCTCCAAGGCCGCCTTTAAAGCTGAATCGCGTACGGGTACATCGACGCGTTAAAGGAAATCATTAAATAACCCGATGGGCAGGAAAATTGTCTGAATCGCGTCAAGTGTTCCCGTCGCGGATCAGACCGACATGGAAACTCACACGGCACGAAGTCTCACGGACGCTGTTGACCAGTCAGACGCTGAATCGCATTGGACCTCACGGACCTGGTTCGCTTAATCACGTCGAGCAAGACCGACGCGATACCAGGAGCTGGAATCACGTCTCCTGAACCGGACGCAGTTCAAACCTCAAACCGAAAACAGAGTAATCAGGGTGTGATATTCATGAAATGCCTATATCTCTCTATCTACTGACATTTAAGCAAAACTCTAAACATGAAAATTTCGAGGACATCTATTGGAAGAACTTTTATGTTGTGGGTTAGATCTCATTCGGTCTCTAATTGTGTGCAACATAGGAAGAACGTAAGAAAGCCCTAAACATATGACTTCATTGAGACTTACATGTCAGGCCCGTAACGTGATATCTACTGACATTTAGACAAAACGTTCAACATAAAAAATGTCTATAACATTTATTGGAAGAACTTTTATGTTGGGGGTTGGACCTAATTCGGTCTCAAATCTCATGAAAAACAAGAAGATCGTAAAGGTCAAGTGCATCCCGAAAACACAGGTTCATGCAATGGCTCTCTTAACATGCTTATAACTCTCTAACCAATGACTTGTGGACAAAGTGTTAAACACAAAACATGGCTAGGACTACTAGTAGCATAACTTTCATGATGGAGGTTTTGTCTAATTCTGTCTCGCATCATGTGCATAATAAGAAGAACGTGGAAAGCCCTAACTATGCGCGACTTAGGGAAAACGACTAATACTCCATGTATACTCCATGAAAATTGGGAAAATCAAGTGAAAATGAAACTAGACTCGATGCTCTACAATATGGTATGGATTTCATTTAATCTTGGCTCGAGAACACCTACCTTTATGAAGATCTAAGATCAGTCGACGTTCTGGACGCAGCAGAGGATGAAGGTGGATGAAGCTCCGGTTCCCAGCCTTTCTCCTCCTCCTCTGAAGCCCTAGCCTGCCTCCAAACGACCCCAACTCATTGCCAAACCTTCCCCAAGAGTTTAGTGACGAGTTCTTATAGATTTAGGGTGTATTTACATGTCCTAATGGGACTAGGAAAGGGGGCTGCGAATTCTGCTTTCTACTTTCCAAAATCTAGGATTCTCTCACCCAAAGGAGGTAGCTACACCATGGAAAGGTGTCATATAGGGTTGGCCACGATTTGGCTTGCCATGCATGGCCATTACCACTAATTTTAACCCTAATTTGCCCTCCCTAATCACTACATAATTACATACACGAATTTCTAGATATTTTCTTGTCCCAATTTTTATCCTTGGGCCAAATGTGCTCCATTGGCCCAATCTTGTTAATAGGTTATTAATACATGATGTTGAAAGTCTCTCCAACATGTTTATTTAATTTATAGTCGGGTTATTTTTCCGTGTTAACAATTTTCCGACTTAGTTTCCTAATTCGGGTAACTTGGTCACGTGTGACGTACACTCGGCCAATCAGATTTTTTGTTTCACGAATTCCTTTGTGAAATGCTTATGGATAATATTTGGGGTTGGTTTATAATTTTTACGGAATTTGTGATGTGTTTTCTCACGTATCATTCCGATAATACGAAAGTTATTTATTTACTATTTTCATACTTGTATTTTTTTCATGGGTCATAAGTTGTCCATTGATCCGATTTCGTTTATGGACTATCCCCACATATTGTTTGGAGTTCACCATAAATTTCTCATTTAGTTTATGATCTCTTTTTATACACCCCGATAATGGTTGTCTAACTTATTTTTAATTACGATAATAAGTCACAATAACTCTTAAACATATCCCAAATAACTTTTATTTACCCAAATTTCTTTATGGATCATTCGAGGATATTAATTGAAGTTCATCTATGATTTTATTAAATTTTCTGACTCATCTAAGTATGTGTGATAATGATTTATTGACTTATTCCCTGATTACGATACTCAGTCGCGAAACGTCTTAAACTTGGACCATCTGATTTTCCTTTGCACCAATTTCTTGTGGGTCATTAGGAGTATTATTTAGAGTTGTGCTATGGTTTTTATAAAATTTTCTAATGGGTTTTTGTATGTATGATAATGGTACGTGCGTTTGTTTTTGCTATTTCACTAATATTGAATTTATCATTTTCAATTTATTTCTAATTTTTCTAATTACTGAATTTCCAGGGTGTTACATCCTCCCCCACTTAAAAGAATTTGGTCCCCAAATTCACCTATGTTTATGAGCTGGACTTACAGGGAATCTAATTGTGAATTACTCATGACATAATGATTGATTGATGATGTAACTTCAGGGTCAATAAAAAAAACGAGTTAGAAAGGATATCTCTTCTTTACCTCCTATTTTGGGTGGTGCTGCCATTTTTTTTCCTGAGCTCGATTTCTCCATTGGGCAATCATTGACCTTGTGATCTTGGCTACCAAGAGAAACACTTGTCCTGAAATTTCCAGCACTCCTCGGACCGATGATTTATTTTGTTGCAATGCTGGCATCTTTCTACAGGAGCAGGAACTAGTTTCTTCTTGCACTTCTTTCTCTTGTGCGATCTGTTACTGTTGTTGGGCCGTTTCTCTCTGGCCATAGGTATGGATTTTCCTGTGGTTGTAATTTGTTATTTCTTATTAGTTTCGCCAACTCCTTTTGTCATCAATAGACCTTTCCTTTCCATTTGTATCTTCATTCGTCATTATTAAGGCATCCTCTAACAGTTGAGCAGCTTGTCGTAGTGTTTTAGTTAATCTTTAGACCGATCTCTGTCTGTCCATAAATGGTGTAGGTATATCCTCCATTGCTGTTTATTTAAGTTACATCAAAATAAACTATCACATGGTCAGTCTTCTTTACTCCGTGTTAATGTCTTGTAACTTACTTACAATATTTAGTTATTAATAAAATTTTGGACAGCCCATGTTTCTACCCAATCTCACCAGGTAGGTACAAAGTTCTTGACACAAGCTGAGGGTTCTAATGACGCTTATCCTATCATTCCTGATTGCCTAGGACTTAGGGAAAGCGTAGGCTCTGATACCAACAGTCACGCCCCGCTATTTAGCAACGGAATAAATACCAAGGTCCATGAACGATACAAATAGACGCATCACAGTTGAGTAACACAGAGTCACAATTAAACATAACAACACATTTGAGACCATAATATTGTCATCCAAAGTACTCTTTATTCCATTTCAATTCACTAGTTACAACCTTACATAAGATGAACCAACTAAAAAAGGTTCATTATTCAAATGAAAATGTTTCTCTAATACATAGACTATTCAAATATCTATTCCTAATACTTCATCTTCTCAATGTCGGGTGCTCATCACTTTTGCCATACCCCATCGGACTCCACTGGTTCCTCATCACTATCTGAAAAGGACAGGATGATAGGGTGAGCGAACTAGCTGATCAGTAGAATTTACATCTCAATATTGTGCGGGCACTAATATACATGATTAACATTTTAAATAGGCAAGATATGCACATGAACATGATGACAATGCATGCTTTTCTAACGAGTTGAATAACGGAATAGAACGGATGTCATATCAAATCAAATATCGAATTGCATATACAATGGACAGGTAGTTCAAGAGTAGAATCATATCAAAAGAATTGTCCATACAGATATCATGTATTCACATGATCAGACGTATCATATCAAATCTTATCATATCATATCAAATCAAACTTATCATATCATATCAAACATAGGCACATTCCCACAAATCTTGCATATAGTATCAGTGCCATGCCAAGCACCACAAGTCCATACTCCCGGGGTTAATAAGTACGTTGGGGCTCTCCTCCCCAGGACCAGACAGGGCCCCTATTGCACAGGCATTAGTCAAATGGACTGAAGTCCTAAGTTGTGCCGAACAAACATATTCATATTATGGCCACGGAGTTTCAATAATAAGCTCAATGTAAATAAGAATATGATCATCACAGAGTCAAGGTGTGACAAATAGCTCAAGAGAACAAATGGGCAGTATAACGACGTATCTTATATTTCATAATTCATTAATGTCTTGACATGAGGATGACTAATGACAAATCCTACGCGGAACATGTGCTCTCTATCTCCAGGGTACTTCATGGTACAACCAGCTCGGCCTCTATGTGGGAATCCATAGAGAGCGGAGACTTACGGAGGTCTTAAAGAAAAGATTGCTAGTCTTACCGATTCGGAATGACCGGCAGAGAGCTCTCAATTCCCCAAGAAGGGTGTGCCTAACCGTGCAAATCTGTAAGTGACGTGTCACGGATCTTTCCTACATGTATGCAATTGACGAATAAATAATTGAAACATCATAAAGCATATAACTTAAGGAAACTCATATGCAAATCATGATAGAAACTTAACTAACAAGTCCATACTAACATGTATTCATTCCCACATTCATATCATATTCTTACGATATCAAATTGACAATAAGTAAGATCACAAGATAATCAAATGAACATAAGGTCAATCACAATTACACATTAGAATCATATTCATATCATTACCGTTTTTCAATGGGTTGATTGCTTTTAGGTCCATGCATACTACATAACATCATGCACATGCTAATAGACCAAGAAAACTAACAAGCTAACTGACTAGCCAAAAAGTACAGTCTTGGGTCGGTCTGTGAATAGCGTTCAACACAGTGGACGTTGTTCAACACACGGTGCACAGGTAAACAGGCCAAAATATGCAAGAAACTGAATTGCGTCGGCCTCCAAGGCCACCTTTAAAGCTGAATCACGTCCGGGTATAGCGACGCGTTAAAGGAAATCATTAAATAACCTGATGGGCGGGAAAGCTGTCTGAATCGCGTCAGGTGTTCCCGTCGCAGATCAGATCGGCACGGAAACTCACACGGCACGAAGTCTCATGCACGTTGTTGACCGGTCAGACGCTGAATCGCATTAGACCTCACGGACGTGGTTCGCTTAATCGCGTCGGGCAAGACCGACGCGATACCAGGCGCTGGAATCACGTCTTCTGAACCAGACGCAGTTCAAACCTCAAACCGAAAACATAGTAATCAGGGTGCGATATTCATGCAATGACTATATCTCTCTATCTACTGACATTTAAACAACACTCTCAACATGAAAAATTTCGAGGACATCTATTGGAAGAACGTTTATGTTGTGGGTTAGATCTCATTCGGTCTCTAATCGTGTGCAACATAGGAAGAACGTAAGAAAGCCCTAAACATACGTGACTTCGTTGTGACTTACATGTCAGGCCTGTAACTTGAGATCTAATGACATTCAGACAAATATTTCAACATATAAAATGTCAATAACATCTATTGGAAGAACTTTATTTTGGGGGTTTGACCTAATCCTGTCTCGAATCTCGTGAACAATATGAAGAACGCAAAGGTCAAGTGCATCCCGAAAACACAGGGTCATGCAGCGGCTCTCTTATCATGCTTATAACTCTCTAACCAATGACTTTTAAACAACATGTTCAACACAAAACATGGCGAGGACTAATAGTAGCATAACTGTGATGATGGAAGTTTAGTCTAATTCGGTCTCGCATCACGTGCATAATAAGAAGAACGTGGAAAGCCCTAATTGTGCGCGACTTAGGGAAAACGACTAATACTCCATGTATACTCCATGAAAATTGGGCAAATCAAGTGCAAATGAAACTAGACTCGATGCTCTACAAGATGGTATGGGTTTCATTTAATCTTGGCCCGAGAACACCTACCTTTATGAAGATCTAAGACCAGTCGACGTTCTGGACGCAGCAGAGGATGAAGGGGGATGAAGCTCCGGTTCCCAGCCTTTCTCCTCCTCCTCTGAAGCCTAGCTCGCCTCCAAACGACCCCAACTCGTTTCCAAATCTTCCCTAAGAGTTTAGTGACGAGTTCTTATAGATTTAGGGTGTATTTACATGTCCTAATGGGACTAGGAAAGGGGGCTGCGAATTCTACTTTCTACTTTCCAAAATCTGGGATTCTCTTACCCAAAGGAGGTAGCTACACCATGGAAAGGTGTCATATAGGGTTGGCCATGATTTGGCTTTCCATGCATGGCCATTACCACTAATTTTAACCCTAATTTGCCCTCCCTAATCACTGCATAATTACAAACACGGATTTCTAGATATTTTCTTGTCCCAATTTTTATCCTTGGGCCAAATGTGCTCCATTGGCCCAATCTTGTTAATGGGTTATTAATATATGATGTTCAAAGTCTCTCCAACATGTTTATTTAATTTATAGTCAGGTTATTTTTCCATGTTAACAATTTTCCAACTTAGTTTCCTAATTCGGGTAACTTGGTCACGTGTGACGTACACTCGGCCAATCAGATTTTTTGTTTTACGAATTCCTTCGTGGAACGCTTAGGGATAATATTTGGGGTTGGTTTATAATTTTTACGGAATTTTCGATGTGTTTTCTCACGTACGATAGTGGTACGTAACTTCTATCATTCCGATAATACTGAAGTTATTTATTTACTATTTTCATACTTGAATTTGTTCATGGGTCATAAGTTGTCCATTGATCCGATTTCTTATATGGACTATCCCCACATATTGTTTAGAGTCCACCATAAATTTCTCATTTAGTTTATGATCTCATTTTATACACCCGATAATGGGTTGTCCAACTTATTTCTTAATTACGATAATAAGTCACAATAACTCTTAAACATACCCCAAATGACTTTTATTTACCCAAATTTCTTTATGGATCATTAAAGGATATTAATTGAAGTTCATCTATAATTTTTATTAAATTTGTTGACTCATCTAAGTACGTGTGATAATGATTTTCTGACTTATTCACTGATTACGATACTCAGTTGCGAAACGCCTTAAACTTGGACCATCCGATTTTCCTTTGCACCAATTTCTTGTGGGTCATTAGGGAGTATTATTTAGAGTTGTACTATGGTTTTTATGAAATTTTCTAATGTGTTTTTGTATGTATGATAATGGCATGTGCGTTTTTTTTTTTTTTGCTATTTCATTAATATTGAATTTATCATTTTTAATTTATTTCTAATTTTTCTAATTACTGAATTTCAGGGGTGTTAAACAAATGGAAGGTATTGACTATGATGAGACTTTCTCTCCTATTTCTAAGAAGCTCTCATTCAAGATAGTCATAGCTTTGGTGGCTCATTTTGATTTAGAGTTGTACCAAATGAATGTGAAAATAACATTTCTTAACGGGGACCTAGTTAAAGAAGTGTATATGGAACAACCTCATGGGTTTCATGTTGAAGAGAAAGAACACTTGGTATGCAAATTAAAGAAATCCATCTATGGACTTAAGCAAGCCTCCTGTCAATGGTTCATTAAGTTCAGTGAGAACATACTGTCCTCTGGGTTTAAGGAAAACATTATTGATGAATGTTTATACCTAAAGGTCAGTGGGAGTAAGTTCATTATCTTGCTTTTGTATGTAGATGACATCTTGCTTGCCAGTAGTGATTTTGGTTTATTACACGAAACAAGGGCTTTTCTTTCTGAAAACTTTGAGATGAAAGATTTAGGTGAAGCTCAATATGTGTTGGGCATTGAGATCACTAGGGATAGACCATCAAGCACTTTAGGTCTTTCCCAAAGGGCTTATATCTCAAAGGTACAAGAAAGATTTAACATGCAATCTTGTGCACCCGATAAAGTACCCATTGTTAAAGGTGATAAGTTCAGTAAATTACAGTGTCCCAAGAATGACTTAGAATAGAAGCAAATGGAATCTATTCCTTATGCTTTAGCTGTTGGAAGCCTGATGTACCTTCAGACTTGTACACGTCTAGATATAGCTTTTGTTGTGGGTATGCTCAGTAAATACCTAAGTGACCCAGACATAGATCACTGGAAGGCTGCCAAGAAAGTCATGTGTTATTTGAAAGGCACAATGGATTGTATGCTCACATATAGAAGGTCAAATCAGCTGGAGGTCATTGCATATTCTGATGTTGATTTTGGTGGCTGCCTTGACACGAGGAAGTCCACGTCGGGCTATGTGTTCCTCTTGGCAGGGGAACCGTTACCTGGTATAGTGAAAAGTAGAGTGTTATAGTAACTTCCACTATGGCAGCTGAGTTTATTGGTTGTTTTGAGACTAGTGGTCAAGCCATTCAGTTGCAGAATTTGCTCATAGGTCTACCTTTTATAGATTTCATCTCTAGGCCTATCAATATTTACTGTGACAATTCCGCTGCAGTTTTCTTCTCTAAGAACAATAAAGCATCCAAGGGTGGTAGAGCCTTGGATATAAAGTATTTTTCTCTTAGAGATAGAGTGAGGAATCATGAAGTGTGTATATAAAATATTGGGACAGATCTTATGGTTGTTGACCTCTCACTAAAAGACTACCTGTTAGCGTCTTTTGTAGTCATGTGATTCAGATGGGTCTTGTAAGCTCTCTCGATATGTTATGATACTTTCAGTTGACATTATGTTGTTATTTGTGATTACATCAATGTCATGATTCTTCTATTGTTTTCTACCTATTCCATTTATTTGTGTATACATGTTGGCTATGGGTTGGTAGAATGCATGTTTAAGTGGTGACCAGTAGATAAACATTAAGTTTGAGTTTATCTATAATTTTAGGTTTGATGTTCAGTTGTAGTGAGTTGGTGACATTGTGGTACATGAAAGGTGGTGTGTGTTTTGAATGCATTTATCGTCATGACCCCTGTCATTTGTTTATTATATTTGAACTCTTTAGGTTCCATTAATTTGAGTGGTGTGTGGTTTTGATTTTAATCATGCGTGCATGTACCGTGTTTTTCCCTTCAGGTGCAAGCCCAAGACATCAAATCATTAAGAGTCCTTTTAAAACTATATCAGTCTATATTATATGTATGTTTTCAAAGGAAGATTTGATGTACTTGTGACAAGTTGGATCAAGTGGGAGAATGTTGGGTTTTACCTGATATTGTGGTCCACTTGTATTGGGCTACACAATATTAACACACAATCAGATCCAATTAACGGAATAAACTCATGGGCTTAATCAATTAAGTGCCCATTAGGATCCTGTTGTGGTGGGATCTTGTTCAAGTCCATTGGGACTGGTCCCTCCTCTCTATAAATATATATGTGAGACTCTCCATGAGGTCACACAGACTACATACATATAGAGAGAGGAAATCAGAGGGAGATCGCAACGGGTTATGCGTCTTTCCTTCCCGGCGTCCGTGCACGTTGATCGTCTTCTAGGCATCGTGTTCCTCCTCGCACGTGGGATGGCTTCGGCATCAGGTACACATCCCCAACAATATTGTCATCCTCATATCGTACTTTTTCACACACTAGATGGGATTAATTCATGGAATTTGCATAAGGAGATACCAAATGTTTTCTTAAGGAGATCCAACTCTTTACGTTTTCCTAATTAGGGAGAAGATCCAAACCTCTCATTCTAGGTATGTTTCTTGAGAGTGGCGTAAGTCGCCACTCTATTTCATGTAAACATTTATCGTTGCTCAACTAGATTTTATTTTATTTTCTTCTCCCTCTTTTCTTAGAGGGGCAAGAGGCAACCAGTGTTCCGTTATTACTCAAACCATCAAATTTTGATGTTTCAAGAAAATGTCCCCGGAGTGTCTCTATTGTGAAAACTAAAATGAAGGGCGTCTATATCACTATGGAGCATTCTATCCTCTACTTAAATCATTATGCAAAGTAAAGATGTAAAATAGCCCCAGGTCAAGTGGAGATCAAAGTGAGTCAAGCACATAATATGGTCTTCCTCTTTATATAACGTGTTAAGATTGCATTTAAGATGGTCCCATAACTTCTGTCACGAACGAAGAGAGAGAGTAGGAATTGGAGAGCTTGGCCTCTACTCTTGTATTACCATCTATGTATATACAAGTATAATGGCTCCAAAGGTGCTTACAGACAAAGGAGGATTGTGGAGTAACCTGGTAAAAGAAAAATATCTGAAGCAGGGGAACATGGACAAACAATACAGTACTGTACCAAAATCAGAGAATTGGAGAAGGATTAACTATGAATATAAGAATCACAGATACTGCTTTGGTTGGACAACAGGAAATGGTGAATCTATCAGTGTGACTCATGATGGCTGGTTTCAAGGAAGAGGTATAGATAGCTACCCTTGGACTTTGGATTATGAGAAAATTCAAGAAGATATGAAAGTTTCTGAGCTTTTAGATAGTAGGGGCCACTGGGACATTTCGAAACTGAAAGATATATTCCCACCTTAGATAATTCAGCTGATCTCTCTGATTCCCATAGCAGGAGTTGAATGTGAAGATGAAAGATTTTAGGTACCGGATAGTTATGGCAAGTTCAAGTCAAAAGCTACTTACAACCTGCTAAGGAAGGAGAAAGGTATGATCGTGGACGGGGAAACTGATTGGAAAACTATATGGAACTGGCCAACTTTGGGGAGAACTAAAGTCTTCCTTTGAAAATTAGCCTAGGGGAGGCTTCCAACTAAAGAGTATCTAAAGCACTGTGGCATTCTTGTGGACACATGTGAGAGATGTAGATCTGATTTAGAAGATACCAATCATGCTCTAATTAATTGCAGTGCCAATGGAAAATTATGGGAGGAAATTGCATCTCACTTGGGCTGGACTCAGAGGGTTGTATGTTTACTAGACTTTGGAGAAACTGCACCAATTGGAAAAGCAACAATGTTATAGGAACATATACCAAGGCATTGGTGGCAATGGCTTTGGAAGCACTATGGATCTAAAGAAATAGACAGATTTTCGATCCCTCTGAGGCAGGAGATTACCTCAGGACATCTAGTTTTATTGTTAGAGCAGAAGAATTCCTAGCAGCAAACAAAGAAACCTAGTCTATGGAAGTGTCTATGGATGAAAACCAGAAAGAAACTAGTAAACATTGCGGCTTTCTAATCAATGGAAAGGAAATTTGATCAAATGTGAACATCACCAGGTGGCAAAATCCAGAGGTGGATTGGGTGAAAGTGAACTTTGATGGTGCAGCAAAAATAGAAGATGGATCTTGGGAGGCTGGTGCAGGTTTTATTGTCAGAAACCACAAAGGCAAGGTACTAATGGCTAAGAGTTTCTATGAACAAGGTTTGAGCAGTCTCAAAGCAGCAGCTTTTGCAGCTTATAAAGCGGTGGAAATCTCATCTGATATGTTTGGCTAGAGATACAAAGGGATTTGGATAGAAGGTGACAACAAATTGGTGTTAGATTCCAGACAACAAAGGCCCCCCAAGAAATTGGTTACTGGTTGAGGTTGACAATAGAAAGACTCAAAGCCTGGAAAGATTTTAGAATTGACTATGTATATAGAGAGGGCAACCGTGTGACGGACTGGCTGGCAAAGGAGGCTAGGCAAGCAAAAATGGATATGGGATGGTCCTCAACTTTTCCCCAGGAGCTCATGAATATATGTCTAGAAGATCAAACTTGGAAACCTCCTTGAAAGGGTTGGCCCTTTTCCAGGTTATGGTTTTAGCTACCTTTAGTTTTGTTCCCCTATTCTGTTAGATGTTTATTTTAGTTCTCTTATTTTCTTTAGTTGTTCTTAGGTTTTAGCTGCCTTGTAGTTTTTATGGTCCCCGTTTGGTCCTAGATGTCACTTTGTTTCCTTTCAATTAGTTATGAATCTCAAATTACCAAAAAAAAAAAGTATAATAGCTCCAAAGGAGAGCAAGGATAGCAACCAACTTGCTATTGCTAGTGTAATACAAAAGATTGAAGGGGATCTTGCTATATAAAGGAGGATCGATCCTGTCACGCCCCGATATTTAGCAGCGGAATAAATACCGGGGGACGTGAACGATACAAACAGGCGTATCACAGTTGAATAACGCAGAGTCACAATTGAACAAAAGAACACATTTGAGACTATAATATGGTCACCAAAAGTATACTTTATTCCATTCCATTCAACTAGATACAATCTCACATAAGAAGAATTGACTGAAAATGTTTATTAATCAAATAACAACGTTTCTCTAATACATCGACTACTCAAATTTCTATTTCTAAGCTGACAACTATTCATATGACAGGTGCTCGTCACTCTTGCCCTGTCCCATATGACTCCACTGGTTCCTCATCACTACCTGAAAAAGGGCAGGATGATAGGGGTGAGCGAACTAGCTCAGTAGGATTTACATCTCAATATTGTGCGGGCACTAGTATACATAATTAACATTTTTAAATAGGCAGATATGCATATGAATATGATGACAATGCATGCTTTTCTAACAAGTTGAATAGCAGAGTAGAACGGATATCATATCAGATCAAATGTCGAGTTTCATATACAATGGACAGATATTTCAAGAATAGAATCATATCAAAAGATTGGCCATATTCAGACAGATATCATGCGTTCACATGATCAGACGTATCATATCAAATCAAGTCAAACTTATCATATCAAACAAAGGCACATTTTCACAATCTTGCATGTTTGTTGTGCTATGCCAAGCACCAAGAGTCCATACTCCTGCGGTTAACAAGTACGTTGGGGCGCTCCTCCCTAGGACCAGACAGGGCCCCTATTGCACAGGCATTGGATCAAGTTTTGGACCGGAGTCCCACATTGTGCCGAACAAACATATTCATATTATGGCCACAGAGTTTCAATGACAAGCTCATAGTAAAAAGAACATGATCATTCATAGAGTCAAGGAATGACAAACAGCTCAAAAGAACAAGGCAGGATAACGACGTGTCTTATGTTTCATAGTTCATTAATATCTTGACATGAGGATGTTTCTAAAGTCAGATCATGTGCTTTCCTAACATGTATGCATATGAACATATAATTAATTTAACACCGGAAAGCATGTAACTATTGAAACTCATATGCAAATCATGACATTAACACCACTAATAAGTCCATCCTAACATGTATTCATCCCCACATTCATATCATATTATTATCTTATCAATTGACAATAAGCAAGATCACAAGATAATCCAATGAATATAGGGACAATCAAAATTACACATTAGAATCATATTCGTATCATTACCATTTTCTTCAATGGGTTGATTTATTTTAGGTCCATGAACACTATATAACATCATGCACATGTTTGTAGACATCATGGAATGATCAGACCCAAAAATATGCAAAATCTTGTAAGGGTAGTGTCGACACTAGATCAAGTGGTGTCGACACGATGCTTCAAACACAAGACAAAATAATGCAAAACTGGTCAAGTAGTGTCGACATGAGATCAAGTAGTGTCGTCACAGTGCTTCAAATACAAGGCAAAAAGGTCAAGTAGTGTCGACACGAGATCAAGTAGTGTCGACACAGTGCTTCAAATACAAGGCAAAAAGGTCAAGTAGTGTCGACATGAGATCAAGTAGTGTCGACACTAGAGACAGCTCCCAGAACACCTTCTGGCCAAGCTGGGACAGTGTGTCGACACTAGCTCAAGTAGTGTCGACACTAGAGGCCTTCCCAGAACACCTTCTGGGCTGTTTTGGGACAGTGTGTCGACACTAGCCCAAGTAGTGTCGACACTAGTGCCCTTCCAGAACAAAACTTATAAGTCATGAGGAACCCGAAAACACATCTCATGCAATGATTCACTTCCAACTCTTATATCTCTCTAACGAATGACATTTGGACAAAACGTTCAAGACAAAAGATGAAGAAGACAACTAGGGGAAGAACTTTGATGTTGAGGGTTTGATCTAATTCTGTCTCAAATCCCAAGAAAACATGTGAAGAACAAAAAGTCAAGTGTAACCCGAAATCGTAGTATCATGCAGTGACTCTCTTACGAAGCTTATAACTCTCTAACGAAGACTTTTGGATAAACGTCCAACATAAAAGATGATCGTGACTTCAAGTAGAAGAACTTTCGTGAAGGAAGTTTAGTCAAATTCGGTCTCGACTCTCGTGCATAATAAGAAGAACAGGAATAAGCCCTAACTGGACACGACTTAGAGAAAACGACCAATACTCCATGCATACTCCATGAAAATTGGGCAAATCAAGTGCAAATGAACATAGACACGATGCTCTACATGATGGTATAGGTTTTCTTTAATCTTGGCCCGAGAACACCTACCTTTATGAAGATCTAAGACCAGTCGACGTTTTGGACGCAGCAGAGGATGAAGGGGGATGAAGCTCCGGGTTCCCAGCCTTTCTCCTTCTCCTCTGAAGCCCTAGCCTGCCTCCAAACGACCCTAACTCGTTGTTAAACATTCCCCAAGAGTTTAAGGATGAGTTCTTATAGATCTAGGGTGTACCAACAAGTCCTAACGGGACTAGGAAAGGGGCTGCGAATTCTGTTTCCTAGTTTCCAAGAAATCTGGGATTCTCTCACCCAAAGGAGGTAGCAAAGGTTTAGGAAACCTCCTCTTAGAGTTGGGTTCGGTTTTGGCTTACCTTACATGACTAATCACCCATATTTTAGCCCTAAATTACCCTCCTTAATTATTGCATAATTACATACACAAATTTCTGGGTATTTCTTTGTCCCAATTTTTATCCTTGGGCAAAATGTGCTCCATTGGCCCAATCTTGTTAATGGGTTATTAATACATGATGTTGGAAGTCTCTCCAACATGTTTATTTAATTTATGGTCGGGTTATTTTTCCGCGTTAACAATTTTCCGACTTAGTTTCTAAACTCGGGTAATTTGTCACGTGTGACGTACACTCGGCCAATCGGATTTTCCGTTGCACGAATTTCTTTGTGGAACACTTATAGATCATATTTAGAGTTGGTTTATAATTTTTACGGAATTTTCCGATGTGTTTTCTCACGTACGATAGTGGTACGTAAGTTCTATCATTCCGATAATACGAAAGTTATTTATTTACTAATTTCATACTTGAATTTGTTCATGGTTCATAAGTTGTCCATTGAGCCGATTTCTTTTATGGACTATCCCCACATATTGTTTGGAGTCCACCATAAATTTCTCATTTAGTTTATGATCTCATTTTATACACCTGATAATGGGTTGTCTCACTTATTTCCTAATTACGATAAGAAATCACACTAACTCTTAAATATACCCCAAATGACTTTTATTGACCCAAATTTCTTGATGAATCATTAAATATATTATTTGAAGTCCATCTATGATTTTTATTAAATTTCTTGACTTATCTAAGTATGTGTGATAATGATTCTTGACTTATCCCCTGATTACGATACTCAGTCGCAAAACGCCTTAAACTTGGACCATCTAATTTTCCTTTGCATGAATTTCTATGTGGGTCATTAGGAAGAATTATTTAGAGTTGAACTATGATTTTATGAAATTTTCTAATGGGTTTTTGTATGTATGATAATGACACGTGCATTTTTGCTATTTAACAAATATTGATTTTATCGTTTTCGATTTATTTATAATTTTCCAATTACCGAATTTCCGGGGTGTTACAGATCCTCATAGGATCCAGAGAGTCCTCTTATCACCCCTCCTCACCCTCAAACTCATGGGAGATCCTACACCGAGAGTTTACCAATAAGTTCTCTGAAGCGCAAAGACGTTTGAGACTCCGTAAAAAGATCAATAAGTTGCTTGGCTAAGAAACTGTATGGAAGTGAGAAAGTGCTAGAGAGATAATGTTGATGGACAAAATGACAATCAAATTCAATATACTTTGTCTAGTCATGTAAGACAAGATTTCCAACAATCTGAAGAGCACACCAATTGTCATAATCAAGTGGTGAGAGAGCCGAAGAATCGACTCCAAAATCTCAAAGTCAACAAAGTCAAAAATAATCTCAACAGAAGTGTCGGCCATGGAATGATACTAGGCCTCAATGCTAGAGCAAGAGACAATGGTTGCAGAATGATAATCAGTAGGATTACTAGTCCATTCAACATCTAATTAAGCATGAAGCTCTAACATACACGTGGATGACATAAACAAGAAGTGATTAATTGTGCCACATAGATACTGAAGAACATGTAAAAGAGCAGCAAAGTGGACTGAAGTCGGGGCATTGACAAACTAACTCAAGATATGCACAACATGAGCAATGTCAAGATGAGAAAGAGTCAAATATGCCAAAGTTCCAACAAGCTAACGATAACATGTACAATCCTCCAAGGGAACACCATTAGATGGACGAAGATTGAGATGAAGCTCCATAGGAATATTAGTGGTGCAAGAATCAGAAAGAGCAGCATGCCGAACTATGTCACCATTATACATTTGTTGAGATAATAAATAACCACAAGAGGAATATGCCACCTAAAGACCAAAGAAGTATTGCAAACTGTTAAGGAAGGTGATGCTTAAGAGAGGCAATAACAGTAATATCACCTCCAATGATGATCGTCAACATAAAGAAGAAGAATAACTTTGCCGAGAGGAGATTCACAAACGAAGAGAGCATATTACTCTGCACTTCTTGAAAAACTAACATCAAGACCAACTTGTGGGAATTGCTCAAACCATGCTCGAGTAGCTTGTCTGAGTCCGTATAGGGCCTTCCAGAGGCAACAAACATGGAGTGCCAATATAGAGAGACCATGAGATGGCTGCATGTAGACTTCTTCACAGAGGTCTCCATGAAGAAAAGTATTATTCACATCTAGCTAAAAAATAGACCACTGATGAACAATTGGAATAGCAATAGAGTATGAATAGTGCTCATTTTGGCCACTAGAGTAAAAGTCTCCTCATAATCAATGTCGTACTCCTGTGTGAAATCTCTTGCTACACGTCGAGCCTTATGATGCTCAATGTTACCATCAGACTTGGTCTTGATCTTGTAAATTCACTTGTAAATGATTGGAGAAGCATCGGAAGGAAGTGGCACAAGATCCCAAGTGAGTCCACTAAAGAGCTTAAAGTTCCTCTACCTTAGCTTGCACCACTTAGGAAACTGAAATGCCTGGTGATAGCTTTAAGGCTCCTAATAGGTGTGAAGGGCTACAAGAAAGGTAGAGAACTGTGGAGAGTAGGAGTCAATCAAAACAAGAGTAAGTCGATCAGAAGGATGGTGGTTTCACAGAGGATTATGTCATGGAGGATCTACAGGAGGCATAACAAGAGTATGAGTGGGCGCGTCTTGTCCTAATAAGTCATCAACAACGTCAAGCAATGGTATAGAAACTATTGGCCATGCTATCAACCCAAAGGGGGTGAATGGGTGAAATAAAGATGGCGATGAAATAGAGTGAATAAAAAATAGCAAAATGTAAAAGATACAAAAGACACAAGGATTTTTATCCTGATTTGGATCTGAGCACATCAAACTCCTACATCCAGTCCGTAGGGGAAATATGTCCCTAAGCTTTCACTAACAGCCCTAATCGGGCACCTAGTGGATGTTCAACCTGCACCCTAATGTAGAAATGCTAAATTTGACATCGTCGCGGGAAAATTTCAAATTACGCCATAATGTCAAAAATGACTCCATTTTTCCCTTGTGAGAGTGTTTTTCCCCATCATTCAGGGTCTCCCCCTATTTCCTGGTGCTTCCCTTCATTTTCCTACCTTGCTGAAGGCCTGGACAGAAATTCCAATTCGTGACGGACACAATGGTCGCGTTTCACATCAACCGATGGAGAACAATTAAAACGCGTCAGGTCAAATAGTCGCGATTCACATCCATTGCTGACCAACAATCGATTGGTCTTAAACGCGTCGTGTCAACACGTCGTGATTCTATATCGATTGGTGAACAACATCGATTGTTGAACAATGATTCGCGACGGTCCTAGTCGTCACTTTTATCTGTTCTGATTGGTGCTTGTTCCGATTGACGCTAGTATCGATTGATGGTTTGAATATCGATTGGTGTAATATGCGACGTGTCAGTCGGACACGATTTGCATATCAATTCACACTCTTATTCCGATTGGTTTTATCTTAAACGCATCGTGTCAGACCGTCGCGATTCACATCGATTGGTGATCAAACATCGATTGGCGTTCACATCGATTGTTGAACATTCCTTAAATGCGTTGGATATGTACGTCGTGATTTTAAACTTCCATATTTCCCAACAATTTTTTTATTTTTTATTTGGAAATACTTATTGCCTTTTCTTGAAATGTGTTTGGTTCACCCGTCGTGATTCAGCATTATATATTTGACATTTGGCAAGATTTCATAAACAAAATTCAGAAATTCATATACGCGTTGATCATTCTCGTCGCGATTAAGATTGTTCTTTTTTGTCAGAATCCGATTTTAATTGGAATTCCTTGAACGCATCCATCTATGTCGTCGCGATTCAACTTTAAATGCGACCATTGTGTCTGTTGCGATTTTCATCTATTGCCCACCTCAAACTTTGAACCTTTTTTCCTATATATACACTCCATGTCTCGTCGTTCCCAAAAGTGAGACAACAGAGGGAGCCCCCCAGGGAACCACCATGACTAGTGAGTCGTGAGATCTCCGCCTCGACGGTCGCCCTCTCCACTTCATATTTGATCCCGCAGAGGAAGCAACATCCCCTGCATCTTCAAGCACCTCTCTAGCAGATACTTGCACATCCATCAAAGGGGAAGCACCTCCTCCTCATCTTTCTTGTTTATTCTTCACTTTGTCTATTCATATTATCATCCCCTCCATAGCTCCACAAGAGCACCTCTCCCTTTTCCTATTATTTTCATCATATCAACACACACAACACACATTTCATGCATGCACACACACACTTATTTTTCTGGGGGTTTTAAAATCCACAAAAGGTGTGTTCTTCTCCATGTTCTTCATGTTTCATTATTTGAGAATTGATACTACATGTTCTTGGCTAATCCTCTCTTTTCTTTGTGTGTTTTGCAAGGGTAATCATCAAAGAAGAAGCCTTCTACCATGGCTGGCCGTGCTCGTAGAAGAAGAAGCGAACCAGCTATCTCTTACACATCTCCCCACTTTAAAGGTATTCTACAATCATCTCTCTTTTGCACTTGCTGCACTTTTCTTCTTCGACACCCACGTGTGTCTGGCGATCACGATTACATCAAGGAGTTGTGCTCCATCCATCTTCCCTTGTATTTATTTTTCTTCATATTTTCCTTGTGGAGACATTGAGTCTTAGAAGACGAGAGTCATAATCTACACCTAGGTCTTTCAAATCAAAGGGCACAACACCATCAGACAAGCTAGCTTTCCTCCCACAGAGGGCACAACCACCTAGTGTAGCAATACATAGGTCTTCCTCTGATAAGAGGGAACACGAGCACGCAATTCCAACAACTTCCAAAGAAGTAATTCCAAAAAGATGTCTTCTTACATGGTTGATAAGTGAAAGCTCAACAGCCAAAGCTCGACAGATAGAAGGATAAGAAAATATTGAAGCTCATACATTTCGACAACACTTTTGTTGTGCAGAACACTATTAAAGGGTATACCATCACCAAGCACTTAGCCCACTTGCCACTATCGCGTAGCAATTCTATGCAAGAGGACTTTTCCAATGAAGAACTCTCAATCAACTCTGATGAACCCTTCTGGACCATCTATTTTGATGGAGTACTTAACTCCAAGGGCCAAGGGATTGGAGTCATCCTTCTCACCCTCGAGGGGGTAACCATCTTAATTGCATATCAACTCACTTTCCCTTCCACCAACAACGTTTCCAAGTATGAGGCTCTCTTAGGTGGGCTCCGTTGGGCCTATCTCTATGGGGCACATTTCCTCAATAATATAGAAGACTCTCAACTCATCCTTAGTCGAGTTCTCTCAACCTATCGCACTTGCAACCCCAAGTTGAAGCCCTATCAAGATCTGATCGCAATGCTCGCTAAGCAATTCTGGAAGCTCACCTGCATCCACACTCCACGATCTCAAAACATCATAAATGACCACTCACATCATTAGCTTCTTATTTATCATTTCCTATCGATCGTAGGCTTATGACTATTTCTATCACGAGAATGGAAACCCCCCCATCTATCTTAGACCCTTGATTCCATGATCTTAGGGAGAGGCTTGAAGAGAAGGCTAGGAGGAAGAATGTGCAACAAGTGTTGCTCATCAAATTGGAGAAAGTGATGGATGAATAAAAGTTACCGTGGTATGTTGAGATGGAGCAATATTATCAAGACGGTTCTTATCCCAAAGAGGCAAGCATAGAAGTTCATCGAGACATTAGGAGAGTTGCCTTGAGGTATGTCTTGTTGGAGGAGTCTTGTACATACGCCACACTCTCAATGGAGTTCTTATGAGATGTTTTAATGACGGGAAAGCTTCGAAAGTTGTGGAAGGAGCTCATTTTAGTGAGTGTGGAGGACATGCTAACAATCAAATGCTTATGAAGAAGATCCTTAGGCAAGGCTACTACAAGTTGACCTTAGAAGAAAACTTCTCCATCTACGTCTGTGATTGAGTACTTCACCAATGGGCAGAAGTTGGAGCATTTGCAGATATCAAAGCCATGATAGTGTGTAGATTCATCATGAGAAACATCATCTCATGGTTTGAGGTGCTAAGCACTATCATCACCAACAACAGACATCAATTCATCTTACAAGAGCTTCAAGATTTCTATAAGAAATACAACATTACACTGCACCACTCATTACCATACTACCCACAAGGTAACGATCAGGTTGAAGCCACCAACAAAACCCATCTTAAGATTTTAAAGAAAACATGTGAGTCGTATGAGTTTGTAGATTGGCTGGAGAAGCTAGTTGAGGCTCTATGGGCCTATCGTACTTTTGTCCAAACTCTAACGGGACAAACCCCCTATGCCAAGACTTATGGAATGGAGGCGATAGTTCCATATGAAATACTCATTCCTTCCCTAAGGGTACAGCTAGACAAGGAGTTAGATCTTGATGAACGTTGAGAAGCTTTGTTGGTCAACTAGAACTCTTGGATGAGAAGCGTTTAGCTATGGCCTATCACATACTTGCAGAGCAAAGGTGAATTTCACAATCTTTTGAAAAGAAAGTAATTGGGCATAAATTCCAAGGGGGCAGTATGGTAGTGAAGCACATATTTGTCAAATCCAAAGGTCTTAGCTGCAAGTTGTAGGCAAATTGGGAAGGTCCCTATGTTGTTAAGGAGGTTTATCCAGAGAACGCTTATTGCCTAGTGAATGTTGAGGGCAAAGAGCTATCTCATTTTCTTGAGACTCGATTTCCTTTGAGACTCAATTTATTTTGATACTCATTTTCTTTGAAACTCGATTTCTTTTAAAACTAGATTTTCTTTTAGACTTAATTCTCTTTGAGACTCGATTTCTTTTACGACTCAATTTCTCTTTGAGACTCGTTTCTTTTGAGACTCAATTCTCTTTGAGACTCGATTTCTTTTAAGACTCAATTTTTTTTAGAGTTGATTCTCTTTGATACTCGATTTCTTTTGAGACTTGATTTCTCATTAATTCGAGACTTGATTCTTATAAGACTCAATTTAACTTTGAGACTCAATTCTCACAGAGAATTGGTAACTCAAAATGTGTACTTAATGTGCAAGTTAACAGAGAAACATATTAAAATAATATCCATCTTTATCCTCTAGATTCTTCTTATTTCCTTATAAAAAGGGGAAGGGTTGGGATGTTGGAGGCAGTGCAAAGGGGGAAGAAGAGAGAGAGAGGAAAGAAGTAAGAAAAGAGAAGGGTGCTTCTCTGTACAAGAAGGCCATTTAGTGATTGACAAAGGATATGTTGGACCCATTGGCTACTATTGTCTTATTCTTATATACTTTGTTGCTCTAATTTTTCATCTTTATTATGTTTAGATGTCATACCTATCATCTATCTTATTGAAATATCACACAGTTTCACCTTACTCTATTGATTACCCTAATTACTCCATTTTCATGCCCAAAACTAACCTGTAACTCAGTAATATATTTATTTGAATATTTTACTATTTTATCTCACTTTGTAATTATTACTTTTATATATATATATATATATATATATATATATATCTATAAGTTAAATTCATAGCTAAACTTTTAACCCAATATCTACTCGATTTCTACCATGGAATTTCTTATGTTTAAGCTAGATATACAATCTATAACTATTTTGCTACATTATGTCATGATATTCTATCATCTCTTTAAGAACTTAACAAATTGCCCATAAAATATGATTATGAATACATCATCGATATTGTCATCCCGAGGATATATGTAGACTGAAACCCTTACAAGTATCCATAGGGATGAACTCATTTAGGACTCAAGAGCAATGAGTCATTTTTGAAAATCCTAATGAATCGTCGTAATTGACGTAAAGTTAGGTAGAGATCCATCCTCCAGTATTGTGTTTTATCAAGACTTCGTATATATTGTCTAAGTATCGGGTGGATATGTATATGTTGTGGCTTCAATAGTCATTTGTGATGCATGTCTGATTACAAAAATAAAGTTTTGATATAACTATGTTAAGAAAATAAGATTTGCATCATTTGTTATCTATACTTTAAATTATACTATTTAGTCCAAATTCTCATTGTTATATCTCTTTATTACATACTTTCTTTTAATTGCAATTATTACACATTACGAACCCAAATATGAATTATGAACAAATGTTTTTGTTACTACTACTTATCCGTGGGTATAGTCTTCATATATACTAGGTCTTTGACCTACTAGTTGTTGACATATTTTTTTTTAAGAATTTTAGAAGATAATCCTAAACCAACCTAGGAGAGATTAGATTCTATCAAATTGCACTATATTTTCTCTCTTGAGTGGCTATTTTGTCTTGTATAAGTAAGAATGTATATTAATTCCTATTATTTTCAGTTGTAAGTGAAAGTTGGGACAATATATTTTATCCGGTTAACTAGAATTGCAAACTCTCAATATATGTGTCTATGTTAATTGTGGCATTCCTAACTCTGAGGTGAGTACGAGATGTTGTACCGAATTTGGGGGTGTTATTATCACTGATATAATTACACAAAAAAGCATGTTCTTTAAATATAATTGTAAAAATACCACATTTTACATGTGAGATAATTCCATAAATAACTATCTTACATGGACCTTTGAATATAAAAATATGTAAATAAATATGTAGATATATAATTGGAGGTCCAATGGAATGGGACACACTCAAGAGGGGAGGTGAATTCAATGTTAACAATTTTTTAAGCTTTTTAACAAATCACAATCACAAAGAAAGAAGATAGGAGAGAAAGAACCCAATTTTCAAAGAGGTTCTGACTAATAGAGTGTTCTTCTATGTCCTCTCCTTAAGAATACTTAGACCTAATTACTACTGAAAACTTTAGCAAGACACAAAGTCTAGACATAAAAATGCTTGTTCACCTATTCCCACACACACACTTTTACAAACACAAGCGTTCTTAAAGAAGGGTCCACAACCAACATTCAATCTCATAAACAAATAACAAATTTATATGAGAAAGAAATTGCAAATCTGAAAAATAGACAGAAGAAATGTCTTTTAAGATGATCTTTAGGTTCAACAGAATATGGGAAGCTGCAAACTGATGCAGGGTGTCACAGCAAGTTCAAGAACTTGGTTGTAGTAGGCAGCAAGAACTTTTTCCTTCAAACCAGCAGGCTTCCATTTTCTCAATGTTGGCCCACTTGATGGCAGTAAGGTTTTATCTAGAGGGGGAGGTGAATAGGATAAACAAAAATCTAAAACCAAAATCATCACTTTAAAACTTGGTTAGTGTAAATAAAGCGTGTGCAATAGAAATTAAAGGCGCGAAAGTAAGCACACACAAGAACACAGAAATTTATCCTAGTTCGACACCTCCAAATGGAAGCTCTAGTTCTCAATCAAATCTTGGGATTTCACTAATCACCAAGTAATCTTTGGTCTTCCCTTAAACAATGGACAATACAACCAGCACACCCACTGGTCTTCTTCTCTTTCCGGGCAAGAAAGCAGCACACTATTTCACCTCAGTTAGGTGCTTCTTTTGAAAGCTAAGAAGCAACTCACTGGTACATACTTCCAGCAGGTTACACCACCAGACACAAGTTTGTCTTCTCTTCTACCAAGGGGAATTATTGCACAACAAGTCTTCTCTTCAAATGAAGAGGAACACTGTGTACAGTCCCACAGTCGGACATAAGTCTTTCTTCAGAAAATAAAGAACAAGCTAAGAGCTACACAAGATGAACAAGGAAGGTCAGACTCTCAAATGACTATCTCTCTCCATATATACAATGTAGCACAAAGAGAGGGAAGAGACGAAAAAAGCTTTAATTGCTAGAAGACTTTAGATGGTTTCTGCTTAGGCGCAATCTTCTTCTTGAATGGGCTTGAGCACTTTCTCTCTTTACTTGGAGTGTATGTGTCATTTTGGTTCCTCAATAGATGTAAACTCTTTCAGACAGATCTTCAGGAATGCTCACTTTACTTCTCTTCTTCAAACTCTTCATTTTTTATAGAGTGGCTAAAGAGGACCGTTGGAGCTTCTTCTTCCCATTGCCTCTTTTTTCTGCTTCTACATTCTTTGAGTCTAACAGATGCTTGTTGTGTCTACTAGCTCCTGGAAATAGAGGGATAGTGTCTTCCAGCTGATGCATACCTCAAAGACTGTAGCAAGTTCCAACGTTGTTTCTGTAGGTAATAAATGTATGTTAGACTAGAGAAGTCTTTTATCAGATAGCACATACCTATGTTGCTTTTTGTTAGTGTTTCCTACTGACAGCTTGTTACTTCAAGGAGGTGCTTTTTTATCTAGCAGGAAGGAAGAAATCCTATGAGTTAGCAGAAAGAGATCTTCATTCAGACAAGAAATAATACTTTAAACATATAAAGTACATCTAATATTTCATTAGGTGCCAAAGACATTTTGAAAGTCAATCGATGTGTTTAAAAACATACAAACATCAATCAGTATTTGAACAACATCAATCCGAACATTATATCACCAATCGATAGGATACATGTTATTTGTTCATCAATCGATAGGATATAACATATATAACACCAATCGAAAGATTATAACATCAATCGGAAGGAAAATAATATCAATCGATATGGAACTTCGACTGATCAAGATATGAACTTCCACTATTAAGAATATCAAGCAGTCAATCGAAGTGGATCTTCAACTGGTCTATAAAATAACGTTGTCAGTCGGAATGGTATTTCGTATATAACGAAGTGAAACTTCGGATATGACGAAGTGAAACTTCGACTGTAGCTTCGACTGATCAGAAGAAAATCATGGATGGCGAAATAAAACTTCGATTGCTACCTTCGACTGATTAGAAAATTAATTTGTGCATGATGAAGTGAAACTTCGACTTATGACTTCGACTTATAGCTTCAACTGATCAAGGATTTCTTCTTCAATCGAAGTGGACTTAAATAGAAATCGATAGAGATCATGAATGTAAATCTTTTGAAGCGATTTAAATTATTTTATTTCTGAATATAAATTATCATAAAAATATTATTAAATATATTTATGAGATAAAAATAATATTAAATATATTAAAAGTATTTATGAGTTTTAATTATCACCAAAATATATGAATAAATATGTGTGAGTAGTTAAACGTACCCAAATGATGTTTAAACTTTTTAGGGCAACATAGAAACCTTCTTAACATGATTTGACAGTATCTTGCACAATAGAGAGTCTAAGATCAATCTAAAATCTAAGTTTGATATTCCCAAAATATTTCTGATTTAATTCAGATCACAAGTTCGCACACAAAGTATCGCCATAAATCTAGAACTTGGGTTCATTGTAAAGATCAAAGTGAACACTTCAAATACTCTCAAAGATACAACTTCAAACTCCAACAAGAAATCTCTACTGAATCGCCGTGGGCTACATATTTCAGTAAGAAGCATCTACAAAGTGTTCACTATTCAGAAGCTTCATTCCAGAGGATTAAAGCACCGGGATCGGTTTTGTTTGGATGAGGGATGCAAAGCAAATTTATATATGCACACGGTGAGGACCGTGGCGGAGCCAGAAATATTTGGAAGGGGGGGTAATTAATAAAATAATTATTCATAGGTACTCAACGTAAGGAGGGGCAATTAATAAAGTTAAAAAAAAATTCACATGCCCATGAAAAGAAACTTTATGCAAAAAAAATTAATAAAAAAAAATTTATGTAAACAAATAAAGGGGAGACAATTAATAGAATAATTATTCATGAGTAAAGATGGACAAAAAAATAAGGGGGGGGGCAATTGCCCCCCCCTTGACCCCGCCTGGCTCCGCCACTGGTATTAGAAATATTTTTCTAACCATAATTAAACTTCTTCAACTCAAGCTAGTTAAAGGCAAATAACAATGCGTAACGAAAGTAGCATTCATGCACACGTCTTAAAGTTTTATATTTCCTTCAAATAAAGAGCTGCAACAGAACAGGCGTGCATAGCATTACTAATTTTGAGACTATATTACTCATTTTGAGACTGTTTTCAAGTCTGAAAGAGAAATAAGGACCATCCTATTAGCATGCCATCGATAGTCCGGATACCGACTATATCAACATTTTGGGTTGACGAAAATCTTAAAGAAAATTATATATATCCCTAAAATCTGTCTTATATTTTCCATATATTTCATCATTTATGTTTCTTAATCCGACCATTACTGAGTTAAGAAGCAAAAAAAAATTTAACTTGTCCTCTACAACTCTCTTAAAAAAGAAAAGATTTTTAAAACTCTCTCTCTCTTTATCCATTCACCTATTTTATGATTTCCCCTACATTTCATTAATGGAATATCTTTTAGACTCTGACAGTCCGTTAACTTGAGGAACATAACCGACTAATATGTATCAAACATGGGATATATTTGATGAGGTCAAGATTTCGTATATATAGAATTATTTATTTTTTTATTTATGTACTTTTTATTATATTATATTATTTGTTAATTTTACTAATTAAACTATTCTCGCAATAAATATTACAAATCTATCAAAGTATCATTGTTAAATATATCTAATAAGTTACAAAAAAATCCATGCGGATAACTTTTGTTTTTTAAAAAAGTGAATATTCATTTCAAATCATAGTACAATATAAAATGAACAAAAATTCGGGGGCCTTACACTCTCCCCCCACTTGAAAAAGATCTTCGTCCTCGAAGATCGGATCGAGTACCTCTAGTGACGTCGTCGATGCCATCTCCGGCTAACACATTCTCCTTAGCTGGTGTTGCTAGCTTCGTTGCTGCAGTTGCTAGAATACCTCGCAGAATGAGCTTCTTCAGTCTTGGACACTCTCTGATCTGATGGTCCTTGCTACCACACTTGAGACATATTCCTTCCTTTAACCAGTACACAATTATGCCATGACGCTTACCGCGATGTACACACTCGGGCCTCTCGCTGCCTGGTACCATAGCTGATTACTGAGTTCTTCATCTTCCTATTTTGCCGCTGGAATGGTTCCGGTACTTTTTTCTTCTGAGCTTCCTTCTCTTCCTGGTACAATTCCATCCTACTTTCTTGTCTACTCACTGCGCTTAAAGCCTCTTCCAAAGTGTGAGGATCAGACTCTAAAAGTCTAGCTCTCAATGATGGTTTGAGCCCCTTCACGAACTTCTTTACTTTGCGACTCTGCTCATACCTCCTAGCCTGAGCACTACGTCTACCACGTCCAGCCATAACCTGCAAAACAATTAATCTAGTTAGAATCTAAGTTACTAAATCCTAACTATTTTCTTAACTATCTTCTTTCATTATTAAAGACTTTCTACATATATGGACAAATTTCTATAAAGACTTTGCAATATTGTAAAGATGATGGTTTATTCATGTACAACCTCAACCTTTGTCTCTGATACCATCTCTATAACGACCCTCTTCATACTGGTACGATTATACCAATCCACGCCGGTACAAAGAGCGTCATTACAGTAGGATATTAACCCAACACTAAACGATAGGCTGATATGTACATGAATAGAAATTGAGTACAGCGGGAATAAAAGAAATAACTCATTCTCATTCCATCATCATCACACAGTCTATATAGCAATGAAAGAATGATAACGTCCACATTATTACATTTCGAAAAGAAATACATTGTCTAGCACATTGTCCATATGAATGACATTATTCACTACGAAAGAAAAAGTACAACTATCTAGTAAACTCCACAAATAGCTACTCCTCGTGCTCGATGTCGCTCCTCACTGTGCCCTTCTCAAGCACGGGGACACCTGTCTCACCTGTACGCCGAAGTCAGTATGAGTCTAAAAGACCCAGCAAGTAATCTAAGGACACAACCTTACACATATCACATACATACTAAACTATTTAAACAATAAGGACTCATATGCTATCTTTTAAACAATAAAGAATTTCATGGTACATACTTCATTTTAAATTTACAATTATACATAAACAACCTAGACATTGTTTTAACTAACACATGTTCATTTTAAATCATGGAAAATAAACATACACCTACACATGTTTTCTACACATAACATATCACATGATTCATGATTCAAGCACTAACCACATCATCACACAATTTTACCGATTAGAACATGAAGTTATGTACAAGATAATGAACACTCCTAGCATGATATCTAACCAATTTCATATGTAATTATATCACTTTTTCACACATTTAGCTTGCTGTTTTGACATGAATTAAACACAATTACATGGATTTACATTTATTCACATGCTATCTTATTCATTTAATAATTTCACATGCTCATCCTTCACATTGCACAATTCACATATTTACATACACATATTCACATACACTACTACATGGATGTTATTAAACTATATAACATGATATTACATTTAACACATTAACACATGAATATATGCATTTTCTTTTTACTTTGGTTTTCACATGCACTTTGTACTCTCATTAACATTTACTCTCCCTTACAAATCAATTCACACATTTTCCACATAGTTTTCTCTTGCACTTTCACTTATCACATGTCATATCATTTGCACTTACCATGTGCCACATTCACATGTTACTTTACACTTTATTCACACTTTTATACTTAAGTTACCGTGACACATAGTCCTAACTACCATCTAGAGGACGCACGCACCCATATCACATAGCATATAGCACATATCACATAGCACATAGCACTTCACTTGGCACATACCCGCCACCTGGGCAAGCTAGTGGCGAATCTTGGTAACTACACAGACCGGGAGAAGCCCTCTCCACCGTATCCAGTGGTACTTGTCCACATCTAGAGTTTCATCCTAATGCCCTTAGGATATCTCATAACGTTGAGCCTCCCATAGGGACTTTTATATGGTACAGCTCTCAGACCTCTATGGTAGCAGTGTCAATCTTGGCTCAATTTTTGCATTAGTCACATTATCACATTTATCCCATTGTTTTACGCACTTATACATACGCTTTAATTCTTTTTCACATGTACTTTGCATAACATTCACATTTCAAATTATGGGATTCAACCTTACTGTTTAACAGGGATGAACAACTCAAAACAGAATATTAACATGCTGTTAACAACGAAATTTACATGATTAAACTAAACATGCTCATTATAATCAATTTCACTTGTTGCAACACAAATAGTATCTATTGTTGTCACATCAGTAACAAATTTTTATTACATGTTGCATACGGTTAGTATATCACATATCAAATTTTCCGGATTTTTCTAAATAGTAAATCAAATTTTAATAATTAAAATAGATTTCAGACATATATCTCAAGAATTTCACTTAATCAGATTTCATAGTAAAATAGTAGTATCTACCAGTTTCAAAACATGGAAATAGTCATCATACGAACATGGAAAAATTATAAAACCCTAATATACACTAGATCTAATTCTTCAGGAAATATCATGGTCAATTCATGCTTATTGTCTAGTTACAAAATTTTTAATAAATAGAACTAAGTACAAAAATTCAACTTGTCCTCATGATATGACCTAATGACTGCTCCTGACCACATACAATTTTTACAGCATGCACACATATCCAGAACTCCAATAAACACATTATAGAGATCAAGCAATACTTCTTTAAAACCTTGAAGAACATGGTGGCACAGTGTGTGCCGCCAACAGTGTTAACGGCACAGTCTAATGCCGCCAACACAGGAACTTGGCGGCACACATGTGGCCGCCAACTTCATGTCTGCAGACAACGCAGACAGAACACAATGCAAAGAGAATTTGGAGGTTACAAGATACGAGAAAAATTCCGTAAAATACTGGGACCTAAGGGGACATGAGTAGCATTGACATCCATAGGTTACTTGCCTCAAAATACATCCACAGAGATCAAATCTTTCCGAAGAAGCCCTCCTCGGCCCAGCCAAGAAGGTGCTCCAAACCACTTTAGATCCTTGTTGATGTAGGACGATCCTCGGAGTTGGAGAAGCTTCCTTGATGTCAAGTGCACCCCCCAGTCATTGAAGATCTCCAGAAAACTCCTCCAGTCGCCGAATCCAGCCCTCCTAAGATCAGCTTCTCTCACAGAAAACTCTAACTTCCTCACAAGAGCCAAAGACCTAACTCGGCCGAAATCAGGTGATTTTATAGAGCTAGGTCGGTTGGGTACGCATTAGGGTAGGTCTCCTACGGTTAGGGATGTGTTTCCTAAACTGGAACTGGGAGAAATGCGGGCGTTACCAAAGCTGAAACCGCCATAACACTGGGAACTAGGCGTGCACATCTGATGTTGCCAACAGGGGGGTTGGCGTCCATCGATCTGGATGCCAACTCCTCCTGGCCATGTAGTCGCGGCATGCATGTTGCCGCCAACTGGCATCTCGGCCAGAACACAAAAATACCTCAAAATAAATGTACAATTACATCACAACAATTTAATGTGTACAGAAATTATTAAACATACATTCACCATATAAACTACATGCATTACACACTATTTATTTAAATATAATTTGTACTAATCTTAATTAAGGATAATACACACAAAATAACATACATATATATATGTACACAATGTAATTACATACAATATGTATGAAACAGATAAATACAATATGCACATCCTTAATTAGACACTACATGCACATTTAAATATATTACATGCACAAAAATAAACTTACATATATCTATAAGATGTATAGCAATAACTATATATTATATGCACAACATTTCTTAAATTCAATATACATAGCATTTAAATAAGTACTATATGTATAAAATTAGCTAAACACTTATATTCACAGAAAATAATATATATACATGCATATACACATGAGTAATTAAATATTTGTAATATGCACAATCTAATACACACACTATATACATAACAAGTAAATACCATACTCACAATATAACATGAACAAAAATTCGGGGGCCTTACACTCTCCCCCCCTTGAAAAAGATCTTCGTCCTCGAAGATCAGATTGAGTACCTCTGGTGACGTCGTCGATGCCATCTCCGGCTAACACATTCTCCTTGGCTGGTGTTGCTAGCTTCGTTGCTGCAGTTGCTGGAATACCTCGCAGAACGAGCTTCTTCAGTCTTGGACACTCTCTGATCCGATGGTCCTTGCTACCACACTTGAGACATCTTCCTTCCTTTAACCAACACACAATTATGCCATGACGCTTACCGCAATGTACACACTCGGGCCTCTCGCTGCCTGGTACCATAGCTGATTGCTGAGCTTCTATGAGTTTCTTCATATTCCTATTTTGTCGCTGGAATGGTTATGGTACTTTCTTCTTCTGAGCTTCCTTCTCTTCCTGGTACGATTCCATCCTACTTTCCTGCCTACTCACTGCGCTTAAAGCCTCTTCCAAAGTGCGAGGATCAGACTCTAAAAGTCTAGCTCTCAATGATGGTTTGAGCCCCTTCACGAACTTCTTTACTTTGCGACTCTGCTCATACCTCCTAGCCTGAGCACTATGTCTACCACGTCCAGCCATAGCCTGCAAAATAATTAATCTAGTTAGAATCTAAGTTACTAAATCCTAACTATTTTCTTAACTATCATATTTCATTATTAAAGACTTTCTACATATATGGACAAATTTCTATAAAGACTTTGAAATATTGTGAAGATGATGGTTTATTCATGTACAATCTCAACCTTTGTCTCCGATACCATCTCTGTAACGACCCTCTTCATACCGATACGATTATACCAATCCACGTCGGTAGAAAGAGCATCATTACAGTGGGATATTAACCCAACACTAAACGATAGGTTGATATGTACACGAATAGAAATTGAGTACAGCGGGAATAAAAGAAATAACTCATTCCATCATCATCACACATTCCACAGTTTATATAGCAATGAAAGAATGATAATGTCCACATTATTACATTTCCAAAAGAAATACATTGTCTAGCACATTGTCCATACGAATGACATTATTCACTACAAAAGAAAAAATACAACTATCTAGTAAGCTCCACAAATAGCTACTCCTGGTGCTCGATGTCGCTCCTCACTGTGCCCTCCTCAAGCACGGGGACACCTGTCTCATCTGTACGACGAAGCAAGTATGAGTCTAAAAGACCAAGCAAGCAATCTAAGGACACAACCTTACACATATCACATACATACTAAACTATTTAAACAATAAGGACTCATATGCTATCTTTTAAACAATAAAGAATTTCATGGTACATACTTCATTTTAAATTTACAATTATACATAAACAACCTAGACATGTTTTAACTAACACATATTCATTTTAAATCATGGAAAATAAACATACACCTACACATAACATATCACATGATTCATGATTCAAGCACTAACCACATCATCACAAACTTTTTACCAATTAGAACATGAAGTTAAGTACAAGATAATGAACACTCCTAGCATGATATCTAACCAATTTCATATGTAATTATATCACTTTTTCGCACATTTACCTTGTTGTTTTGACATGAATTAAACACAATTACATGGATTTACATTTATTCACATGCTATCTTATTCATTTAATAATTCCACATGCTCATCCTTCACATTGCATAATTCACATGTTTACATACACATATTCACATACACTACTACATGGATGTTATTAAACTATATAACATGATATTACATTTAACATATTAATACATGAATATATGCATTTTTCTTTTTACTTTGGTTTTCACATGCACTTTATACTCTCGTTAACATATACTCTCCCTTACACATCAATTCACACATTTTCCACATAGTTTTCTCTTGCACTTTCACTTATCACATGTCATATCATTTTCACTTACCACGTGCCACATTCACATGTCACTTTACACTTTATTCACACTTTTATACTTAAGTTGCCGTGACACATAGTCTTAACTACCATCTAGAGGACGCACGCACCCATATCACATAGCATATAGCACTTAGCACATAGCACTTCACCTGGCACATACCTTGTCACGCCCCCACGCGGAATATCGAAATGCGAGGCAGTTGCAAGTAAGCGGGTACAGAGCGAGTACTAGACATCAAACCATTGAACAAGATTAAATACTAAAGCAATTCTTCTCATTAATAACTTTCCAAATGTCTAGTTACAACCACTAATATCAGAACAATTCTATAGGGCCCAATTACATCGAAATAAAAGTAAAAGACTAAACTAACACTCTAACATAATACTAAGACACTAGGGTATTCATGACTTCACTCCTAGTCGTTTCCGTCCTCTTGAGTGTATGTGTCATCCTCGGTCTCACCTGAGAATCACAACAACAAATAACGCAGGGTGAGTGATAATGCCCAGTAGGACTTAAATCTCAATAGTCAAGCAGGCCTTAAATAATTAATGTATTAAAAGGCAGAGTAACTAATGATAGAGCGAGAGAGTCGAGTAAAAGATAGCAAAATAGCGCATGATGAAAAAGCACAAGCTTTCTAAGTATAGCACAAGTGTCGAATATAGCACAAATAGCAAGATGGCCATAACACAAATAGCACAAAGTATAGCAATAGCACAATGGGTATAGTATAGCACTTTTGTCAATAGACAACGAGAGAACATAGCACTTTTGATTATCATTGAGATAGTCGAGATAGATAGCACTCAAGTGTAATACCAAACACTCTGATCATTTAACTCCCATGGGCACTAGCACTTTCGGGCCCACATCCCAGGACCAGATCGGGCCCTTCATAATTGTCAGACATTGGTTATATTGTTTATCTTTAGACAATCAGTCAATGGCCAATAGAGAGTACCAAGAAATAGATGAGAGTACTAGATGAATAGACGAGATAGTAGAGTGAACGTGAATAGATGAGCGAGTAGAGTATAGATGAGAGCTAGTGAACATTGCATGTAACATGTCGAGTAAATAGGCGATAGTAACAGTTGCACAACACGCGCACTTGGTGTTGGCGGTCAGGTGGAACTCACGACCCTTCCACTGGCCATGTTAAGCACAGGTCCAGAGGTCCAGCATGATTAAGAGCGAACTTATAATAGCTGTTTGGACCATATTGATCCCTAAATGGGTGTAATAGGTGTTAGGGTACAACCAGCTCGTCGACCATGTGGTAACCCATGGACAGAGGAGACTTACGGAGGCCTTGAACAAGGATTCACTAGTCCGGCAGAAGGAGTATCCAACGGAGAGTTCGTCCAAGTCAAGAGAGAGTGTATAGAGAAACAAGTGCTCGACATTCTAGAGGAATTCTAAAACAGTGGAGCATCGGTATCAGTGTTCCCAAAACATCGCGAGAATCGTAGACAAGTTCATTTAAAATAGGCAATTTAAATAAATATTGAGATAAATTACCAGATATATTATGGGAAATTTTCATGTTATGTTAAGCCATATTGGATGGTTCAAGTGTGTGCATGTGTCATGAAATTGTAAATAGAAAGTGGTCATGTGCATGTCTTTTAAAAATCACACAATAATGTTCAATTCATAACATGCGTAATTACTGCGTGTAAGACTGTTAACAAAGTGTACAAGCACTGTAGAAAGTTAGAGCATCATAAATCGGGGGTTTTCATGCAAAAGTTTGAGATCGTGATGCAGCCAGTAAGGGTCGCGACGGGGTCAAGTGAGAACGCGACAGGGCCTTGTACATATCGCGACGGGTCTATTCGGTCAGGTGGCCAGAACACGACGGCAGCCCCGGTCGCGTTCAGAACGTGACGGAAAGTGCTGTCGCGATAGCCCTGAGAACACGGCCTATCAGGCCATCGTGTTCTCAGGTACTGTACCTAAGTTCGAGCGGGAAAAGGACAGTGCATAGGATTGCGGTCCAACTTTCCTTATTTTGACACAGGGACGTTCAGAAAATCATAACTAATTGTACCATCGATGAAAAATCATGAAACCACTTGCAAATTAATCTAGACATGCGAGAGTACTTTTAGTAAATAGGAATTTGAAAACCAACATGGTTTCGTCATGGTTCAAGCAAGTGTATTTATGAAGAACATGAAACTGTGTATAGTAGAGATCAACGATTTAATTCGAGTAATATGGTGGATAAGAATTAGGACTTTCAGGGGCAAAAGATGCCTAACATGCATCAGTACCTCCAATAAAAATTTGAGAGCATGGGATCGAGTATTCAAGGAGATGTGAATTAAACATGAAGGTTCGGGGTCAAGAGGTTTGCAGGACTTCAAAATTCAATAAGAAAAGATTGGGTGCACGAAAAATTATGAAACAAAAGGGGTTTTGTTTCTGATGCATGAAACAATCTACAGAAGAAATCTTATGATTTATGCTTGTGAGAATGCCTACCTTTGGTCGATTTCCTCTTCTAGGGCTAGAACTTGATGAACTCGGGTTGAAGCTTTGATGAAGCCTCCTTCCCACGAATTCTCCTCCTCCTTGGCCTCCTCTCCACATCCTGAAACCCTTGGCAACGAGCTAGGGCCGGCCATGGGGGATTAGGAGAGTATTTATGTCTCTTTGGTTTCTATTTCCTAATAGGACTCTAATTACTATTTAGTTTCGAGATTTTCTATTTTTCTCACCCTTTCCAAGCTTGAGAACTTCTAATTGGGTTAGGATGGGAGCTAAATTCATGGCCAAGCAACTAGGGTAGGTTTAGGAATCCAAATCTAACTCAAACTTCCTATTTAATATATTAAATACCTCTTTTCTATTTAAGTAATAATTAAGTTACAAATTTAGGGTATTTTTCTATTATTCCCCTTTTAAAAATTCCTATTTTGGCCCACTAATTTCTAATGGGTCCATTTAACAAAGTCCATTACTTCTTTTCATTTAATAGATTTTATTTAATTCTCTTTTATTTGATTTTCTAATTACTTTTACTTTTATTATTATTAAATTTTTATTTTTTCGAAAAATCCAGGTTGCTACATCCTCCCCCTCTTGAAAAGAATTTGGTCCCCAAATTCATATGATCATCCAAGAGAGAATGTCTTACCGAAAAGATCTGGGTAGTTCCATCTGATGGTTCCTTCCGGTTCCCATGTGGCTTCTTCCACTCCGCGGTTATTCCATAAGACTTTAACCACGTGAATGGGACGGTTCCTGAGCTGTTGCACCTTTCGTTCTAATATCTTGACTAGCTTTTCTTCATAGGTCGTGTCCCTGTTCAACACCAAGTTCTCATAACGAATGATGTGTGTAGGATCATAAACATATTTCCTGAGCATGGAGACATGGAACACATTGTGTACACATGCTAGATCCGGTGGCAACGCCAGTCGGTATGCAACCTCACCAATCCTTTCGAGTACTTCAAAAGGACCGATAAATCTAGGACTGAGCTTTCCTTTCACACCAAATCTTTGGATGCCACGAGTAGGTGACACCTTTAAGAATACATGATCACCGAATTGAAATTCTAAATCTCGCCTTCTTTTGTCGGCATAGCTCTTTTGTCTGGACTGAGCAGTCTTAAGCCGATCTCTAATCACCTGAATGTCCCGGGTTGTATTTTGCACCATGTCTGAGCCTAGCCATTGCTGTTCTCCCACCTCATTCCAGCATGCAGGAGATCTACAATTTCTTCCGTAGAGTGCTTCAAACGGTGCCATCTTAATACTCGCCTGATAACTGTTGTTATAGACAAACTCAATAAGGGGTAGGTGCTCGTTCCAATATCCTTGGAAGTCTATAGTGCACGCTCTCAATATGTCTTCCACTCTTTGGTTGGTTCTTTCAGTTTGCCCATCAGTTTGTGGATGGAATGTGGTACTAAAGTTGAGTTTAGTACCCAGTGCACCTTGCAGTCCTTTCCAAAAATGAGATGTGAATCTCGGATCTCGATCCGTGACTATGGATGATGGAACTCCATGTAGTCTTACAATCTCTTTGACATATAAGGCAGCTAGTACTTCTACCGACCACTTACTCTTTATGGCTAGGAAGTGGACAGATTTGGTTAGTCGGTCGACAATGACCTATATGGCGTCGAGTCCACCACGAGTCTTGGGTAAACCCATGATGAAGTCCATGCCAATGCTTTCCCATTTCCATTCCAGAATATCTAGCGATCTGAGTACACCAACAGGGCGCATGTGTTCCGCTTTTACTTGTTGGCAAGTAAGGCAGTGTGCGGCATGTTCAGCTACCTCTCTCTTCATGTTCGGCCACCAAAACGTTCTTTTCATGTCTTGATACATTTTGGTACCTCCTGGATGAATAGTGTACTTTGTCTTGTGAGCTTCATCCATTAACCTTCTCTTCAGTTCTTCATTATCGGGGACGCATGTCCTCCCTTGGAACACCAGTCTTTCATCCTCAGTCATAGCAAAGTCCGGTCTTTCAGTTAAGGTTTCCTTGATGCGAACTAAGAATGGATCATTATCTTGTTGGGTTTTAATCTCTTCCAGCAAGTCGGATTGAATCTTGATATTGGCAATCAAGACTCGATCATCTCTATATTCAATAGTTAAGTCTAACCTTGCGAATTGTTCTAGTAGTTGCATCTCGCCAAGGACTAGACTTGAAACAGATGCCATTGGCTTCCTACTAAGAGCATCAGCCACGACATTACCCTTGCCTAGATGGTATTGGATGTTGAAATCGAAATCCTTCAGATATTCTAGCTATCTTCTCTGTCTCATGTTGAGTTCCTTCTGGAAGAATAAGTACTTCAGGCTTTTATGGTCTGAGTAGACAGTGAATTTCTCACCATACAAGTAATGTCTCCAGATCTTCAAGGTGAAGACCATGGCGGCCAACTCTAGATCATGCACAGGGTAGTTGACTTCATGCGACTTCAGTTGTCTTGAAGAATAAGCAATAACCTTCTCCTTTTGCATCAATACACAACCTAGCCCAATCCCTGAGGCATCGGTGTAGACAGAGAAACCTTCTCCCTCTATTGGCAGAGCGAGAACAGGTGCTGAGGTAAGACAATCTTTAAGAGTTTGGAAACTTTTCTCACACTCATTACTCCAGGAGTATGGATTCTCCTTTCGTGTCGACTGTGAGAGGAACGACGATCTTAGAGAAGTCCTTGATGAACCGCCTGTAGTAGCCAGCCAGTCCTAGGAAGCTTCTGATTTCTGTGACGTTGGTTGGTCTCTCCCAATTGAGTACAGCTTCGACTTTGGAGGGATCAACTGAGATGCCGTCCTTTGAGATGACATGGCCTAAGAAGGACACTTCTTCGAGCCAGAATTCACACTTGCTCAGCTTTGTGTACAGTTTGTTGTCTCGCAAGACTTGCAGTGCAATCTTCAGGTGTTCTTCATGCTCTTCCTTGGTCTTTGAATAAATGAGGATGTCGTCGATGAAGACGACCACGAACTTGTCAAGGTATGGCCGATATATGTTGTTCATGAGTTGCATAAAGGCTGCAAGAGCATTGGTTAGACCAAAAGGCATAACGACGAATTCATAGTGTCCATACCTACTCCGGAAAGCCGTTTTGAAGATATCGTCATCCTTAATCCTCATTTGGTGATAGCCAGATCGAAGATCGATCTTGGAGAAATATTGAGCTCCAGATATTTGGTCGAAAAGCTCGTCGACCCTAGGCAATGGGTACTTGTTCTTGATGGTGAGCTGATTGAGTTGACGATAGTCGATGCATAGCCTCATCGATCCATCTTTCTTCTTAATGAATAGCACTGGTGCTCCCCATGGGGAAGTACTCGGTCTGATGAACCCCTTCTCTAATAGCTCCATCAGTTGCGTCTTCAATTCCTTTAGCTCGGCAGGTGACATCCGGTACGGTTGTCGTGATACCGGGGCAGCTCCATGGATCAAGTCTATGGCGAAGTTGACATCTCGTTCCGGGGGAATCCCTGGCAAATCTTCAGGAAACACATCGGGGAAATCCTGGACTATGTGGATGTCTTCTATCTTAGAACCATTCTTTTCAATTACTACAGCCTCAATCCCAGATAATGCCAATTTAGGAAAGTAACTAAATGTCACCCTTCCTTTCTTACAATCGACACTTGCCCCATAAGTGGACAACCAGTCGGCTCCATCATAGCCTTCCATGGGCATACACACCAGGTCGGCTTTTAGGTTATGGTCTCTGATCATTACATCAGCAGAGGGAAAGTATTTGTTCAATTTCTCCTTTCTCCTAGTGGTGTTGTGACAAAGAACTCACAACCCATGGATATAGGTTTTACAGTCAGGGTATCAGCAAAGTGTTGAGATATAAATGAATGAGTTACTCCAGTATCAAATAAAACAAAAGCTGATAAGGAGAAAACTTGTAGGGTACCTTCTACCACGCCACCTTCTCAACGGGCTCTTTATTGTGCAGGGCTTGTAGTCGGTCCTGTTTCTTAGGCGCATTAGGGCACCTCTCCTGTTCTTTCAATAGCGGGCACTCGGGGATGCGGTGCTCGCGGCTTCCACAGCGCAGACATGCGTCGGCTTTCCTCCAGCACTCGTCAGCGGTGTGACCTGGCTTGTCACAGTGCTTGTAGTTACTTTTTGTTGGAGTGTTGGGGACAATAGATTTAGGTTTCCTTTCTTGGCTGGGTCCCTCCGTGATGTTGAAGGGATGCTTCTTGCCATTGTTTGGCTTAGCAGATGATTGCCCTGAGGTCATTTCCTTCTTCACGAACTTCCCTTTGATACGGTCGGTGAAGTCCGTAGCATCTTTTAGTAGTTGGGCCTTCTTCACCATCTCGGCATAGGTCTGGATGTCGAGAGGGGCCAGTTGAGTGATATATTGTGGCTTAAGGCTGTTGAGAAAACGCTTAGCCTTCGTTCTTTCAGTATTCACTAGGTGTGCAGCATAGCGTGCCAGTTTTGAAAATTGGGCTTCATATTCGGCCACAGTCAAGCTCTGTTGTTTCAGAGCAGCGAATTTCGCAGCCTTCCTTTCTTGGACACGCTCCGAGAAATACTTGGAGTTAAAAGCTTCTTTGAATTCGGTTCAGGTGAACTGACTATTCGCTCGGGTCGCTTCCACAGACTCCCACCAAGCGCGGGCGTCCTTTTCAAGTTGAAATGTGGCTAGTAGCTGCTTATCCCCCGCTGCGCATTGCATAACACGGAAGATCCTTTCCGTTTCCTTTAGCCAGTGTTCGGCTTCATCCGGATCTGTGGATCCACTGAACCTAGGTGGGTTCAGACTCCTGAAGTTACGATGCAGGTCACCTGCACCACCACGATTACCACCTCCTTGGGTAGCTTGCATAATTGTGCACGTCAGTTCTTGAATGGTCTGTTGCATGCCCCTCATTTGAGCACGTTCAGCAGTCATCTTTATTGCTTAGTTCCTACAAAAATAACTTATTGTCATGATATTGATGTGGAATTTAATTCATGCGTGTGTGAGTTCATTTTTAGCTATTTACCCTTGGCTCTAACCACAACTCACATAGGTAGGATAATTGACTCTAGTCGAGGCAGGTTAACCTAGATCATCCTATACTTAAGAATAACCTAGGCTCTAATACCACAAAACTATCATGCTCCGATGCGGAATATCGGAACGCGAGGCAGTTGCAAGTAAGCGGGTACAGAGCGAGTACTAGACATCAAACCATTGAACAAGATTAATACTAAAGTAATTCTTCTCATTAATAACTTTCTAAATGTCTAGTTACAACTACTAATATCAGAGCCATTCTATAGGGCCCAATTACATCGAAATAAAAGTAAAAGACTAAACTAACACTCTAACATAATACTAAGACACTAGGGTACTCATGACTTCACTCCTGGTCGTTCCCGTCCTCTTGAGTGTATGTGTCATCCTCGGTCTCACCTACAACAAGTAACGCAGGGTGAGAGATAACGCCCAGTAGGACTTAAATCTCAATAGTCAAGCAGGCCTTAAATGATTAATGTATTAAAAGGCAGAGTAACTAATGATAGAGCGAGAGAGTCGAGTAAAAGATAGCAGAATAGCGCATGATGAAAAAGTACAAGCTTTCTAAGTATAGCACAAGTGTCGAATATAGCACAAATAGCAAGATGGTCATAGCACAAATAGCACAAAGTATAGCAATAGCACAACGGGTATAGCATAGCATTTTTGTCAATAGACAACGAGAGAACATAGCACTTTTGATTGTCATTTAGATAGTCGAGATAGATAGCACTCGAGTGTAATGCCAAACACTCTGATCATTTAACTCCCATGGGCACTAGCACTTTCGGGCGCACATCCCAGGACCAGATCGGGCCCTTTATATATTGCCAGGCATTAGTTATATTGTTTATCTTTAGACAATCAGTCAATGGCCAATAGAGAGTACCAAGAAATAGATGAGAGTACTAGATGAATAGACGAGATAGTAGAGTGAACTTGAATAGATGAGCGAATAGAGTATAGATGAGAGCTAGTGGACATTGCACGTAACACGTCGAGTAAACAGGCGATAGTAATAGTTGCACAACACGCGCACTTGGTGTTGGCGGTCAGGTGGAACTCACGACCCTTCCACTGGCCATGTTAAGCACAGGTCCAGAGGTCTAGCATGATTCAAGATAAGAGCGAACTTCTAATAGCCATTTGGACCATATTGAACCCTAAATGGGTGTAATAGGTGTTAGGATACAACCAGCTCGTCGACCATGTGGGAATCTATGGACAGAGGAGACTTACGGAGGCCTTGAATAAGGATTCACTAGTCCGGCAGAAGGAGTATCCAACGGAGAGTTTGTCCAATTCAAGAGAGAGTGTATAGAGAAACAAGTGCTCGACGTTCTAGAGGAATTCTAAAATAGTGGAGCATCGGTATCAGTGTTCCCAAAACATCGCGAGAATCGTAGACAAGTTCATTTAAAATAGGCAATTTAATAAATATTGAGATAAATTACCAGATATATTATGGGAAATTTTCATGTTATGTTAAGCCATATGGATGGTTCAAGTGTGTGCATGTGTCATGAAATTGTAAATAGAAAGTGGTCATGTGCATGTCTTTTAAAAATCACACAATAATGTTCAATTCATAACATGTGTAATTACTGTGTGTAAGACTGTTAACAAAGTGTACAAGCACTGTAGAAAGTTAGAGCATCATAAATCGGGGGTTTTCATGCAAAAGTCTGAGATCGCGACGCACCCCAATAAGGGTCGCGATGGGGTCAAGTGAGAACGCGACAAGGCCTTGTACAGATCGCGACGGGTCTATTCGATCAGGCGGCCAGAACGCGACGGCAGCCCCGGTCGCATTCAGAACGCGATGAGAAGTGCTGTCGCGATAGCCCTAAGAACGCAGCCTATCGGGCCGTCGCATTCTCAGGTACTGTACCTGAGTTTGAGTGGGAAAAGGACAGTGCATAGGATTACGGTCCAACTTTCCTTATTTTGATACAGGGACATTCAGAAAATCATAACTAATTGTACCATCGATGAAAAATCATGAAACCACTTGCAAATTAATCTAGACATGCGAGAGTATTTGTAGTAAATAGGAATTTAAAAACCAACATGGTTTCGGCATGGTTCAAATAAGTGTATTTACGAAGAACATGAAACTGTGTACAATAGAGATCAACAATTTAATTCGAGCAATATGGTGGATAAGAATTAGGACTTTTAGAGGCAAAAGACGCCTAACATGCATCAGTATCTCTAATAAAAATTTGAGAGCATGGGATCGAGTATTCAAGGAGATGTGAATTAAACATGAAGGTTCGGGGTCAAGAGGTTTGCAGGACTTCAAAATTCAATAAGAAAAGATTGGGTGCACGAAAAATTATGAAATGAAAGGGGTTTTGTTCCTGATGCATGGAACAATCTACAGACGAAATCTTATGATTTATGCTTGTGAGAATGCCTACCTTTGGTCGATTTCCTCTTCTAGGGCTAGAACTTGATGAACTCGGGTTTGAAGCTTGATGAAGCCTCCTTCCCACAAATTCTCCTCCTCCTTGGCCTCCACTCCACGTCCTGAACCCTTGGCAATGAGCTAGGGCCGGCTATGGGAGATTAGGAGAGTATTTATGTCTCTTTGGTTTCTATTTCCTAATAGGACTCTAATTACTATTTAATTTGGGATTTTCTATTTCTCTCACCTTCCAAGCTTGAGAACTTCTAATTGGGTTAGGATGGGAGCTAAATTCGTGGCCAAGCAACTAGGGTAGGTTTAGGAATACAAATCCAACTCAAACTTCATATTTAATACATTAATTACCTCTTTTCTATTTAAGTAATAATTAAGTTACGAACTTAGGGTATTTTTCTATTTCTCCTTTTAAGAATTCCTTTTGGCCCACTAATTTCTAATGGGTCTATTTAACAAAGCCATTACTCTTTTCATTTAATGGGTTTATTTAATTCTCTTTTATTTATTTTCTAATTGCTTTTATTTTATTTTATTAAATTTTTATTTATCGAAAAATCCATGTCGCTACATACCTGCCACCTAGGCAAGCTAGTGGCAAATCTTGATAACTGCACAGACCGGGAGAAGCCCTCTCCACCGTATTCAGTGGTACTTGTCCACCTCTAGGATTTCATCCTAATGCCCTTAGGATATCTCATAACGTTGAGCCTCCCATATGGACTTTCTATGGTACAGCTCTCAGACCTCTATGGTAGCAGTGTCAATCTCGACTCAATTTTTACATTAGTCACATTATCACATTTATCCCATTGTTTTACGCACTTATACATATGCTTTAATTCTTTTTCACATGTACTTTGCATAACATTTCTATTTCAAATTGTGGGATTCAACCTTACTGTTTAACAGGGATGAACAACTCAAAATAGAATATTAACATGCTGTTAACAACGAAATTTACATGATTAAACTAAACATGCTCATTATAATCAATTTCACTTGTTGTAACACAAACATTATCTACTATTGTCACATCAGTACCAAATTTTTATTACATGTTGCATATGGTTAGTGTATCACATATCAAATTTTCCAGATTTTTCTGAATAGTAAATCAAATTTTAATAATTAAAACAGATTTCAGGCATATATCTTAAGAATTTCACTTAATCAGATTTCATAGTAAAACAGTAGTATCTACTAGTTTCAAAACATGGAAACAGTCATCATACGAACATGGAAAATTTATAAAACCCTAATATACACTAGATCTAATTCTTCAGGAAATATCATGGTCAATTCATGCTTATTGTCTAGTTACAAAATTTTTAATAAATAGAACTAAGTACAGAAATTCAACTTGTCCTCATGATATAACCTAATGACTGCTCCTGACCACATACAATTTTTACAGCATGCACACATATCCAGAAGTCCAATAAACACATTATAGAGGTCAAGTAATACTTCTTTAAAACCTTGAAGAACTTGGCGGCACAGTGTGTGCCGCCAACAGTGTTAACGGCACAGTCTAATGCCGCCAACACAAGAACTTGGCGGCACACATGTGGCCGCCAACTTCATGTCTGCAGACAACGCAGACATAACATAATGCGAAGGGAATTTGGAGGTTACAGGACACGAGAAAAATTCCGTAAGATACTGGGACCTAAGGGGACATGAGTAGGGTTGACATCCATAGGTTACTTGCCTAAAATACATCCACAGAGATCAAATCTTTCCGAAGAAGCCCTCCTCGGCCCAGCCGAGAAGGTGCTCCAAACCACTTCAGATCAGGTCCTTTTGTGATGTAGGACGATCCTCGGAGTTGGAGAAGCTTCCTTGATGTCAAGTGCACCCCCCAGTCGTTGAAGATCTCCAGAAAACTCCTCCAGTCGCCGGATCCAGCCCTCCTAAGATCAGCTTCTCTCACAGAAAATCCTAACTTCCTCACAAGAGCCAAAGACCTAACTCGGCCGAAATCGGGTGATTTTATAGAGCTAGGTCGGTTGGGTACGCAGAAGGGTAGGTCTCCTACAGTTAGGGATGAGTTTCCTAAACTGGAACCGGGAGAAACGTGGGCGTTACCAAATCTAAAACCGCCATAACACTGGAAACTAGGCGTCTACATCTGATGTCGCCAACAGGGGGGTTGGCGTCCATCGATCTGGACGCCAACTCCTCCTGGCCATGTAGTCAGCGGCATGTAGGGTTGCCAATGGACCTCCGAATTCTGTTTAGCCGACCCGTTTCCGCATTTTTTATAGGATGCGGAACTCCGAAAAGAACTTTCCGATAGCTTAGCGGAAATGGATATCCAAATTCTTATAGGATGCGGAAGCGGAAACACCCAATTCCGCATCCTCTTTTCCCTTTCTGTTTCCGATAATTTTAATATATAATATATAATATTTTTATAATAAAATCTCCTCAAACTCAAAACTTTTGCTCGTAAATTTTTAACTCATTGTCTCTCACCTCCTATCTATATGTAAATGTCATCTACTCTAGTCCAATTATTGGCAGCTTTTTTCTCTAATGATATTTATATCTACATATATTGATTATCTATTACTCAACCATTATATATCACTATATGATTTACCATACTAATTTGATCTTGTTATACTTCATTTAGTAAGGGTCATTATAATGTACATGATGAAGAAGATACGGTAGAAAAGATTATTAAATTTACATTTGAAACTATTCATAAATTCAATAATTAATATACTTGTAAATTTATAAATTAATTCTAATTGTACAAATGTTGTTACATCCGAAGTTTCCGTTTTGTTTCCGTTTCCGTTTTCGATTTTCCGATAGAAAGCGGAAATGGATGCGGAAGCGGAAACACCCATTTCTAATTCCGACTCCGACCCGTTGGCAGCCCTAGCGGCATGCATGTTGCCGCCAACTGGCATCTCGGCCAGAACACAAAAATACCTCAAAATAAATGTACAATTAAATCACAACAATTTAATGTGTACAGAAATTATTAAACATACATTCACCATATAAACTACATGCATTACACACTATTTACTTAAATATAATTTGTACTAATCTTAATTAAGGATAATATGCACAAAATAACATATATATATGTACACAACATAATTACATACAATATGTATGAAATAGATAAATACAATATGCACATCCTTAATTAGACACTACATGCACATTTAAATATATTACATGCACAGAAATAAACTTACATATATCTATACGATGTATAACAATAACTATATATTATATGCACAACATTTCTTAAATTCAATATACATAGGATTTCAATAAGTACTATATGTATAAAATTAGCTAAACACTTATATTCATAGAAAATAATATATATACATACATATACACATGAGTAATTAAATATTTATAATATGCACAATCTAATACACACACTATATACATAACAAGTAAATACCATACGCACAATATAAAATGAACAAAAATTCGGGGGCCTTACAAGAATAGACCGAGGATAGAGCACGGTTGGCCAAACCACATCGTTGGTCGGGTCACCCTAATGGGGTGACTCGGGCGTGCCGCAGCGGCACGCCGCGGTATGCCACGGACCGGTAAGGTCCGATCTGTGGTAGGCCTATTTTTTTTTTTAACTTTTCCTCTCACATCCGGTGTATCTAGGGAGTCTAAATGGTGTCTAATTGAGATGAAATTTTACACATAAGCTAATTAATAGATAATACAAATTATAATAATTTTAGTTTAATTTTTTAATTAATCTTTGTCAAGTAAAAATTGTCTCAAAAATCATTAGATCGACTTAATCTCAACATCTAAGGGATCTAAATGGTGTTTAATTGAGATGAAATTTCAAACATAAGCTAATTAAGAGATGATACAAATTATAGTAATTTTAGTTTAATCTTTTAAATTAATTTTTGACAAGTAAAATTTATCCTAAAAATCATTAGGTCGACTTAATATTCTCAACCATGGTTCATCGTACCGCGGCAAACCGTCGTGGTACGTGCAAACCGTACTGTGCCTGGGCTCTCACTAGCCCAAGCATGGTCGTCGTCGCAGCACGCTGCGGATCGGTACGGTCCGATCTGCTAAATATATTTTTTTTTTCATTCCTCTCTCATATCCAGTACATTTAAGGGGTCTAAATGATGTCTAATTGAGATAAAATTTCAAACATAAACTAATTAAAGATGATACAAATTATAATAATTTTATTTTAATTTTTAATTATTTTTTTGTCTAGTAAAAATTGTTCAAAAAATCATTAGGTCGATTTAATCTTAACATCTACGCATCAATAACTACTCATATTTATATTTTTAGAATCAATATTTTTTCTAGTAATTATAATGACTTCAGATTTGACTTTATTTTCGGAACCAAATGTCGTCCCGTTGATGTGCACAGAGAGTTCGTCGTACCGCGGCAAACCCTATGTGCACTTAAGAGGTCTAAATGGTATTTAATTGAGATGAAATTTCAATTATAAACTAATTAAGAGATTATACAAATTATAGTAATTATAATTTAATTTTTTAATTAATTTTTTGTGTAGTAAAAATTATCTCAAAATTTATTAGGTCGACTTAATCTTAACATCTATGCATCAATAATTTCTGATATTTTATATTTATAGAATCAGTATTTTTCTAGTAATTATGATGACTTCAGGTTTTACTTTTTTTTGGAACCGAATATCGTCCCTTTGAAGTGCACACAATCAAAGATACTACTAGAATTATATTAATAATATGAAAATATTCTAAAATTAAAAATAATTATATTTTATATAAGTGATCATTTCTTACGTATAATTTACTCTCTTTTAATTTCTTAGTGACATATTAATATTTTATTATAAATTTTAAGATGTTACAGTTTTGTTTCTATTTTCAGATTCTTAGTGTTTATCTAATGGAATACAGTGATCATATCATGAACAAGTTTCATGAAGAGCCCAAATACTGGATCACCCTCGTTCAGACCGTAGAGAGGCCACTGCACTCACTGCTAGTTTGGATCACGATATGAGAGAGATGGTCAAGAATAATTCACTGTATCTTTAAGCACAGACCTTCATTTGATGTGATTCTAGTTAGAGCTTGTAGAGGAAGTCGTGGAGAATAACTTTCATGAAGAAGTCTCGAAGAGATATGCTCTCATTTGAGATGTGGAAGACATGATAATTCTATATATATAGATCATGATATGAGAGAGAATGTGAAGAATAATCTGCTATAACTTTGGGCACATACCACCAATTGAGGTGATTTCACTTAAAGGATGAAGCTGAAGAAGAGTAGAACAACTTTGATGAAGACCTCGTGAGCATATCAGCCCCTTTTCAGGCTGTATAGAGGGTTTGATTTCCTGATAATTCTGGAGGATATGAGAGAGAAAATGTGCATGTATGAGAAGAGATGGAGAGTCTATCTTGAGTTGGATGGAGAGTCTTCTTTTGAAGTTTGCTCATTTTAAATATTCATCAAGTTACAAAAAAAAATCAAACAAATCATTTCCTCATCGTATCTCAGCGGTACGATACTATACCGTACCACGGAGAATGCAGTACGATCGATCCAGACGGTACGGCGAACTTTGAGATAGAGTGAAGATATCTTCAAAATTTTAAAGATATTCTCACTCTATCTCTGATCTATCCTAATACCAAACATACCTTTAAAGAACTATGATAGAACAAGAAAAGAAATTAATATTTTGTAGCTATTTGGACAGGAGTATTCATGGCAATTAGCACATACACATGAAAATACATGCCAAATGTCAATATAAGACGAATTTCACGTAATTTTCACTTTAAAGGACTTTGGGCTAGCTACACTTTGCATTGCTGGCCAGCTACCTCGCCTGTCGCCTCAACAAAAGTCTGCCATTAACATAAAAACCTTCAAAGATGTTATTTTTAACAAAATATATATAATAAGTTTTAATACCCTAGCTACTGCATGTATATTAATTCTCTAAAGTATAAAATGATGAAAATCGATTGTAATGTGTAGTAGGGTGTTGTAGTTTTGGAAGTTAAAAAAATAAAAATAAAAAGCGCTATAGATTTTATAAAATATTACAATCCAATTAATTTTTTTTGAAGTGGAAGGCTGGAAGCACAATTAAGTATTACTAATGCCTCCTCTTAAATTACACATTAACACTATTTACTGCATGCTCAGCAGAACCCAGACCGGCGACGGCCACTCCGGCTTGGCGAGCGCATCGTTCACCCGCGACCCCTGCAGAGGCATCTTCATCTGAAGCCCATGGGCGCCCGACTCCCTCACCTGCAGCGTGTTCTGCCGCATCCGCCACCTCGTCGGCGGCACGAACGACACCGAGCACCCATGGTACCTCACCCGCACGGCGCCCTCCCCCGTCCCCTCCTCCTTCACCCACCTCCTCGCCGACCAGTCCAGCCTGTAGAACTCCGTCCTCATGCCCGCCTGCGCGATCAGCAGCATCTCCTCCCCACGGGACTTCCGCACCAGAACCGGGGGCAGCCCCCCGTGCGGGAACCGCCCCGGGAAACCCTCCACCTCGACGTGCTCCTCCTCCAGCCGGAAAGGCCCCGCCGAGCTCCCGCCAGGGCTCCGCCGCCTGCTCAGCAAATCCATGACCATGAGGTGGCCCAAGTTGCTCAGTGCGTAGACCTTGTTGCCCACCACCTCTGCTGCTGCGAAGAACCACCCGGCGCTCGCGAACTGGTGCAGCGACCACGTCTCCTCCCCGACCCGGCAGTGCTGCAGGCCGCCCTCCGGCATGCAGAACAGGAGCAGCACGCAGGTCCCGCCGGGAGCCTCCGGCACGGCCGTGAGGACGCCATAGTAGGAGTACGTGTGCGCCGCCGTGCGGGGGAACCACGTCTCCTTCCCGTCGGAGAGGCTCACAAGCAGCGGCCGGTGGGTGTCGTCGTCGAACACTACGAGGTGCCTGTGGGAGAACCCGATGGTCCGCCGGCCGCCGTAGGCCCCCCCGCCGTAGGCCCCCCCGCCGCCGGCGACTGGGAGGCTATAGAACCTGCAGGCGTCGTGGGAGGGGGAGGGCGGGAGCAACAACAGCGGGCGCCCGGACGAGAAGGCAGCGGTCTTGGCTACCCCCGCGGCCGAGCGCCAGGCCTGGCAGACGGCAGAGAAGGAGCCGAGGTCGGGGGGCCTCCCGAGCAGCAGCGACGCTACGGCTCCGAGCGCAGCGAGGGGCAGGTCCGACCAGTCGGTCGGCCACGGGCGGGACAGGGCCTCGACGCAGGGGAGGACACGCCGCCTTTTCATCTTCCCTGTGGCCTGCTTCCTCCTGCACGACTTCCCAGCCACCTGAGTACCCTTTCCGGTCCGTACTTCCTGCGAGGATGACGGCGGCGAGGCCGTCGACTGCGACGACGTGCTCTCCGGAACCACTATGGGTGACGGGGCAGCCACTTGGAAGAGGAGGAGGACGTCGGCAGGCTTGTCGAAGCGCCCGGCCGGCCTTCTCTTGGCAGGAGTACGTGATTTCTTCGTCACCACTACGGGGTCTGCATCCGCCATGCTTGCGGCCGTCAAGCTAGAAGGTGCCCATCGGCCTTTGAGGGAGGGGGGAGTTGTTCGCCTTCCGTGTCCTGCTCAAAGACGAACACTAGAGTGCGTGCATGGATGGAAACCGGCCGACGGGGGCACTTCTTATTGTTCTTCTAATTCTTCGTCTGATCTCCTCCTCGCAGGTTTCCTTCTCCGAGAAGAACTGCGATTGGCGCCCTCGCAAGTCGCAATCTTCATGCAAGTAGGGTTCTAAATCCGTGGCTTAATTTCTTAGTGCATGCCCTCCTCATTGTTATCAAGCGGAAGCTTCTTTTGATGTATAGTGTGTGGGTGGGCGCCTACTAGAGCTTGGATTGGAACTTGGAAGGACCACGACTTTTGGTTGTTTCGGATTTGGCGTAGAATAAGCCAGTCTATTTTGTGTATTTTTTAGACAAAAAATCGAACCCAATAAATATTAGATAGTTTTTTTTTTGAAATTTTGCAATTAGACTTTAATCTTCATAACTTAACCCTAAGCTCAAGAAACTTGCATTTTCTTAGCAATAGGTCCTTTCGAGGACTGAAAACTAATTATAAAAGTTACAAAAGGTTACCTAAAATCAAGGTTCGCCGTACCGTCTAGATCGGCCGTGTCGTATTCTCCGTGGGAAGGTACGGTACGGTACTGCTGAGATACAGTGGAAAAATAGCTTGTTTGATTTATTCTTTTAGTTCTGTAACTTGGTGAATATTTAAAATGAGCAAACTTCAAAAGAAGACTCTCCATCCAAACTTAAGATAGACTCTCCATCTCTTCTCATGCATGGACTCTCTCTCTAACTAGAGATTGTACTCTCTCTCTCTCTCTCTCTCTCTCTCTCTCTCTCTTAAACACATCCTAGGACTCTATAGGATAGGAAAAGACTACCACCAAGTGAAGAGATCCATGGAGGCTCTGCTCACCAAGTCCTATCGCCCCAAAACCAGAGGAGAAGTTATTCTCAACGTTGCACCATTTCTCTCTCCCCTTTTCTCTCTCATGTCCTCCAGAACTATCAGAGATATCACGCCTTCTACAGCCTGAAAAAGGGTTGATATGCTCACGAGGTCTTCATCAAAGTTGTTCTATTCTTCTTCAGCTTCGTTCTCAAAGTGGAATCACCTCAATTGGTAGTCTGTGCCCAAAGTTATAGCAGATTATTCTTCATATTCTCTCTCATTTCATGATCTACATATACAAGATTATCATATCTTACACATCTCAAACGAGGGTATATCTCTTCAATACTTTTCTTGAAATTTGTTCCCTACGACTTCCTCTACGAGCTCCAACTAGAATCACATCAAATGAAGGTATGTGATTAAAGATACAGTGAATTATTCTTGACCTTCTCTCTCATATCTCGATCCAAACTAGTAATGATTGCGACTTCTCTACAGCCTGAACGAGGGTGATCTAGTCTTTGGGCTCTTCATGAAAGTTGTTCATGATATGACTAATATATTCTATCAGATCAACACCAATAATCCGAAAACATAAACAAAACTATAACTTCTTAAAATTTATAATAAATATTAATATGATACTAAGAAATTAAAAGAGATAGTAAATTATACGTAAAATATGATCACTTATATAAAACATAATTATCTTTAATTTTAGAATATTTATATATTATTAATATAATTTTGGTACTATCTTTGATTATGTGCAATTTAATGGGACGACATTTGGTTTCAAAAATAAAGTCAAATTTGAAGTCATCATAATTATTAAAATATATATTAATTCTAAAAAAATAAAAATATTAAGAATTATTGATGCATAGATGTTGAGATTAAGTCGACCTAATAATTTTTTGGACAATTTTTACTTGACAAAAAATTAATTTAAAAAATTAAACAATAATTACTATAATTTGTATCATCTCTTAATTAGCTTACGTTTGAAATTTTATCTCAATTAGACATCATATAGACCCCTTAAGTACACACAGGGTTTGCCGCTGTATGGCGAACCTTCTGTGCACTTCAACAGGACGATATTTAGTTCCGAAAATAAAGTCAAATATGAAGTCATCATAATTACTAGAAAAATGTACTTATTCTAAAAATATAAATTTTATCTCAATTAGACATCATTTAGACTCTTAGATATTGAGATTAAGTCGACTTAATGATTTTTGGGACAATATTTACTTGACAAAAATTAATTTAAAAATTAAACTAAAATTATTATAATTTGTATCATCTCTTAATTAATTTATGTTTAAAATTTCATCTCAATTAGATATCATTTACATCACTTTAATACACCGGATATGAGAGAGATATGAAAAAAAATAATAAAATTAGCGGACCGGACCGAATAGGATCGAATTGGACCGGACCGGTCCGCGGCATGCGGCGGCGTGCCGCCACGGCACACCTGGGTGACCCGACCTTGCCGGTGCGGTTTGGCCATACCGCGGCCAACCATGCCTAAAACAACCTGCTTCTACAGTTAAGTTCCTTGAGTTCAGAACTGAACTGCAGTATATGTGATGAAGGCTAAAAACTAAACTCTGAGGAGGGTTAAATTTAAATAAAAAACTATTAAATAATGTGGGTGACTCCTTTTTCCTTATCATATATACTCAAAACTAACATCTTGAACAATTATATTTCATGGTACGAGTGCCCAAAAAAAAAAAAAAAGAAAGGCTACATCTTTTATATACTTTACCATCTACTCAAGTTCTAGTAGCTTAATTTATGTCGTATTTAGTATATCAAAGTGCCGTATAGCCCGACTGTTTTAGTCTGACATTGCAAATTTGGGCCCGTTACTGACCCAGCCCTGATTTACCCACATGATGAACAATGTCCCAATCCTATATTGTAGTATAGTGTTGTTATAGGCTCGGGGCATTTGAATACTTCTTCATAGTAGCTATTTCCCAAAGTGCATGCATGGTTTGAACTATCCTTATTCTCCTATGCAGATTATATAATTGAAGTGCATGCATGGTTTGAACTATGCAAATTCTCCTATGCAGATTAATTGCAACTAGATTCGTAAAATGATTAGGATGCAAGTTACATATCCATAATATGCAGCAAACATTATATGCCGGAGTCGACGAAGATCTAGAGACCTTTAAGGAATGAAGGTTAGATCCTGCAATAACGTCTGAACCAAAGCGAAGTGCCAACTGCAATTGGGTTTCGATCTTGTTTCTTATTCCAATTTTAAAAGAAGAGTTGCTCAACCGGGGTTCATGTTCATGTCTGCAGATCTAGATACATATTTCCCCTCACCGGAGCTCATTCAAGAAGCAGATGGCAATCTCGCCAGCAGCTCTTATTAACACCGACTGATCCGTTAGTAAATCCTTCCTCTTATTAATCAACACTGGTTACGATCCCCCCCCCCCCCTCTCTTTCCCCAACACTTACGCTTTAGTTGTCATTTAACAACAAAAAAGGCGGCAACCAAACACCACATCACACAAAACCACAGTGTGAAAGTTGGAAGACGTCGTAAACACAAGATTTCCACGTGACATTTCCGATATGGGACTAACCCATACACGGTCCTCCAACATTTTGCTGTGGTGGTTATTCCTAGCCACCTTCGTGCGCAAGGCCCATCATGGTCCAGCCCAATTCAGAAGACAAACGTGGCCCTTCCGCATGGCGCCACGTCTTCTTAGAATCAGCTTTAAAGTCCCGAGGACGATCCCTGTATTCAGGTACTAGCGGGACTCAAGAGTCGTCTTCGGGCACTTTACAGCTGGCTCGGCCCAGGACCCTCTTTTCCAAGCAGTCGCTGCTCGGCGTGTGTCGGGCCCTCTTCGACACGAGCAACACTTCCATGCATGGGACATCCAGCAGTAGGCCTTGTCACCGAGCAACAGGTTCCATATACCGAACAGGGCCCCTGCTCGGTACCTCCGACCAGGGGGATTCAAGAAGCCCTCCGTCTCCTTGTAACGGTTGCAACTGCTGCATCATGCATGCCCCACGATTAAATGGTGTGTTAACTGCGAGGCCCCTCAACGGGCACCTCCCCGCCAATGGCGCTAACAGGCGCGCCCTTTGCGGCATTGATCAGGGACGTTCCGTCCCTCTCCTTCAGCACTTCTGCCTATAAAAGGCTCTGGTAAGTCTCCATGTAGGGACAGGTAATCTAAGACACATCGCTCATGCTCAACACTGAACCCTTCTTCTCCAAAGCCCTTACTGACTTAGGCATCGGAGGGTTCTCCCCGGTTCTTCAACCGGGCCCCCCTGATTCCGTTCTGATTTTGCAGGCATCCGTCCGCTACCGGCCCAAGCAGGAAAATATCTCCACACTTTTGGCGCCGTCTGTGGGAACGAACGAGAGGCCATGCGCCCTACCCGAGCGTCTCATCTTCATGAGACCCGCACACCCTTATCCTCACTGGGGGGGCTGTGTAGAGGTATTCTTTAGTCCCACATTGAAAGATAGTGAGAACAAGTGTGTGTTTATCAGCAAGAGTCTCACCTCTTCTCCCAAGAGGGCCCTTTTAAAGAATAAAACCCCAAATATGGGGACAATACCTCTTGGGAGGCACACTTAAATCACGTCTCTTCATTGGCGCCATCTGTGGGAAGCAACGACAGCCATGGCTCACGGACGATCTTCGTACCAGAACGTTGGGAGCCGTATGACGAGGTCCCGCCAGTCGTGGGCGGACTCCCGTCAACGTGCCCCCCCCCCCATCGACGTCGACATAGCCCCTGCTGCTGCGACCGGGGCATCCCTATGCCCGCCACCGTCGTGCCTGTGGCCGCCCTGGAGATGGCCGAACTCCGGGGGCAGATGCAGCAGCTGACGGGAATCTGCCTGGGTCTCCAGGCCCAGTTGGCCGGGCAGCCGGTCCCGATAGCCTCCGTTTCGCAGGAACGCCAAGCAGAGTCGTCTCACCGGCGATCGCGCGCACCTCCTGCCCCGACAGAGTCGTTTCAAGAGCAGCATGCTGATTCACCGCAGAGGTCACGCCGTGCCCCATCTGATGAACGAGCACCAGAGTGCCGTGGTCATTCACCCCGTCACTCCGCGGCGGATCCACGCCCGCCACGCTCGGTCGTGGGAGCCAATTCCCACAGGACTGGGCGTGCGGATTCAGCCCACTCCGAATAGGAGTTGGCCAGGCGCTTGCTCCGCGTCATCGACCTGGAACGTCGTGTGGATGCGATGGTCCAGCGTGCTGAGGGCAAAGCTCCAGCCGAAGAGGACCTGAACTTCCGCTCCTCGTTTATCATGGAGATCTTGGAAGCTCGGGTCTCTTCCAAGCTCCCTCTGCTCACCATCGCGCCGTACGATGGCACCTCCGACCTCGCGGACCACATTCACGGGTTCGAGTCGCATATGGTGTTCCATGGGGCATCTGATGCGGCCAAATGCCGGGCCTTCCCGGCCACCTTGAAGGAAACCGCTCGGGCTTGGTTCGAAGCCCTCCCTGCAGGTTCCACCTCTTCCTTCCACCAGATGAAGAAGTCCTTTCGGGACAACTTCCTGGGTAGAAGGTCGCAACCACGCACCACGGCCTCCCTTCTCACTGTTCGGCAGAAGAAGGGAGAAGCGCTCTGGGACTATGTCAAGAGGTTCTAGGCCGAGGTGCTTCGCATCCCGTGCCTCGACGTCCCATTGGCCACCAGTGCCCTCATCTAGGGCACTCGCGATGGTTTCCTTCAGAGGACGCTAGGAGTGCAGCAGCCGTCCACCCTTGCCGAGCTGCTCTATACTGCGCAACGACATGTCGCGTGTGAGGAGAGCCTAGAAGCTGGCCGAGCAGAGCAGGGAGAATCGTCAGACAAGAAGAGTCCTTCCGATAACGGTTCCGACCGTGACCGGAAGAAAGGACAGCGCAAGGGGGACTCGCCGCGCCGACCATGCCCCTTCACCAACTACACCCCACTCACGGTGGCGCCCGAACAGATCCTGGCAGAAATCCGAGACAAACCTTATGTTCGGTGGCCACCAAGGATGCGCTCCGACCCCTGGAGGCGCAACCAAAAGAAGTATTGTCGCTTCCACCGCGATCACGGCCACGACACCTCCGAATGCCTCCAGCTCAAGGATGAAATCGAGTCCCTTATTAAGCGCGGCTACCTCGGATGGTTCGTGCGCTAGAATGAAGACCACCCCAGACGCCGAGAGTGGACTCCCGAGCAACCGATCAACAATGAGCCCAATAGGCAAGAGATCAACGTGATCGCGGGAGGCTTTGGTGCAGGCGGAGAAAGCAATCAAAGTCGGTGCGACTACGCTCGGAGGGTGCATACAATGGACAGGGCTCCAGCGCCTCGTCCAAACCCTTATCCCCCTCCCCCCGCACGCGCACTTTCCGAGGAGGCTATAACCTTCTCGAATGAAGATCTTGTAGGAGTCTCTACTCCACACACTAACGCGCTGGTTGTGTCAGCCACCGTCAATCATTGTAATGTGCGCTAGATCCTGGTGGATAATGGAAGTGCCCCCGACGTGTCAGCTTATGGCTGCTACCTGCTTATGGGACTGAAAACCGACCAGCTCACCCCTGTTGAGTCACCTCTGTTTGGCTTCTCAAGGGTCTCAGTCCAGCCCATGGGGCGAGCACGCCTTCCAATAACTCTTGGGACGGCCCCAATGAGTGTGACCAAGATAGTGGACTTCTTGGTCGTTCGAAACATGCCTGGTTATAACGCTATCCTCGGAAGGGGTCTGATCGGCAAGCTCAGGGCGGTGCCTTCGTCTCTCCATCAGAGGATGAAGTTTCCCACTCTGCGTGGGATCGGTGAGGTGCTCGGCAACCAACGAGAGTCTCGACGGTGCTACGTCCTCTCACTGAGAGACAAGCAACCTCTCGAAGCCCCGCACATCGTGCCTCCAGAAGCCGATCAGCCTTCTACCAGCCGAGGAACTCCCTCCGAAGACCTGCTTCCTGTTTGGGTGGATGATGACCCCGAACACGTTCTCTATATTGGCGCACTTTTACCGAAAGCCAAACAACAGCGCTACAAGGCATTCCTCCTAGCCAACTTGGATGTGTTCGCATGGTCAGATAGCGAGCTACCAGGCATCCCTCCACAAGTGATGGTGCATTGCCTCCGCTTAGACCCACAGGTCCCACCAGTTCAACAAAGGAAGCGACCCGTCAACTGAGAATGGCAGACCGTGATCCATGATCACGTGGCCAAAAGCCGAATAGTTGGGCTCCTCTGAGAAGCCCATTATTCAAGATGGATCTCCAATGTGGTCCTCGTACATAAAGCTAATGGCAAATGGC